>CM059807.1:22120032-22720032 GCA_030435695.1 Brachymystax lenok tsinlingensis | reverse complement strand
TTTAATTACAGCAGTAATGGAGCTGGTCGGTCATCACCCCTGGAGGTGATCACTGAGAACTCAACGAGCTGGTTTGAGCCACAGCATTTTATAGCAAAGTCCATCCTCCTTCAGTTTACATGACAAACAACAGATGTATGGAATGGGTCACAAGGTTAAGATTTGTATGAAAGATACTTATAATTCACAGCAGACAGTATCTCATTGTGTAGAGACCAGGGTCTGGCTCTGGAGTCATCTCTCCTTGGTACCTTATAGAACATAAACGTTAACTCATGCTCTGGAATGCGGTATCACCCAAAGACATCGTAAATCTTCTAGAGGCCCATCCTCAGTAGAACACACACAGATGAGTGTTCTAACAACCCCTTATTCTGTTGCATAAAACAACTATTTGATGCAATAACAGCATTATAACATAATCTTGTAATTTCCACCATACTTTCCACTAGATGTTGGAACATTGCTGCGGGGATTTGCTTTCATTCAGCCACAAGAGCATTAGTGAGGTCGGGCACTGATGTTGGGAGATTAGGCCTGGCTCGCAGTCGGCTCTCCAGTTCATCCCAAAGGTGTTCGATGGGGTTGAGGTCAGGGCTCTGTGCAGGCCAGTTAAGTTCTTCCACACTGATCTCAACAAACCATGTATGTATGGACCTCGCCTTTGTGCACAGAGCCATTGTTATGCTAAAACAGGAAAGGGCCTTCCCCAAACTGTTGCCACAGAAGGAGGATGTGTTGGTACCATTCTTTATTCATGGCTGTGTTCTCAGAAGTTGGGTGAATCAACAGGACAACGACCCAAAACACAGAAGTAAACCAACAACAGAATGGCTTAAACAGAAGAAAATACGCCTTCTGGAGTGGCCCAGTCAGAGTCCTGACCTCAACCCGATTGAGATGCTGTGGCATGACCTCAAGAGAGCAGTTCACACCAGACATCCCAAGAATATTGCTGAACTGAAACAGTTTTGTAAAGAGGAATGGTCCAAAATTCCTCCTGACCGTTGTGCAGGTCTGATCCGCAACTACAGAAAAGGTTTGGTGAGGTTATTGCTGCCAAAGGAGGGTCAACTAGTTATTAAATCCAAGGGTTCACATACTTTTTCCACCCTGCACTGTGAATGTTTACATGGTGTGTTCAATAAAGACATGAAAACGTATAATTGTTTGTGTGTTATTAGTTTAAGCAGACTGTGTTTGTCTATTGTTGTGACCTAGATGAAGATCAGATCAAATTTGATGACCAATTTATGCAGAAACCCAGGTATTTCCAAAGGGTTCACATACTTTTTCTTGCCACTGAAATTGATTTATGTGGCTATTGTACTTCAAACAGGCTTTACGTTGCCTTTGGCGCTTTACGTTGCGTCAGGCCTGTCTCTTTCTGTGTACTGTGTGTATGTATTGTAACAGCACTGTAGTAGTGTTAGTGTGTGTGTGTGTGTGTGTGTGTGTGTGTGTGTGTGTGTGTGTGTGTGTGTGTGTCTAATCCTACGCGTGTGTTGTTGTGTAGGACACAGAGGAGCAGATAGCCATTAAGCAGTGTCGTCAGGAGCTGAGTGAGAGGAACCGAGAGCGCTGGTGTCTGGAGATACAGATCATGAAGAGGTGAGAGACTTTTTTTGGTCTACAAAAATGTTTTCTTATTATTTACCGGTCTTAAGGGACTTGCATGGTGCGAGCAGTATGGCAATGGGTCCACTTAGCTTTACAATGGATTTAAGTTTAGCTGTAGACCAATCCATTTGGGTCATATCTGCCAACTCAGCAGGGGAAGGGATATGGATGGCTATGTAGTACAGTAAGACAGGAGGTTGGCAGTGTGAATCCAACAAATTAGGCTTATTACCAAATCACCAATTGGGATTACGTTACGTTAATCCCACTTGAGCCTATTTTACTCACAGCATCACTCAATATTACACAGCATCACTCATACACTGCTGCTACTCTGTTTATTATATAACCTGATTGCCTAGTCACTTTTACCCCTACCTTCATGTACATATTGTATTCCCTCAATTACCTCATACCCCTGCACATTGACTCGGTACTGGTACTCCTTGTACAGTGCATTCGGAAAGTATTCAGACCACTTTAGTTTTTCTACATTTCGTTACGTTACAGCCTTATTCTAAAATGGATTCAACAGTTTTTTTTTTCCCTCATCAATCTACACACAATACCCCATAATGACAAAGCAAAAACAGTTTTTTATACATTTTTGTCAATTTCTAAAAAACTTTTAAAAAAATAACAGAAATATCACATTTACATACAGTGAGGGAAAAAGGTATTTGATCCCCTGCTGATTTTGTACGTTTTCCCACTGACAAAGAAATGATCAGTCTATAATTTTAATGGTAGGTTTATTTGAACAGTGAGAGACAGAATAACAACAAAAAAATCCAGAAAAACCGCATGTGAAAAATGTTATAAATTGATTTGCATTTTAATGAGGTAAATAAGTACTTGACCCCTCTGCAAAACATGACTTAGTACTTGGTGGCAAAACCCTTGTTGGCAATCACAGAGGTCAGACGTTTCTTGTAGTTGGCCACCAGGTTGGCACACATCTCAAGAGGGATTATGTCCCACTCCTCTTTGCAGATCTTCTCCAAGTCATTAAGGTTTCGAGTCTGACGTTTGGCAACTCGAACCTTCAGCTCCCTCCACAGATTTTCTATGGGATTAAGGTCTGGAGACTGGCTAGGCCACTCCAGGACCTTAATGTGCTTCTTCTTGAGCCACTCCTTTGTTGCCCTGGCCGTGTGTTTTGGGTCATTGTCATGCTGGAATACCCATCCACGACCCATTTTCAATGCCCTGGCTGAGGGAAGGAGGTTCTCACCCAAGATTTGACGGTACATGGCCCTGTCCATCGTCCCTTTGATGCGGTGAAGTTGTCCTGTCCCCTTAGCAGAAAAACACCCCCAAAGCATAATGTTTCCACCTCCATGTTTGACGGTGGGGATGGTGTTCTTGGGGTCATAGGCAGCATTCCTCCTCCTCCAAACACGGCGAGTTGAGTTGATGCCAAAGAGCTCCATTTTGGTCTCATCTGACCAAAACACTTTCACCCAGTTGTCCTCTGAATCATTCAGATGTTCAGTGGCAAACTTCAGACGGGCATGTATATGTGCTTTCTTGAGCAGGGGGGACCTTGCGGACGCTGCAGGATTTCAGTCCTTCACGGCGTAGTGTGTTACCAATTGTTTTCTTGGTGACTATGGTCCCAGCTCCCAGCTGCCTCATTGACAAGATCCTCCCGTGTAGTTTTGGGCTGATTCCTCACCGTTCTCATGATCATTGCAACTCCACGAGGTGAGATCTTGCATGGAGCCCCAGGCCGAGGGAGATTGACAGTTCTTTTTGTGTTTCTTCCATTTGCGAATAATCGCACCAACTGTTGTCACCTTCTCACCAAGCTGCTTGGCGATGGTCTTGTAGCCCATTCCAGCCTTGTGTAGGTCTACAATCTTGTCCCTGACATCCTTGGAGAGCTCTTTGGTCTTGGCCATGGTGGAGAGTTTGGAATCTGATTGATTGATTGCTTCTGTGGACAGGTGTCTTTTATACAGGTAACAAGCTGAGATTAGGAGCACTCCCTTTAAGAGTGTGCTCCTAATCTCAGCTCGTTACCTGTATAAAAGACACCTGGGAGCCAGAAATCTTTCTGATTGAGAGGGGGTCAAATACTTATTTCCCTCATTAAAATGCAAATCAATTTATAGCATTTTTCACATGCGTTTTTCTGGATTTTTTTTATGTTATTCTGTCTCTCACTGTTCAAATAAACCTACCATTAAAATTATAGACTGATCATTTCTTTGTCAGTGGGCAAACATACAAAATCAGCAGGGGATCAAATACTTTTTTCCCTCACTGTAAGTATTCAGACTCTTTATTCAGTACTTTGTTGAAGGACCTTTGGCAGTGATTAAAGCCTAAAGTCTTCTTGGGTATGACACTACAAGCGTGGCACACCTGTATTTAGGGAGTTTCTCCCATTCTTCTCTGCAGATCCTCTCAAGCTCTGTCAGGTTGGATTGGGAGCGTCACTGCACAGCTATTTTCAGGTCTCTCCAGAGATGTTAGATCGGGATCAAGTCCAGGCTCTGGCTGGGCCACTCAAGGACATTCAGAGACGTGTCCCTGAAGCCACTCCTGCGTTGTTTTGGCTGTGCGCTTTGGGTTGTTGTCCTGCTGGAAAGTGAACTTTCGCCCCAGTCTGAGGTCCTGAGCGCTCTGGAGCAGGTTTTCATCAAGGATCTCTCTGTACTTTGCTCCGTTCATCTTTTCCTCAATACTGACTAGTCTCCCAGTCCCTGAAGCTGAAACACATCCCCACAGCATGATGCTGCCACCACCATGCTTCACTGTAGGGATGGTGCCAGGTTTTCTACAGACGTGAAGCTTGGCATTCAGGCCAAAGAGATCAATCTTGGTTTCATCAGACCAGAGAATCTTGTTTCTCACGGTCAGAGAGTCCTTTAGATGCCTTTTGGCAAACTCCAAGCGGGCTGTTATGTGCCTTTTACTGAGGAGTGGCTTCCGTCTGGCCACTCTACCATAAAGGCCTAATTGGTGGAGTGCTGCAGAGATGGTTGTCCTTCTGGAAGGTTCTCCCATCTCCACATAGGAATTCTAGAGCTCTGTCAGTGTGACCATCGGGTTATTGGTCAACATCCTGACCAAGGCCCTTCTCCCCCGATTTCTCAGTTTGGCCGGGCGGCCAGCTCTAGGAAGAGCCATGGTGGTTCCAAACTTCTTCCATTTAAGAATGATGGAGGCCACTGTGTTCTTGGGGTCCTTCAAAGCTGCAGAAATGTTTTGGTACCCTTCCCCAGATCTGTGCCTCGACACAACCCTGTCTCGGAGCTCTACGGACAATTATTTTGACCTCATGGCTTGGTTTTTTCTCTGACATGCACTGTCAACTATGGGACCTCATATAGACAGGTGTGTGCCTTTCCAAATCATGTCCAATCAATTGAATTTACCACAGGTGGACTCCAATAAAGTTATAGAAACATCTCAAGGATTATCAATTGAAACAGGATGCACCTGAGCAAAATTTTCGAGTCTCATAGCAAAAGGTTTGAATACTTATGTAATTCATGTATTTCTTTCTTAAATTTTTTATAAATTTGCCCAAAAAATGTTAAACCTGTTTTTGATTTGTCATTATGGGGTATTGTGTGTCGATTGATGAGGAAAAAAATGCATTTAATCCATTATAGAATAAACGTAACAAAATGTGGAAAAAGTCAAGGGGTCTGAATACTTTCAAAATGCATTGTATATAGCCTCATTATTGTGTTACTATCTACTTTTTTATTTACAAAATATTTTTCATACTTTTTAACTCTGCATTGTTGGGAACTTATAATGCCTCACACACACCCCACTACATCATACATTAACAGACACCCCATAACTGCACACACACTGCCCAGCAGATGTCAGCTAACCTTACAGAAGTCACGAGGGAGAAGAGGGAGAGATTTTCCATATCCAGTCATACCTTTTTAACTATACTGCCTCACCGTTTCCAGCGTTGATGGATTGTAATGATATTCTGATCATGTTTGGGTTAGCAATCAGTTACTTCTCAGACTACCATTATGTGACTAAAACACAATGACTGTACGTACATTGTCTGCTGACCAATGTTGACCTCATGACTATTTGTTATCCTAATGATTACCATCATCAGTATCACCTAACCACTTGGTACAGTAATAGAGTAAACAATTATAAAGTGTTATTTTTCCAAATGTTCCAGTGTTATTGTTTTGCCTGTAGAATCTGGAGCCAATTACGTTTTTAGTTAAATTTGTTTTCACTGGTTTTTATTGGATGGTTTTAGGACAGTTCAGCCTGCGACAATCAAAAACACATTTATACATACTACAGTGATTCAACAGTACATAACTGTCTCTCCTCCCCTTTACTCTCTCTCTCTCTCTCTCTCTCTCTCTCTCTCTCTCTCTCTCTCTCTCTCTCTCTCTCTCTCTCTCTCTCTCTCTCAGACTGGACCATGTGAATGTGGTAGCAGCAAGGGAGGTTCCTGAAGGGCTGCAGTCCTCCTTACGCATCAATGATCTACCTCTACTGGCCATGGAGTACTGTCAGGGAGGTGACCTGAGGAAGGTGTGTTAAACACACACACACATACACACATACACATACACATACACACACAGAGCCTTATGCTGATCATGTTTCTCCTGTGTGTGTGTCTCTTCAGTATCTGAACCTGTTGGAGAACTGCTGTGGAATGAGGGAGGGTTCCATCCTTATTCTGCTACGGGACATATGTGAGTAGTAGCTCTAATGCATTGCATTTGTGTAGCATGGTGTCTGTGTCATATGCCTGATGGTGACATCACAGAGCCACTTCCTGTGAGGCGGCAGTTAATGTGTGATCAACTTCCTGTTGGATGGAGTAAATGGGTGGGCCTTTGTGTGTCACACACCTGTGTGTCTGACCTTTAGAGTGACATCATCAACGACCCTAACCACAGGCCAGTCACCATTGACAGTACTCACACATAGTGTGATGGTTTGATTCCTGCATAGGCCACATGTACTGAATATATGTGTTTACTGTGAGCTTCTGGTTTTGGATAATAGCATCTTCTAAACGACTATGTTATTACATGTATATTACATAGTGAAGACAAGCCAGGACGTCCAGTGAACCCACATGTATTTTTATTGGTCTTTATAATCATTGAGTAGGCCTTTTTAGATGCTCTACAGTTGCTGAATTTTAACTGCTGACACGTTTCAGATGAATTTTGTCTAAACTTTGAAACAGTGTTTTCCATCACTCTGTATACCAAGTAGTAACACGCACGCACACAAATCATTCCTCTTCCTGTTGAACTTTGGTGGGAACTTCCTGCTGATGAGAGTTTTACAATGTAGCACCCACTGGGCCCTGACACACACACATACAGGGGCACTGGGGTTACAGGATCCACATTATTTAGCCAACTCCCATTGATGGAGGATGTTTAGTGGCCATGCTGGTCAACCGTACAGCACAGAGTACAGCACGCGCGCGCACACACACACACACACACACACACACACACACACACACACACACACACACACACACACACACACACACACACACACACACACACACACACACACACACACACACACACACACACACACACACACACACACACACACACACACACACACACACACACACACACACACACACACACACACACACACACACAGGGCTGTATCATTAGTCTCGTACTCCAGGCTGCTTTTTGATGCCCTATTAGCAGTGTAATGTAATGCCAGATGATTCACCCCCTAAATGATTCTGATGCTCTCCTCTGGTTAGTCTGTATGGACAAGAGAAAGTAGGAAAGAAGCCCAGGATCCTATTTGATTACATGTTTGATTAAAATACCAGGATCCTATTTGATTACACTGGATTGCTTGGTTTTGTTTATTCTCTCTCTCTCTCTCCCCCATCTCTCTCTGTCTCCTAGCCTCTGCTCTGACCTACCTCCATAAGAAGAGGATCATCCACAGAGATCTGAAGCCAGAGAACATCGTCCTCCAGCAGGGAGAGAAGAGAGTGAGTCTCCCTGTGTGATTTTAGAAACTGAACTCTTTGCAGTCACTCCCAGACAAATGCCTAGGATTTGTCTCAACAGGCTAACTTGATATTGAGTCGCACAGACAATATGGGTTCATTACCTGCTTAATCACAGAACCACAAACCACTGCAAACCCCAAAGCCGACAGACACCCCACCTCTGTAATAGCTCCTACCTTGCCTAATATGTCATCATCTAGTTAATGAGGCAAAATATACCATCCATCCCTAAACTCCTCAATATGTTTGCATGGATAGAAATAAAGTTATATACAGTTGAAGTCTGAAGTTTACATACACTTAGGTTGGAGTCATTAAAATTTGTTTTTCAACCACTCCACAAATTTCTTGTTAACAAACTATAGTTTTGGCAAGTCGGTTAGGACATCTACTTTGTGCATGACACAAGTAATTTTTCCAACAATTGTTTACAAACAGATTATTTCACTTACAATTCACTGTATCACAATTACAGTGGGTCAGAAGTTTACATACACTAAGTCGACTGTGCCTTTAAACAGCTTGGAAAATTCCAGAAAATGATGTCATGGCTTTAGAAGCTTCTGATAGGCTAATTGACATCATTTGAGTCAATTGGAGGTGTACCTGTGGATGTATTTCAAGGCCTACCTTCAAACTCAGTGCCTCTTTGCTTGACATCATGGGAAAATCAAAAGAAATCAGCCAAGTCCTCATAAAAAAATTGTAGACCTCCACAAGTCTGGTTCATCCTTGGGAGCAATTTCAAAACGCATGAAGGTACCACGTTCATCTGTACAAACAATAGTACGCAAGTATAAACACCATGGGACCACGCAGCCGTCATACCGCTCAGATAGGAGACGCGTTCTGTCTGATGAACGTACTTTGGTGCGAAAAGTGCAAATCAATCCTAGAACAACAGCAAAGGACCTTGTGAAGATGCTGGAAGAAACAGGTACAAAAGTATCTATTTCCACAGTAAAACAAGTCGTATATCGACAGAACCTGAAAGGCCGCTCAGCAAGGAAGAAGCCACTGCTCCAAAACCGCCATAAAAAGCCAGACTAGGGTTTGCAACTGCACATGGGGACAAATATTGTACTTTTTGAAGAAATGTCCTCTGGTCTGATGAAACAAAAATAGAACTGTTTGGCCATAATGACCATCGTTATGTTTGGAGGAAAATGGGGAAGGATTGCAAGCCAAAGAACACCATCCCAACCGTGAAGCACGGGGTGGCAGCATCATGTTGTGGGGGTGCTTTGCTGCAAGAGGGACTGGTGCACTTCACAAAATAGATGGCATCATGAGGAAGGAAAATTATGTGGATATATTGAAGCAACATCTCAAGACATCAGTCAGGAAGTTAAAGCTTGGTTGCAAATGGGTCTTCCAAATGGACAATGACCCCAAGCATACTTCCAAAGTTGTGGCAAAATAGCTTAAGGACAACAAAGTCAAGGTATTGGAGTGGCCATCACAAGGCGCTGATCTCAATCCTATAGAAAATGTGTGGGCAGAACTGAAAAAGCATGTGCGAGCAAGGAGGCCTACAAACCTGACTCAGTTACACCAGCTCTGTCAGGAGGAATTGGCCAAAATTCACCCAGCTTACTGTGTGAAGATTGTGGAAGTATACCCTAAACGTTTGACCCAAGTTAAACAATTTAAAGGCACTGCAACCAAATACTAATTGAGTGTATGTAAACTTCTGACCCACTGGGAATGTGATGAAAGAAATAAAAGCTGAAATAAATCATTCTCTCTACTATTATTCTGACATTTCGCATTCTTAAAATAAAGTGGTGATCCTAACTGACTTAAAACAGGGAATTTTTACTATGATCAAATGTCAGGAATTGTGAAAAACTGAGTTTAAATGTATTTGGCTAAGGAGTATGTAAACTGCCGACTTCAACTGTAACTAACTAAGGCCGGACATATTAAAACTTGTTGTCGCTAAATGTTTATTTACGCCCTTGTATTGTTTCATAGCATGAAGGGTACGGCACAAAACACAGTAATTTCTTTCTGGTTTGACCGTAAATGTTTCTTATTGTGAAATGTTTCGCACACAATAGCAATACTAAACACCTCCTCCTGGTGAAGATGTATGTTTGGAGTTCAGTGCTTGCCGTAGAACTATTATATGAAACGGTTCTAAAAGGCTGTGGCGCACCAAAGTAGTTATTTGATATTGATTAGTTCATTATATATTATGTAGTTACTGTTTTACCGTGTAATTTCTTAGTTAATACTAGGAATACGTCATACATTGTGAAATTAAGCATAACCCATGACACTGTTATCTCTTCGTCTCTTTGTAGTTGATCCATAAGATCATAGATCTGGGCTACGCCAAGGAACTGGACCAGAACAGTCTGTGTACCTCATTCGTTGGAACATTGCAATACCTGGTGTGTGGCGCTACTGTGGCTAACACTTCTTCTATCTGTTCTATTTCTATATCTCTGTGGCAGAATCAGAATAACTTTTATTCGCCAACACATTTACTAGGAATTATCTCACTTCCCCTCTTTTATTTTAGGTCTCATAGATTCCTATTTGTCATAGAAATTCTTCACTGTTCTCCATCCCTTCTCCCACTCTTTCCTGTCTCTCTTTCTTTATTTATCTCTCTCTCTCTCTCTCTCTCTCTTTCTATATCTCTCTCTCTCTCTCTCTCTCTCTCTCTCTCTCTCTCTCTCTCTCTCTCTCTCTCTCTCTCTCTCTCTCTCTCTCTCTCTCTCTCTCTTTCTCTCTCTCTCTGTCTCTCTCAGGCTCCAGAGCTCTTGGAGAGACAGAAGTATACAGTGACTGTGGATTATTGGAGCTTTGGAACATTGGTGTTTGAGTGCATCACTGGGTTCCGGCCTTTTCTGCCAACCTGGCAACCCGTGCCCTGGTACTGCCACACACAAACGAACACACACTCACTACACACACACACGCAAACAAACACACACCACTACGTGCAAACACACACACACATCCTCCAGCTAAACCTCTTATTGTCCTTTCCCCTGTTATAAACACAGACCCATTGTTGCTTTATCCTGCTGTGTTCAACCTTGAGCTACAATAATAAACTTTGTTGAATATTATTCCTATTATTCCTAAAGGGAATAAGACTCAAGTTATACTGTAATATGATTATATTTCAACACTCTATCAAAGACCTAAAGAATGAGGGGAAATGTGTGTGTACTGCCCATGTGGGCCTATGAGGCCAGCGTTGACAAGACTGGCATGGCCAAGCTTGCATTCCCCATGTGTGTGCGTGCATGTGTGTGCGTGCGTGTGTGTTTGTCTGTGTGCAAGCATGTGAATGTATATATGTTATCGTTAGCAATCTAAGCAATTGAAATACTAAGGATCTGTTCTCCTCTCATCTCTCTCTCTCTGTCTCATTCCTTCTCTCAGGCATAGTAAGTTGAAGTTGAAACAGGATCATGACATTGTGGTTTATGAGGACCTGACAGGGGAGGTGCGCTTCTCTAAACACCTGCCCCAGCCCAACAACCTCAACACGTGAGTCACTACACCGCCACCTGGGGCCATTTCAACTCGCCAATAAAGTACCTTGGGACCTAGTTTGAGAATTATTTGGGTGAATTATTCCTCATTGTGTGTGTGTGTGTGTGTTGTAGTCTGTTGTTGGGCCGTCTAGAGAGCTGGCTGCAGCTGATGCTGAGGTGGTCTCCCCAGGAGAGAGGCAAGGCAGACCCCCAGACCACTTCCTCAGACTGCTTCTCTCAGCTAGAGACTATACTAGAGCTGAAGGTACACTACACACACACTTTCTCTCTCTTTAATTCAATACAAATATCTCTCACATGATCCTTGGTTGGCAAGACACTGGGTTGTAATGGAAGGATTGGATTTTGTTTATTTTCTCTCTAACTCTCTCTCTCTTTCTCGCTAGCTGGTTCACGTATTGAACATGGTGTCTGCTAAGATCTTCACCTACTCTGTCTCAGCCAATGAGAGTGTGGCTGATCTGCAGCAGCGAATCGGGTCTGACACCAACATCCCTCCAGCCAATCAAGAGCTACTGTTGGAAGCAGGACTAGCCCTGGAGCCACAGGGAGAGGCGGGGCAGTGTGCCATCGACTACACTGTAATCTATCTGATGTTGATACATAATCTATAATCCAATCAAAATGTCTTTCATATAGCATGTCGGACAGAGCAGTCAAGATATTGCGGGTGTAAAGGCAAATAAGAAGTATTCACGTATCTTTACTCTCTCTCTCTCTCTCTCTCTCTCTCTCTCTCTCTCTCTCTCTCTCTCTCTCTCTCTCTCTCTCTCTCTCTCTCTCAGGAGATAGACGGGAGGAGGACAGACCTTCCTCTGGTGTTTCTGTTTGACCGTTCCTCCTGCACCTACGAGCCCCAGTTCACCCCCCGCACAATGCCAGAGAACATACGCTTTGTCCGTGAGTATACACGCACACTAATGCTAAGAAAAGTGGAAAATATCAAGGAAAAGTGGCCATCTCTTACAACCTTCTCTACTTTCTACATGTGAATATGTGAGGATTCTGTTATACACTGGAACTCTCTCTTTCTCTTTCTCCCTCTCAGAGACGGATCCTAAGCACGTGTTGTCCTACAGTCCTCTGAGGAGGACCTGGGGGCAGGCCTGGGACACCATCCGCACCCTGAAGGAGGACTGGCAGAGGTTACAGCAGGGACAGAAAGCTGCTCTGTAAGATTCAAAACCACACTTATTCTATCCAGGGAGTCAAATGTCAAATACTTAAAGAGATGTTGATTTAGCGTGCCCGGTACAATGAAAGTCATGGAATAGTCCCAAAACTCTCTCCCTCTTTCTACCTCTTTCTTTCTTTATCTCTCTCTCTCTCTCTCTCTCTCTCTCTCTCTCTCTCTCTATCAGTATGAGTTTGCTGAGACACAACAGCTCCCTGTCGAAGCAGAAGAATGAGATGGTGTCTATGAACCAGAGGCTGACAGCCAAACTAGACTTCTTCTCTACCAGCCTGCACATAGACATGGACAAATACCAGGAGCAGAGAGCTACAGGGATAGGTATGCTACTGGATACATAGGTACTGTACTGTACATGGGTCACAACTGGAATATATCAGGACTAGACAACAGCCATAGTATATGTTTATGACTGCCCCAGACTGCAGCTCAACATGGATAGGTTGACTATATATTGACTATACACTAAGTCTACAAAATATTAGGAACACCTGTTCTTTCCATGACATCGACTGACCAGGTGAATCCAGGTGAAAGTTCTGATACCTTACCTGTTCAATCCACTTAATTCAGTGTAGATGAAGGGGAGGAGACAGGTTAACATTTTACTGCTCTGGGCTAAATCAGGGCCACACAGAGTGATTCTTGGTAGTCTTAATAAAGGACATTTCTAAGTGACCCCAAACTTTTGACTGGTAGTGTACATCACAGAAGACTGAAATATAACATAACGCTTTTGGTCATTGACTGCGGTAAAGGGCTGCAGATTTTTAATTCCTGAGACAATTAAGACATGGATTGTGTATGTGTGCCAAAATGGGTCAGCATCCCTATGGAATGCTTTCGACACCTTGTAGAGTCCATGCCCTGACTAATTGAGGCTGTTCTGAGGGCAAAGGGGGGTGCAACTCAATATTAGGAAGGTGTTCCTAATGTTTAGTACACTCAGTGTATATTCCATAATACTAGACTAGTGTAATGTAAGGTGTTCTGTCTTTAGCCTCTGAAAAGTTGCTGGGCGTGTGGAGGGAGATGGAGCAGACTGCAGTCAGCTGTGGCCAGGTAAGTGTGCGTGCCTGCCTTCCTACCTGTGTGTTTGTGTTTGTGTTCTGTGTGTGTTTGTGTGTGTGTGTAAATGTGTTTGTGTTGCAGGCAGAGAGGGTGACAGAGCTGGACGAGGAGATGATGCTCCTCCAGACAGACATCGTGGACCTCCAGAGACAACCGTGGAGGAGTGGAGAGGCCCTGGACACACTGTAAGAGACAGAGAAACATCTCAACAGATCTCAACAGAGTCTTTAATCCAGAACAAGATCTATAAATGCATCTAACCAGTTTCACCCTGGCACCTGATGCCTGGCCGTTTGTGAGATAAAACGTTAACTGCTCCCTCTCTCCTCTCCTCTTTCGGCCACAGTGAGGGGAAGGCCATGGAGTTGTTCCGTAAACTGAAAGAGAAACCCAGAGGTTGGTTTACCACTTCTCCATTCATCACCATTTACCATCACAGTATAGACTTCTGCTGTCTGCTTGTGATTCTGAGAACATGTCATTATAGATCGGAAAACTTCCTCGCTCCCTTCTCCCCTCTCCCTCCCCCCGTCTGTCTCTGTTTCTATCTCCGCCCTCTCTCTCTCATCCCTCCCTCCCCTCCCTCTCTCCAGACCAGAGGTGTGGGGGGGACAGTCAAGAGGTAGTACGTCTGGTGGTCCAGGCAGTCCAGTTCTACGAGAGGAAACTCAAAGACTTCTACACACACCTCAGGTGTCCATGCACACACACAGACACACACACTAGTCTACACACACCTCAGGTGTCCATGCACACACACACACACACTAGTCTACACACACCTCAGGTGTCCATGCACACACACACACACACACACTAGTCTACACACACCTCAGGTGTCCATGCACACACACACACTAGTCTACACACAACTCAGGTGTCCCTGCACACACACACACACACTCACACTAGTCTACACACACCTCAGGTGTCCATGCACACACACACACACACTAGTCTACACACACCTCAGGTGTCCATGCACACACACACACTAGTCTACACACAACTCAGGTGTCCCTGCACACACACACACACACTCACACTAGTCTACACACACCTCAGGTGTCCATGCACACACACACACACTAGTCTACACACACCTCAGGTGCCGTTACATATACACACATTTGTGTTTTCACTCTCCCTGCAGTACGACGAGTGTGTGTTTGTGTTGCAGTAAGACGGTGGTGTGTCGTCAGCGTGTAATGGAGCTGCTACCCCGTGTAGAGGGCGTGGTACAGAGGATGGCTGAGAGTGAACAGGTCCTGATGAATCTACAGGAGAGACGACAGAGGGAACTATGGAATCTGCTGAAAGTAGCCTGTGTAAGTGCACACAAATACATACAGAAACACGGACACACACACACACACACACACACACCTGATCAGTGTGTATCCTTGGTTGTTATTCAGAGTAAGGTGCGCAGCCCGGTGAGTGGGAGTCCTGTGGATGGGGGACGCTCTTCCTCCTCTGTTCCCCCTCTACTGACCCCCAGACCCAGCCTACAGCAGCTGTGAGTACACTCACTCACATACACACACAACCACACACACCTCCTTCAGGTGGACAGGTGGACAGGCAGACAGACAGACAGACAGACGGACGGATGTGTTTATGATGGTGTGTGCTCTTCTCTGTAGTGAGTTGGTGTTTTGTGTGTTAATAATGTGTGTATTTGAAGTGTGTCTGAGACTGCTTGCATGTGTGTGTGTTTCAGGGATGAGTCTCTGTTGGTGATCGAGGAGAGCAGGACGTTTGAGAGTCGACTACAGAGTCTGATACAGGACACCATCCAGGAGTCAGAAAGCGATATGCAGGTACACACACACACACACACACACACACACACACACACACACACACACACACACACACACACACACACACACAGGGTTGTAATAACATACAACCCTCTCTGGCTGTCTTTGTCTCCTAGTTGCTGAGAGAGTGGACGTGGCTGAGTGAAGGACAGGACCTTTCCTCTGATCTTTCCTGACTCTACTGGTTCCATCGGAGGAGGCAAGGGTTTCCCCTAGCTACTGATACAGGGTCAGATATGTCATCCCCCTAATTGTCATGTTAAGGATTGGAGTTAGAATAATCTGATCCTAGACCTGAGGATAAGGGACGATTCTGTCAAGCTGATGTCAAACAGAAGAGCCGTCCCATTCCAGACCCCCTGCTGTGGTCCTCTGCTGCCGCTGTGTGGTGGTGAAGACTTACTGCAACAGATTGCATCGCACAATTTGACATTGACTCTTGGGGGTTCCCCAAAAATAATGGATTGAGCCAACATTTATATTTTCCAGGCTCATTGGCGTGCCGACATTAACATGCGCAACACTGCTGTAATCTATACCCTGGTGTATTGGAGACATCTTTAATCTTGCTCTAAAGGGTGTAGGTTTGAATGAGGAAAATGGTTGACCACTGGCATAGCTGTATTTAAACCAGTGGCCTGGTCCAATCAAAACCAGTAATCCCACTGGTTATCCTGGTGGTACTGGTTCTAAAAACGTCTGGTCTAGCCCCTGGTGATGATTCCGAATCTTTCAAATATGTTTTTTTTATGCTTGCCACAAAATATTCTCTGACCAAGGTTTTACGTGTAGCTTTTATATTCAGTTACCATACTCACGGTTCTCCCCAAAGAATGTAAAAGAGGCGCTGCACCCCATTGTGGACTTGCTGTGCCACTATGTAAAAACATATATATTTTTACTTCATTTGTTATCATATAGGGCAATTTTGGGGTCTAGTTTGCAGGAAATGGCAGTTACAGTAAAAAACACAACAATCACTGCCCCCCTCCGGGCCTCCCCGGCAGCACAACCTTGTTAAAAAAAATCCTAGGGAGAACCCTGCATACTATAACAGTTAGAACTGGGCTTTTAGGGATTTTCTGGTTTGAAACTATACATTTTATGATGCCCAATGCTGGATCTCTATGTACCATACTAAGGCTGATGCAGGATATCCTCTGTTTTTGTGTATATACTTATTTTTAATTGTTAAAGTTTTTTAAATAATTGATATTTCAACATTTCTTGCAGTATATTAATTGGTTGTTTTATTTTTCTGTATTTTACTTGATTTAATGTGTAAGTACGTGTATCTGGTTGAATTGAACTTCAACCACCACAGATCAAGAAGAGTGCTCGACATAGGATGGTGACATGACATTACTACCATGACTTTAAACAAAGATATGTAATCATTTTGAATACAGGACACTCAAAGTGTTTGACAATCTTCTTTATTCTATAAAGTCAGTTTGAGGTTTCAACTATCAACAACCTTCCCTCTTCCAAGCACAGCACAGACACAACATTACATGTGACACAACATAATGTGGTAGATTGAATTCAAAGATGAAAAGACAAAAAAGAAACGTGACAAAGCGGTATGGAAAATATCCACACATGCCTCTATGTCTTCTCAAAACTCAACCACAAGAACAGAATTTGGAAAAAGAAAATCAACCAGTCGCCTATTTTTAATAGAGTTCTAAGCTGCCAATTTTATTCCAGTATACTCGTGTCATTGTGTTCCTGTTTATGTGTCACTGAAAGTGGTCATCCACCCACAGAAAGGCCTGTAAAGGTCTATATATGTCCGGGACAGGGGAACATCATGAAATGTAAAAATAAGTTGTTCCTTCAAAACAACTCCCTAATGGCTTTGATAGACTTGAAGGAATGTACCACACATAGACAAAGTCTACTGTCAATCTCATTCAAGTCAAAAGTAAAGTAAATACATGATCTCAGGCAAAGTGAAATTTTACCACACAATAAAACCCTACTAAAAAAGGTGCTTATGATCCCATCTCACACAGAAAAGGAGAAATGTCTGCTTTTGGGGAGGAAATGGAACACGAGGTTGACTTGAGACCATATTCTCCATATATTACACCACTTTGGACCAGAGCCCTATATGAAGTAGTCATTAGTACACTATATGGTGAATAAGGTTTGTAATGTTTATTTACCTACTGGTATTGCTAAGGAGATTATACAGAGAGATGGGGAACCAAAAAAACAACTGGGTTCTCAACAGTACTGAATGTCTCAGAGGGTGCTAAGGGCTGCAGGGTTATGGCCAAAAGACTCGGGAGGTGTGTGTGTGGCATACAGAGGTGGAGATGTGTCAAGTGTCATTGAGGCTCTTTTCCTTCTCTTCTCTCATCCCCTTCTCCTCCTGTTCCCTCCATCCTTATGCCTCCAGCTCAAAGCCCATGCCAACCTTGTGACCACCTGCATTGAAGTTCTTCGCATCGATCAGAGCTGAGAGAGTCAGCTTCACTCCTAGAGAGAGAGACACCAGTCTTAACACAGAAAGTACTGCTCCTTTCATATATACTGAACAAAAATATAAACGCAATATGCCATTTCAAAGATTTTACTAAGTTACAGTTCATATAAGGAAATCAGTCAATTGAAACAAATTCATTAGGCCCTAATCTATGGATTTCACATGACTGGGAATACAGATATGCATCTGTGGATGACATGTATCTTTAAAATAGAGTAGGGGAATGGATCAGAAAACCAATCAGTATCTGGTGTGACCATAATTTGCTACATGCAGTGTGACCACTATCAGTGTGACCACACATAGAGTTGATCAGGCTGTTGATTGTGGCCTGTGGAATATTGTCCCACTCTTCTTCAATGGCTGTGCGAAGTTGCTGGATATTGGCGGGAACTGGAACACACTGTCGTACATGTCGATCCAGAGCATCCGAAGCCTGCTCAATGGGTGACATGTCTGGTGAGTATGCAGGCCATGGAAGAACTGGGACATTTTCAGCTTCCAGGAACTGTGTACAGATCCATGCGACATGGGGCCTTGCATTATCATGCTGAAACAGTGGCGATTTTAGCATGTATATCTTGGGGCAAACTTAAAAACATTTTTTTAGATGCAATACATTAATTGCACTATAACGGTACCCCCAAACTGTTAGGGCCTACATAAAGCTTTCCCAACAGCAGAGCTTTCTTTTCAGCACCATCCTTACTACTGCTACACCTGGCTATCAGCAGAGCCTCATCTGGCAGCGAAACAGTTCATTCAGACTCATTTACTGCCTTAAAAATAAAAATGCTGATATAGCTGACTTGCTTAAAAATCTGGTTTCTACTGACAATTGAGATGTACAAACTATGGCATAAGGGGACGACGAGCGGATAAGAGGCAATCCGTCATTTCGATTAAGACATTAATGAGAGAGCTAAGACGGACATAGTCAGTAAAACTATTTGTTCAGCACTTTTGAAATGTACAGTGACAGAATTCAGGACATGGGCCATTCTTACAGTATTATCCCTGTACACCAAGTCAGAACCGAAGGATAAATAAAGGGGGCATTTAAGCAGACAATGAAAGCTCTTACAATATTAGATGACTACATTTCTCTAAAACAGGCTATAGGCTGCAAATTCTTATTTACAATGACAGCCTACCCTGAGCAAACCCTAACCCGGACGATGCTGGGCCAATTGTGCGCCGCCCTATGGGATTCACGGACGGTTGTGATACAGCCTGGAATCGAACCAGGGTCTGTAGTGACGCCTCTAGCACTGAGATGCAGTGCCTTAGAACGCTGCGCCACTCGGGAGCCCAAAATGTATGCAGCAGCATACAAGATATTTTTGGTCTCACCTTGTTGTGCTGTGCTCACTTGAACAGGAAGGTCGCGCGGCAATCCTTGTGGCCAAATTTTGTCATCAAAGTCTGGCACTCTGGATTAATAGTGCTTTCAAGACAACGGACGTCAGTGATCTTCAGGTCGGAGCTCTAGAAAGAGGCCCTAGTTCCCGACTTTGAATTCCGAGTTGGATGACCATACAAAACACATTTTCCCAGTCGGAGCTAGTTTTCCCAGTTGTCTTGAACTCACTGAAGTCTGAGATTTCCCAGTTTTCAGTTGTTTTGAAGGTGGCAGAAGTCATGCTGGATTGACAGCATGGCCAATGTATTCAACCTTTTCTGGCCCATGGCATGTGAATGTTTATCCTTTTAAGCTTGGAAAAGAGACCCTTAAACCCAGGCTTGGACCACACCCACTCCACTGAATAACAGGCTAGAGATTGCTTTGCAATGCTTGCAGTTAGCCACTGATTCCTTCAAAACCATTCATTGTTGAATTTGCGATTTTCAACTTGTTGTGTAATGTTTATGTCCAATGGCCAATGAGCACCGATATGTTTTTCTGTAATTTCTCTTCATATGACAAAGATTGAAAAGGATTTGCCAGTAGACTGTCAACGTGATTCATGATGATGACTGCTTGTCTAGCTTGCTAGCTAAGATTTTGAAAGTATGATGATGACATGATCAGTCCAATCAAAGCTACGGTAGATATAACATGATTTGGCATAATTTTATCTATGGCCATGAGCACTTCTAATGTAACTATGGTAGCACCCAAGGGGCTTGAATTTCCGAGCTCTCCCCGAAAGATTTTGCGGTGACGTAGTGTCCCCATGAGTGACAGAACACTGCGCAAATCACGGCGCAACTAGAGAACATTACCAACCCCTACACTCTGTATTTTGTATGTGGTTTCATTAACTCAACGATTTTAGTTTTTTTTACATTGTTTGCAAACTGATATGTGACACGTATTAATACCAAAATAACATGCAAAACAGGCAACAAACAAACAAACAAACAAAGATATATTTGAGATACTCTGCCCCACCTGCCCTGAATGACAGGTCGCCACTGTGCTGAAACATGAGATGGTGGTGGTGGATGAATGGCACGACATTGGGCCTCAGCATCTCGTCACAGTATCTCTATGCATTGAATAAAATGCAATTGTGTTCATTGTCTGTAGCTTATGCCTGCCAATACCATAACCCCACTGCCACCATGGAGCACTCCGTTCACAACGTTGACATCAGCAAACCGCTCACCCACACGACGCCATCACCTGGTCTGCGGTTGTGAGGCCGGTTGGACGTACTGCCAAATTCTCGAAAAGGACGTTGGAGGCGGCTTATGGTAGAGAAATTAACATTAAATTCTCTGGCAACAGCTCTGGTGGACATTACTGCAGTCAGCATGCCAATTGCACGCTCCCTCAAAACTTGAGACATCTGTGGCATTATGTCGTGTGACAAAACGGCACATTTTCGAGTGGCCTTTTATGTTCCCCAGCACAAGGTGCACCTGTGTAATGATCATGCTGTTTAATCATATTATTGATATGCCACACCTGTCAGGTGGATAGATTATCTTGGCTCGCTAACAAGGATGTAAACAAATTTGTGCACAAAATTTTAGATAAATAAGCTTTTTGTGCATATGGAACATTTCTGGGTTCTTTTATTTCAGCTCATGAAACATGGAACCAACACTTTACATGTTGCGTCTATATTTTTGTTCAGTGTATATAGTAGATATAACCTATTCCTTTCTTCTACCCAACTCCTCTGGTACTAATAGTCAAGGTTTGTAGATATAGACAGATGTAGCTCGGCATCTGGTAGATACAGGTAAAGGTTAAGGTGATTTGAGTTACCTGGCCGGAGGGCCTGTGTGTAGCCGACTCCAATTAAACTGGCGTTATTGACTTTGGCCTGCAGGGGGAGACAGACAAAGAGGTGAGACAAGCACGCATTTGGCTGGTTGTGTGGTTCTAGTACTGGCACTATGGACAGTATGTGGTTCTGTGTGGTTATGTACGTGTGGTTGAGGTACTCACAGACAGGGAAGCTTTCTTGTCCAGCTGGTATTTGGCTCCGATGCCGAAGCGTGTGTTGTTGCTGCCGGCAGTCCAGGCCAGGTTGATGGCTGTTTCCAGGTGGCAGTTCACCTTCTGGTAGATGGAGCCGTCGAACTCTGTACCATCGTTACTGAGAGGATAAAACACCATGGGCTTATTCAGTACGGTGCTACATAGCTTTTAAATCAACTTCTGGTGGATCCTGACTGGTCACTTGGCAAATGTAACACAGAAGTAATAGAAATAATGAAACACATGGAGAAAGCAACCTCTGCTGGTCAGTGGTTAGGTTAGAGTCAGGGTTGGGGGTAGTGGTTAGGGGTAGTAGTTAGGGTCAGGGGTAGTGGTTAGGGGTAGTAGTTAGGGCCAGGGGTAGTGGTTAGGGGTAGTAGTTAGGGCCAGGGGTAGTGGTTAGGTTAGAGTCAGGGTTGGGGGTAGTGGTTAGGGGTAGTGGTTAGGGGTAGTAGTTAGGGCCAGGGGTAGTGGTTAGGGGTAGTAGTTAGGGTCAGGGGTAGTGGTTAGGGGTAGTAGTTAGGGCCAGGGGTAGTGGTTAGGTTAGAGTCAGGGTTGGGGGTAGTGGTTAGGGGTAGTAGTTAGGGCCAGGGGTAGTGGTTAGGTTAGAGTCAGGGTTGGGGGTAGTGGTTAGGGGTAGTAGTTAGGGTCAGGGGTAGTGGTTAGGGGTAGTAGTTAGGGCCAGGGGTAGTGGTTAGGTTAGAGTCAGGGTTGGCGGTAGTGGTTAGGGGTAGTAGTTAGGGCCATGGGTAGTGGTTAGGTTAGAGTCAGGGTTGGGGGTAGTGGTTAGGGGTAGTGGTTAGGGTGAGGGTTGGGGATAGTGGTAGTGGTTAGGGGTAGTAGTTAGGGTCAGGGGTAGTGGTTAGGGTTAGGGTTGGGGATAGTGGTAGTGGTTAGGGGTAGTAGTTAGGGTCAGGGGTAGTGGTTAGGGGTAGAAATGAAGGTTAGGGTTAGGAGTTGTGGTACTCACACGTTGGTGTGGAGCTGGAAGTCCCCAGCCTTGTATCCCAAGGCAAAGTTGTTCTGGGCCAGTTTAGACTTGGCTGTGTCGAAGGCCATCTGGTACCCGGCCAGCCAGCCCTCGTAGCCCAGCACAGCAGCAGCGTGGACCGTGGGGCCGGCCATGTCAAAGTCCAGGTCACAGCCCAAGTTGATGAAGTCGCGCTTGTAGCCAGTCTTCAGCTTGGCACTCTTCTTACTGCAGACAGAGAGGAAGGGGCCAGATAAAAGTAGAGAGGGTGTCAGGCTTCATGTGACATTATTGGCCGTATTACGTCTATACTGGTGCTGTGATTATTTCAAAATCCTTCATGTTCATGTGCACTACTAAAGATTAGGCAGGGAGGTAAAGATTGATCAGTAAGTGATCAGCTTACCCAGTGTTGGGCACAAACGACGTGTCCAGGGCCAGCTTCAAGCCCTTAGCCAGCTACAGACATATAGGACAGAGGAGGTATATCACATATCGTTAAACAGAAGACACAAAACAACATGAACAATATGGTTAATAATAGTACTGACTTTCAAACAGTGCGTATACATACCCGTTTTCATTGAATGAGTCAATATCAAGTGCTGTCAGGGGATGGTTAAGCATAGTGTAACCTGGTTTTAGGCTGAACTGGTTTCAAACTCACCTGGTCCTCCATGGAGACCTCTGTGGTCAGGGTGTTGTCTGTGTTCCATTTCTGGGTGAAGCTCAGGCCCAGCTCCTTCACCTTGTACTTGGTCTCCAGGTTACCTGCTGCCTTCCCTGTGTCTGTGTTACTGGAGCCTGAGGTTGCAAACTCCTGAGAGAAGGAAGGAGAGGGGCGGGAGAGAGAGGAGGTAAGGGGGTTGGAGAAGGAGAAGGAGAGGGGAAATGATGGATGGTTAATAGCAGAAAAGTAAGAGAGCACAGCAGAATAAACTGGAGCAAGGGAGAGAAAAGAGAAGGGGAACTGATACAGAAGAGTAGTCTTAATGAGATCTTAGCACACTCCTCACTGAAGAGAGAAAGGGAGAGAAACAGTGAGAAAAAAAATTAAGAGATGAGCACCCCTTCCACATCTCTGCCAAGCAATTCCTCTCAGGTTTGCATGACTGGTTATAGCCAGTAGCTACTATTTTGAGTAGTGGTAGATACCCTTAAGCAGTGATCACCAACATTGGTCCTGGACAGTGTCCAGGCTTTTGTTCCACCCAGCACACCTGCTTTAACAAATCAACTAATCATCTAGACCTTTAGTAGTTGAATCAGGTGTGTTAGTGCTGAGCTGGAACCAAATCTAGTGTTGATGACCACTGTGTTAGACACTGGGGGAATCCATGGAGAGGTGAGTGGAGAAAGGATGCTAGGAGAAGGCTGAGGGAAGAGACCCTGTTTGCTGGTCAAGCCAGTCATCTAGTCACTGGCAGACCAGTAACCAGTAAACTATAGAGCAGTAACCTGGCCAGTTAGACCACGATGGAGAGGAGTTAATGACCTTATTGCTTTAGCAGTGTAGGGGGAATGGTATCAATCAGCTGGGACACTGCTGCAAGAAAGCCTGCAGGGAGCAAAAGCCTGCTCCACACACACACACACACACACACACACACACACCCTTACCATCTGACAATGGAAGTCCAGAGAGGAAGCAGAAAAAAGGCAAAGGAAGAGCGAGGCAGAGAGTTAAGACAGAAACACACAGGTATTCACACTCAATCACTTTCCATTCTTTCAGAAAGAAGATGTCCATTTACATACTGTATACCAGAGACACCAACTCTGCACCAATGTGTTTGAACTGTGAATCAGAGCTGTACAATCTTTCATTTTACAAGATAAGGTTGAGTTTTCAGAGAAGTCCAAGTAAGTTTCAGAGAAGTCCAAGTAAAGTGTAAGTCTTCTTGGTGATTGAGTCAGAGGGAGAGTTAGATTAGTTATCCAAACTGGAAATATACATATCCAACATGTGTACAGGTGAAAATTAGATGAAGATTATGACACACACCAACCTAAATAATCCTGCACAGAGTAATGCTACCCCTAACACTTTTACGAGAGGACAACTGACAGTTTCAGGGAACAGCAATGCTATGAGCGGGATCCATTTTGTTGTAACGTATAAGGAGATTCTAGTCAGATACACATTGGTGTACCAAGCTGAGTTAAACAGTCTGCCAGACTCTCTGAGAAACACACACAAACACCACCAGCAGACAGACAGTGAGTCAGCCATTTTGACTGTCCTGCTCAGCCTTGAGGCGCTAGGGCCTAGACATGAGGCTTACAGGGCCAGACTACACGCACACACATGCAAACACACAAATGAATGGGTCACTCGGATCGAGTGAAGCCTAAATGTAATAATTACCCTCCTAAAATATGAGAGAGAGAGGCTGTACTTACAACTCCACTCTGAGCCTTGGTCTTTAGGTCCAGTTTCACGATTCCAAAGCCTAGAGAGAAAAAGACAGAGCAGAGAAAAATGATGTCTCTATTCATGGTCCCGTATGGCTCAGTTGGTAGAGCAAGGCACTTACAACACCAGGATTAAACATCTTCTAAATGGCATTTTTCATATACTGTATATGTTCAAAATAGAGGCGCAAACCACATTTGGACCTTTGTTATTGTATACATAATTTACATGACTGTTTTCAATGAGGGTCATCCAAGCTTTCAAGTTTCACAGTTGTGAAACAAGAACATTTGCATAAAAGTTGATCAAATAGTCAGAAAGAAAGATGACGAGGCACTGTTTGCCTCATTATGAATGAGGATGAAGCACATCTAAACACACACACATTGAGTCCCAGCCCCCATCCCCTGACGGTTGTAAATCAAAGGCTAGAGGTCACACAGTCCTTGATGACCAGCTGAGGTTTATGGTTTCAGAGTGAGAGAGAATCTTTTTTATTTTATTTATCCGTTATTTTACCAGGTAAGTTGACTGAGAACACGTTCTCATTTACAGCAACGACCTGGGGAATAGTTACAGGGGAGAGGAGGGGGGATGAATGAGCCAATTGTAAGCTGGGGATGATTAGGTGACCATGATGGTATGAGGGACAGCTTGGGAATTTAGCCAGGACACCGGGGTTAACACCCCTACTCTTACTATAAGTGCCATGGGATCTTTAATGACCTCAGAGAGTCAGGACACCCGTTTAACGTCCCATCCAAAAGACGGCACCCTACACAGGGCAATGTCCCCAATCACTGCCCTGGGGCGTTGGGCTATTTTTTTTTAGACCTGAGGAAAGAGTGCCTCCTACTGGCCCTCCAACACCACTTCCAGCAGCATCTGGTCTCCCATCCAGGGACTGACCACGACCAACCCTGCTTAGCTTCAGAAGCAAGCCAGCAATGGAATGCAGGGTGGTATGCTGCTGGCCGAAAGAGAGAGAGAGAAAGAGAGCGAGCGTACAGACACATGAAATATGCAGGTGTCTCCTCCCTTTCTCCTTGTGTGTGGTGGTGGAGGGGGTGATTTGATGACTCACCATAGCCCTTGCCGAATATGTCTTTGGCAGCTGTTCCCAGGTCCGAGTATGCAGGAGGAACCGCCATGGCGACTGTGGAGAGAGATAGACACGTTAGGGTCTATCTCTGATACTACAATATCACTTCTATAACTCACAGGAAGCAAAAGGCTGATCAAACAGAGCGCGCACTCCAGCACACATCTTCTACGCAGAAAAAGTCCAACACAGCACCTACCTATAACTTCACACAGAACACAGCTGTGTTCTAGTAAAGTGGCTTTGAACTGAAAAAACACACACAGCATCTAGGCCTACACACAGTGTCCACACAGCATCAGGCCTACACACAGTGTCCACACAGCATCTAGGCCTACACACAGTGTCCACACAGCATCAGGCCTACACACAGTGTCCACACAGCATCTAGGCCTACACACAGTGTCCACACAGCATCTAGGCCTACACACAGTGTCCACACAGCATCTAGGCCTACACACAGTGTCCACACAGCATCTAGGCCTACACACAGTGTCCACACAGCATCTAGGCCTACACAGTGTCCACACAGCATCTAGGCCTACACACAGTGTCCACATAGCATCTAGCATTAGACACAGTGTCCACACAGCATCTAGCACTAGACACAGTGTCCACACAGCATCTAGCACTAGACACAGTGTCCACACAGCATCTAGCACTAGACACAGTGTCCACACAGCATCTAGCACTAGACAAAGTGTCCACATAGCATCTATCTATCTGCGTTCACAGTCACACACCACACGCTGCTCTAGAAAGGTTTTCAACAGAAGCAAACACACACGCCAACATACACCACACAGTGTCTACTAACTAGTGGATCTACAGGCCCACTAATGCCTTCCTCTTGGTAAGGTGCTCACACAATCCTTGACTGTGTCCTAAATAATATTCACATTAGTATACTAGGCTATTCAGTATGAATGGCAAATACATTGCTTCATACTAAAGTAGTTTCCAAAGTTGTGTCACTGAGCTAAATTTATAAAGGTGTGCTTTGTAAAATCAATGTACTGTCAAGTACTGACGGCCGGGCCAGCTACAGTAGCCCTGATCTGGTCTACTGGGCCTGTGATATATTGCTTTTCACTCCCCCCTACATCCCCACTCTAGCCCAGCCAACTGGTTTAACTCCATTTATTTATGGCATCAGTCTATTAGCAAACCGCTAGCTAGCACGGTTTAACTTAATGGGATTGACTCTTACGAGGGAGGGACTGCTTGTCTTTTGACCCCTGGTATACCAGGTAAACATCTCTCTAAATAGGAAAGCACATGGCACAGCCTGATTCGGGCCACCTTAAGATTAAAGGAATAGTTTGCCCTAAATCAAAGTCTGTTTGATTTTGGGGTGAACTGTTCCTTTAAAAGCCTGCCACTTCATTGCCTAAGTCATCGCGGTTAGTAGTTAGCTGCCTGCGTTGAAACTGTTAGCATAAGAAGATGTGGAAGAAGATGTATGCCATATAGCAATCACAGTATACGTCACAGCACTCGTGCTAGTATGCCACTATGCGCTATAGTAAGACAGTAAGCCTAAGCCAGAGTTTGGCTGGTCAACAACTATCACCACTGCACACAACTGCACTATGCTAGCTTTTATAATGTCACCAGGGTCCCCTGTGTCTCTGCTTTGATATAGGACCGGTGTGTGAGTGTGTGTGTGTGTGTGAGGTGACTTTGCTGTGGCAGTGTGTCTCTTACTGCTCTTGCTGGTGACTAGGCGCTGTCCCAACACTCCTAATACCTTCCTAACCTTGTCTCCTTTCATGGTTTCTTTTCCTCAATGACCACTTGAATATATGCCCTTTCAGATTAGTGGCTTGTAACGTATCATGTTACCTATCTAGTCCTCACACATCCATAGTTGTGAAGGAATGGAGACAAGGACAGGGCAAGAATAGAGACCAGGACTGTTGGGAGTGGTAAAAAACCCAGTGTTTCTTAAAGTGATACTTCGTGATATTGACAATGAGGCCCTTTATCTACTTCCCCAGAGTCAGATGAAATTGTGGATACCATTTTTATGTCTCTATGTCCATTATGAATGAAGCTAGAGGTAGTTTTGCGAGCCTGCTAGCAGATACCCAAACTGCCCTACCAAGCAAAAAGGCAGTAACTGCTCATAGTGTGGAACTGAGAAAAATTGCTTTTATTTACCTTGATTTAACAGTAACTTTATGCAGTTACTGCTAACATGACCCCCATTTTCTCCAAAACACAATAGAGGCAGGATACTGGTCCACATGATTAAGCATGTATTTAATGTAGCAAAAATTACTTTAACTAATTTTCGACCAAAGGAGCAGTTACTGCCTTTTTGCTTGGTAGGGCAGCATAGACTTCTAGTCATTGAGCTAGTTATCAATTGCGGTAGCAATAGTTAGCAACTTCCTTCAAACTGCACACAGAGACATAAATATGGTATCCAAAAGTTAATCTGACTCTGGGGAGGTAGATAAAGGGCCTCATTTCCAAAATCCCGAAGTATCCCTTTAAGTACTCTCTGACACTTGGGTTTGTAATAAGTGCTAAACATCCGTAACATCTGAATGATAGATTGATCAATCTATTGAGACAGTCCAGGGGACCCTGATGACATCTTTGTCTCCCCACCTCCCTCACTCACCCTTGTGGCAACATGGTGCACAGGGAGCTCTTTTGTTCTGAATGGCCTGTGCTGTTGGACTCGCCTCCTCCTTCCTCACCAGTCTCGATTTCTCGCCTCCTTTGTCTGACATGACTCTTCAGATGTGGGGAAGAGTACAAGGAAGGACAGAAGACTTAGGCATGCAATCTCTCACTGCTTTCACAACAATGCTAGTGGTGTGTGTACTGTGAGGTTGGTCTGCTTTGGCTTAACTGGACATCTTTGTGTTTTTCATACTGAGTTGTAGGTGCTGCCTTTGTTGGTAGTGGTTTTGGAAAGGAGAGCTGAAGCGGTCTCTTAGTTGCATGCCTTATACTGGCATGGTTATCATCAGTCAATGCACCACTGTGAGTGACTCTAAAGCCTCTGATACAATGAAACTATCACTGTCACTTTCCTCTGAGCTCTTCACATTTGACAGAACACATGATCAGTTCCCCTTGTGCACGTCTCCAGGGCAAGGCCTGTAACCATTAGGCTAATACTTAGGGTATCCAATCAAAAACCAATTTTTTTTACCAATGGTTAAAATAATATGTTAATTGTGTAGATAATCCTCTAAGAAAACCAATGGTCCAAACCTCATGTCTCTATCATAATCCGTAACAAAAGTATTGGTGTTTTTACCCTTGTAGGGTGGTAAAGATTAGGGAGACTAAATCAATGGAGTCTAGAGAAAAAGTGGCCAGAAATCTGGAAAATAGCATTTAGGCTGGATGCTGTGCAAGAGTTAAGGCACCTGACAGGCTTCCCATTGAATTCCTCATCTTTCTTCTCAAGAACAGAAAACAACATAGATGTAAGATAGATATTGATTTGTTGTATTTTCATATTTTAGTATACACTGTTCATATTAATAGGAAGTTCCTGATAATTTTGGAAGACTTCTCACAAAAACAAACGTCTCTGTGAAAACGGAGCACTGAGCGGAAAAAACTTGGAAGACAACGGCCACAAAATGTAAAATCCTTGAAAGTTTCAGTGAGAAAGCTGCACCGCTCTGTCAACAGAGCTCAGTGCTTATTATTGAATGTATTAGGTTACGAAATCTAACTTTTTGGATATAATGTTAAAGTTTCCCAATGTTAATAGTTCACCTAATTTCAGTTTGTGACAAAACAAGCAAGTGTAGAGAATCATTGTACCATCTAAACCGCTGTGAAATATCTTTTGCATAATCAAAAATATTGTATTTTCAGCTGTTTGAAGTTGGTGTGCAAAACCAAAAGGCCGTGTCGCCCAAAAAGGTACATATTCCAGCTTTAAATTATATGTTAGAGAAAGACCCCACTGAATGATTCAGAAAATGAAAAATCATATTTGGCTTGGTAAAATGTATTTTATAACATAAGGAAGTGAAATGGCATCAACAAAGCACGTTTTCACCCCCTCTGCCCTATGAGCACTCAGCACTGATAAAGCAGGCTGAGTGGCCAGTAGAGAACTGCTGATATGTTTATCACCAAAAAATGACTGTATAGACGACAAACACACACCACCTACGACAACATCTGATGATCTTGTAACACACACACACACACACCTTACTGTGGTACCGAGAACATCTGGTGATTTGGGGACACAGCGGTGAGGTGGATGATATGTTTCCGTGGTGATGGTTACCCTGGTGTCACTGGGAATTTAGATTCACTCACCCACTACCACACACACGTAGGCATGCGCACACACACACCTCACTCCATAATGTGAGTAATTAGATGAGAGCAATCCTGTCCTCTATGCCTGTCTCAGTGCTGTTGTCTATGCTCAGGGACGTTATGACAGTAGGCTGGCTGATGCGATGGGACATTCTGCAGACCCAGCACGGTGTGGGATCGGTCTTTGTCAGTTACACCCCCACCCGGCACACCCCTTCTCACTTCCATTCCTCCTTACTCAGTCCCTTATTCCCAGCTTCCTCACCCTCTCCTTCCCCTTCTCCCCCTGACCCCTGTTCTATAAATAACCCAGATGGACTTGACACCATGCCTCATATGACCATGCCATTTTGAAATGGGTGCTTTACCACTCTACCTCCTGCTACCCTAACCTGACACACACCTCGTCACTCCTACTCAACCCACACCACCATAGACACACACTCTTTCCTATCACCACCCATGATCCCTACTTTCCTCTCTCTTGACTTCCTCACTCCCCCCCTCTCTCTCTCTCTCTCTCTCTCTCTCTCTCACTCGCCTCCTCTGACCCCTTCACTAGCCTGTACCCCAAACAAATGTCAAACACACGTTCACTGAGCTCCAGAGGTCACAAGGACATTCATAAATGAGCTTTGCACAGGACAGGAAAACATGTGCACACTCAGACAACAACATGGCTGGCCCAAATGACTAGATGAACATAACACATCCAGTGGGATCCTGAGAAATGTAGATACCAGACAGACAGTATTCACCATTGTATTCCTCGGTCTTTATGCTATTCAAACAAAGAAGCACCACTGTTGGGGATATCAGTTAGCTGCAAAAGTTATTATCATGCCAGCCCAGAGACATTGTTTTGGTGATGAAGACAGACTAGTGTGACGACCCTCCCACTCTGTCTGCCGTATTCTTTCACTTTGCTCTTGTTTTCCTTAATAGGATGTCGGTGGGCGGAGCTGGGAGGGTCGTCATCGAAATGGGACACACCTGGGCCCCGGTGTGTCCCGGGATAAATACACCTTTTCCCCATTCATTGAGGAGACTCTCTCCATGCAGACACACTGTTGGATTTTGTTTGTTTGTTTGGGCACCTTTCAACACCCCTCATTATCACATCTATGCACGCCAAAGACACGACAACCAATCACTTACACTACTGATTACTGACTACACACACACACCATTGTTTATTGTATATAGGTTACTTCAGTTAATAAATATATTTTTGTTATTCCTTATCGCCACATTGTCGCCCTCTTTGTTACGGGCTACGAGCCGGTTCGTAACACTAGGGACAGGCGAGGGTGATGCTTTACTTAAGGTCTGCTTATAAATGGCTTAAAGCTGCAGTATGTACATTTTTGGGCGACCTGACCAAATTCACATAGAAATGTGAGTTATAGATCTATAATTCTCATTGAAAGCAAGTCCATGAAGCGGAAGATCTGTTCTATGTGAAATATTTCTATGCTTCCCGTTCTTAAGTTTCATTTTTTCATCTTTTACTTTCCTTTTTGTGCACCAGCTGAAAATACTTTTTGGTTCTTGAAAATTAATTTCACAGCGGTTTAGATGGTACAATGATTCTCTACACTTGCTTGTTTTGTCACAAACTGAAATTAGTCGAACTATTAGAATTTTTGCATCCAGGAAATGGAGGAGCGATTTCTGCATTTGCACCTTTAAAAGCCATTATTTTATAATGCTTTGTTACTCATTAGTTATGTGGAATGTGTGCGTGTGAGATAAGGTCGACGACAGTCAAATTTGACTACACCTAGTGAATTTATAGCCTGAATATACAGTGGTGCATGGGTTAGCTGTGGCTACCACATGGCCTACTCAACAGGTAGCCTAGCGGAAAGGTCACTGGTTAGAATCCCCGAGCCGACTAGGTGAAAGATCTGATGTGCCCTTGAGCAAGACACTTAACGCTAATTGCTCGTGTAAGATGCTCTGGATAAGAGCATCTACTAAATGACCGAAATGTAAATTCCTGCCAGGCATTTCAGGACGGCCATTTTCCTATAGGGGTTGATATTCAGCCTGTGTACATGGAGCTAAAAATGAATCTGCTCAACACTACAGGTAGCCAAGGAACCTAGATTGTAATTAATAGCATTCTTTTACCATTGAACGTACTAACACTGGTTATAGGCCTACTCTCTTCAGGCTTATTAAAAGGACTAGGCCTACTGCTTCAGACACTACCAGAAAAAGAAGCAAGGCTTGGATCATTATTTGCTGTCCATAGGTGCAATTGGATTTCAGAACTTCGGAGAGCGACAAAGAGGCTGTCAGATGTTTATAAATAGGAAAACACCTATTGTGCAATCATACAACCACACTTACTGTGATTGCCTTTTTTCACAATGACTTGAAATTTCAAATCGTATTCACTTTCATTTCTGTTGTGTGCCGACCTTCTGGCCATGGATTATTGAATTGCTGCGTGTTACATCAGAACCAGCGTGCGTAAAGAGCACTGTGCCAACACGAGGATAAACATAACCCTCTGTTTCTGGGGCACAAACCATGCTGTTAATGGGAATTCTAATTTACAAAACATTTTATAAAAACACTGACACTGTATTATATAGGGCGTAATTTATGGGCTCATATATATTGCCCTTTGGAATAGAAAGATGGCTAGCCTAGGTATCCATTGTTCATAGTTCAATGCATTGCTCATGTTTGCAAAAATCTATAGTGCTAGAACCAGATACTCTGGAGAGAAAAATTACAATTCACAAAATCTACAATTGAATTGACAATAACTGCCTAGCCATTTTAATATTCTGCTGAAATTCAGAGACTGTAATTGGCACTAAACGTGAAATACCGTGCGCAATGCTCACTAGTTAGCGTCAAATGTATTATAGGCTATATAATTGTTTATTTATAGCCTATAATAAACCTACATAGCCTAGTGCTATCTACTTTGTCCGAATGTTGTAATGCCTGAATATCTAAAAGTGCTGAGACGTATGCAGTTGTCAGACAGTCAGGCCTGCCCTATCCTGAAGCCCTGCTATCCTGTAGCCTACCACACTATACTCTCGCTTCCACACTTTGAGCCATCTAAACAACAATCAAATAAGTAAAATATTATTTCAGTAGCCAATAGCCGAGATTAAAATATCGTTGAAGGTGTTATGAATTCCCTACCTTGTTTGCAGGGCGAGGCACGGAGTTTCAGAACGGTGTGGGTCTCACGCAATAGGGCACAGTGAAGGAGAAAGAGAAAGCACAGAGGGGCGGACTGAGCAGGCGCAATCAGACGGACAAAGAGGGCGGGGTCGTTGTGTAATTGTCGTTGAGCAAAGAGAGGTAGCCTAGATAAAAAGCCAACTGTTTTCCAAAGTCATGCAACCCCCAACAAAAAAAAAATTATCTGAGGGGGCACAAATTACGAAATTACGTGAGGGTGGCTGGGGAGGTGACCACCCCCAGTCAGGAAGTTGGAGAATTTTACTGTCTGTATCCTCCTGTTTTTTTATTAAGAAACTAAATATGCGTCTCTGCATCTTTGATAAAATCTGGGTAAAAGATTGAAAGGAATGTGTCTACCAAACTCGCCAGCAGGGGTACCAGCTAAGATAACTTGACTCATAGTCTGAAATGGCTTCTTGGTAGCTAGGTATTATAATAATAATAATGATGAGAAAAATAATAATAATAATAATAATAATATAGTTGTTTTATAGAGAAATGCTTTTCCAACATTCTTGAAGGAGTTCTCACATATTCTAAGCACTTGCTGGCTGCTTTTCCTTCACTTTGTGGTCCAACTCATCCCAAACCATCTCAATTGGGTTGAGGTCAGGTGATTGTGGAGGCCAGGTCATCTGATGCAGCACTCTATCGCTCTCCTTCTTGGTCAAATAGCCCTTACACAGCCTGGAGGTGTGTTGGGTCATTGTCCTGTTGAAAAACAAATGATAGTCCCACTAAGGACTTGGGCCGCAGGTAGCCTAGTGGTTAGCTAGGCTAGCCACTAGGCTAAGGATCTAGGCTAGGGATCAAATCCCGAGCTGACAAGGTCAACAACAACAACAAAAATATGTTGTTCTGCCCCTGAACAAGGCAGTTAACCCACTGTTCCCCGGTAGGCTGTCATTGTAATTAAGCATTTGTTATTAACTTACTTGCCTGGTCAAATATATATATATTTTTAACTAAGCGCAAACAAGATGGGATGGCGTATCACTGCAGAATTCTGTGGTAGCAATGCTGGTTAAGCGTGCCTTGAGTTCTAAATAAATCACCAACAGTGTCACCAGCAAAGCACCATCACACCTCATGCTTCACGGTAGGAACAAGTCTCTTCTTCTTATTGGTGTCCTTTAGTAGTGGTTCCTTTGCAGCAATTCAACCACGAAGGCCTGATTCACGCAGTCACCTCTGAACAGTTGATGTTGAAATGTGTCTGTTACTTGAACTGTGAAGCATTTATTTGGGCTGCAATCTGAGGTGCAGTTAACTCGAATGAACGTATCCTCTGCAGCAGAGGTAACTCTGGGTCTTCCTTTCCTGTGGCGGTCCTCATGAGAGCCAGGTTCATCATACCGCTTGATGGTTTTTGCAACTGCACTTGAAGAAACGTTCAATTATCTTGATATGTTCAGGATTGACTCACCTTCATGTCTTAATTTATTTCTCCTTGCTTATTCGAGCTGTTCTTGCCATAATATGGACTTGGTCTTTTACCAAAATAGGGCTATCTTCTGTATTCCACCCCTACCTTGTCACAACATGACTGATTTGGCTCAAATGCATTAAGAAGGAAAGAAATTCCACAAATACATTTTAACAAGGCACACCAAATCAGTCAATTGAAATAAATAAATTAAGCCCTAATCTATGGATTTCACATGATTGTGAATACAGATATGCATCTGTTGGTGACAGATACCTTAAAAAAAGTAGGTATCAGTCAGTATCTGGTGTGACCACCATTTTCCTCATGCAGCGTGACACATTTCTTCGCATAGAGTTGATCAGGCTGTTGATTGTGGCCTATGGAATGTTGTCCCACTCATCTTCAATGGCTCTGCGAAGTTGCTGGATATTGTCTGGAACTGGAACACGCTGTCGTACACATCGATCCAGAGCATCCCATTCCCTGAGACGGTTTCTGACAGTTTGTGCAGAAATTCTTCAGTTGTGGAAACCCACAGTTTTATCAGCTGTCCAGGTGGGTGGTCTCAGATGATACCACAGGTGAAGAAGCCGGATGTCGAGGTCCTGGGCTGGCGTGGTTACATGTGGTTTGCAGTTGTGAGGCCGGTGTGACTTACTGCCAAATTTTCTAAAACAACTATGGAGAGTGCTTATGGTAGTGTCGTGTCTTTGGCATCATTAAATTGAAGACTGTTATTTTATCAAATCAACTCTCTGTAATTATTATTACGGGATTAAACTAATCATGTAAATGTAATTAACTAGGAAGTCGGGGCACCAAGGAAAATCTTCAGATTACAAAGTTATACTTTTCCTAATATAACTTTTCAGATATTTTAATATCTGATCAATTAGTCTTCTAATTAATGAATTATTCTCACGTTAGTCTCATTCCGAACATCGTAAATTGTTGGTTATCTGCACGAACGCAGTCTTTACTATGAATCATCCATACACCAATTGTCTCAATTATTCATTAACAAACTAAATAATCACAGAAATGCACAAACAAACAAAGTAGATATGGTTACAAGGAAATGATAGGGGATGTTTCCCTAGTGGGATAAGCCGGTATGATGGCTTGGTGGACATAGGGAAGTGGGAGTAGACTGAGAAACGGCGGGAATTACAAAAGACACTACACAGTTGATAATTATATTCATTGAAATGCTAATCCTTTGCACATGAACGCTCACTCATTCGGGAATAATTGCAATCAATATATATTTACACTCAGTGTGTCGTCGTGATCTCTGTTGGAATCGTCCGTTCATCCGTCCCTCTCTCTCTCTCTTCCAAGAAGTCTTTCGTGGTTAGAATAGTGTCACGAGAATTTTGTTCTCAATGTTCTAAAATTAACTTTTAATTAACTACTCAGTCTGTAACCCAAAGGTTATAAGCTTTGATGAAAATAAAACAGACTGAGGCCCAGCTACAATGGTCAGGTTTTATTCATGGAACGTTCTGAATTCACAGTGGGAACAGTCTTTTATATGTACATACAATTTAACTCCACCCCGCTTTAGGCGGGCTGTGTTTAACATATTTCCAGCTTATCACTTCTAAACAGTTTTCTAACCGTTTCTAACCGTTTAAAAAGTTCTAGTCTTATTCCTCTAACACCTATTACATATATTTTCATGGTTAAATATTCTTAGTCATTACTTAAACATACAAATTCCCATATCAAATAGATACTTCTGTAATGTCTGTGGTAGTAGGAGAAGGAGTCAGGCGCAGGAGGTAAGTTGTGTGTGAAAAGGTATTTAATAAGTACCAGTCGAAACCAAAAATCCCCTAAGGCAAAGGCAAAAATACCCACACGAACAATAAACAAACGGGTGCAAAACAGGCAACCCGGAAATGCTGAGAACCCACAGTACACAGACTGGGAAAACCGACGACTACACAGAATACAACAACAATCACGCACAAGGGAAGAGGGGAAAGGAAGGAATATAACAGGAGCGTGATTGGGAGAAATGACTAACAGGTGTGTACAAAACAAGACAAAACCAACAGAACACGAAAAGGTGGAGTGGTGATGGTTAGAAAACCGGTGACGTTGATCGCCGAACACCGCCCGAGCAAGAAGAGGGACCGACTTCGGTGGAAGTCGTGACAACTTCAGAGAACCATTAAGAAATGTTCTTATAGAATAAATGTTTCGGCGGTTGTGTGGCTGTATTGTCTCTCCTGAGTTTCACAAACATTAAACGAAATGGACCGGTCGTAGCTGGATTCTCCCCCGACCGTGAACACATTCTGTAAAACATGGGTATTGTTCAGTTCAAGTTCTGTGATGTGGAAGAATTTCCTTTGTTCTCTTTCTGTGTCTCAGTGCATGCGGAAGTGTCCAAAGGGCAAGAGAAGTTCATCTCAACTACCGTATTGCACGACTGCAAGGAGGAGGGAAGTTGCTCATTCACAGAGACAGCTGGCTCGAAATCATGAAAAGAATGGTCAATCAGGTTGGCTTATGGAATGTGTCGAGATATCATAATATCTCCTTGGATCGGATTCTGCCCCAAGAGGTTTCTAAACGCCTTTTTCTCAAGGGGTGCTTTCGACAGATACCCCTCGTGAATGATTGCGTTGCAGCTAGCGTTAGGGGAAGGCAGTGTGGTCAGTGGAGAAGGCACTGTGGCCTGTGACCATACCTGGTTGGTTTTCCAATCCATCAGTGGGAGTAACCGATCTATCAAGTCTGCTCCAAGTAACAGGGGTACAGATTCGAGGCTGGTAACATACACAGGGTGAACGAGCGATACGTTCTGGAAGTGTAGTTCCAGCATGACTCTCAATGTCAGAGGCGAGGTAGTCTCAGTGACCCCTCGAAGTGTAGTGTCGCATCGTTCCACTTTTAACCAACGTTTAGTTGGCTTCAAAGCTCTTATGAGATCATCGAACAATGTTTGAGAGATGAGTGATATTGTCGCGCCCGAATCAATTAGCGCATGACAAGTTAAGCAGTCCTCCAGGACTGTTTTCAGGTATGGGCGTTTAGATTCGTGTTTAGTGGACATATTCCCCACAAAGTGGAGTGGTCGTTCGCAACGACGTGTTGTGCCATTTCTGTTCAAGGTGGAAGCAGATCGACTTTTCAGATTTTGAGTGGGCTTGGCTTTCACGAAGTGTTTGACATTTTTCCTCGCAACCATCGTATCAGAGTCTATAGTTTCTTGATCAAGCGGGCCCTGGATAGGATCTCGAGTGAGAGCGGGGGAAATTTGAACTTTAACGTCCTTGCTATGGGTGTTAATTCCTGCGGACCTGGTGTCCGGTAATTCCCTGTCTAGTCCTTGTGACTTATCTTTTACCCTTTTCTCAAATTGTTCTCGCTTTAGTTCTTCACGTAGTGGAACTTCTGGAGAACATTGGTCTACGTTTTGATCGTCCTTCAACCCTTTGTTACCCTTGTGCTCTGACACTTTTTGTGGGTTGGGTTCAGGAACGTAGCGAACAGGTCGATTGTAGCGGTAGTCGTTTTGATGGCGATGTACTTTAGTTATTTCGACCACGGAGGTTATTGGAATCATGGTTTCGTGGTAGAAACCGTTGTTGACGTCATCTCTCAATTCTCCAATACCTGATAACGCACCCTCTAACTGGAGTGAGTGCTCCTGGTCAAACTTCAAAACCGCGTGGTCAGGGCTCTTAGTGGTTTGATGCCTCAAAAGCTGTGCTTGCAAGCTCTCTGAGTTGTAAGATAGGCAAGTCAACGTGAGCTGCAGGGCCCAAGTAGGTAATGAAGGTGGGATACATGTTCGGCAGAAACATTTGTTTTAATGGTAACAGCTCTTCCATTCCTGTTTCAGTGAGTAGGCCAAAGTAAGCTGAACGAAGCCTATGATAGTAAGCTTGTGAGTGTTCGTTCCAAGCTTGTTTGACGGTGTTAGCCAGTGAGCTATCGTGTTTGCGAGTCGCAGAACCACTGAATTCTAATTTCAAAGCTGTGGCAAGTTTAGCGCAGTCATTTAGCACGTGTTGCTGTTGTAAACGAATGAACTTCGTCACGTGTCTATTCGACGTTCGCTTCAACAGGTAGACCCTGTCAGAACCCGTAGCGTTTGGGTAGCCATCCAACGCGTCCTCTATGTCAGCTAGGAACGTCTCAGTATCGTTTGGCTGACCTAGAACGGGGTCAGAGGTGGGGAAATTCTTGACGAGTTTGTCAAGGTATTCCGCGCCTAGCGGGCGGAGAGAGTTGGCTTCATCCGGTGGGGAAATTGGGACCGAAAGGCCAAGAGGAGAAGCCAAGCTTTGGCTTTGTTGGCCAAGAGGTACCATATTACTCACTGCCGAATGGCCAAGAGGAGAAGACTGAGGGACACATGAGGGAGGCAGTCTGAAACCTATCGCCTTTACTCCTGTGAGTACAGGGCTCCGGTTGCTTGGGTGGGTAGTCACGCCGTAGAGCGTGACCATTCTGGACTTCCTCCAGATGGTACCTAAGGGTGGTATTCTGCTGCATTGCAGAGTCCAGTTGAGCTCTTAGAGTACTGATTTTGGACTTGTGAGTGTCGCACTTGCTCCTTTCGGTCTCAAACTTATGTCATGGTTTGCAGATAGAGGTCTTGAGTATGGAGCGAGAGATTCAGTGATGAGATTTCCTCCGCTTGCTTAGAAATCAATATTTCCATCTTCATCACCTGAGTTCTCTCATCATTCATTTGGTCAGCAACTTCAATGAGTTCTGCTGATTTGTCATCCAACTTTGTCATTGTGTTCATTAACTGATCGTCTTTGGTCTGTAGCATGTTGAGTAGAACCGTGTTACTTTGAGTAGCCTTCAACAAAACTGCATGCATGTTATCAAGTTGAGCGCTCCTGTTTGTAGATAACTTCAGATTTATCTAGTTTAGCGTGGACAGTTTTAGCTAAATTTAGTTGTCCATGTAGCATATGATTTTGTTCCTGTAGAAGATGATTTTGTTGAAGAGTTTGTGCTTGTTCATTGCCATAAGTTTTTGCAATTACATTTAATTGTCCAGTTTTCAAACGCAATTCCATAGGTAGCAGAATGTTTCCCTCTTCTGCATTTGTCATTGGTTTCCCGGTTCTCTTTGCCTGTCCCTTTATGTCTACTGTTACCTGCTCGTGCTTCAGCTGTGCACTGCGGTATTGGACCGATGCCAATCTCAGATGGCAAGGAATCAGGGCTAGACTGAGAACCTTGTGCCCGATGGTTGATTTTGGAGAGCGTTGTTGTCTGCTGGATTGGTATCGCTGCTGAGGTCAGAGATCAATCCATTTATGGGTGGAGGTTCACTAATTAGCGGGCGAGTGGGGACTACCCCCTCTGATAGCTTGCACATTATTAGAACATTTGAAAGGAAACATGTTTTTCCTAACTTTCCAAAGTTTGGTTTTGGAATACGTTGGGAGCTGCAAATCTATTTATAGACGTTAATGAACCATCAGTACAGTACCAGTACTGTGGGAGTTGGACGTGAATGAATCTGCAAAAGCAAATTTAATTAATCAATGATTAATCATACCTGGATAGGCTATCTGGGAATTAAACTTTAAATTAACTTGGGAAGTTGGTTCATCTAGGTTACTATTGCAAAGTTTAAAATGTCTCATTTAATTGGAAGAACCTAGAAAGGACCGTGTACACAGTCTGTAAAACATGGGTATTGTTCAGTTCTCAAGTTCTGTGATGTGGAAGAAGTTCCTTTTGTCAGTCAGGCCTCAGGGTTAGGACTAGAATGAAAACTTGAACCGTCAAAAAGGTGAACCCAAATGCAGAAATCCAGATGACAGTCCTGGGGAATGTCTTCAAATCTTTAATTCAATTATAAAAGGGACATCCAAACATTCCTAGGATGTTACCAAAAATAAACTCCAAAAACCTTCCCAAAAAAGGTAAGACAAAAGGTTCCAAAAAGAGAAAACAAAAAGTCCAAAGATAATCCAAAAGGAATTAGAAAAAGATTCAAAGAACTGTGAGAACTCCAAAAATGTCAAATAACAAAAGTAAATAAAACAAAACAAAACAAAAGAACCCTACCAGGTACACGAAGGAGAGTAAGGACACTCCAAAGGCGACACAGCATGGGAATGACCTAGACACGGTCATGGCATAGAAACACTCAGCAAAGAACTCAGGAGAAGGGTAACTTAAATACACAAACAGGGAACAAGGCACAGGTGACAACAATAAGACCTAATGACAGAGACTGAAAACTAACCAAAGGCGCAATGGGGACCTCTAGTGGCCAAACATAAATCTAAGACCCTGACACCTTTGTTCTCTTTCTGTGTCTCTTTGCTTGGCCATGAGGGAGAGAGTCTCCCCCAGGAATTTACGACCTGAGATAACAGAACCTGGGTGTAAGAGGGAGAGAGAGAGGGGAATGGTGCTCGCTATCCCCAAAGAGGGCCACGTCATGACAGTAGATACATTAACTTTCAATATATTAACATTCAATACATTAACATTCAACAGCTAAGGTGGACATTCCTGCAGTCAGCATGCCAATTGCACTCTCCCTCAAAACTTGGGACATCTGTGGCATTGTGTTGTGTGACAAAACTGCACATTTTAGAGTGGCCTTCATTGTCCCCTGCACAAGGTGCACCTGTGTAATGATAATGTTGTTTAATCAGGTTCTTCATATGCCACACCTGTCAAGTGGATGGATTATCTTGGCAAAGGAGAAATGCTCACTAACAGGGATGTAAACACGTTTATGCACAACATTTGAGAGAAATAAGCTTTTTGTGCGTATGGAAAATGTCTGGGATCTATTATATCAGCACATGAGACATGGAACCAACACTACATGTTGCGTTTATATATATTTTTTGTACAGAATGGACATGAACCTTCTTACGATGGTCCAAAGGTCAGCCATGTTGGTCAGGGAGTTGGTCAACCATAGTATGCCAGTGCTGTGACAATGAATGTGAAGAAATTTTCTGTGCTGTATGTGAGTTAGCTAGCTAGCCAGACAGTTTTAGAGGAATGATTCTATTAATTTCCCAAATTAACTGCCAATATGCCAACATTCCATTCAAACAATGCAGTCAACCCACAGCCATAAACTGGCTCAAATCAGTTGAGGATAGTGTAACCCTTGATATTTTGCTGCTTTGAGAGGTAGAGTCCATATCCTTCTGCCCCCTCTCTGAGCTATGATACTAATGCACCTAGGTCCTATGTTATGCAAATTAGTTGTGCACGTGTTTTAGACATGCTGCTAACACGGAACCCAAACTGGCTGCGCGTGTGCGCCATCGTGCATACATTTATTTTGTCCCCCCACACCAAACGCGATCACGACACGGAAGTTAAAATATCAAAACAAATCTGAACCAATTACATGAATTTGGGGACAGGTCGAAAAGCATGAAACCTTTATGGCAATATAGCTAGCTGGCTTGCACTTGCTAGCTAATTTGTCCTATTTAGCTAGCTTGCTGTTGCTAGCTAATTTGTCCTGGGATATAAACGTTGAGTTGTTATTTTACCTGAAATGCACAAGGTCCTCTACTCCAACAATTAATCCACACATAAAACGGTCAACCGATTCGCTTCTAGTCATCTCTCCTCCTCCTATGCTTTTTCTTCTCTTGACTTTATATTGCGATTGCTAATAAATTAGGTGCATTACCGTCACTGACCTCGTTCGTCTTTCAGTCACCCACGTCGGTATAACCAATGAGCAGATCGCTTGTGGGTACCTGCTTCTATAAACCAATGAGGAGATGGAAGAGGCAGGACTTGCACTGTGATCTGCATCAGAAATAGAACTGACTTCTATTTTCGCCCTTGGCAACGCAGATGCTCGTTGACGCACGCGAGCAGTGTAGTCAAGCCTGTAAGACACAGAGTCCACCCTTGTTTCTTGCTTATCTTACATTACTGTGCTTCAAAAACTTCATATAGTGCTGGTGCCAGCTGCTGCTGCTGACCTCACGGAGCTGAACCGTTTGTCGCATATTGCTGCTGGATTCGTTGAGCTGACCTATCTGCATGTGATCTCGACTCTGAATTCTGCTTTGCTCTTTGCCATTGAGCTGAGGACTGAAAGTGACTGACAGTGAATGAACTCTATTCCTCCTTAATATTAAGTGGCCCCCGCGAGGTATCTCTTAATGTGTGCACACTTAAATTTTTCCCCATTTATTTATATTATTTCAACAGTTCCGGTACTGCTCAGGGTTAATCATTGTTGAGTGAAATGTATGTGAAAAATATAAATGTATGTTGGGATGTCAATTTTCTAACTCCTATTCATTAAAGAACATTCAAACGACTTTGTTGTCTACTGAGTTGAGGAACGAGCAGACCTTATTATAAGAACATCTTTAGACATTTCATTAAGACAATTGAAGGGTCACAATAGGACTTAGATAAGTACTGATACTGTATCATAATATCACTCACAGCGTTCCAAGAAAACAACATCTGAGACATTTATGGTCTGTTTACATATATTTCAGAGGCTATTTCTACAGAATTGTTTTATAAACCCCGTATAAACTGTATTTATAATTATATGACAATATTTTATGTTTAATATTATACAATTACCCAATTTCTGATATATCACGTCTTACTTTTATTTTCCTGCACAAGTACACGCAGGAAATGCATCACCTTTGCCTCTACTGCCATTCATTCCAATTAGACTGGTTTTGGATTTCTCCTTGCCCAAAATTGCTCCCATTTTCGCCCCATTATGGAACTTTGAGGGATTATGACATTGCCCCTTTGTTTATTTTTAATAGCATCTCTATGTCGGGGACATCCAGGTGCTCTGTGGTAGGTCGTCGTCGTCCTCAGTATTATTACAGAGGTTCTAAACTCAGAGGCGCAACATCACGAGACTTCCGGGAAATGATTCCGAAAGAGACCGAACAGACCAGGCCGGGGTTTGGGGTTTGAGAAGTCAATGAGACAAGTGAAAGATTCTTCCTTAGTTGTTAATTTTCTCGAAATCTAAAGGTACAACCTAGATTTGAGCTATGTCTTAAGTATCTGAACATGTTATTACTCCGACTTTGTGAAAGTTACAAACTGAACCGTTTTAATTATTCCTCAAAAACAACTTTATATTGAAGGAGTGCCTTTGATTGCACGGTGTGCACATGCGCAGTTTGATGCAAGACGACCGTTAGACCAGATTAAGTGTTTGTGCGCATGAGTTTAGTTAGCCAACGTCGCCATGACATCGCCAACAAGTGCAATCGGGATTTCTACTGGAGAAGCAGTTTTAGCCTATCTTTATGTTGTACTGTATTTGATGTTATAGTTGCTTCTCACGTATCTGCGGTAGGTTACATTGTTGCCATGGTGAGGGATTTGTCTTTAGCACTGTTGTCACTGCGTCATTACTGACTGCTGCGTGTTGACTGGGCTGCTAGTGCTAGCTACAGTTGGTTTGAAGTATTTTATAAAGGTAATATTTGGCACAAAACTGTAAAACAGATTCTAACTATTGTGTTTATTTAGGCTAGCGAACGTTAGCTGTAGTTTTAGGATTAGTACCGTTAGTTATCATCAGTCGTCAGTGAATGCATCGATATATTTTGCTAGCTAGCTAACGTTCGCTAACGACGGCTTTTTCTCTAAACTTGCAACAGTAGGTCATGGTCAGCGTGTAACAGTATTTTCTAACTGTCATTACATTTGTTGCTTACATGATAACGTTACTTTATGAAATGTGAAGTCGGTGAAAAACCTATTTGCGTAGCTAGTTAGATAGCCCAATTGTGAATATATTTGGTCTCTGTCTCGCAACAGCCACAGGTGTTCAGTGATGTGCGAGGGTCCCTCCATGATATCTGGGCCCATACCCCCAGATCCTTCCCTTTTTCCCGAATACTACAAACGTCCTGCCTCTGGTAAGATAGCTAAAATGTACAGCTTTTTAAAATCCCAATAATTGTTGGTACAGCATGTCACATGGTGTCTTCCATACTTCCTTATCCCAGCCAGGGGTCGGCTGGAGGGGAACGCTCATGGGACGCCAGCCCTTCTCTCTGGTCCCCTGGCCCCAGACCCTGTGTTGTACCCAGGCTGCTATAGCGCCCGTGCCCCTCGGCACCCCCGCATCGGCCCTAACGCCACACACATTCTGGAGAGGGGCCAGAGAGGGGTGGTGGGGGCCCTGCTAAGACTGGAGGGGGTCTCCCTCAGTCCCAACCCCTCTAAGCACAGTAAGTCCAACGCCTACTGTTTCGTGGTAACCAAATTCAAAACAACATTTGTGGTTGTAGTGCATGGACTGTTTGTCATTGTAGTACGTTGCATGCAAGGGTGGTGACTGTATTTTACTATACAGGAAAATACATTTAAAAGGTTCAACAGAAATAATATGGGACTGTGTTACCTTTCTCTCATTACCTGTATTCTCTGTTTGTCCCTAAGAGCAGCTGGTTCGTGACTACGGAAAGGAGAACGTGCGTCGGCTGAGGGAGATCCAGAGACGCTGTAGAGAGCAGGAGGCACAGAGGGAACACTCCCGTCCCGTACCGGTCAAAGCCCTGTGGAGCTCCCCTAAATACCAGGACATTCCCTCCAGGGTCATGGCCCAGCTACAGGTGAGGGGGACTGGGAGATATGCAGCCCTTTGTTTAGTGCACTGGGGGCTTCCACACCAAGCATAGACCTGTGCCAGTTAGTTCAAATTATAAGGATGTCCAGGGATGCTGGGCTCTCCTCCTTTAACAAACCAGGGAACCACCATTAGCATGGTATTTTTATTTTTGTAATCATATGGGATCGATTCTACATGGCTGTAGTGATGACCATGTCACATACCATCATCTCTTTACTTTCTCTCTTCCTTCTGCAGGAGACCAGCCCTCCAATGAAGCTGGAGTGTCAGAACTTTTTGAAGGCACATTCTATCTGTGGCTCTGCTGGCCCCCCGAGACCAAAGCGTGCTCTCTCACCCTCCCCAAGACCAAGCTGTGTCCCATCGCCGTCCCCCTCACCTCGCTCGGCCTCCCAAAACCATACAGGGAACCAGAGTTTACAGGTGAGATAGGCACATTAAAATAGCCCAGACTGACTGAATTAATGGATGGACTACAACTGAAATGTAAACATCTATTCCTATAATCAGTGTGTATTTTAGCTGTGTATTTGCACATCTACCTCCAAACCTTGCCCTCTATGGTTAGAACCTCCACAGCTGAAGGCTTTTGATAACAAAGAGACACCTTTTTATTCAACTTCCATTTACCTCCAAATGTTTCTGAGCAGAATATCTCTTCTGTACTGTCTGTTTCCGCCAATTACCAATATCAAAAAGAAATGTGGTATGATTATTTTATGATGTGCTATTCTCTGAGCCCAAATGCATACTTAATTAATTAGTATATTCTGTTGCAGGTGCAGGGCAGGATGGTGGACTTTGTGAGCCACAACGCGCAGGCTGCAGGGAAGACAGTCCTCCGTCGCTCCCAGTCATTGACCAACCTGAGGAACAGTCAGCCCCTGCCCAGTGCCGTCAAGGGACAGGTGCCTCAGTAGTAAGTACACTGAACCAATATACATTATCCACCTCTGTAACTGCACTTAACAACAAGTCTATCTTGCATTCAAAAGTGGAAGTCACTGGAAGTAGCAAATCTTCACTCCAGATCCAATAATTCTGCCTCGTAGTTAACAAAGCATACTTTTTTCTGGCACTGAATCATTCTCTCTCTCCCTCTATCTATCAGCCTTGAGGAGCGGAAGGAGCAGTGGCGACGGGAGGAGGAGGAAAAAAGAAGGAGTATTCCTGATCCATCCATCCCAGCTGGTCACACCCTGATGCCAGAGAGGGAGAGACAGGAGACCCTGGAGTCACTCAAAGAGAGTAGGTCTTTTACCACAAACACTTTTACATTATTTGTCTTATACCTATTATTTTTTAAGTTGCTTAGTATGTAAACATCAGCTCAAATAGATGGTATTTTCTATTGAAAAGATGCTTTGTATTTGTGTTGAACCTTCAGACCAAGATGGATGCTCTTATTTATTAATTCTCTTTTGTCTCTCTCTCTCTTTTTCCAGCCCATCGGTCTCTGGTGAGTGAGCTGCTGTCTCTTCCAGTCAGAGCCGACTCTCTGGGTGTCCGTTCCCGTCGTGCTCAGCTGGACCGCAAGCTTTCTGAGGTGGAGGAGGCCATCAAGATCTTCTCCAGGGACAAAGTCTACATCAAGACTGACTCCTAACACAAGAGGAGGCCTGCCTGGATCTTATTCACTAGGCAAGATTTTGGGAGAAAACATTCTGAAGCCTGGGAGACACTATTTGAACTTGGCTCTTTTTATTTTTTGTTTTCTCCTTTATGTGCCTAATGAATGTGATCCTGCAGTCTGAGGCTGCTGGGAAAAAGCCTCGACTCGAGCTATTATTAGCGTAATTTACAAAGATGGAAATTGTCAAATGAAGGGATTTATTTCTCCTGTGACACTAAGCAGGATGCATTTACTAGTGCTTGACTACCAATGGCCTACTACTGAATGTATAATAATAATACATTTATTGTATACAGCGCTTTACATTACAAACAAGAATCTCAAAGTTGCTTTGAAAAAAAAAATTAGGGATCTGGCAGTTCATGGTTGATGTTCTTTCATAGCTTCAGATGTAGAGGCATTTGGGAAAGGCAGTCAGTAGCTTGAGCAGAAGGAGCATCGATGATACAGACAGGCAGGGAAAACGTCTGTCAGATACTTAGGAGGGCATTTAGGCAACCCCACTGTAAACCAAGCACTTATATTGGCAGAGAATGTACATACCTTCACTGGAGTGGTGTGTGTAATGCCCAATTTTTTTGCTGAATCATATCAACTTGAAACTGGCACAAATGTGATGTTTCTCAGTTACATCCAAAGGTGGTTTATTGTCTGGCATTTGTCATGAACTGCTATTTATTGACTGACTGTAATGAAGTAATTAGGTGTGTAGTACTTGAATTCTAGTTTTGTATTTCATTAAACTTTGAGGGTGTTTTATGGGTCCTCGTCATAAGAATATAGAGGAGTCTCTGGTCCTCACGTATCACTCAAACAATTGTGTCCGACCTCTGTTTTTCAGTCCTTTTTTATGTGTACCATATTCGCATAATACTACCTGCTCACGGGTCTACTTTCAGCCCAAAATTGTTATTTATCTCTTGTTATTTCTGTGTTGTGCACACATCAGCAACTGCCTCCCACAAAGCATTGCTACCCATCTCCACAAAAGCCGCGGCCCTTGCAGAGCAAGGGGAAAAACTACTTCAACGTCTCAGGGCGAGTGACGTCACTGATTGAACCGCTATTAGAGCGCACCCTGCTAACTATCTAGCCATTTCACATCGGTTACACTAGCTACATTACTTCTTGCAAGAAAGTAAAATAAGAACACAACATACAAGTCCAGAGGTGTGCTAGCTACTAGCTAACGACACCTGGCTAGCACATATGAATAGGTTAGCTAGCTATAGTAGCTTCTTTGCTAGCTACCTTAGTTTGCAACCAAATATAGCAAGCAATAGGTTAAGCAGATTAACATTTTACTAGCTAGTATATAAAACATGAATATAAACTTATTTAAAATGCTAACCCTTAGTACTAGTTGTAGTCCTCGTAACGTTTAGTGTCAAACGTCATTGAAACCCCCCTTTGCACAGCCTGTTAAGGTGAGGTAAAACGTCAGCATCTGTGATGATGGTTAATATGGTTAATAGCCTGTGAAACCAACCAATATTATCTGTTAGTTTCTTCAATATGCGAAGTCAGAGTGAGTATGATTCTATGTGTTTCTTAGTTGGCCAATTCTGGGAAAGTATGTGAGGAATGCCAACAGAGCTATCCACAAGTACAACGCCTACAGGTAAGACATGGTAGTAGTGTAGTGAAGAATGCAAGTGTCCCTTCACAGCAGGCATCTGAATAAGTAATTTGTCTGGCTCCTTCAGCCCCATGTTTACTCCCCTTTTACAGTGAATAACTATGTGTTGTGCGACTGTGTTTTTCAGGAAAGCAGCTTCAGTGATCTCAAAGTACCCCCAGAAGATCAAAAATGGAGAAGAGGCCAAGAAACTGGTGAGGGCATAGGTGTTGAGAAATAGGTGTCTCAGACAGTACAGTGCTGTTATAGCAGTGGTCGATTGTAGTTGATTGACTTGAAGTTCATCTGATGCTAGCCCAAGATGTACTCTTAAGGAGCCTACCGTTATTCCTTAAGGTTCAAGGACCTTCCTTGTATGTTATTTTCAGAGGTAGACTGGCACTGGCAGCCAAAACAGTAGCCAAGTATTCCATCTAAATGTGAATCGATTCTCAAAACCGATATAGTTCTAGAAACATAAAGCCCTTTACTTTCATATCCCATAAAGATAATTTCACAAATGCAAAATATGCACTTACTGTACACTGTTTTAACCAGCAGCCAAACTTATTTTTCAGTGACAACACGTTTCTGCCAGCTTTCTCCCGTTACACACCGGTGTTTGGCGCATGCTAGATAGCTAATTAGCACAGGTGGTCCCTCTGTCTTCCGTAAACATGCACTGTAACATGGAGATATGGTGGTGTGGAAACACTAACCTTATAAAGGTGTGTATCAATTTAATGTTTTGGTTGAAAAATATATATATATCTCTTTCCTTTATGAAAGATAAGGTCCTTATGCTTCCAAAACTGTACTGCAAGCGATGTGTGTAAATGTTCAGACTGCGTGTTAGGGCTCTTCACAAAACTCCTCTGTACAGAAGACGCCTTCCTCCAATGACTCTTAAAGGTAATGTAATGGAACTGAGAGTCATGATCAAGAGCTAATCTTATGCCAGCCAAGTAGCAGTAAAGTAGAATAACAATACACCATTATACTTCCATTACACATTCTATTGTGTTAATCTTTTTTAAATAGGAGGGAGTTGGAAAAGAGATTGCCAAGAAGATAGATGAACAGGAACACTCAAGAAGTTGGAAAAGGTGAGTGTTTGAGGAATGACATTATCCTTCAAGCAAGGTGCAGTCTGTCACTTCTTTGTCCAATGTGGCCACAATGCAAAGTGCACAAATGAAAGAAGATAATTATATTGTTAATTCCACTCAGTTTGATGTGTTTATTTGTGTTTATATTCCCAGATTCGTAATGATGATACCAGCTCATCCATCAACTTCCTTACCAGAGTTACGGGTATTGGGTATGTCTTCTGCTTTTGCGGAAAACTACTGTTCCACAGGATTTTGTTCCAGCCTTTATTGAACACACCTAACTAGTTAACTCTCCCTCCTTCTCCAGTCTGGCTGCTGCCAGAACGTTTTTGATAAGGGAGTGAAGACCCTGGAAGATTTGCTGAACTTTTAAAGCTACTTTTTACAGCACTTTGGATTTGAGGTGATACAATGACTATGAGGTTAATGTGCAGACTGTCAGCTTTAATTTGAGGGTATTTTCATCCATATTGGATTACAAACTAGCCTACTCCCAAGACATGCTAACCTTTCACCATTACATTAACAGAGGTTATGTTATCATTTTTGGGGGAATGATATTTATGCCTCTAATTTTCTCAGTCAGAATTATTCACAATTCATTCAGGATTATCAGTAATCATGGCAGCATCTACATTAATGTAGAAGTGTTTAGAAACCTATTCTATTCCGTATCGATTAATCTCAAATTAAAGCTCACAGTCTGCACTTTAACCTCAGTCATTGTATCATTTAAAATCCAAAATGCTGTAGTACAGACAAAACAAAGAATGTGTCACTGTCCCAATACTTTTGGAGCTCACTGTATATTAACACTGTTGTGCTTTTAGATCTGAAGAAAATTTAACACAAGCTCAATCATCATCAGCAGATTGGACTCAAGCAACTGTGAATTTCCTGTCAGTGGTTCAATCTGCCTGCCCCAATGTAAGTGTTTTGCTAATGTTGTATGACCATCAATGGTTGGTGTCTCATACATTCCAATTGAAGTTTCCTGTGCATGCTTGGTGGTGTGTGTGTGTGTGTGTGTGTGTGTGTGTGACGCTGCTCTGTGTCTGCTGTAGGTACTTTGAGGAGTTTGAGAAGAGAATTCAACGAGTTGAGATGACGAAGATGGAGGTGGGTGATATTTGCTGTTGTGAATATTTTTTATTTTAAGTGGTTAGAATGGAGTGTATTTACTGTTACTACTGTCTTACACTTTGTGTGTTTGTCCAGACATTCATTCTGCAGGAGCTGGAGTTGCTGGATACTGAGTACATCGAGACCATCTGTGGTATTAATAACTCTGTGTACTGTTTAGATGTGCATGTATGATTAAGAAAGTGATTGCACTGGGAAGAAACATTTTAGTTTTTATAAACTAGATTATTTCATATTTTGTGGGTGATTTCTTAATTATTTATCTGTTCCTGCATTCTCTTCTGCAGGTGCTGAATCCAGTGGGGATATTGATATCTTGCTGACTCACCCAAACTGCACCTCTGTGGATGAGAAACAGGTGACCACCAAACTCCACAATGCCTACTGCTGCTTTGGTACTGTAATGATTAATATACACTAAGGTACAGTTGACTCCTTATAAGTGGACATTGGGTAAGTGCAATCTCCATTTAAGTGCTTTACAGTTCACCAGTCCAAATATTGTGGGGTTCTGACATTTTTATACTATAATAGTATTTTTATACCATAATAGTATTAACAATTGCTAATTGCTATTAATCATATTGGGGGTTATTCTGTAAGGACTTGTGTATGTGTAACCCCTGTGCGGACATCTTGAGACAATTGCTGACTTGTGGTTAAATGGGGGGTGTGGGGTCTTTATCTCAAGACCCTGTCTGGTGGAAAAATACTGAGCTACTAAAAACAAGAAGATAAATCAAAAAGAGCGCCAAGAGGCTGGGACCAGCCTGTGTGACACCGATTGGCCAGGCAAGTCTAAACCACGCCCAGCCACTGTTCTGATAGGCCAGCTCACGAAGCAGGAACTAACTCTGTCAGAACATATACCCATGCTTTCAGCAGAAAGGCAGTTCTTTGTTTCGTCCTGCATGATGTTACAGTGAACCCGTATATACGGAAATTGTATTTGCCATTCATTAACTTTTGAATTAAACAATTATTTTAACTAAGTTCAGGTGTACTATCGTTCCTATCTCAGTTGAACCTACGCAAAACCTAACAATACATTCTTCTTATTTGCCATGTATATCTTCATGCTCATGAATATTGCTTTATCTGTTTCTTTAACAGTGAAAGTAACTAAGATGTTTTTATTTGTAATGTAGTTTGCAGCAAGGGTTTGTACTGCTTTCACTTAACTAAATGGGAAGCAAGCGTTCAAGCACATTGCTCACTGCTTATTTATGTGATAGTTACTCTCTCTAGTCACATTAGTCAGAATGTTTATCTAGTCAACCTTTATTTTACCTGGTCGACGACCTGGTCATTGATTTGATGGTTGCTGTCTCTGGGGAGTCTTCCAGCTTCAGCAAAATTATGAAGATGGGGAGGAATATCTTCACAGGCGCATTGATATCAGGTGGGTATCTAGTTAGCTAGTTACAAATGCACCTCATCACATGTCATTCTGATGACTCCATTACCTGAGGACGGTCAGACAGAATGACATGTTGTTGAAAGTGCTCTGTCTCATTATACAGTTGAGTCGGAAGTTTACATACACTTAAGTTGGAGTCATTAAAACTCGTTTTTCAACCACTCCACAAATTTCTTGTTGACAAACTATAGTTTTGGCAAGTCGGTTAGGACATCTACTTTGTGCATGACACAAGTAATTTTTCCAACAATTGTTCAGACAGATTAATTCACTGTATCACAATTCCAGTGGGTCAGAAGTTTACATACACTAAGTTGACTGTGCCTTTAAACCTGCTTGGAAAATTCCAGAAAATGATGTCATGGCTTTAGAAGCTTCTGATAGGCTAATTGACATCATTTTAGTGTACCTGTGGATGTATTTCAAGGTCTACCTTCAAACTCAGTGCCTCTTTGCTTGACATCATGGGAAATTCAAAAGAAATCAGCCAAGACCTCATAAAAAAAATTGTAGACCTCCACAAGTCTGGCTAATCCTTGGGCGCAATTTCCAAATGCCTGAAGGTACCACGTTCATCTGTACAAACAATAGTACGCAAGTATAAACACCATGGGACCACACAGCTGTCATACCGCTCAGGAAGAAGACGCGCTCTGTCTCCTAGAGATGAACGTGCTTTGGTGCGAAAAGTGCAAATCAATCCCAGAACAACAGCAAAGGACCTTGTGAAGATGCTGGAGGAAACCGGTACAAAAGTATCTATCCACAGTAAAAAAGAGTCCTATATCAACATAACCTGAAAGGCCGCTCAGCAAGGAAAAAGCTACTGCTCCAAAACCGCCATTAAAAAGCCAGACTACAGTTTGCAACTGCTCATGGGGAGAAAGATCGTACTTTTTTTGAGAAATGTCCTCTGGTCTGATGAAACAAAAATAGAACTGTTTGGCCATAATGACCATTGTTATGTTTGGAGGAAAAAGGGGGAGGCTTTCAAGCCGAAGAACACCATCCCAACTGTGAAGCACGGGGGTGGCAGCATCATGTTGTGGGGGTGCTTTGCTGTAGGAGGGACTGGTGCACTGCACAAAATAGATGGCATCATGAGGGAGGAAAACTGTGGATATATTGAAGCAACATCTCAAGACCTCAGTCAGGAAGTTAAAGCTTGGTCGCAAATGGGTCTTCCAAATGGACCATGGCCCCAAGCATACTTCCAAAGTTGTGGCAAATTGGCTTAAGGACAACAAAGTCAAGGTATTGGAGTGGCCATCACAAAGCCCTGACCTCAATCATATAGAACATTTGTGGGCAGAACTGAAAAAGCGTGTGCGAGCAAGGAGGCCTACAAACCTGACTCAGTTACACCAGCTCTGTCAGGAGGAATTGGCCAAAATTCACCCAACTTATTGTGGGAAGCTTGTGGAAGGCTACCCTAAACGTTTGACCCAAGTTAAACAATTTAAAAGCAATGCTACCAAATGCTAATTGAGGGTATGTAAACTTCTGACCCACTGGGAATGTGATCAATCATTCCCTCTACTGTTATTCTGACATTTCACATTCTTAAAATAATGTGGTTGTCACATCTGCTCCTGCTACGCCCTCTGCTGGTCGTCCGGTGTCTCACTGACCTGTAGTTCTTCTCCTGTACTCTCTCTGTCTATCCCTCTCTGTTTAATTGTGTGGTTGGAGACAGGTGCTGGAGTCAGAGCAATTCCCTACCAGCTGCAACTCGTAATCTCTGCTCCGTCAGTTATAGTTATAGCATTTTTGTCTATTCTCAAGATCCTGTTGCTCTGCTTTGCTTGTTTCCCTGCCTTACACCATGTTTGTCCTCTCCTTGCAGTACCGCTCTGTCTCTGGCTCCTGTCTCCTGTTCCACATCTCACCACCAACCACCTAGCTCTGGATTTCACTCCCCACCATTACCTTGGATTCCTCTCAGGACCTGTTTCCCTGTTCGACACAGCCAACTCCAACCTCACTCTACACTTTTTTCAACTCATCTGAGCCACCCCGGTTCTGCACTCCTCCATATTTCTCTGTATTCAATAAACATTTTGGTGCATTCATCCCGGCTTCCTCTTCTGAGTCCGCTCTTGGGTTCCCCCCCTTCACTCCACGTAACAGTGGTGATCCTAACTGACCTAAGACAGGGAATTTTTACTAGGATTAAATGTCAGGAATTGTGAAAAAATGAGTTTAAATGTATTTGGCTAAAGTGTATTTAAACATCTGACTTCAACTGTATCTATTTGTCACATGCTTCTTAAACAACAGGTGTAGACTAACAGAGAAATGCTTACTTACAGGCCCTTCCCAACAATGCAGATTGAAAGAAAATAGATAAATAATAGAAAAGTACAACCCGTAGTAATAAAGGCAAAATTAGTAATGATAACTTGGCTATATACACAGGCTGTGTAAGGGCTATTTTACCAAGAAGGAGAGGGATGGAGTGCTGCATCAGATGACCTGGCCTCCACAATCACCCAACGTCAACCCAATTGAGATGTTTTGGGATGAGTTGGAACGCAGAGTGAAGGAAAAGCAGCCAACAAGGGCTCAGCATATGTGGGAACTCCTTCAAGACTGTTGGAAAAGCATTCCAGGTGAAGCTGGTTGAGAGAATGCCAAGAGTGTGCAAAGCTGTCATCAAGGCAAAGTGTGGCTACTTTGAAGAATCTCCTAATATAAAATATATTTTGATTTAACAGTTTTTGGGTTACTACATGATTCCATGTGTTATTTCATAGTTTTAATGTCTTCAATACTATTATACAATGTCAAAAATAGTAAATATAAAGAAAAATCCTTGAATGAGTAGGTGTGTCAACTTGACTGGTACTCTGTACATATAACTAGGAATAAAGTGACAGATAATAAACAGCAGCAGCGTATGTGATGAGACATAACAATTGTGCAAAAAGGGGTCAATGCAGATAGTTAACCAAATAGCTACCCAAACTATTTAACTAACTTTAGCAGCCTTATGGCTTAGGGGTAGAAGCTGTTCAGGGTCCTGTTGGTTCCAGACTTGGTGCATCGGTACCACTTGCCATGCGGTAGTAGAGAGAACAGTCTATGACTTGGGTGGCCGGAGGTAAACATTTTTTTAGGGATGTCCTCTTGACACCGCCTGATATAGAGGTCCAAGATGGCAGGGAGCTCAGCCCCGGTGAAGTACTGGGTTGTACGCACTACCCTCTGTAGCGCCTTGCGGTCGGATGTCAAGCAGTACCAAGCGATGATGCAGCCAGTCAAGATGCTCTCAATGGTGCAGCACTGCGACCTGTATGCTCTCGTTGGCTGGCCCTCGCTTCATATTCGTCGCCAAACCCACTGGCTCCAGGTCATCTATAAGTATTTTCTAGGTAAAGCCCCGCCTTATCTCAGCTCACTGGTCACCATAGCAGCACCCACCCATAGTACGCGTTCCAGGAGGTATATTTCACTGGGCACCCCCAAAGCCAATTCCTCTTTTGGCCACCTTTCCTTCCAGCTCTCTGCTGACAATGACTAGAACGAATTGCAAAAATCACTGAAGCTGGAGACTCATATCTCCCTCACTAACTTTAAGCATCAGCTGTCAGAGCAGCTCACAGATCATTGCATCTGTACATAGCCCATCTGTAAATAGCCCATCCAACTACCTCATCCCCATATTGTTTTTTTGCTCCTTTGCACCCCAGTATCTCTACTTGCACATTCATCTTCTGCCCATCTATCACTCCAGTGTTTAATTGATAAATTGTATTTACTTCGCCACTACGGCCTATGTATTGCCTTACCTCCCTAATCTTACCTCATTTGCACACACAGTATATATATTTTTTCTATTGTTATTGACTGTACGTTTGTTTATTCCATGTGTAACTCTGTGTTGTTGTTTGTGTCGCACTGCTTTGCTTTATCTTGGCCAGGTCGCAGTTGTAAATGAGAACTTGTTCTCAACTGGCCTACCTGGTTAAATAAAGGTGAAATATAATAACATCTCTGCCATTAACTGGTTGGTTAGCCAACAGTTGATGTCTGTTTCTCTGTGGTTGTAGGTATGGCCAGAGAGCCTCTGGTGGTGGACAGTGAGAAGGACATCTTTTACTACATCCAGTGGAAATACAGAGAGCCCAAAGAGCGCAGCGAGCGAAAAATAAACTTTTTTCCCCCACATGATTTACCTTCAAAGGCTGAAAATTGTGTGTGTGTGTTTTAGGGCTTCTATATATTTTGGTGTTTGTTTTCCCAGGAGGGAAAAATAGGACAAAACCTTTAGGTTTCTCCCACAATCCCACTGACTTTTTATACCAGGAAATAGATATTGAAGTGAACTCTATCAGTGTTTTTGAAATCACTGGTAAATGCAATGATTCATTGAGAAGGAAATGTGCTTTAGATTGACAACACTTTTAGAGCTTCAAATAGACTTGCAAACACACTTTACCTCATTATATGCATGATCTAGTTTTTGATTGCCAGAGATTTCTACTGTCTGACAATGCCAAGAGTAAGACCAGAATAATTTGTTTACAGTGCTGTCTCTCAGCATAAACATGCAAATATATTTGAATTGATGGTGCTAAAGTAATAACTTATCATGTGTATCAAACAGCAACAGTGTGTCAGTCTTTTTCTGCTTGTCGCTGTCTTGTTTGGCTAGCTAGACAACAATGTTGCCTTGACTTCAGATCTTTTTGGTATGCCTGACTAGTCACTCCTGCAGCATCTGTGTACATTGCTGTTTCCCTCACTCACTGTCCAGAAACAGGAAAGGGCCTTCCCCAAACTGTTGCCACAAAGTTGGAAGCATAGAATTGTCTAGAATATAATTGTATGCTGTAGCGTTACGATTTCCTTTAACTGGAACTAAGGGGCCTAGTCCAAACCATGAAAAACAGCCCCTGACCATTATTCCTCCTCCACCAAACTTTACAGATGGCTCTATGCATTGGGGCAGGTAGCGTTCTCCTGGCATCTGCCAAACCCAGATTTGTCCATGGAAACCCTTTTCAGGAAGCTCCTGGCGAACAGTTATTGTGCTGATGTTGCTTCCAGAGGCAGTTTGGAACTCGGAAGTGAGTGTTGCAACCGAGGACAGACGATTTTAAAACTCTACGCGCTTCAGCGTCCCCGTTCTGTGAGTTTGTGTGGCCTACCATTTCGCGACTGAGCCGTTGTTGCTCCTAGACGTTTCCATCTCACAATAACCACACTTACAGTTGACCGGGTCACCTCTAGCAGGGCAGAAATTTAACTAACTAACTTGTTGGAAATGTGGCATACAATGACGGTGCCACGTTGAAAGTCACTGAGCTCTTCAGTAAGGCCATTCTACTGCCAATGTTTGTCTATGGAGACTGCATGGCTGTGTGCTGGATTTTAAACACCTGTCAAACAGGTGTGGCTGAAATAGCTGAATCCACAAATTTGAAGGGATGTCCACATACTTTTGTATATATAGTGTAGGAAACTAGCTTCTTTGCAAAATAAAACAAGCCTAGTATTCAAAGTACATAAAAAAATATCTGACTGCCACGAGAATAGCATTCTGTACAAGTCAGGACCAAATGCATATATAAAGCAACAAATATTAGTTGAATAAAATATGGAACAGTAAATGAAAATATTCAACATCTTTCGTTTTGGATCAAGGTAGCTAGCTAGGTGTCAGCTAGAGATACCTGCAGGAGCTTGTAAGGATTTGTAGTCTTGCATGTCTACTTTGATGCTAATTAGCATTTTGGAATCCGAGAGTAAATAGAACCGAATATATTGATAAAAGCCACCTTGTCTGAGAGAGATGTAGATGGTTATCAAAACGCCACGCCAGGGCAAGCCTACATGAAACACAGATATTGTTTGAAGTGGTTCTAAAATTCCCTATGAGGAACATTAATGGCGAAAAAACGATTGTAACCATTTCCGTGTTTGACCGTTAGGTTTTATGGATATTATGACACGTCCACCACAGATAGAACAATGAGCCAGATTTTTCACCGGATGTATAAATGTGAAGCATCCGGTTGGCGGTTCCACTCACGACCAAATATGATCATGAGAGGAAGCCCGGTGGCCGGCACAGGGAGAAAATGGAGCGAGATGGATTTTGCCCGGCATTCTGCACATTTTCTCATTGATGAAACATTTGATTTCCACACAGTTTTCTGTTTTCAAACTATAATTTATAACGAACAGAGTGGACTGCGTTTAGTAGACTTTACCCTTTGCAAAAGTTTCAAAATATTGCGTTGTTTAGGAGTGCAAGGGCGAATTGAGTTATTGCACACACGCACTCACTTCACAAAGTAGGCGTTCCTTACGGAAATATCCAAATAAATGCTAGAACACGTCAATATGATCTCACTGGAATGTGCTTGGCTCTACCAACTATGAATCACTTTGTCCCATTGGAAAGACAGGCTCTGGTTTATGTTGGGTTAGTTATAAAGCTATTTTTGTCCACTGTGGGGCTCTATTCCAGGGTTTTCCAAACTCGGTCCTGCCACCTGAAATTTTGGAAAGATTGCTCATTATTTAGTTGTTCTAAAGACACAAAAAACTGAGGCAGTGGGAGAACCTCTTGAAGTAACGTTAAGTAGATATATTTTGAAAGTGATCTAAAACGATGTTTTATTAACTAGCTTTCTACAAAAACGTGTGTTAAGGATAACTCAAATGAGCTGCTAACGTAATGTTCGCTAGTTAACTAACTTTACATAATGTATAGTTAGCTACGGGAATTTAAATATCACCAGTTTGCTAACTTCATATTACCTAGTTAGCTACAAACGCATCAAGATAGCTAACAGCCGTGGAAGAGGGTGAAAGGATTAGCTAGCACTTCCAGCTGTCAGAGAAGGGAGAGGAGGCGACTGGATGGGACAGGTACCTTTTGTGGGAGGACATAATGAAACTATTCTCCAGTTCCAGTCCCTAGCGAGAAACTGAGGACAGGCATATAGCAACGTTAGCAAATTGTGAACCAAAAATAGTTTAAAAGTCACACAATGTATAAGGCCAACCCCACTGTTCCAGCACAAACACACCTGATTCAATGTATCAAACCTAGTTAGTTAATCAAGTGTGCTATTGCTGGGCTGGAACAGAAGTCTACTCACTCTTTTTTTCACATGAAATTGTTTTAGTAATAATAGCCTACTTGTTACTAATATGTCTAACCTTTACATAAGTTAGCATACTTGTACACTTTGAAGTTAGGTGTTTAAACTTGTTTTAATTGTTAACTATTATTTAAGATGAACTAGTGTTAATGTTAGATCACAATCCTGCAATAAAGATTTGTCTGTATTCTCAAATGAACGTGACTTGTTTTTCTTCACTCATAAGCTCTCCAATTTAGTTTTATTTGATTGTCACAATTCTTTTCAGGATATCAGCCATGTGAACCCATTTTGCAGCTAATAATGGCATGCAACGCCAATGCAGCCGTAGGCTTACAGCAGTGGTTCTTAACTGCAGTCCTTCAGTACCCCCAACGGCACGTTTTTGTTGTAGCCCTGTACAAACATGCCTGATGATTAGTTGACAAGTTGAATCCGGTGTGTTTCTCTGGGGCTACAATTGTGATAATGCCTAAGACATTTTAGGCTCCTGGGGTAGGCCATCATTGTAAAATAAGAATTTGTTCTTAACTGACTTGCGTAGTTAGTTAAATAAAAGACTACCACAATTGGTATATGCTAAATGTGTTTAAATTGTAAAGAAAGACATGGTAAAGGTGCGCTACTCAAACCGCACAACAGAATCATTTAGATTAACCACTGCATATTACAACAATATCGTGTAATTGAGGGATGTCTCCTTTCATATTTGGAAAAGGACAAAGTAGTTGAAGTAGAAACTGATGCTGCTGCAGCATTGTCATCTTCACAGTTAATGTGTGTGTCTTTATAGGTCAGCTGGTGAACATACAGTAGTATATAAATGAAATGCACACCTGATGTTAGAATATCACTTCTTCAGGTCATCTAGACCAGGGTTCTTAATTGTTGGGTTGTGTTTAATACATTCAGGTGTTTTAGTGTCATATAAAGATGACATTGTTGGGCTGGAACAACCAATAGTCAACACAGCAGGTTGTCCCATCACATTGAGGCCTTTGTCCAATGCTGTATTATTATTTTATGAATTTATGTCAACCACTGGAGGTATTTTGTGTGCAATAGTGACCTCCAGGCTCCCCTTTTCATGGTCATTGCTAGAAGGGTACCAGCTTTTGTCAAATTAAAGTCATATTTGACATTTCATATCAGATTAGGAGAATTTAGGCTGCCGGTTGAGAATTAGGTTAGGGTTAGGAAAAGGGTTAGCTAAAATGCAAAAAAACAATATTTTGGGACAATTTGACCAAAGTTGTATCCCTTTTAGCCAGTACCCCCTTTTCATAGGCCTGGACTACATGGTTGCATTCAAGACAAGGTCGTTTTTATTGGTCTGTTGTCAGTAGAGTGGGGCTAGGCTACCATCGTATAAAGAAATCTGCTAATTTCTCCAGTCATAAAGTGTAGTAGAATTGCATGAAATGTTTATCAAATGCCACATTTTTACAGTGCAAAGGAAACGTCTCTAAACCTATGCCACTACGCGCTTGTTAATATCCTAAAAATGATCACTATCCAATCTACTCATCACAAATGCGATGATCGAGGCCTGCAATCATTTGTTATAAAGGTGCATTTTTAGCTTTTTAGCTTTTTAGCTAAAATGTTAAACTCATGTGATACATGCTAATTGCTAGACTACAAGCTATCTAGCTAATTTTGGATAATTTTGTGTTAACACCTGGTTAGCATAACAGCTCAACTAAATTCGAAATCAGACTAGATTTGCCAGTGATGAAATGATCGTAGCAGATCAGTTACTGAAAGCCACCGCATTAATTCTTCTGACAATAACAGCCGTGGCTACCCCAAACTGCATGATAACAGTGCCTAAAATTAGTTGATTCACCAGCACGGTCTATCTGGGTTCTGTTATCATGCAGTTTGGGGTAGCCACGGCTGTTATTGTCAGAATAATTAATGCGGTGGTCTTCTAACATGACCGCCAGGATGCGTCGTACGTCAGCTGCAAGCCCTATTTAGCCAGGCCATTTAATAGGATCTCTATGCCTTTGCGGCTTTGTCTCAGTCTGCTGCTAAACAGCCAGTTAGCAGCATGTCATGGCTAGAAGGGATCCAGCTTTTGTAAATTGTACGTATTTTATTTTATTTAACCTTTTTAACTAGAACAAATTCTTATTTACAATGACGGCCCACACCGGAATAAACGCCGGACGACGCTGGGCCAATTGTGCGCCGCCCTATGGGACTCCCAATCACGGCCGGTGATGATACAGCCTGGATTCGAACCAGTGTGTCTGCAGGCAGCAAGCTAATACCAAAGACAGTACAGTCAAAGCTATTTATAAGTTACCCCTTCTGTCTGTGGTACAGTACGGTTTAGAAACTGATAGGTTTGTTGTTTACAACGGTTTCCATCGAAACCAACGACGCGTGGGAACCGCAAAGCATGATGGGTTGAAATAAAATGCAATGAGAAACACCAGCAAAAACTGCGACAGATTGACCAATAGCTACACCAAATGCATAACGGGGTAGCCAATAGGAGATAGGTGAGATCGGGTCGGGTCAGTTACACACCCACATTACTTTCTGTCAACCACTACTTAGCGGGAGTTGTAGCTGTGAAATCAAGCGTCCATACAGCGGAGACAACCGGCATTGGATTAATTAGGTAAAAGTTAGAATGATTATTAGGAGATGTCGATTGTTATTTTATCATAGTGGAGGAGGTATATTATTCATGTCCTATCTGAATTGATAAGTAACGTTACAGTTGAAACTGCTATTTGCGTCTGAGTGGCACACAATGGTAATTGACGTTGATTCACCTGCAAGCTAGCTAACGTTTAGACTAGATTGTCAGACGGCTATCAATAACTTCCATTTTGACATGTAGCTAATATCGTGACATAATGACTTGTTATTGAAGTAAGTTAGCACCAGTCTTACACTTAAAGGAAAACAATGCTGTTTGCACAGAATGTTAACGTTAGCTAATTTAAACTCTTGACTCGTTTGGGAAAATGGTGTTAGCTAGCGACTGAATAACTTAGCCGTCGCTGTATTGTCTGCAACAATCTTGACTACTAACGTTTACTAGCTAGCAAACTCGTTATTTATCAAAGCAAAGGTCACCCCACTAACGTTCTTTGGAGAAGATAATTCTAGCTAGGCAATTACATTTAGAAGCGTATCCATAGAAACTGCGCAGTAGCGGTGAAGGAAATTGTTATGCAACGTTGATAAAATAATAGTTCCCAAGGATGCCATGTGCCTGTTATTATGTAACTGTTATTTACATGACAGCAGGCCAAGTGGTGCTTTGTGTTAAGCGCTGATCTGAAGATGCTGCTTTAGCTACTAGTGGCTGTCTTAACACGCCAAGCTCTTTATAGAAGAAGTGAGTACCGTTAAATGCTGGGTGAGCTCAGGTTGATCCTCCCATGCCATTAATACCGTGATGTGTTTCGGTCTCCTAGGGCAACCATGTCTGACAGAAAAGCAGTCATAAAAAATGCGGACATGTCGGAGGAGATGCAGCAGGACGCAGTGGAGTGCGCCACGCAGGCACTGGAGAAGTACAACATCGAGAAAGACATCGCTGCATACATCAAGAAGGTACCCAGATGACCGTTCAATGACTAACATGGTCTGTGGTCCATGGAAGTCACTGAACTTCACTAACAGTGTTGTGTAGAGACCAGGCTTTGTGGAATCTAGCTCCTAATACATTGATTCGCCCAAGGTCAATACTTCAAAAAATGTAAATTAAATTCCCACCTTGTACCTGTTTGGCCTCTGTAATTGCGTGCCTTTGTTTGCTGTCTTTTTCAATAAATAATCAAATACCACCAGACTGTTTTCTTGTTGAGATTCAATGGGTGCATTTGCACTGAGTTGCTGTCTTATAGAAACATGAGCAAACAGTCGGTTGTATTTGATTAACGTTTATTGAAAAAGTAGTATGGATTTCAGCTAACAAAGGCACAACTAGAGGACAAACTTAGGTACATGTGGCCATTTACGTTTTTAAGTATTGACCTTGGGTGACTCGACAGTGGGCGCTAGATTCCATAAAGTCTGGGTGAAGTTCATTAAACTTTCTTCACTGTTGCGTTTAGTCCGCTAGGTCTGTGGTTAAATGATTCTCTGCCTATTCCCCATGCACAGTCAGTGTGACTCTTGCCAAAAGTTACTCTGGGCTGCTGGGAATTGATTTGAGTTTTTTCCACAATTGTTAATCTTGTGTTTGATGCTCAAAGGATCTGTTTAATTGCATACATGGGTAAAGGGATGTTTTGGTATGAAATTGAGTTAAAATAGTCAGACCTTCATACTAAATGTTAGCTGCCTGACATACAAGTTATTGGTTTACTATAAATCAATGGCAAACTGTATGAAATTATTTACTAGGTACAGTTACAGCTCCCGAGTGGCGCAGCGGTGTAAGACACTGCATCTCAGTGGAAGAGGCGTCACTTGAGTTCCTTGGCGTTCACATCACCAAACTAACATGGTCCAAGCACACCAAGACAGTTGTGAAGAGGGTATGACAACCTATTCCCCCTCAGGAGACTGAACCATTTTGGCGTGGGTCCTTAGATCCTCAAAAGGTTTTACAGCTGCACCATTGAGAGCATCCTGACGGGTTTAATCAATGCCTCATAACAACTGCTCGGCCTCCCACTGTGCGTATGGTCCAGTACATACTGGGGCCAAGCTTCCTGCCATCCAGGGCCTCTATACTAGGCGGTTTCAGAGGAAGGCCCTAAATTGTCTGACTCCAGGCACCCTAGTCAGACTGTTCTCGCTGCTACCGCACGGCAAGGAGTACCGGAGCACCAAGTCAAGGTCCAAAAGACTTCTTAACAGCTTCTACCCCCAGCCATGAGACTCCTGAACACGCTGCTGCTACGTTGTTATTATCTATGCATAGTCACTAACTCTACCTACATGTACATATTACCTTGACTAACCGGTGCCCCCTGTATATAGCCTCGCTATTGTTATTTTACTGCTGCGCTTTAATTATTTACTTTTACATTTTTTAACACTTATTTTCTTAGCTGCATTGTTGGTTAAGGGTTTGAGGTCTACACCTGACAAATAACATTTTATTTGATGGATATTCTTGGCAAATGAGAAATTTGCCAAGGTATTGTAAACACATTTGAGATGCACTTGGTGCATGTGGAACATTTCTGGGATCTTTTAATTTCAGCTAATGAAACATGGGACCAAAATGAATTTTGTTCAGTAGCTAATTTAATAATGGTTTCCTCAATGAATGCTATGTCTGTGATTCATCACTGCATTCCTGTCTCTGCCCCTCCCAGGAGTTTGACAAGAAGTACAACCCCACCTGGCATTGCATTGTAGGGAGGAACTTTGGCAGCTACGTGACCCATGAGACCAAGCATTTCATCTACTTCTACTTGGGCCAGGTGGCCATCCTGCTTTTCAAGTCTGGCTAAGCGGCCAGCAGCCCCTTCAACACCAACTGACCATTAAATACTGACTTGAGAGAAAGGCTGTATCATCCTTGTCAACGGGGACTGCCTTTTTCTGTGCTGCTTTGTTCCTCTTTGTTTAAGAAAAAAATACATGGCCATGTGAGATTAAACACTTGTATTTATTTTTTTGTTTTCTACTACAGTAGATTTGATGTCACCGGTTATTTTTTAAATTTTATTAAAGTGAAATCGTTTGGCTCTCTGGGTTTACCTTTGAGTACTTTGTTTTAGCTACTTATGTTCACTCTTTTCTGCTATGACGATTGTCTAAGTTGACAGAATGACCGCACTGATTGTGTAAGAGGCCATTTGTTAACCAGAAACTACATGTGGTGAAAATAGCTTCCCACTTAAATTATACTAGCTCAGGTAAATGTCAAAGATCACATGAAGAGGTAAAGGGGCTCTGCCAAAATCTTTCATCAAATCGTGTTCATACAGCTGCCACCAGGACTCAAGGCAACGCCTGAGGTCATCCAGAAACTTGTAATGTTTGAGTACAGAAATTGTGCTGATTTAGATGGCGTCATGGTTACTACAGCGAGCACTGATGACTTAATTGTTTATTTAACCTTTAACTAGGCAAGTCAACGCATTATTTACAAGGACTGTCTAGGAACAGTGGGTTAACTGCATTGTTCAGCGGCAGAACGCCAGTTTTACCTTTGTCAGCTCGGGGATTCGATCAAGCAACCTTTCAGTTACTTCTAGCCCAAACGATCTTACCCATACTGACGCAACATTTCTTCCTATACCAGTAGTTTAACAACCATTGTTGCATGTAGTCACGTTCATTCACCGGCAACTCAGCCTACATTTGGGGCACCGAAAGTAAGGGAAATGTATAGCGAAGAATGACCCCTTGCATTTAGTCATGACGTATTTGAAGAGCATTGTAATGCGTCTCAAGAGGAAGTTTATTTAGAAACCATACTCCTAACAGGTATTCGAACTCAACATTTGAGCTTTTATAAACAGGGCGTATGTGCTAGAATTCAAGTGGGCCCAATAGGCTGCACCTACATTTCATGGGGTGCTACCAATGTTAATTTAGAGCAGTCGGTTAACGTGGATAGCCAATGCAGCCAGCGACTGGTAGTGTCAACCAGTTTCCAGATGTGACCTCTGGTTCAGACCTAGAAACAAGGTCCGGAACTCATATGGCCCAAGTTAAACTACTGCGGTCCTTCATACAACCAAGGCAAGATGGCAACAGTTGCATGTTTGTACCTTTCCCAACATCCTATTGGAGGTCAAGGTATGTTAAACCATTTAATCATGAATACTTTAGTGCCAATTGACTAAAAGCTCTTCACTCTATACCAGTGAAGACATTCTGTAGTGTAGGTGAATGAAAGCCAACTGGAAACTGATTTGGCAAACCTATGCCAGGATTAGGTAGACAATACTACAGACTTCAATGGCAGCAACCAAACACCTGACGCTCCATGAATGCCTTGGCGACAGCCCAGCCTGCCACAGAACCCCATTGAGAGTTTTGAATTACAAGGGTGCTGCTGGGGCTCTACCAGGATAACTCAAAGATTCTGAAAATGTCACACCCTGCCTCAAAACTTCAACAATACACAATCACATACAGCCAGAAGGTGGGATAGGACTGTGGTGGTGCTCTTTATTACAACATTTAGAAAACCAGTTTGTGAGGGTAGACACCGTTGGAGAGGCAGAAAGAGGAGCGCAGGTAGCCCTTCAGCTGGGGAACCTTCTTAATGAGGGGCAGCAGCTGAGAGTCTACAGTCTTCTGGTCCTCCTTCCTCTGCTCTGTCAACTGGTACTTCTGTAGCGGGGGGAGCAAGGTAAGAGATTCAGACAATGTTAGCTTGTTGCCTACCAATTAAAAGCATTTAATATTTACAATGTAATTTTTTTTGCCACAACCAAAGAGGAAAGTAGTTATCCACCATTTATTGAACAAAAGACACCCACCAAGTTAAAGATTTGAGCTGTACGGATAAACTGACTGCATTCTCCAAATAACATTCTAAGGAATGAGGGATTAGGACTTATGCACATGTTCTAGTACAGGGGTCGGCAACATGGTCCGCAGGCCAAAACCAGCTGGCAAATACAAAAACCACAAAATATTCCCACTAATACATTTTTAAAAGTAAACATGATTGTGTCTTAATATAATCAAGGTATAAAATTGTTATTTTCAAATGCATACTCTGTGGTCAATTTGCAGTGAACCAGTTATTATAATTATGTTACTGACCGTTGACCATCCACCGAGAAATCTACCCGTGGCAGAATCTAGCTGCCTACCCCGATTTATTATGTGCACTCAATAGTTACCCCTCACATTTACTCCACCCCACTAGTCTAAATCTCAAAAGGGGTTGCAAGTGTCTATAGGTTGTGTATGTCTAGTAGTGTGGGGTTTACCTCTTTCTCCGTGTCAAAAATCTCTCCCTCCTGGTGGCGGGGTCTCCTCAGCCTCTTCTTCTTGAAGTAGGCATCTGACAGTGTCTTGGGGATCTTCATGCCAGAGATGTCAACCTTGGTTGCTGTGGCGATGACAAACTTTTGGTGTGCCCTGCGCAGGGGGACACGGTTCAGGGCCAGGGGACCTAAAAGTTGGAGAATGAGTGGGGGATTGAGTTACAACTGAAATAGCAAGAAGAGCATACTTTCAAAACATCACATCAAGGTAGGGATGGATACTTGATGAGGTACTGCAGCTGCACAGACATGAATGTGAAATAAAATCTCACTGGACATTCTGAAAATAACACTTTATGCAACACTTGTTTTGCCAATCCACCGTGATGAATAAGAATATTTCAAAGAAAGCACAGTGGTTGTTCTTACCAGTTACAAGCAGGAGACCACTGGAGAGCTGCTTCAGGAACACAACACGCTGAGAGGAGAGAGAAGAGCCAGTCACTGGATTGCACAGGACAACATATATCACATGTACATGCTACAGTAGGGATCACCAGCCCTGATCCTGAAACTGCAGGGTATACAGGCTTTAGTTCCAGCCTAGCACAAACCCACCGGATTCTTACTTACTGGTAAAATCAAGTGCCACAGGTGAAACCATCAAACTTGTGGCTTTCTATTAGAATAAAGACCTGATCCATTGATCACCCTTGACTTTGTTACATTAACAAAACTATCCACTACAACAAAAATTGTACCAGGCCACTGCCAATTTAAATGTACAGGGAAACACATTACATAAATCTTTGACAAATCTGTTCAGATGTTCATCAACTTGAGTTTAATGAAAATGTTCCACTTTACACATTTATGTGCCCCCAATACAATGCTGCGAGTGTCCTCTGGCAATTGAGCCGCACTTCAAAGCTGACACCATAGCAGCAGGACCTGCTGGGTGAATTCAGTGTGTGGGCGCAGTCCTGTGTGTGGGAACTACTGTAGTATGCCAGCAGTATGCCTGTGTGAGGCTTGTATGTGTGTGTGTTTCTATGTGTGGGCAAGAGGTGAACTGATTTGTCAGTGTTTGGAGTATCAGGCAGCTTATCACATGTAGGGCACAAAAGGCCATCAGAGCAACAAGGGTTTTAAATTCATATGCACAGCACACAATCTGCAATACTATAGGTTGCAAAATAATTCTACAGTGAGTAAGCCTCAGTGTGTGAAAGCCACACATATTTATGAGTAAGAGCAGTGTCATGAGTTTGGCCATGAGGGTTCTCACCTTCCTGCACTGGCATCCAGTTAGCAGGACAAGGACAGTTTAACCTCTTCCAGCTAGGGTCCCATTTTCCGAATTTTCGCGTGTCTGACGTGCCCAAAGTTAAATGCCTGCCACTCATGGCCAGAAACTAGGATATTCACATAATTAGTACTATTGGATAGGAAACACTGTTGTTTCTAAAACCATTAAGATATAGTCTGTCGGTATACCAGAACAGATATAGCAGGCAAAAACCAGAGAAATTTCTGTCCGGAATTTCTTTTTCCGTTCCCATCCTCTCACATTGAAGCCCTGGTAATATAAATCAATGGGGAATAGGACACAGGTTGCAGTACCTATGGCTTCCACTGGACGTCAACAGTCTCTGGAAAGTGTCTGGAGGAAAAAGCTCTGAGCAGATCCTTATAGAGGGAGAAATACTACAGGAAGGGAAAAGGTAAACAAACTTGCACGTACACGAGAACGTGAGCGTGCCCAGCTTTCTTTTCGTCTTTTAACGTTTCAGTTACCGTTCGTGTAAAATATGATCGCTATTATTCATAAAAGAATGCATAAGGATGCATTATTAATGATATTTGATTTGTTTGTGAAAAGATGAGGTATAACTTGAACGCGATCCCTTCACTGTAAAACGGGTGAATAGACTGACAATGCTTGGTGGAGTAGCTGAACATAACGTGCCAACCAAACTGAGATTTATGGATATAATGAATTACTTTTTCTAACAAAAGAACCATGGATTCTCTTGTTTGGACACTTGGGAAGCCCTCAGAAGAAGTTATTTGAAAGGTAAGCGATTTATATTAGCTGTGATATGGACATTTTGAGAACCGAGCTGGATATGAATTTATGCTAATGTGGAAAATATGTGAGGTACTAGCCTCAAACAATCAAATGTGGTTCTGTCGCCGTAAAGCCTTTTTTAAATCTGACAACGCAGTGATATTGCCAAGAAGCAGAGCTTTTGATGGGTATGCAACACTTGTATATCGAAGAATATTTAATATTACGAATCTTTATTATGAATTTGCCGCGCTATGTTGGCTCTGAAAACGATCCCGCTAAAGGGATCCGTGCGCTAAGAGGTTAAGGTGGTGTGGCTGGAGTGAGGTTACGGTATGATCCAACTCCATTACACATGAATGTGTGTGCATTCATGAGTATTAATGCATGCGATCTAACCTTTCCGCGGTGGCGTCCAGTGAGCAGTACAAGCACGGTTCCTGGGGTGATAGTGGCACGCAGGTTCCTCTTATGCTGGCTGAAGGGCTTCTTACCATGGTTCTTCAGTTTACGGGCCACATCCTCTGTGGGGTAGTAACGGGGCTGGGGGCAAACATGAGTCAAGGGATATTACACAACTTCACAAGTGTAGAATTACACAGCTCCACATTTCGCTACCAGACCTAACAGTATGTAGTATAATGAACAGATGAAGTCAAAATCAGCATTTTTATGTATACAACATATCAAATCTGTCTCAAACCGGAATCTTCATCTGCTGAATGTGGTTGTGAGCTACAAAATCCAGCAATGGTTACAACGACACAAGAGAAACTTGATGCCAACCACAATTTGGGAAATGTGTGAGTGAGTGAAAGACTCACCATTTTGCGCATCTTGACAACGCGAGTGCCTCCATTCTTGTCACCGCCGACAGTCTTGGTGATGGTGGATGGGGTCTTGACCTTCAGCTTCTTCTCAATCTAAAACAAGCACCAACAGCACATGTTGAGGCTTTCCGTACACTACACAAAGAAATATGACTCGACATTATTAACCAGCATCTAGTTTTTAATAAGCCCTGAACCTGTTAGTATTTATTAGGGATCCCCAATAGCTGCTGCCTTACGCTTACTGGGGTCCAAACAAATTTAACAGAACCAAAGTGACCGCTCCCCCAAGTCGGTGTGCCACTCTCACCTTGGTCTCAGTGGTCTTGGTCTTCCTCTTGTACATAGCCCTGCGGGCATACATGGCGGAGCGGGAGTAGCGACCGATGCCCCTGGCCAGGACAGGGTTCCGGCTGCAGTGAGCCTTCTTGGCCACCTTCTTCTTGTCTCCCTCTGCCATCTGGGGAGAGAAGGGGAGCAGAATGGGTTAAACACATGGATAATTCTACAATAGAGCAATATTTCTAGTATACATTTATAGGATTGTAGTAGTTTCATGGTCGAACATTCATTACTGGTGGATCATGAATGACTGATGCTGGTTAGTTAGCTACTTTCAATATGGTGCTGAAACAGAGCGTGACAGCTAGTCTGATGTTAGCACACCAAACCTATCTACTTTTCTAGCTAAGCACATTGTGGCTTCAGATATTCAAGAACCGGTAACCAAAATACTTGGCTGTAAACTACGGTCAAATTATTCCAATTATAGAGCAAAATCAGCAGGCCCCATCACTGGGTGGTTATAATGCCATCAACATTTCTGCAACTTGGTAACATAACAGCACAACTGTGCCGGTAAAAACGGACATTTCAACAGCCAAGTTAATTAGGCATTTCACAGAATTGACTAAATGACTGGAGAAAGTGTACACGCAAGCATGGACATACTCCGGCATGACAAGTCGTAGCTAACGTTACGTTAGCTATACCATTCACCTTAAGTCAGAGACCAAGCCGGCTAGCCATCACGTTTTAGTGGTGTTCAGTAATTCTCTATAATATGCCATTACACACGGGAAGTCAGAGGATATGACAAAAGTGAATACCGTAAACAGTGAATAGAAATTAAACATGGGCCAAATCTGAAATCTGCTCAAGAATTACAACGCGTTGAGATATGTAGCAGTCAGTGGGCCTACGCTTACGAAACATAACGTTATTTATTTACAAGACATCACACACAAAACACAACCATAGTCAAACATAAAGACTCTTAAGGACATAATCAATAGCCCCGTATAAATTGGATGTGGTTATTTGATGCATTTGGTACCGATGAACACCGATTTTATTTATGCAGTAGTGTGGTGAGAAGCCATTCTTACCTTTGCTGTGAAAAAAAGACCGACATCCGGGGAAATTACGTATATAACCACGTTGCATTTGACGTTGACGTAAACGACGCAAACAAATCTTGGCCGTTGTAGTCCTTTGAGAAACAAGTAATTTATCAATAAAATAAAACTATTTATAGTCAATAAACATTGTAAATGTTGAATGCTGTATTTGTCTGATAAGATGAGCAATGTTCATATTTGTAATTTATGGACAAATCTACATTATTTCCAGCAATCATCATCAAGTAATGATGAGCTGTCTATGAAAATATTTGTATCTATAGTCTCATAGGACCAGTTTCCAGGACCAAGATTACAGTGGTGTTCCAAGTCACCTTCATTGCAGACACACTGCACAGAGCAGCACATTGCTATGGATCTTGAGATACATTATATGACCAAAAGTGTGTGGACACTTGCTCATCAAATCACTTGCTCATCAAAACATCAAGGGAATTAATATGGAGTTGGTCCCCTCTTTGCTGCCTCCACTCTAATGGGAAGGCTTTCCACTAGATGTTGGAACATTGCTGCGGGGACTTGCTTCCATTCAGCTACAAGGGAATTAGTGAGATTGGGCACTGATGCTGGGCAATTAGGTCTGGCTCGCAGTCGGCGGTCCAATTCATCCCAAAGGTGTTTGATGGGGTTGAGGTCAGGGCTCTGTGCAGGCCAATAAAGTTCTTCCACACAGATTGCAACAACCCATTTCTGCATGGACCTCACATTGTGCATTGTCATGCTGAAACAGGAAAGAGCCTTCCCAAACTGTTGCCAGCACAGAATTGTCTAGAATGTCATTGTATGCTGTAGCATTAAGATTTCCCTTCACTGGAACTAAGTGGCCTAGCTCAAACCATGAAAAACCATCCCAGACCATTATTTCTCCACCAAACTTCAGTTGGCACTATGCAAACCATTTTTCTATGGACCCAGTAGTGTTCTCCTGGCATCCACCAAACCCAGATCTGTCTGTCGGACTGCCAGGTGGTGAAGCGTGATTCATTACTCCAGAGAACGCATTTCCACTGCTCCAGAGTCGAATGGCGGCGAGCTATACACCACTCCAGCTGACGCTTGGCATTGCGCATGGTGATCTTAGGCTTGCGTGTGGCTGCTCGGCCATGGAATCCCATTTCATGAAGCTCCCACCCAACAGTTCTTGTGCTGACGTTGCTTCCAGAGGTAGGTTGGAACTCGGTAGTGAGTGTGGCCTACAACTTCGCGGCTGGGCTGCTGTTGTCCTTAGACATTTCCACTTCACAAGAACAGCACTTGACCGGGGCAGCTCTAACAGGGGAGAAATTTGACAAACTGACTTGTTAGAAAGGTGGCATCCTATGACGGTGCCATGTTGAAAGTCACTGAGCTTTTCAGTAAGGCCATTCTATGGCCAATGTTTGTTTATGGAGATTGGATGTGTGGCTGAAATAGCTGAAGCCACTACCTTGAAGGGGTGTCCACATACAGCATGTCAACTTCAGGCATTATACAGTGAAATAGACCTAGTAACTACTACATGATACTCCATAAAGAATCACCAACAATCTCACATGACAATTTTTTTATCCCAGATTTTTCACTTTAATCATTAAAAAAAAAAAAAGATCTTTACAGGCAACTTGACAGCGTACCCACGTCTTACATATATATCCAGTAGTTAAGGCAATGGTGATCCGTGCAAAGGAGTGAATTCAGGCAAGAAAATCTGGATACATGAGGCAGTTACTCTCTTTTCACAGAAAGCAACATTGGTTACTTCAACTCAAAACACTCAGCTCAACTATTCATATGCTACAGCGAGAGGTAAATGGTATGTCCTGCTATGAGCTAGCATTGTCTCCAAGGCAAACAAAGACTTACAAAAACAGGAGTTATCCCTTCAGATTCACAAGGCCTCTTTAAGCAGAGATTGTATGGTTGTCATACATGAACATTTAGAAAAAGGTAACAGGAATATGAAACATACAGAAAGGAGGGAGTTCATCACAGACATTTATGTTCCTAAACATACAAATACCATTGTCTTCTGTGTTCAGAGAAACGGCAGCCATTTTCTGGAGTAATTATGAGATCTTTGTATTTTTTTCTGAGTGTACATGCTGGAGTCTTGTCTAATTTGAAGAGTGGATCAAACATACAAAGATCTTAATTTTTTTTACATTGGAAAGTGGACATTCTTACATTAAGTCGATACTAAGAAAACTCTACATTGGACAAAAACCTACAGTCTTATTCGAGTGTGTATATGGCATTTACTCTATTGAGTTTAGGGTGTGGTGTGTGTTAAGAGTGTGGATGGTATTCTAAGTACCCTTCGGAGTGTGGATGATGTGCTCGGTTCCTCAGTGAGTGTTCTCTATGATTATGGCGATACCCTGACCACCACCGATGCAAGCTGATCCCACAGCATACTTTCCCCCAATCCGCCTGAAGGAGAGAGAAAAACCACAAATGAAAAATCACATCTGTGAGATAATATGAATTGCTCAGCCATTGAATTGTGTTACTTATTGGTTTAGTTTCTGGATGCTGATTGTCTGAAAGCTGTGGTATAGAACAGCCTTTAGCCGTGGTATATTGGCCAGATACACCACACCCCCCCTCAGGCCTTATTGCTTGATTAAAAACCCTCTTACCTGTTCCTTTACATAGGACACTTCTTTTTCAAGATTTGATTATACAGTTTGTTGAACTACATATTGAATGATAAGAAGTGCTCTGAGTAGTAAGAAGACTTGTGGTGTGGTGTGGTTACCTGAGCTCGTGGACCAGGTGAGCAGTGATGCGTGCTCCAGAGGCTCCCAGGGGGTGGCCGATGGCAATAGCCCCCCCATCAGCATTACTCTTCTCTGGGTCCAGACCCAATGCCTTGGCAACCGCCAGGTACTGAGCAGCAAATGCCTCATTCACCTGAGAGACAGCAAAGGTGAGAGAGGACATGAGAAGTCAGAGCAGGAGAAAGAGAGCATATGAAAAAGAGGAAGTCAATTCTATAGGGTGCGCTACAAGAAGGAGATTGAGTAAAGCAAAACAGAGCAACAAAATATCAGCGATTTTCTGCATCAGTTCCTACTTCCTATTCATGAACTAAAAAAGACTAGCGTACCTCCACCAGATCCATGTCTTGGAGGGTGAGACCTGCTTTCTTCAGGGCTTCAGTGATGGCTGGGACTGGGCCTGAGTGGGAGGAATGCCAGAACCTTACCAACAGAAACCACTAGATGGCCATGCTAGAAAGGACTATATTTGGCTGTATCATATGTTTTCCAGTCACCCACCGATTCCCATAATGCTTGGGTCACAGCCGGAGACGTGATAGGCCACTATTCTTGCCAATGGGGTGAGCTTGTGCGCCTTCACAGCTTCCTCACTGGCTATCACCACGGCAGCAGCTCCATCAGACACACCCTGTTGAATAGGAGCAGACCATGAAGAACAGTACATTCAAAACTACCACAGGATTTACACCTAGCACACAAAAATGATCTGCACTCCATTTAAAACCGGTGTGCTTGTGGACAGACTGAATGTGATACTCCGTTGGCATGAGTTCGTAGGAACTGGGTGAAAGGGCTTGGACCCAGAAGTGAATCAGTTTTGTTAAATACTCACTGATGCGTTGGCAGCAGTGACCGTTCCTCCCTTTTTGAAGACAGGGGGTAGCTTAGCCATCTGCTCCAGAGTGGTCTGGGGACGAGGGTGCTCGTCCTGGGTCATGGGTACTTTGCCCTTCTTTGCCTTCACGTCAATGGGCGCAATCTCCGCTGTGTAGTGGCCCGCCTCGTGGGCTAAGGTTTAGAGAGCACACAGACAAAGTCAGGGACGTAGTCAGCATTTAGATAGAAATCTGAAAAAACTGTTCATTGTCATAACCATAAATGCCTCTGCATCTTGTCTTCAGGAATTCCTTATTAAATCAGGACAGTCTTCATGCCTTAAGTAAGGATCGTAAAACATGTAAGCGTCATTATGGTAAGGGTTGACCTCTGACCTGCCTTCCACCTCTGCTGTGTCTGGTGTGCGTATTTGTCACAGTCTTCTCTGCTGATCTCGTATTTCACTGCCAGGTTCTCTGCTGTGATGCCCATGGGGATCTTAATGTGCAGGTCAGTAAGCCCCGCCCACAGAGTGTCCTCTAGCTGAGACAAAGAATACAGAACACGTTAGCTTAGTCCTTGGCATTGGTTTAGAGCAGCTGTTAAAGGGCTCTTGCGGTCAAAAATGATCAAAACTACACACATTTGGTTTTACCATCCTCATTTATTAATTAAATACCTTGAGGTCGAGTCCGAACTTGGTTCCGAAGCGGACGTTGCGGACAGCGTATGGCGCCTGGCTCATGCTCTCAGAGCCGCCACACAGTACCACCTCTGAATCCTTCAAACAGATTTCCTACAGAGACATACAGAAACCATGCACCTATAATTGACCTACAAACAACAAAGGGTAGGTGACACTGCAGCAGAGGGCACTTTCCTGAGGTCTCGGTTACCAAAAACTTTGCATGTTAAAAAAAAACTATTTTTCTAGTGTACAGTGGGCAGGAGTCCAGTTCAGACAGAGATACTCTCCACTGAGCATTTTCTCAAGTAACAATGTAGACTATGTAGTCTTAGTGCTTACAGTGGGTCTACTGTACCTGAGCTCCATTGATGATTGACTGAAAGCCGGACCCACACAGGCGGTTCACGGTGAGAGCAGGCACTGGAATGGGCACTCCACACCTCAGGCCCACGTGACGGGCGATGTATGGAGCATCTGCAGAGCTCTGGAGAGAAAGAAAATCTTCCTCAAGTCAGCTCACACATTTCCTTCCTAGAGAGTTTATCCTTGCCTCTGCTTGCTCTTTTGAGTTTTAGACCCACCTGCATTACATTTCCAAAGATGACACTGTTGACAAGCTCAGGTGCCACTCCCCCAGCAGCAAGGGCAGCCTTGGAGGCATGCTCTGCTAGGTCTGTTGCACTGTGGTCCTTCAGCACCCCACCGTAGGTCCCAAACGGGGTCCGCTTAGCAGACACAATAAACACATCTGGATGGAGAGAAGGTGGAATGAAAGAGGAGTCTGGGTGTGAGGTGATCAAGCTTAACTGCAGCGTTAAGACATGGTTTGAGTGACAAAACAGTAAAAATATTGGACTTGAAAAAAGGCCGTCTTGCCCACACTCACTGCCTGATGAAAGTGCATAAACGTTTGAGAGTCCTACCATAAAACTACACTGTAGTGTCATTGCAATTCTCATGTAACTATGAATAGTGCCTAGGTCACCTTTACCCTACATTCATTTCCAACTCACCTAGCCTTTAGAAATGAAACGATAGAGGAAACTGTCAGTTGTTGAAAATGTGGAGGGCAGACACTTGACAACAAATACATATGTTTACATGTAGAGAGACAGACTGACAGCTGTCATTCATTCATTCATTCCGAATAATGATCACAGCTGGAGGCTAAACGGTGACAACTCTAAAGGGGAACACAATGTTTAAATTCACAAATGTAGGCTATAGTCAGCAACAAGCCATGAACAATAGTTAGAACTTTGTCGACTGTTTGGAGCTGCTGGTTATAATTTGGCAGACAGACAAGCTATCAACGTTACTACGCAGACACCTTTGCAGAGCAAGAAAAACATGTTGGCAGAAAACTAAAGCATGCATTTCGTGGCGCGTGGTTTATGCAAAATAACATAATATTACTTACTTCTGAGCAGTGACATAACGTTGATTCCTCCAAACGTCCACGAAGGTCAATGTATCTGTTTGAACAGGGTGTCAACTTAAGGGCGCTTTTATGACAAACTCTGGCAATCTTGGGTCGTCACTAGTTAAAACAGCCACAAAGTCATAAATCCCGCCTATTTCTACAATTTATCTTCTTAAAGGGTGCTTTTAACCCAATCTTCACCACACCATTAACCGTATGCCTAATTTTAAATTATGACAAAAAAAAACACATTCTTGTTGTCATGATTGTTTACGATATAGACCATTTCGACTTTGAGGCTGTGGTAACTAGTGGAAAGTTGACCTTTTGCCTAAATAATGTGTATCTAATCATTGAGACAACAACATTCGTCAAAATAACTCTGATCAACATTTTTCTGTAAGGAAATGTTAAATGGTTACTTGTACAATATTTATTCAGTTATGTAGCTATGTTTACTTGAAAACGTGTATAATGTTACTGACAAATTGTATCTCTGACGTAACCAGTGCAATCTGGTCTCAGAGCATATCGTATTATTCTTTATGTAAATCCAGGACACTCCATATAGTACGATATGCTACTTTCGTGTTGTATGTATTAATTTGTGGATGTCCATCACCCATTTGTATGATATGTTACGAATTACAATTTGTATTATATGTTACGAATTAGCTAAATGTACAATATGTTACACATATGCTAAACATATGATATATTACGAAAAAGCAAAAATTACAATATGTTACGAATTTGCTAAACGTGTTATATATTACTAATTTGAAAAACTCACGTGTTACAAATTTGCAAAATGTACAATATGTTACGAATCTGAAAAACGTATGATATGTTACGAGTTCTAGCTAGGTGTCTAGAGTTTAGGGTTAGGGTTAAATTTAGGATGTAGGTTAAGGTTAGGGTTAGGGGAAGGGTTAGCTAAAATGGTTAGGGTTTGAGTTTATTTTTATTTTTACAGGGACAGTGCACATTAATCAACGTTTCAGTAAAAGTGCCGGTTTTAGCCAGCCGGCTAATTTTCAAACGCAGTCCCTGGGCAGGTTAGCTAACATGCTAAGAAGTTCCAAAGTTGTAAGTAGTGGAAAAGTTGCTGATTAGCAAAAATGTGTTGCTAACGTTTGTGTTATACACCCACCCATCCACCTTGACCAACCACCTAAGTAACCATCTGTCTTATGTAACCATACTAAACGTAACATTTTATACGAAATGGTGTGTATTTACGTACAGAATAATACGACATGCTCTGAGACCCAGTTGCAACCTAACGTGAGCGAGGCGAGCTACAACAATGGGATCGAAAGTGTCCATGTGAAGCTCGAGCTAAATTTACGTCTGTTTCAAGTTGCACTTCCGTCTTGCGGCTGTCAAGGGGACGGCAATGATAAAATGTGTTGATACACGTGAATAACTTTTATCTGATTGGATTGAATAGTAATCAAATAGTATATCGATCATGTCCATGGCTGTATCGCGTGCCCTGTGTAGGGTATTGTCCCGACAGACTGCAGTGCCAACTAACGTTAGGTGAGTTGTCTCATGCAATTCTGGTTAGCAAAGGCAAGCTAGCTAACGTTAGCAACAGCAGTTGAACATGTTTTATTTTTTCATCCAGCTATATACTAAAACCTGAGCCAGTTAGCTAACTACGTTATCTATTCACTGCAGTGGAGTTCCACAAGGTTCGATTTTGGGTCCGGTACTGTTTAATTTTTATATGTTATCTATTGGCAGTGTTATCAGAAGGAACAGCTTTGATTTTCACTGCTACGCAGACAATAAACAAATTTACATTTCTGTATTAGGGATTTAAATACTTGGATGGCTCACAACTTCCTCAAGCTAAATCAGCACAAGACCAAGGTACTTATTGTTGGAGCCAAAGCACAGAGAGAAAATCTAGCTGCACATTTTAATTCACAGGCAATAAAAATGAAACACCCGGTACAAAACCTAGGTGTTGTTTTAGATTCTGAACAAAATGTTGAATCACACATTAGGAATGTGACCAAAATAGCTTTTTACCACCTAAGGAACATTGCCAAGGTGCGGACGTTTCTCTCAGGCTGATACAGAGAGACTCATCTATGCTTTTACAAGCAGGTTTGACTACTGTAATGCTCTCCTGTCTGGTCTACCCAAGAAAGCCATTGGTCAACTGCAAAACATACAGAATGCTGCAGCACGGGTACTGACCAAGACCAGACAGAGAGCACACATTACCCCGGTTCTAATGTCTCTGCAGTGGCTGCCTGTGAGTTTTAGAATCCACTTTAAGATTAGTCTATTGGTTTTTAAATCAATCAACGATTGTGCACCACAATACATGTCATACATGCTTTTAAGTTATGTACCCAGTAGGTCCTCAGGTACTGGCCTTTTAACTATCCAAAAGCCTAGGACCAAGAGGCAGGCAGCCGTTAGTTGTTATGCCCCCAGCCCCTGGAATAGCGTGCCTCAGAACCTGAGGTGGGCTGAAACTGTAGACATAAAAGATCTTAAAACACATATTTTCAGCTTTGCTTTTCCTTAGGGCTCTTTTTGGTTGTTCCTTTTGGTGTTTTGTTTCTTTTGTTTTTTATCATGTTTATTGTGTAGTAAATATTTCAGCTTTTATTTTCATTTGTTTTTTTCCTGTAAAGCACACTGCATTGCATTCCATTCCATGTCTGAAATGTGCTTTATAAAGCTTGATTTGATTTGATCTGTTACAGTGGCTAGATTGAGCTAACTAGTAGTTCTCCCCTACCTCTGATTTGGTATGTTGTTCTGCACAGCTCTTTGATGGGAGTGGACGGTCATGTCAGTCAAGGTCCTTGGTTTGCATCTGTCCTCACATTGAAGACATCTGCGCCGCTAAGGTAAGTTGAAGATCCTTTTGTCTATAAAGGGGTTATTCTCTGGTGCACTTTGACTCTCTTTGCAGTGTGCTATCGGCACCATTTGTTATAAATGCACTACAAGCTCAACTTTCACTCATTCTGCCTGCGTGTGCTCTAACAGAGCAGAGCCCAAGAAGAAGAAGAAAGTGGACCCTCGTAGAGAGCAGATGGTGAGAGAGAGACTGAAGAAGAAATTGAAGAAGCTGGAGAGAGTTCCTCCTGAGCTCATTCCCATTGAAGACTTCACAACCCCAGCCAAATACATGGACGAGACCAGGTATGGCTCACACACCTTTAGTGTTTAAATTAATGGAGTGGCTGACATTCCCATACAAAATCGGGGCACCACCATGAGTTACTATGATAGGCATACCCTACCATTGAAGTAGGCACATCCATAAGCTTGGAATATTTACTGTTGCTTCCCCCCCAACAGTCAATAGTGGCTTAGTTTGAACCCTGCTTACCATAGTGATATCCAGCAATAGTCTTAGAAACACACCAAAATCAGCTGATGGATGGAAATTGAGTATGATGCTATGCTTAACCGATTGTTCTGTTGAGTGACACGCTATTAGTGCAATCCAAATTTATTTCTCTGTCCCAATGTACACCTGAATAGGTCCCTACTCTATTTGTTCATTTTCCCTAGGGTGCGTGGTGCTCCTCAGCTTCCCTTTGAGGAGAGTGAACGTCGGGCTCTACTTCTGAAGGAGTGGTCCCGCTACAAACAGGTAAATGTGATCTTGTAAGCCAATGTTGGTTTAAACTCTACCAGTACAGTCATATTTGGAAGCAGAAAACAGTGAGCAGCCATTGAGAGTACCTTCTTTGTAGACATTTTGATATTCCCAGTTTCTGGGAACTTTCTGACCTAAAGATCACTGAAGCCATGATTTGACCTAGTTTTCCCAAGTTCCCAGTTGTCTTGAAAGATCCCCTTCCCTGATCAGTCAACACATATGGCCTATATTTTATAGTAAGAATGAATATAATAGAACAAAATATAAATCATATTTTTCCCACACAACTTGAGTGTCTTGACTTCTTTCTGCTACGAGCAGACCCAGCACCGGGCAGAGATGGAGGCAGTAGGCCTGGCTGTGGAGGCCCAGAGGGAGGCTCTGGAGGAGCTGAGGCTGGAGTCAGAAGAGCTCTACCAGGCAGCACTGAGGCCAGACCCCTTGCTCTTCCCCTTCAACCACCAGGGACCCAGCTACACACCGCCCAAGGCCCAGTATGAGGCACCTGAAGGCAAATACAACAACATCACCAAAGTCTACACCCAGTGAGAGGGTGGCAGCATTAACATTGTGGGCGTAACATGTGTTGACATGGTTATTACATCCCCTGGTCTTTACATGATTTGGACAGACTAAATATTTGACGAGCATGCTCATGAAAATAGATTAGACATGAAAGCTCAGAACAACCTCCCGGCCACCAATAGTGGATGGATGTCTCATTCAAAGGGTATTTCAACCGCTTACCGACCAGAGGACCATGACCCTGTCATATTCATCGTATTGACAATTGCCCTGTCATGGATACAAGTTTCAATTCACACTCATAAAGTGATTCACATTCTGTATTGTTACATTCATAAATGTCATAGGTTTAAATACAACCGGTAAGTAAAACATACCAGAGAGTTGAAAAAAGATTCACTTTTTTTTTATTGATAAGCATTTGAATGTATATAACAGACTGTAGATGAGGTATCCTGTAAAATAATAAAAACAAAGAGCCTGTGTAATGGTGTTACAGAAACACTGGCCTCCATTTCAATAGGTAGAGAAACAGAAGCGCTCACTTGAGTCTCTTTCCACACAATGCCTAGGCAGTATAAAACAAGTCAGACCACTGGTGCGACCCAGAATACTGTATGGTATGGTTTTGTTACCCTTTTGCCAATACAGTAACTCTTTTAGCTGTTCACCAAAATACACTCACCGGACAGTTTGTTAGGTACACCATCCCGTTCATGAAAATGGATCGCTCCTACAGACAGTGAGTCACCTGACCGTGGCTTGTTATATAAAGTAGACAGGCTTCGAAGCATTCAGTTACTGTTCGATTGAACGTTAGAATGGGCAAAACAAGTGATCTAAGCGACTTTGAGCATGGCATGATCATCGGTGTCAGGCGCGCCAGACACTGCATCTCAGAAACGCCCGCCCTCCTGGGCTTTTCACTCACGACAGTGTCTAGGGTTTACTGAGAATGATGGCTCCACCATCCGGTTCCTCTCACTCTGCTGTAATGACTCCCGGGGTAGGGGGAGGACAGACAGAGTTGGTTAGGGGACAGTGCAAGAGAGATCTTTCACAATTTCCTGTTCATAAGCAAACTGTAGCCAATATTTCTGGATGTTGATGGCATTTGCCCTGTAAATGCAGGATTGCTGGTTCCTGTGCTGCTTAGGCCGTTTGCCCCTTGCAGAAAAAGTGATGATGGAGTGCTCAACTGTACCTTGGTCTCTGGACTTACGTTCTTCTCCCACTGACATGTGTAGTAGTCTTCCTTCCACTGCCAGCAGGAGGGTTCTGAATTCACGCAAGTAGTCATCACGGGTCCGGGATGGCTAGGGAGATCATAATTACAGGTAATTAGTAGGCTTGGGATACCGTATAAGAGGTATTTGGAAATAGCCATGGGATGGTTTTTCAATACCGTCAAAACTATTTCTTCGTTTTTGTTATTATAAATGTGAATATTTGTAGGTACTTTCTTAGTAAATACCTGCAGTCAACTTGTGCAATATGTTAGGAGATAAAGAAGATCGCGTTCATTTCACCTGTCACATAATTTTTCATTTGAATCTTATCGGTAGTCCTCAGTCAGGTGGTGTTTGTTTACAAGAGACTAGAGACCGGAGACTTGTTGTGAGTCACTCATACTGCTTACACATAGGATTCACGGTAGGTTGCCTGTAAAAACAATTGGGCAATATTTCTATTTTTACTCTTCTCGGTATTCGCATTTTATGTAGCCATTGTTTTTGCCAGGAAGGGACAAGAGACGTTCAACGTTGACCCTGTTGTTTGACCGTCATCACTGTAACTTGACAGTTGTATGTTCTAAGTTCCTCATTTTAAATTCAGACCTTCCACTACCTTTCTTTCTTCACATTCACAACAGTAAGTTAGCAGCTTGCCATAGCCTACTTGTAAATAATTACCTTGTATTTTCCTGTTATGGTGAATAAAAAGCTGGCTACTCAAAAAATTGTCAGATAGCCTATGTTCTGGTAATTATATAAATTGGCTGGACAAAAATCCATGAATGTTTATGCAGGTCCTAAGAAACATTAGACTAATATAATTTATTTTAAAAATAGAATAACATACTTTTGTATAGTGTATGTGGACACTAATGTTCCCTCAAAAAAATGTCATCAATTTTCAGGTCTGCTGAGCGCAAACTTGAACGTCGCAATAATTTATATATTTAACGAGTCAAGCCAGTTAAGAAAATTATTATTTACAATTACGGACTACCACGGCCAAACTCCCCTAACCCGGATGACGCTGGGCCAATTGTGATACAGCCCGGGATCGAGATGCAGTGCCTTCGACCGCTGCGCCACTTGGGAGCCTACATTCCCCTGCCCTGATCACACTAGGGAAAAATAAACTAAAGACGCTCTTCCCCTCTGCTCTCAAAACAATGCGCTCTATGTAGCAGGTAGAACGTCACATTGACACAACGCTGATGGCAAAGCAACGTGACGCTTATAGCATAGCTGAAGTGTAACGCCCTATTCAAAACAACTGCGAACTCGGAAATCTCCAACTTTCGAGCGTTGAAGAAACCTGGAAACTGGAGAAAAAAAAGCTCAGACTCAAATCGTTTTGAATTGTCATCCAACTCGGAATTCTAAGAGCTCTGACTTTCTGACCTAAAGATCACTGAAGCCATGATTTGACCTAGTTTTCACGAGTTCCCAGTTGTCTTGAAAGATCCCCCTTCCCCGATCAGTCCACACATATGGCCTATATCTTATAGTAAGAATGAATATAATAGAACAAAATATAAATATTTTTCATATTTTTTGATACACCTTGGATGTGATCACATCACACACACTTTCTCTTCTCAAACTACTAACCATTTGTAGTTTAAGTTAGAAACATATGCACATTAACCCATCATTTATTCACTAAATAGAGGGCTTTTAAATATTTACTTGTCAAAGTCAAGAAAAAAAATATGAAATGGCAGTGTGCATTCCAGTGGAGGCTGCTGAAGGGAGGATGTCTCATAAAAATGACTGGAACTGTGTAAATGGAATGGCATCAAGCACATAGAAACCATGCGTTTGATACCATTCCACTCCAGCCATTACCACAAGCCCTTTCTCCCAAATTAAGGTGCCACCTACCTCCTGCAGTGCATTCCCCCACGCCAAATGCCAAAGCATTTCTGTGACAATAGACAAGAACAATTCAAAGACAGAACTACATGCATTTAAATGGAGAAAATAAATGCATAAAAAGCATTTCTGTAAAGTTTTGTGATTGACAAGAAAAAGTTTGACGGACAACAGAATGTTCATGACTTAATATGTGCCAAAGACTAAGATGAAAGAGAACATTTATACTTAGGGGTTGGCAGGACTTTTAAATACATTACTGCAATCATGACTCGGTCGGTTGGTGGAAATAAAAGTACAGGCTTTGTTGCCGGCAATACCAGTCAGATACAAAGAAAAGGCATAAAAAAGTTGGCGGTTTTCAGTCATGTAAAATGTCTAATGATCTCTCTGTGTTGTTCTATCCTAGTCCATACTGTGAGACTGCCTCCATTCTCACCAACCAACCATGCAGATCAGACTCAGAAATCCCTAAATTATTCACATTTATATTCAAGTTGTTCTTGTATCCCTTTACTGGGTTTTATTCTTGACTCCGCACACTTATGAATTACAATATGTAGCTATTTCAATACCTACTGACACTAACATTAGGCTCTTTAAGCCAATATAATGGAAGCATCATTCCACACACAAATTATTTAAAGAAAAAAATAAAACAGTTATATACAGAGTGCACTTTATTCAAAACACTACATTTTATTTCAGAGTTGATAAATAAACAAAGGAAATAGCACTTATCTACCACTCATCACTCAAAAGTTTGAGTCCAACAGGTTCCAATGTCAGAGAAGCGTTTCCAAATGAATTTGATACATATTCCTAGAAAAATCAAACCCCCTCCAACATTAACAAAAGTCATTCCGTTGAAAAGGTAGAAAATTGTTTATGATATTTATCATATTGTAGTGAAAGGAAAGGGTTGCTGGCTTTGAATGGGCTCATACCAGCAACCCTAGACTAACCACAGTCACAATAGCATTACATTTTTTTGATGTGCTTTTAACATGCTTACCATGGGTAAGACCATTACAATATGATCAAACGAAAGTAACGCCTTGATTCCTGCCAAGGGAAAGAAAAAAATGAACCCAGCTCTTTTCATGACCTGCCTTTATTGGTTGCTTATGGTGGGTGTGTGAGTATGTATGTAGAGTCTGCAGTCAGTCAGTCTCTGCAGTTGAATACTGTAGTGCCTCAAGGCTTTCTGCCACCTTTCTTGCGTAGTGACTTTCCCTCGCCAGAGAAGGCAATGAATTCTGAATCCTCCTGAAAATATGCAACTAGCTTTAGCATACATCATTCAAATCTGGCACATACAATTTGAACCATCTAAATACAGATTTTATGCCTTCCTGGAATTTCAGTATTTGCAAGAAAGGGATGAAACAGTTTATTACATTTTCCTTCTTTGATCATCATACTTACATCCTCTGTTTTCCTGGGCAGAGGCCTGGAGTTTCTGATGAAGGTGATCCTGCCAACCTTGTACTCATAGTTAGGAATCCCTCTGTATTGGGACAAAGATTAAGATCATAGCTGATTTCATCATAGCATGTCACATGTAGATGTGATCTGCAAAAACAAAAGTGACCAGATATGGGGGAAGATGTTTTTAGACTGGTAATAGCTCCCAACCTTTTAATGTCACTGGGATCGATGGGGACGGGGCTGGGCTCGATGCCTTTCTTTTTGCCATCCAGACGATTGCCTGAACCAGTGAAAGCCTATAGAGAGAAGTATTCATAGACTGATTCATGGCTTGAATTGAGGACTGTGCATGGGCTAGGCATAAATGAAAGAGAACATGATCCATATGGGTATGAACTGAGGTAAGTAAGGAAAATAATCCATAAGCATAAACTCACTCTGAATCTCATGTCCATGTCAGTCCAAGTGCTGGGGTCTCCTTCCTCCTCATGTTGTGCGGAAAGAGTAATTAGAGTTAATCAAAAACATACAGTATAAACACTGAGACCGGATTAGAAATATTCAACATGTGTGGTTCTTACTGTGGGCTCCTCTGGTGCTTTGTAACACCTCTCTGGTTCTTTGTAACCCAGCGGCGCATCAAAGTCCACCTGACAGACAACAACAGGTATGGCTGGGTGAGGTAGAGCTATTAGGTACCATAATCTAAGTTACAGTGCTGTGTCTCCACTTATGGTATGATAGACAGTACAGAAGATCTTACATTCATATCACATTCAATGATAGATACTGCCTTGTCTGGCTTAGTCTCCATCACTCGCAGTTCATAGATCTGAAATCAGTATAGAGAGGAAAAAGAGGTTAGAAAGATAGCAGGTTAGGCACAACTGTATGCCACACACAGGCTGCCGGTGTCACCTTAATTGGGGAGGACGGGTTCATATTAATGGTTGGAAGGGAATAAATGGAATGTTATCAAACAAACACATTGTTTCCATGTGTTTGATACCATTCCAGCCATTATTATAAGCCATCCTCCCCTCAGCAGCCTACTGTGATGCCACACCTTACATTTAGGAGCAAAATTCTGGTGACAAGTCAAATTCCATTACAGTTTTGCCTTGCCATTACAGCCTTGCCTAGATACAGTTGAAGTCGGAAGTTTACAAACACCTTAGCCAAATACATTTAAAAACTCAGTTTCACTATTCCTGACATTTAATCCTAGTAGAAATTCCCTGTCTTAGGTCAGTTAGGATCACCACTTAATTTTAAGAATGTGAAATGTCAGAATAATAGTAGACAGAATTATTTATTTAATCTCATTCCCAGTGGATCAGAAGTTTACATACACTCAATTAGAATTTGGTAGCATTGCCTTTAAATTGTTTAACTTGGGCCAAAGTTTTGGGTAGCCTTCCACAAGCTTCCCACAATAAGTTGGGTGAATTTTGGCCCATTCCTCCTGACAGAGTTGGTGTAACTGAGTCAGGTTTGTAGGCCTCCTTGCTCACACACGCTTTTTCAGTTCTGCCCACACATTTTCTATGGGATTGAGGTCAGGGCTTTGGAATGGCCACTCCAATACCTTGACTTTGTTGTCCTTAAGCCATTTTGCCACAACTTTGGAAGTATGCCTGGGGCCATGGTCCATTTGGAAGACCCATTTGCAACCAAGCTTTAACTTCCTGACTGATGTCTTGATGTTGCTTCAATATATCCATGTAATTTTCCTCCCTCATGATGCCATCTATTTTGTGAAGTGCACCAGTCCCTCCTGCAGCAAAGCACCCCCACAACATGATGCTGCCACCCCCGTGCTTCACGGTTGGGATGGTGTTCTTCGACATGCAAGCCTCCACCTTTTCCTCCAAACATAACGATGGTCATTATGGCCAAACAGTTCTATTTTTGTTTCATCAGACCAGAGGACATTTCTCCAAAAAGTACGATCTTTGTCCCCATGTGCAGTTGCAAACCGTAGTCTGGCTTTGTTATGGCAGCTTTGGAGCAGTGGCTTCTTCCTTGCTGAGTGACCTTTCAGGTTATGTCGATATAGGACTTGTTTTACTGTGGATTTCAATACTGTTGTACCTGTTTCCTCCAGCATTATCACAAGGTCCTTTGCTGTTGTTCTGGGATTGATTTGCACTTTTCGCACCAAAGTACGTTCATCTAGGAGACAGAACGCGTTTCCTTCCTGAGCGGTATGATGGCTGCGTGGTCCCATGGTGTTTATATTTGCGTACTATTGTTTGTACAGATGAACGTGGTACCTTCAGGCGTTTGGAAATTGTTCCGAAGGATGAACCAGACTTGCGGAGGTCTACAATTTTTTTTCTGAGTTCTTGGCTGATTTCTTTTGATTTTCCCATGATGTCAAGCAATGAGGCACTGAGTTTGAAGGTAGGCCTTGAAATACATCCACAGGTACACCTCCAATTGACTCAAATGATGTCAATTATCCTATCAGAAGCTTCTAAAGCATGACAATTTTCTGGAATTTTCCAAGCTGTTTAAAGGCACAGTCAACTTAGTGTATGTAAACTTCTGACCTACTGGAATTGTGATACAGTGAGTTGTAAGTGAAATAATCTGTCTGTAAACAATTGTTGGAAAAATTACTTGTGTCATGCACAAAGTCAGTTCATAAAATGTCTTCCCTGCTAGAGCTGCCCCGGTCAACTGTAAGTGCTGTTATTGTGAAGTGGAAATGTCTAGGAGCAACAACGGCTCAAACGCGAAGTGGTAGGCCACACAAGTGACTGAAGCGCATCATTTTTTTTTGCCTGTTCTCGGTTGCAACACTCACTACTGAGTTCCAAACTGCCTCTGGAAGCAACGTCAGCACAATAACTGTTAGTCGGGAGCTTCATGAAAAGGGTTTCAGTGGCCAAACCGTCCAACATCAGTGCCCTACCTCACTAATGCTCATGGCTGAATGGATGTCCCAGCAGCAATGTTCCAACATCTAGTGGAAAGCCTTCCCAGAAGAGTGGAAGCTGTTATAGCAGCAACGGGGGGACCAACTCCATATTAATGCCCATGATTTTGGAATGAGATGTTCGACGAGCAGGTTTCCACATACTTTTGGCTGTGTAGTGTACCAATAACTTTAAACAGTTACCTTTTCATTGTAGTTAATTGCGACAACATCTCCTGTAGTTAAGCAGGCAAAGTTTCTCAAGGCATTTTCCAACCTATGAGACAGTGAAGCAGAATGTGAGAATCATTTGTTTTATTTTTAGTGGCACTTAAATGTGCAGAGGTGAGTAATTAAAGATCTATAACTGTACATACACTGCTTTGGGGTTAGTGATATCCAGGAAGTCTGGGCTCTGTGGCTGGAACTTGGAGTATGTGGCAACCATGAGGTTCACACTCTCCACTTGGACCAGGCCCCCTTCCTCCAGCAGGAGATTCTGCATCATCTACAGGGGAAACACACAGACAGCCATGTCACTACAGACAACCTACACACTAAAGTTCATGACCACAGGGCAGTGATGATTTTAATACAGGGCCACTGACACAGCCCGCTACCAAAACCTGCGGGCTCTCCTTCACCGCGGCCAACATGAGTAAAACATTTAAATGTGTTATCCCTCGCAAGGCTGCTGGCCCAGGCGGCATCCCTGGCCGCGTCCTCAAAGCATGCGCAGACCAGCTGGCTGGTGTGTTTACGGACATATTCAATCAATCCCTATCCCAGTCTGCTGTTCCCACATGCTTCAAAAGGGCCACCATTGTTCCTGTTCCCAAGAAAGCTAAGGTAACTGAGCTAAACGACTATCGCCCCGTAGCACTCACTTCCGTTATCACGAAGCGCTTTGAGAGACTAGTCAAGGATCATATCACCTCCATCCTACCAGACACCCTAGACCCACTCCAATTTGCTTACCGCCCCAATAGGTCCACAGACGACGCAATCACACAGCCCTAACCCATCTGGACAAGAGGAATACCTATGTAAGAATGCTGTTCATCAATTACAGCTCAGCATTTAACATCATAGATCATCTAGGACAACAACCACCCGAGCCACTGCCTGTTCACCCCGCTATCATCCAGAAGGCGAGGTCAGTACAGGTGCAAGCTGGGACCGAGAGACAGAAGTTGTTTTTCAATCTCAAGGCCATCAGACTGTTACACAGCCATCACTAACATTGAGTGCCTGCTGCCACCATACTGACTCAATCTCTAGCCACTTTAATAATACATTTATTACATCCAATTTTGTATCACTAGTCACTTTAAACAATGCCACTTTATATAATATTTACATAGCCTACATTACTCATCATATGTATATACTGTACTCTATACAATCTACTGCAGCTTGCCTATGCCACACGGCCATCCATATATTTATATGTACATATTCTTTTTCATTCCTTTACACTTGTGTGTATAAGGTAGTTGTAAAATTGTTAGATTACTTGTTAGATATTACTGCACGGTCGGAACTAGAAGCACAAGCATTTCACTACACTTTCATTAACATCTGCTAACCATGTGTATGTGACCAATAAAATTTGATTTGACTTTAAATGTTTTGACTGTTCGAGTACTCCAATATCTATATAAGGCCCACATTGGCAAAAACATATGCGCATTTATCTATATGGGAACAGTGCGCAACAATGCCTAATTAATCATAACCATTACAGATAATAAATGCTAATTACCCCATAGACACAGTGTACGAAACTTAAGGAACACCTGCCCTTTCCATGACATAGACTGACCAGGTGAATTCAGGTGAATGCTATTATCTCTTATTGATGTCACTTGTTAAATCCACTTCAAATCAGTGTAGATGAAGGGGAGGATACAGGTTAAAGAAGGATTTTTAAGCCTTGAGACATGGATTGTGTACAGTATGTGTGCCATTCAGAGGGTGAATAGGCAATACAAAAGATTTAAGTGCCTTTGAACTGGGTATGGTAGTAGGTGCCGGGCGCACTGGTTTGAGTGTGTCAAGAACTGCACAGCTGCTGGGTTTTTCACACTCAACAGTTTCCCGTGTGTATCAAGAATGGTCCACCACCCAAAGGACATCCAGCCAACTTGACACATGGGAAACTGTTGAGTGTGAAAAACCCAGCAGCTTTGCAGTTCTTGGTACAGCCAACTTGGTACAAAGTAACAGATACTTAAGAGGTCCTTTGGAAAGAATTGGTACATGTCTTCAAGGTAATCAGCCCAGAGCAATACCAAAGTATTTGATACAAGAACTGCGAACTCCATGTGCGCCTCACAAAAGACCTCATCCAATCAGTAGGACCATAACGAGAGAAGACAGACCTCATGCAGCAATTTGATAAAGACTGCGCTGAAGCCAAAGTCTGGAAAGCACTCAATCTCAAGTAAATCTGAGGACATCAACCATATAGTAAGTGTGCTTCTTAATCAGAAGGCGTTTGCTTTGACACCTGGCAGGTTCTACCCGAGCTTCCAGAACTTCCAAATAAACCTGCTGCACAAATTGGACTATGAGGAACGAGTGTAATGGATCAGATTCAGCAACCAAACTGACCTTACACCGTGAGAAGAACAAACTGTCTGCTCGTTGGCACACAGACAGAGGCACAAATGTTGACCGTTGATTTCAGCTGTAGTGCTGAAACTCTGGAATGGAAATTGTTATCTTAAATGCCACAGTTAGAGAAGTAGTTTAAGAAAGATGAAAGACGCAATACTGAAACCAATGACAATGTAGACTGACAAAACGTGTATTTACTTTTATAGCGTTACATTCTTTGTTGCATTTATTTCTGTCATTTTCACCTTTTCCACATATTGTTACATTACAGCCTCACTCTAAAATCAATCTACACACAATACCCCATAATGACAATGCTCTCTGTACTTTGCTCCGTACTTCCCCTTGATCCTGACTAGTCTCCCAGTCCCTGCCGCTGAAAAACATCCCCACCGCATGATGCTGCCACCACCATGCTTCACTGTAGGGATGGCCAGGTGATGAGCAATGCCTGGTTTCTAAAAACCTGTTTTCGCTGTGTCATTATGGGGTATTGTGTGTAGATTGAAGACATTTAAAAAATAAAAATAAAGCCTGTAATGTAACAAAATGTGGAAAAGGTGAAGGGGTCTGAATACTTTCCCAATCCACTGTACATCCTTGCAGTTGCATGAAGTAGCACAATTGTCACAGCAGTCATGTTTTGGTGATATTGGTTGCATGCCTTAATCATCAAAGATCTGTAACAGTTTCAACCGCCTACAGCTGGTACTGTTTGATACATACAGTCTCTTCTTATATGAAACTCCAACAAGCTGTCTTCCATGGTACAGGATAAATGAATGTTAGCTCATGCCATCCCTCCCCGCTCTTCCAATTGCCTGCAAGTAGGACTCAAGGTCTTGAGGTGGTCCATAGTTGACTACATGACACCCTTAAAGTCTACCCCCATTCCCAGTGCTGAAGTAGCCATCACAACTCTGAGATTAGATGACTCATCTTTCAAGGCTGCAATTATGTGCAATTTTATGCCCTTGGTTGTCTCTGAGCTGTCCCCAGTCCACCTGGTCGTGCTGCTGCTCCAGTTTCAACTGTTCCTCCTGCGGCTATGGAACCCTGACCTGTTCACCGGACGTGCTACCTGTCCCAGACTTGCTGTTTTCAACTCTCTAGAGACAGCAGGATCTGTAGAGATACTCTGAATGATCGACTATGAAAAGCCAACTGACATTTACTCCTGAGGTGCTGACCTGTTGCACCCTCGACAACCACTGTGATTATAATTATTATTATTTGACCCTGCTGGTCATCTATGAACATTTGAACATCTTGTCCATGTTCTGTTATAATCTCCACCCAGCACAGCCAGAAGAGGACAGGCCACCCCTCATAGCCTGGTTCCTCTCTAGGTTTCTTCCTAGCTTCTGGCCTTTCTAGGGAGTTTTTCCTAGCCACCATGATTCTACACCTGCATTGCTTGCTGTTTGGGGTTTTAGGCTGGGTTTCTGTACAGCACTTTGTGACATCAGTTGATGTAAGAAGGGCTTTATAAATACATTTGATTGAAATTTGATTGGTACATGTTGAAAAGCCTGTTTCCAGTGTGTCCCTCTGCTCCTGCTGGATGCACAGATTTCTCCCCAATGAACTGCTGAAAAACCTTGTTGTACAGCAAAGAACAGTCTCAATTATCTTACAATATATGACAGTCCTTGGAGTCTCAGGCCCTGAGCAACCATGAATTCTAAATGGCACTAGTAGTTCGCAAAGTAGCCTAAACGGAAAATATACGGGATGCAATTACTCCAAAACTGCTGCTCGTTGTAGGAACACATTTTCCTACTTCAATCAACCAGTCCATTTTGAATTTGTGATAAAACTGACGCCATTTGGCAAGGAATGCAGGTTGTGTGTCTCATCAGTTAGATACATTTTTATAGCCATTTATTTCTGTAGGCCAAAAGGGAGCTTGTGTGCACCCTCAGCACGCGTGTGTAGAGGGAGTGGTCTGAATGAAATTGAGTGAAAGAGACACGGAGGGGAAAGGGAATTTAGGGAGAAGAATTGTATTATTATTTGTTGTGCCCCACAAATGCATGTGTACAAATGGAACACTAGAGTCAAAGTAAATGAATGTTGTCTCCAAGACAATTCGTTTTTTAGGGGTGACAAAATTTCCCTAGCCTGTTCAGGGAGCCACATAGCACATTCCACCAAATAGTTTTACAGTATTTGAAAAAAAAATTGATATCTGGTTAAATATGGAGTTTTAAAGTAGTCCATTAGAGTACTCATGCCCATCCCTAACTTTAATGCGTGTGACATAACATACACTGTTCACAATTTAAAGCATCCTTATATATATATATATATATATATATATATATATATATAAAAATTGGAGGTGTCTTCATTTTATTTAGACAGAAAGGAAATCAGAGGGGGAGACAGGCAAGAATGAGAGAAACAGTGGGAAGGGTGGGGATCAAACCCTGGTCTCTGGTGGGGAGTCTTATATATGTGACTTGTGCCGGGGAGTGTTACCACTTCACCACAGCTCTGCAGTTAAAGCATCCTTTGATAGAAATATGACACAAGATTTATAAAAAATAAGTGTTGAAATAAAACAACCCTGCTCACCCAGTGTGGCAGGTAGCAAATCCCCTCATCTGCTACAAACTCCAGGACACCACAGTGTGTCATTCTGTCAGAGTTCTTGTTGGTAAGTTTGAACAACATGGGGTAGGTGATGTTAAGTCTGCCTTTGGGGGAAAAGAGTGAAGGGTAAGAAGAAGTAATCTGTTGGGTATAAAACTCAGGTTTGGAAAAAATGGCATTTGTAGATCATCAGAGTTTAAATCTGGATAAAGTAGACGTATACTTACTTAGTTGGTCAAGTGCAGATGGCGGCATTATAACTATAATGAGAAAACAGAGCAATATGAGCACTGAAAAACACTTACAGAGCAGGATAAGGCAGAATCAACTGACAGTAGGATGACAGAACAGCAATCTCTAGTCAAATCAAATCAAATTTATTTATAAAGCCCCCCTTACATCAGCTGATGTCACAGAGTGCTGTACAGAAACCCAGCCTAAAACCCCAAACAGCAAGCAATGCAGGTGTAAAAGCACAGTGGCTAGGAAAAACTCCCTAGAAGGCCAAAACCTAGGAAGAAACCTAGAGAGGAACCAGGCTGTGAGGGGTGGCCAGTCCTCTTCTGGCTGTGCCGGGTGCAGATTATAACAGAACATGGACAAGATTTTAAAATGTTCATAAAACAGGCAGAACAGTCACTTGTGTATAGGACACTGGGGCAAAGCTTAGGTGTCAAACTCCATACATTCCTGGTATAGTTATGATATATTTGAATGTTTGCAATTTATAGAATTGCAATCATATAGATGAATTACTTTTTCCTCCTTTCTCCACATCAGACCTGTCGTTGGGACCCGCCAGCATGGACACAGAGTAGCAGCGGTATTGAGTGGAGAAGCGGTTTTGGAAAGTCCGTGGCATCGGGTGGTCAAACATGTTGAAGGAAAACTGTGGCAGATATTTTGAAAAACAAAAAGTAGTTAGGCCAGGTAAAAAAATGCTATTTTTAGACAGTTGGTTAGACGACGTTACCCTGATTAATTTAAAATCCAACTTTTATTTCAAACATCTTCATCACCATCATACCTACTAGCCTACTTCATGTAAAACTAGATGACAAGTGACACCAACTTTTTTAAAGCTGTACGATTCACAAGTAAAAGTTGCTGAGCAAGGTAGATATTAATTGTCTGAATGATGGTGCATGGCTAACTATTTCCTACTAACGTTATCAAGCTAACAGTTAACGGCTAACTAGTGAATTCCGATATGATGTGGCACTGGTTATGTTAGCATTTTTTATAAGCAACAGTCAAAACCAGTGTTGTAGAGTACTTACCATGATGGAAATTAGCACTCCAACTTTATATATCAAAATGTATAGAATAAAGCTATACTATTCTCCGACAAACTGCCTGCTGAAACGCCAATGTTGTCTTCCGCTTAGCCGCAACGAAAGCAGGAAGTGACGGATTTCCCCAAACAAAGCATGAACACCAATCAGAATCCCAACACCAACATTCTATCCTTTGTGATTGTCTCAACGCGCTGATGCCTACCTGCATGCAATTTCTATTGGTCAGATTTACACAACGCCTACAAAGTGGAGTTTTATTGGCTGTTTAACATTCGGCAGCTGAGGTGCGAATTGGCGCCATATTTCCAACAAGGACATTTTGACCGTACGACAGAAAAGCTCTTGGCTGCATTGAACAATAATAAAGTACCCGTAAAGTTATTTTATATTTTGCTGTTTTCATACAACCTCACGAATATATTGTAAAATGTTTATTACGGACATAAGAAAGGAATTCTACGACGTTGTTGTCAACCAGGTAAGAACTTCTGACACTGGATTCTTCTGACACGTTATCTAACCGCAGAGGGGTGAAAATAGGAAAACCATCGACTATTTTTCAGTCAACTAACGTTAATTATTCGCCTGATATTTTTGTTAAATAAATAGGAAGTTAACGATAACGTTACTTTTACAAACTTCTGTGACTTGACTATTGATCTGTTCCTCCGTTACTTTCAGAGAGTTGCCCTCCTGGTGTCATCTGATATCGATGCACTCTGCGCCTGTAAGATATTACAGGTAAGTCAAGGGCCCTATCATTTGCTGTCTAATAAGTTAACTGGTCTGCTACATGTTTGTTTAATTCACATATTTTCTTACTGCCTCTTTCATCCCCATATACCCAGGCACTGTTTCACTGTGACCAGGTCCAGTACACCTTGGTGCCAGTGACAGGTTGGCAAGACCTTGGTACCGCCTTCTTAGAGCACAAGGAGCAGGTAATGTGAGACACCTGTCCACACCTGATAACCCTGGAATTCACCTTATTGTGTCTAACATGATTATCAAAACTACAAACATCCATGAAGGTGTCTGTTATTTGCTCTCATTTCAGTTCCGCTATTTTGTCCTGATCAACTGTGGAGCCAATGTTGATCTCCTGGAGACCCTTCAGCCAGAGGAAGACTCCATCTTCTTCATCTGTGACACACACAGACCTGTGGATGTAGTCAATGTCTACAATGACACCCAGGTGAGCAGTCAATGTCTGTCCTAAATGACAGCCTTTTCCCTACATAGTGCAAAAGTAGCACACTATATGGGGAATGGGGTGCCATTTAGGACATAGTCAATCAATAACTGTAATTGAGTACACTGGTCCATCACTAGCCCAGCTTCTAGACCAGTATTGCATTCTCGGTCTAGCCTTATAAAACTAGCTCACTGTGCGACTTATTTACCAACCTTTGTCTGTGCCTGTTTGATGCTTTTCCCACGTTGGGAGGTATATCCGTGGGCGGTTCTGATTCAGAATGCATCGCTTGCATCGCCACGCTATGCCCAGGAAAGAATTCAATTGTTCGATGCTACCACCCACTCCAAATCAATACCAAATACAGATGTCAGTGTTTGCGCTCACACGCTGTATTGTACTTCCTGTCTGTGTCAGCATGGTGCCCGTATTGCGAGGCTGATTAGCTAGGACAAACGGGTGTGAAACACAGGTGTGCGTGCAAAGTGAGAACACAACATGGAATCCATCTTTGGTTTTGATTTGGAGGGGGGTGGTAGCATCTAACAACTGCATTTAATAGTTTCTTATGCACTGCTCGTTCATGTAAGGGATGACGTTTTAAGAAGGACTGTCTACCAACTATGGATATACATTCCGACGTGGAACACGTGCTGCTACATAGGTAGTCATTTGATTGCGAGTTATCTCGAACGCATTCACTATGCAATACAATTAAACCTTCTCTTAAGTTAAATGAGTAATAAAGAGGTCTAAGTTTGGGCTAGTCCTTCACATGGGGTTGCTTCATTTTGGCAGCAGTTGGGTGACTTCAGAGGAGAAAAGTCCTTCAGGATACTGCCCTTGAGATGATAACGAGCACAGAAGCTGTCCAGATGAAGAGCCAGCGTCAATCAGTGTTCTGAACTCAATCTCCTACAATCCCCCCCACCCCAGGTGAAGCTGATGATAAAGCAGGATGATGACCTTGGAGTGCCCTCCTATGATGACATCTTCCGCGATGAAGAGGAGGAAGGTGGCGATGACTCTGGGAATGAGAGTGACGGAGGCTCTGAGCCTTCTGGGAAACGGAGGCGATACGATGAGGTATGCTATGCTGTAGAGCTGGGACGATAAACCAAAAATTATCGACACTGACCACACCGATCACTTATTGCAGGCATTTTGAAGATATTGTTCGTTACGATAAGTAGCCTATACTAAAGAAATGTAAAGTTTGATATGAAATAAGTTTGCTAATATGGGTGATTGTTAATGGGACAATTGATGACTACAACAATCAAACTAATAGTAGTTTAAAGAAGAATTTAAAAAATAATAATTGTACATATTATTTTTATAAACTTATCATTCTATTTATTGTTATCGCATCAATTAAATCCTTATCGCAATAAATTGCGTTTTGTCCATATTGACCAGCACTGCTATGCTGTATTGATGTCACAAAAGTTTATAATAAAAATTATATTGATCCCATCCCACTTTTACTTAAACAACCCTTTGATCCAAGGTGGATACAATATTTCTGCTTCTTATTAATGTTTATTTTGCCCAGTGTCATTTTATTTGCATATGACAATGTTGATTTCCACAAAAAGTAGACGAAGCCGATCAAGTTTGTCGTGATGTATTGTTATTTATACCAACATGTTCCCATGTTTTAGGGGGAAGTGGAGAGGAGGATTGAGCGACAAAGAGCAACGAGAGAGTGGGAGGCAAGGAGGTGACGTTTCTCTAGTTTTAAAGCCCCCGTGCAGTCTTTGTAATTTTATTTTTAAATCATCACTGTTTGGTTAATAAATCACTGTTTATTTATTGAAAATTACTCATATATTTTGTATAATTTATTTCCCTGAACCTCCTTTGGCCCTCAAAAATGCTCTGTCTGATCGAGTGGGCGTTAACAAACAAATTTGAAGATGTTTACATACACAGCCCTGATTGGCTGATAGGATGGTCTAGAGCCCACCCCTTTACCCAGATGAACAGTCATTGACTCTTTATAATCAGATCACATTGTCATGATGTGGGCCAGAAGTTCTATCCCATCTGAATAGGCTGAATGTCCAGGCATTTACACAAAAAGGGCATTAACACCGAAATTGTGAAAATGATGATATTTCTCTCATAGTGTAGCCTTTTTTTAAATAATAATAATTACAACAGATAAATCACATTTTTAACACTGCTCCTTTAAAGGTTTAAACAGTATTATGAGATTGACTTTTGAAAGTTTCATTTCAGACGTGAGATCCTGTTTGACTATGAGCAATATGAATACCATGGGACTTCGGTGAGTATGGATTATATATGGGTTATTTTGAAACTTGCTGTGTGTGTGTGTGTGTGTGCGCGCGCACATCCATCCATACATACATACATACATACATACATACATTATTCTACAATGTGGAACATTTTAAAAATAAAGAAAAACCCTTGAATCAGTAGGATTGTCCAATCTTTTGAACGGTTGTGTGTGTGTATATGTATGTGTACATTTATTTATAATTTAAAAAAAAAGTTTGGGATCACTTAGAAATGTCCTTGTTTTCCATGGAAACATACATGAAATGAGTTGCAAAATGAATAGGAAATATAGTCAAGACGTTGACAAGGTTATAAATAATGATTTTTAATTGAAATAATAATTGTGTCCTTCAAACTTTTCTCTCGTCAAAGAATCCTTCATTTGCAGCAATTACAGCCTTGCAGACCTTTTGGCATTCTAGGTAATCAGAAGAGATTTCACCCCATGCTTCCTGAAGCACCTCCCACAAGTTGGATTGGCTTGATGGGCACTTCTTACGTACCATACGGTCAAGCTGCTCCCACAACAGCTCAATAGGGTTGAGATCCGGTGACTGTGCTGGCCATTCCATTATAGACAGAATACCAGCTGACTGCTTCTTCCCTAAATAGTTCTTGCATAGTTTGGGCTGTGCATTGTCCTGTTGTAGGAGGAAATTGGCTCCAATTAAACGCAGTCCACAGGGTATGGCATGGCGTTACCCTGTACAAATCTCCCACTTTACCACCACCAAAGCACCCCCAGACCATCACATTGCCTCCACCATGCTTGACAGATGGCGTCAAGCACTCCTCCAGCATCTTTTCATTTTTTTTCTGCGTCTTACGAATGTTCTTCTTTATGATCCGAACATCTCAAACTTAGATTCGTCTGTCCATAACACTTGTGAAGTGTCTGTTTCTCAAACTAGACACTCTAATGTACTTGTCCTCTTGCTCAGTTGTGCCACGGGGCCTTCCACTCCTCTTTCTATTCTGGTTAGAGCCAGTTTGCGCTGTTCTGTGAAGGGAGTAGTACACAGCGTTGTACGAGATCTTCAGTTTCTTGGCAATTTCTCGCCGCATGGAATAGGCTTCATTTCTCAGAACAAGAATAGACTGAGTTTCAGAAGAATGGTCTTTGTTTCTGGCCATTTTGAGCCTGTAATCGAACCCACAAATGCTGATGCTCCAGATACTCAACTAGTCTAAAGAAGGCCAGTTTTATTGCTTCTTTAACCAGGACAACAGTTTTCAGCTGTGCTAACATAATTGCAAAAGGGTTTTCTAATGAACAATTAGCCTTTTAAAATGATAAACTTGGATTAGCTAACACAACGTGCCATTGGAACACACGAGTGATGGTTGCTGATAATGGGCCTCTGTACGCCTATGTAGATATTCCTTTTATTTTTTTAAATCAGCCTTTTCCAGCTACAATAGTAATTTACAACATTTTAAAAATGTCTACACTGTTTTTCTCATCAATTTGATGATATTTTAATGGATGAAAAATGTGCTTTACTTTCAAAAACAAGGATATTTCTAAGTGACCCCAAACTTTTGAACTGCGTGTGTGTGTGCAGGCTGCAATGGTGATATTTGAGCTGGCTTGGGTCCTGACTAAGGACACTAAAGATATGCTGTGGTAAGTGATCTTATCAATGTTTTTTGTAAAATTATATACATTTAATTTACTTGCATGAGCAGACTATGACACTACAATTTATATTAAACATTTGATGTTGGACAGGTGGGCCATCATTGGGCTGACTGACCAGTGGGTTCATGATAAAATCACTCAGTAAGAATATTTAACTCCAACTCTCTTCTATAACACTTCAAATCTGATGCAACATCTAGGATGCCTAGAAAGTTTTAGAAAAATACAAAGCTGATGTCTTTCACGAGCACTAACCACCTTGTATTGTTCCTGTGCCTCCCAGTATGAAGTATGTAACAGACATCGCTACTCTGCAGCGCCACGTCTCACGTCACAACCACCGGAATGAGGATGAGGATAATTCTCTCTCTATCGACTGCATGAGGATCTCCTTCGAGTACGAGTATCCTTTATCTTCACTGGCCAAAGGACCAGGGGAGCTCAGACTTGTGCATGACAACTAGTTGAGACTAAACTTTTTGAGACCTTTGGTTCAGCTATTTTGTTGCTGTGGTATTTTCTAGGGCTGTGACGATACCAGTAGCGTGGCAAGGAAAGAAGACACAAAGCGGATTTAACTTTAGGAAAACAGACCTAATGTTGGAAACAAACATAATTACGTTGTCATCCAGAGTCACATTTTGTTTTTTTTCCAAGGTATAGCACAATATTTTACGTACTGCAGGAATTTAGAGAATCAAAAGGGAGATTGTCATTTTTGCCTTGATACTAACGAGTATCGCAATGCTGGTATTGTCCCAGCCCTAGTTTTTTAATTTGGGTCCGACGTGTTATTAGTAAGCGTTGCCACATTCTTATGGCTGTGTGTATGCTGTCCTGACTGTCACCCTCATGTCCCTCTCTGTCATACCTTTTTCTGTGTGTTAACCCCTTGACGCCCTGTCTCAGTCTGCGTCTGGCCCTGTACCAGCACTGGTCTCTGTTTGAGAGTATCTGTAACTCCTCGTACACCTCCTGCAACTTTAAGCTCTGGTCCATGCATGGCCAGAAGAAACTCCAGGAGTTCCTCGCTGACATGGGGTATGCTATCCCCAAGTTATGACTGTCAATTAGAATAGGATCTCCATCAAATTAAGTAAATGATCACTTTAGGGACATGCATGACTCGCGTTCTTGGATATCAGTTACTAATCAATCAGTTACTGTAAGCTACAATTAGTTTATAGCCTCCTGAAGGACAAATGTCACTTCATCAAAAGTGATGGGTAGCAGTTTGTCATTTTGATTTATTGATGACAATGGATTGTTTGAATGTATCATCAAAGATGGTTTCTGTTTGTGTTATCCAGCCTGCCCCTGAAGCAGGTGAAGCAGAAGTTCAACTCCATGGACATGTCAGTCAAAGAAAACCTGCGAGAAGTCATAGAAGAATCCTCCAACAAATACGGGTAAGAGTGCTTGTCTATTCTAGTGCATCAATATATCTGTAATCCCCATTATCAATCACTGTGTATATGATGAATAATCAAATAACATTTTATTTGTCACATACACATGGTTAGCAGATGTTAATGCGAGTGTAGCGAAATGCTTGTGCTTCTAGTTCCGACCATGCAGTAGTATCTAACAAGTAATCTAACAAATTCACAACAACTACCTTATACACACAAGAGTAAAGGAATGAATACGAGTATGTGCATATAAATATATGGATGAGCGATGGCTGATCGGCGTAGGCAAGATGCAGTAGATGGTATGGAGTACTATATATATATATATATATATATATATATATATATGAGATGAGTAATGTAGGATATGTAAACATTATATAAATGGCATTGTTTAAAGTGGCTAGTAATACATTATTTCATCCAATTATAATTATTAAAGTGGCTAGAGATTTGGGTCGATGGCCGAACGGCATAGGCAAGATACAGTAGATGGTTTAGAGTACAGTGTATACATTTGATATGAGTATGTCGGATACGTAAACATTATATACAAAATTGTTTAAAGTGGCTAGTGATACATTTGTTACATCCAATTCCTATGTTTAAAGTGGCTAGAGATTTAAGTCAGTATGTTGGCAGCAGCCACTCAATGTTAGTGATGGCCGAATAAAATAAGCCTCTCCTAATATGCCCAATAGACTATTTTCCAGTACACGACACAATGATGTCACGCACAGATGCGCGTAACTCTTGGCAGCAGTAAGAAAGCCATTGCCATCTGCGCCCATTTAGGGTGTCTGGTAGGATGGAGGGGATATGATCCTTGACTAGTCTCTCAAAGCACTTCATGATGACGGAAGTGAGTGATACAGGGCGATAGTCATTTAGCTCAGTTACCTTAGCTTTCTTGGGAACAGGAACAATGGTGGCCCTCTTGAAGCATGTGGGAACAGCAGACTGGGATAAGGATTGAATATGTTCGTAAACACACCAGCCAGCTTGTCTGCGCATGCTCTGAGGACACGGCCAGGGATGCCATCTGGGCCGGCAGCCTTGCGAGGGTTAACACGCTTAAATGTTTTCCTCACGTTGGCTGCGGTGAAGGTGAGCCCGCAGGTTTTGGTAGCAGGCCGTGTCGGTGGCACTGTATTGTCCTCAAAGCGAGCAAAGAAGTTGTTTAGTTTGTCTGGGAGCAGGACATTGAGTTCCGCGACTGGGCTGGTTTTCTTTTTGTAGTCCGTGATTGACTGTAGACCCTGCCACATTCCTCTCGTGTCTGAGCCGTTGAATTGTGACTCTACTTTGTATCTATACTGACGCTTAGCTTGTTTGATTGCCTTGCGGAGGGAATAGCTACACTGTTTGTATTCAGTCATGTTTCCGGTCGCCTTACCCTGATTAAAAGCAGTGGTTCGCGCTTTCAGTTTTTTGCGAATGCTGCCATCAATCCACGGTTTCTGGTTGGGGAAGGTTTTAATAGTTTTTATGGTTACCACATCACAATGCACTTGCTAATAAACTCGCTCACCGAATCAGCGTATACATCAATGTTGTTGTCTGATGCTATCCGGAACATATCCCAGTCCGCGTGCTCAAAGCAACCTTGAAGTGTGGAATCAGATTGGTCGGACCAGCGTTGAACAGACCTGAGCACGGGCGTTTCCTGTTTTAGTTTCTGTCTGTAGGCTGGGAGCAACAAAATGGAGTCATGGTCAGACTTGCTGAATGGAGGGCGGAGAATAGCCTTGTATGCATCACAAGGGGGGAGTTTTTATAAAGTCGGCAAAAAAAGAAACATCCCTTTTTCAGGACCCTGTCTTTCAAAGATAATTAGTAAAAAATCTAAATAATCTTAACAACCGTTCCACAGGTGCATGTTCATTAATTGTTTATGGTTCATTGAACAAGCATGGGAAACATTGCAGATCTGTGAAGTTATTTGGATTTTTTACGAATTATCTTTGAAAGACCGGGTCCTGAAAAAGGGACGTTTCTTTTTTTGCCGACTTATTAAGAACTCCCCCTTGTTCTGCCACTAACTTGCGTGCATTGCCCTCGTGTGGCGATGTTTATAAACACAAAAAGGGGTCTATAGCCCTCATTTAATGCTGTTTTCTCTGTCCCTTCAGTATGAAGGACATCCGTATCCAGACTTTCGGCGTTCACTTTGGCTTCAAGAACCGTTTCCTGGCCAGTGATGTCGTGCACGCTGCTGCCGCCCTGCTGGAGAGCACTGAGAAGGACGAGAGCCCCCGGTGACAACTTCATCAAGGCCCTCGACTGCCTCTCCAGGTACACATGCGCACACACACTCTCCATAAGAAAATCATTTGACTGCCTGTCCTGGTGGAGGACGAGTGCTGGACAATCCCAGAAAGCTGGGTTGTTCTATTATTCCTTGTTGAGCTCATGATTTTATTATTTTTTTTATTTCACCTTTATTTTACCAGGTAGGCTAGTTGAGAACAAGTTCTCATTTACAACTGCGACCTGGCCAAGATAAAGCAAAGCAGTGCGACACACAAACAACAACACAGATACAATGTATAATTATTAACAGAGAGCACAGAGAGTCTTGGGACATTACGGTGCTCTCCCCATGTGTGTATTCACTCGGAACCAAACGGGAGAGGGACTAGGGTTGGGCGATATTACGATAGGAACGTTTATTGATGACGATTGACAACCTTGTGATGTGACAATTGATGGTGTAGCCTATTTGAACTTGACTGGCGACGTGCCGTAGGCCTAAAGAACAAGGTTTGGACAGGGCAGCACACGAGTGACATTAAGAGAAATCTGCCTATTCCTGTTTGCTATATTCCTGTTTTCCTTTTTCAATAAATAGCCTATGTTGTATAGGGCAGCAGAACGCAAGAGAGGAATGTAGGCTAGACAGAATTCCACCAAAGCAGCACAAAATGTCCATTCAGAAAATATTGTTTCTCGCTCTGTCAGATACACGGACGTTAAAGCTTAAACTTATTGCATGTTTTATAACTGACACTATAAACTTCACTATATTGTCTAGCTGTTAAAAAAAAAAACTTAGGCTATATTCCCTTCTCTCCATTCAGTATGAATGTGACCTTTGGGCTAGGCCAGGGGTTCTCAAACGTTTTGGGGCCGGGGACCATTTTTGTGATAGCAAATTCATCAGGACCCCCTCATTTTTCATAATTGATTTGATTTATATAGCGCTTTTCTATCAACCAGAAGTACTCAAAGCAATTTACATATTAGGGGGTATCTCACCTCATCCACCACTAATGTGCGGCACCCACCTGGGTGATGCACAGAGACCATTCTGTGCCAGAACTCTCACCACGCATCACCTATCAAGTGAGGAGGCCAATTAGGAATGAGGGGGATGATTAGGTGGCCATGATGGAATGGGGCCAGGTTGGGAATTTAGTCATGACACAGGGTTTAACACCCCTACACTTATGGTAAGTGCCATGGGATTTTTTTATGACCACAGAGTCAGAACACCTGTTTAACGTCCTATCCGAAAGACTGTACCCTACGCAGGGCAATGTCCCCTTCACTGCCCTGGGGCATTGCAATCTCCTTAGACCGGAGGGAAGAGTGCCCCCTACTGCCCCCCCAACCCTAAGAGGGACCTATCTGAGTTTGTCCAATAGTAACACATTTTTGTTGCAAAAATTGCTACAGTGTGCACTAATGAATACACCCCAGGTGTTGGAATGATCTTATCTTCTTTTTCTTTCCTCTGTAGGAGTAACCTGGAGCGTCTCCACGGTGGCATTGATTTGGCTAAGAAGAAGCTGATGGCCATCCAACAGACTGTAGCCAGCTGCATCTGCACCAACCTCATACTGTCACAGGGACCCTTCCTCTACTGCTACCTTTTGGAGGTATGTGTTAGTGTTGTACAGTATACTGTTACCACTGTAATATCACGGTATCAAAATGTCATGATACTTATGATGCCAACATTTTAGAATACCGTAGTATCACTTCATATGATACTACCAAATGTTTTGGCCCTACTGTTTAAGAAGTCGATGGCCCCTGTTATAAAATGTCTATAAAGTCTATTTTAATTTTTTTATAAATTCTGTAAAAAAAAAGGTTAAGCAACAGCAATAATGTCTTGTATGCGCTGGTCCAATAATGTCCACCTTGACTTTCATGAGCATATCATGTGGCAGCAGTAGTCAGCCTGCCGCATCCCCTATCAGTTCTCACTCACCTGTTTCTCTGTTCGCTCTTCCTGCACATCTGTTCCTCAATCAGTTTAAACATAATGTAGTCATGACGAGGGGAATGCAGTCCCTGATCTGTTTTGTATCCTTACATTTGATACATTGAAGCAGTGCCTAATGTAAGCCAAACTCTCTTTCTGGTCCTTACATTCTGTTTGGTGCATAATGGTTTTAATGTTGGGAGCAATGTGTTTGTAGGAGAGAGAGTGGTGTGTGTTTTGAGGGAGAGAGAGTTAGTATGTGTGTTAATTGTGTGTGAGAGTGAAGGTTACATGCAGGCTTTTCCCCTTACTGCCATAATGACATGCAGATTATTATGCATGTATATTCCTCCAGCCAAATCACAGGTAGGCCTTTGCAAATATGAGCAAATCAGCCATTCTATGCAGTATACAGAAATTAAATGTTGAGTAGAAATTTGAATATCAGTGATATATAGAGTGTGTGGTGTGTCCTCCCTATGACCCTCCATCTCTGTGCAGGGAACTCCTGATGTGAAGCTGTTCTCCAAGCCCATGGCCTTGACCTTGCTCTGCAAGTACCTGCTCAAAGCCTTCGTACGCTCTGTGAGTAACTCAGTATTTCACTTACCCATTATCCAAGGCCCTGTCTAGCTCTATTGCCCCTGGTCTTCAAATAGTTTTAAATGACAGTGTTTTAGATGTTTGTTTATGGTGTTTTGCATTGCTCTTGTCTGCCTGTACGTAGACGAGGAATAAGCGATGTAAGCTGCTGCCCTTGATCATAGCTGCTCCCATGGATGTGGAGAAGAGAACTGTGATCGTTCTAGGCATCCCACCTGAGTCTGAGACATCCGACAAGAAGAAGTGAGTTCATAAGTGTGCCTGTCTGTCTGCTCAGCACTTGAATGTTCTTTGTTTTTGGAAAAAACTAAAACAAATGCTAATATTAATCTTCCTTTTGTTCTCGCTCTCTCCCTTATTTCTTTTTCTCTCTCCCTCTCCAATAGTTTCTTTGGCCGTGCGTTTGAGAAAGCAGCAGAGAGCACCAGCTCCAGAACTCTCCACGACCACTTTGACACCTCTAGTAAGTAAAATGTTATTGTATATGTTTTCCACTAGAGGGCAGACATGACACACTACAGATGGACCTTGTTTAGGAGTACACTGGTTTCGTACATATATTTCAATACTTTATTTGGCTCTCATACAGGCGCTTTCTCAAGTCATTGTTACAGCTTTAATCATTACATCATCGGGTGTTCAAAAATATGTAGCTCTGACCTGCTAGCCATAACAGCTCAAATTGAGCAATACACACGCTCCTCCTTACCTGTGTTTTGCCTTTGCAGTCATTGAGCTAAAGATGGAGGACAGGACTAAGTTTCTGGATGCCCTCATCACCCTGCTGTCCTAAGGAGTGGGCTAACTAAGACACACTGATGTATGGATAAAGTTCCTGAAATTTATATGTGAAATCTGTAGATGCTGGAAGACACTGTATGAAATTACAACTAGGTTCATGCCCAATGTGATGGAGAATCTCTATTTTGTGCTTCACCTGTTTTGGCCAATGAAGAGTATTTTCCAATGTTTTGTATTTTCAGTTCAGGACACTTTGTGATGCCTATATGTATATTGTACAGTTTTTTTTTTTTGTAAGTGTATTGTGAAGGTTTGTGTTTTTAATCTCATGTAAATTCATTTTTCTATTGTCTTTGTTTTTTGAATGTTTCATGTAACACATTTATTAAATGATATTTTATCTATGTATAATTATTGAAGTTACCATCTACTAAGAGAAGGAGGGATACATTTGAAACATTTAGTAGTAATAGGGGTATGTAATAACATTGAACTTTGGCGCAGAATGTGATATGGACCGTATAAACTGTATGATGGCTTAACCATCTCCCTCAGTATTCTGATCTGGAGCGTAGGTTAACACACAGACCTTGGCCCATATAGCACAGTGTAAATGCAGTTTCATGTATGGGTGGGATCCAAGTCCTTCTCTGTGGGCTAATTGAGCCCCATGTCTCAAATCAGTATGAGGTCATGACCCACAGAGAAGAGGGTTCTGGGGGTTTCACAGGAAAGGCTGATCTGCTCGCCCTGGTGAAAGCGAAACGTGCCAGAAGGAGCATCGCACTTACTGAGCTAGGGGAGGGGAAAGGGATCCTTGTAGCCGACGTGGTGTGTCTACTGTGTATGTCATGTTATTTTATTGCCTTGAGCACAAATGTGGATGTGTAACAATCTGACTTCCTGCTGATTGAATGTTTGGATGCACATTATCATTGTATGTTATCATTAATTAACTTAAAAATGGTCAGATGAATTTGCTATGAAGATAAAGCTCATACTGTTCAGTGGTCCTGTGAGAGACCTTATGATGTATAGTTCTATTGTTTACTATTTCATATCCTCTAAACACACAACACACCCCACCAGTTACTGGGTGGGTCCAGTTTATTTTTGAGTGATGTTATTACCTAAAGTGAGCTGACGGAGCCAAATTATTGTTTACTTTACTTTGAGTTTAGGAGATAATCTCTCTCTAGATTGTAAGAATTAGAACTGGGATTTTGAACTTTGCAGCCATAACAACCTTGGTCTGGGTCTGGTTACGCTATTCCACTATTCCTTTACATTGTGAACTTCTTCCATATCAAGGAATGTTCTGGCATCTGATGTTGTCCTGTCTGCCTTTTCACCAAAAGGCAGCATGTTTGTGCCCCATCTCAACCCTCAATATCACCCTCACATAGCCTCACCCCTAGTACCTATACCCCAACCATACAGAGGCCTCACCCCTAGTACCTATACCCCAACCATACAGAGGCCTCACCCCTAGTACCTATACCCCAACCATACAGAGGCCTCACCCCTAGTACCTATACCCCAACCATACAGAGGTCACGTCTTTCAGATGCCAGTGAAACGTGGAGACATTGTGAATTCCATTCTATTATGGCGTCTGTCCCCCCCCTCACCCCCTGCTGGCATTTCTCTCAACCAAACCACTTCACCCCTCAAACCCCACCCTATTCCTCAGTCCCCTCTTTTACCCTTCCAATCCCCAGTGGTGGGGGGCCACTGGCCTTTCCGCTGCTCTGCCCCGGAGGAATGCAACACTACCCCCTGGTCATGTCACAACTACACAAACTCACTCACATGTGGCAGGAGAGGGGTAGCGTGTGGGACAGAGGGTATTAGAGGGCCTCACGGTCACACACTCATGTTGCCTTTACTCCTTGGGGTTAAGCTACTTTGTTCATAGAAGGAGCCCAGTGACTACTTTACCCAAGAGCACTGTGTGAGAGTGTGTGTCACTGTCAATACAAGTATATCTCTATCTATTTCTACAGTACTGGATATATGTTAATTAGTTAGAAAGATTTAGAGATTTGAAAGTTCTAGAAAGATTTAGAGATTTGAAAGTTCTAGGGAAAACATTTTCCAACTTTCTTAATTTTACTAAATGATTAACAACTGCAACATCCTTCCAAACAAATCCACTTTCAGGGTGTAGGAAATTAGTTGTGATCTCTTCTACAGGTTACTCTAATAAAATAATGTGGTCAATAAACTATGTTACAGTGGCTGTGAAGCATTCAGGCACATACATACATACAGCATGTCTCAATGACTTCTTGCAAAGTAACCCTCTTTCTATCTAAAGCCTTTTCACTTATTTTCTTCCTCCCTTTCTTCCTCCCTAACAATCTCGGATTCCTGATAGGATTAGCCAGACTGGATGACCGGGAACAAAAGCCCACAGCTGACTCCCACTGTCTGACGCCTGTCTCACAGAGACACTATGCTGAGGAGGTTGAGTGGGCTACACACACATACGTTGCCCTCCCCCAGTCATGCATTCACTGTGCCATTACCAGTAGCTCCCCAAAACATCAGCTGGGGTTTAAAGATGCCCCTCCCACTGTGACCTTTAACCCAAGTGACCGCTAACCTCTGTGACCTTTCACAGTTGTAGGGTTAGCCCATAGAATTATAAATTAGAATACTAGGATCTCTGGGTCAACCTCTGAAGCTGGCATTACTGTGTTCTTTCTAAAAGCACTCTTGAAAAAGATTTGAGTAGAAATGTTCATGAGCAGTTTTCTTATTTTTTCATGGGTAGTGTAGCAATAAACCTGACTACAGTGTATGCGTGCATTCTTTCCTGCCTTAAAATATAGATACCATCGAACTACAGACCACATTGTGAACAAAGGACCTGCCACTGCTTTCTGAATGTCTAACCACATACCCACCGTCATGAATCTGACTATACCGAATGCGAAGACACACTCATACACGCAGCATGGAGAGGCCAGTGTCTCAGATGAGTGGGCAGCCTCACGGACGGCCAGACGTGGGGAAAATTAAAGCTTTTAATGAGAAGGGACTCGCACTGCACTTCCTTTAAACCTCAGAGAGGGAAGGGCATTTTTTTACACTACCCTAGTTTCCCTGGACACCAGAGAGACAGAGGGTGTCCAGCCCTGAGGTCTGAATCATCTGTTTGTGCTACTTAGTACAAAGATAAACTTTGAGAATGATAGAGTACGTTTACACACTCAAGAATTAGCTAAACACTCATTTCATCCTAAACAACTAGTTTGTTGTTTATTTTTCCCAAGCTGTTCTGTCGTTAGCAGAGCAAATCCACAGCAGTGCCTGGAATAGCAACACTGAGTTTCCTGCAAGAAGCAATTAATGTCAAAACAATGCTCTCCTCAGGATCCTGTGTGTGTGTGGTGTAACTTCTTTGTTTATTTACTCTTGTACTGATTGCCATTTCCCATTTAAATATGTGGGCCAACAGGCACAGCTGATACTAAAACCAGCCTCATCCATTAATTACAAAGACCTTGGGTTGACTAGACTGGGTGGATAGAGAACCTCTGGCATGGCGTACACTCACACGTTAGGGGCAGCTTATTTTAGGACACTAACTGTTTCTCTAAATTATGGGTTGTAGGTAATTCCTGGGATAAAAGTTTGGTTTATTTGGTTGGTCAATACAATCCCCCCTTTTAGCTGAAAAGTTAAGACAGACATGCAAGCAGAGAGAGACTGACAACAGTGTTTTCAGTGAGCCATGATACCCGTGATAAATAAGAAATGTCTCTTCATCTGTCTTTTGACATTACAGAACCTGCAGGCCCTCTCCTTCAGCTCATCTTAATTTCCTTCATTTCAGCATAGAGCTGTCACGCCTTCTTTTTGGCCCGGTCTGTGTGCATGGCATGTTGTTGATTTGATGTCAAGTCTGGAACATGTTTTGGATTTTTACATGCCTTGTGGTTTGTTGGATGTGTTATCCGTTCTGTGGCATGTTTGAGTAATTAAGGGGTTTGTTGTATTTGTGTTGTGGGCGGCCTGACGTTGTATTGGTGCACTATACAGTAGGCAAAATGGTTTTTCAAATCTGTTAATCTATTCTGGATGATTGGTGGGTTGTAAAATGGGATAAAACTCTCAATCTCTTCACTATGTTAATATACAGTGCATTCGGGAAAGTATTGACCCCTTCACTTTTTCCACATTTTGTAACGTTACAGCCTTATTCTAAAATGGATTCAAAAAATATATACAGTACCAGTCAAAAGTTTGGACACCTACTCATTCAAGGGTTTTACTTTATTTTTTACTATTTTCTACATTGTAGAATAATAGTGAAGACATTAAAACTATGAAATAACACATGGATTCATGTAGTAATGAAAAAAAGTGTCAAAATATAAATCAATATAAATAAAAATAAAAATATATTTTATACTTTAGATTCTTCATAGTAGCCACCATTTGCCTTGATGACAGCTTTGCACACGCTTGGTATTCTCTTAACCAGCTTCACATGGAATGCTTTTCCAACAGTCTTGAAGGAGTTCCCACATATGCTGAGCACTTGTTGGCTGATTTTCCTTCACTCTGCGGTCCAACTCATCCAAAACAATCTCACTTGGGTTGAGGTCGGGTGATTATGGAGGCTAGGTCATCTGAAGCAGCACTCCATCACTCTCCTTCTTGGTCAAATAGCCCTTACACAGCCTGGAGGTGTGTTGGGTCATTGTCCTGTTAAAAAACAAATGATAGTCCCACTAAGTACAAACCAGATGGGATGGCATATCGCTGCAGAATGCTGTGGTAGCCATGCTGGTTAAGTGTGCCTTGAATTCTAAATAAATCACTGACAGTGTCACCAGCAAAGCACCATCACATCTCCTCCTACATGCTTCACGGTGGGAACCACACATGCGGAGATCATCCATTCACCTACTCTCCGTCTCACAAAGACATGGCAGTTGGAACCAAAAATCTCAAATTTGGACTCATCAGACCAAAGGACGGATTTCCACCGTTCTAATGTCCATTGCTCGTGTTTCTTGGCCCAAGCAAGTCTCTTCTTATTATTGGTGTCCTTTAGTAGTGGTTTCTTTTCAGCAATTCTACCATGAAGGCCTGATTCATGCAGTCTTCTCTGAACAGTTGATGTTGAGATGTGTCTGTTACTTGAACTCTGTGAAGCATTTATTTGGGTTGCAATTTCTGAGGCTAGTAACTCTAATGAATGTATCCTCTGCAGCAGAGGTAATTCTGGGTCTTCCTTTCCTGTGGCGGTCCTCATGAGAGCCAGTTTCATCATTGCGCTTGATGGTTTTTGCGACTGCACTTGAAGAAACAAAGTTCTTGGCATTTTCCAGATTGACTGACTTTCATGTCTTAAAGTGATGATGGACTGTCATTTCTCTTTGCTAATTTGAGCTGATTGGCTCAAAGAAATTCAACAAATTAACTTTTAACAAGGCACACCTGTTAATTGAAATGCATTCCAGGTGACTACCTCATGAAGCTGGTTGAGAGAATGCCAAGAGTGTGCAAAGCTGTCATCAAGGCAAAGGGTGGCTACTTAGAAGAATCTCAAATCTAAAATATATTTTGATTTGTTTAACACTTTTGGTTACTACATGATTCCATAAGTGTTATTTCATAGTGTTGATGTCTTCACTATTATTCTACAATGTAGAAAATAGTAAAAATAAAGAAAAACCCTGGAATGAGTAGGTGTGTCCAAACTTTTGACTGGTACTGTATATCTCATCCATCTACACACAATACCCCATGATGACAAAGTGATAACAGGTTTTTAGAAATGTTTGCAAATGTCTTAAAAATAATACCTTACTTACATAAGTATTCAGACCCTTTGCTATGAGACTTGAAATTGAGCTCAGGTGCATCCTGTTTCCATTGATCATCCTTGAGATGTTTCAACAACTTGATTGGAGTCCACCTGTGGTAAATTCAATTGATTGGACATGATTTGGAAAGGCACACACCTGTCTATTTAAGGTCCCACCATTTGTCATTATGGGATATTGTGTGTAGATTGATGAGGTAAAAAAACAATGTAATACATTTTAGAATAAGGCTGTAACGTAACAATGTGGAAAAAGTGAAGAGGTCAGAATACTTTCCGAATGCACTGTATTTGATAACCTCCTCACTGGAAATGCAAATCTAGTTTAAAGGAACAACATGTTGCTCCATCTTGATGACAAAAGCAGGAATGTCTTGGGTGGGATGTCAGCGGGAGTAGCCTCTGGTTTTGCTGACAAAGTCCAAAAACAACTCCAACACAAACACTACTGCTTTAGGACGATGTGGTGCAGGGAAGATGAGATTAATGATTTGGCATGAGCGACTTTGTGTGTGCACGCGCACACATCTGTGTTTGTGCTTGAGGGCTAGCCAGTGGTGTGAGACAACAACCAAGGAGCATTTCACGTGTGATGGAGCAGTGTTTAAGCCCCCCTCTTCTCCCACACCCCACTTGTCCCTTCCTGTTCCGCTGTCCACTGGGCAGGAAGTCTGTGCTACTGGGCTGTGACAAAGCTCTGAGTCATTCCACTGACTTCAACCTCAGGGGTCCGCCACTGTCTAGCTATGCTGAATTATGAGACTTTCTTAAGTAGCCTATAGGTTTTTACCACTTCTTCTAACAAATATCTTATGTACTTGCTCATCACTTAAGAAAACAAATATATAATTTGTCCTTTTATTGTAAGCGTGGGAATGGAGTGACTGACTCTCACTGTGTTTTATTAGAGACTATCTGGGTGCACCTGCTTTGCCTGAGTCATCTATTACTCTGTCTCTCTTTGGCTGCATTCCAAACACCTAAAAGACACACCCTATCCTCAGCCCTCAAATTAAGTGGGCACTTCTGATGATATATCATGACGTCTGACGAGTATACGCTTGCAGGGCGAGGGAGAAAGGAATGATTTTTAAATGGACCGCGCCTTGCTCAGAAATTCGTCACTCGTTCATCCCGCGATGATTGTTTTCAGCCACCGGTAGCCCGTGGGTGCTTTATATGCACTACAGTCAATTATGATTGCATGTCTACTTATATTAAATATATATTTATTAATATACGCCTACTGAATGATAGTTAGCGAATTAATTAGCTAACGAACGTTAGTCTGCCTAGCTGAAACTTCTGAAGATGGGAAATGTTTTATTTCTACAATTTCCAAAACCAAACAAGAACATATTTACGAGATGTTTGTGCTGTCATGTGCATTAGTAGCACCCTTTTTTCTCCCCAATTTTGTGGTATCCAATTAGTCGTTTTTTCTGCAACTTCCGTATAGACTCGGAAGGTCAAGAGCCATGCATCCTCCTAAACACAACCAAGCCACACTGCTTCTTGCACCTGGCCCGTCACAGGAGTCGCTCGTGTGCGATGGGACAAGAACATCCCTGCCGGCTAAACCCTCCCCTAACCCGGACGACGCTGGACCAATTGTGCGCCACCCATTGGGTCTCCCAGGCGCGGCTGCAACAGTGTCACGACTTCAGCCGAAGTTGGTCCCTCTCCTTGTTCGGGCGGCTTTCGGCGGTCGACGTCACCGGTTTTCTAGCTGCCGCCGATCTACTTTTCATTTTCTATGTTTTTGTCTTTATTATACACACCTGGTTTCCAATCACTTCATTATTTGTTCCTTATTTAAACCCTCTGTTTCCCTCATGGTTTTGTGCATGTTTGATGTTATTTTTTATTGTGAGCTTGGATTTTACTACCTATTTTGGTAGTTTGTTATTTGAGTAAAGATACGTGATTTACTCATCTCCATTGTCCTGCGCCTGACTCTGCCTACCTGCTACACAGAGACTTCTGACAGACAGAGCCCGGACTCGAACCAGGATCTCTAGTGGAACAGCTAGCACAGCGATGCAGTGCCTTAGACCACTGCGCCATTCGGGAGGCCTGAGTAGCACAATTTCGAACCGTTTTTTCCACTTGTATGTTGACTTATCCATATTGACGTTGAGGTTTTACGTTTTGGCAGACTTTTCTTAGCGGATGTACAATCATTGCGAATTTAATTATGGTGCCGAAGTAAACACAATTGTACCCTCGCAAACTCGATCAAAAATTAGGGCTGAGGGGCTGAGGGGCTTACGTTGCGAACTTCCCTTGTTTGGCTAATCGTTTGGACCGACGTCCAAGATGGTGAGGGGGATTCCCCCAAGGGCATAAGACGAGGGTACGTGGACCAGGGTGTGTCTTTTTTTTTAAAATACTTTTTAAATATTTTTCAGCATTTTTCCAACAATTGTTTACAGACAGATTATAATTCACTGTATCAAAATTCCAGTGGGGTCAGAAGTTTACATACACTAAGTCGACTGTGCCTTTTAAACAGCTTGGAAAATTCCTGAAAATTATGTCATGGCTTTAGAAGATTCTGATTGACATAATTTGAGTCAATTGGAGGTGTACTTGTGGATGTATTTCAAGGCCTACCTTCAAACTCAGTGCCTCTTTGCTTGACATCATGGGAAAATCAAAAGAAATCAGCAAAGACCTCAGAAAAACAATTGTAGACCTCCACAAGTCTGGTTCATCCTTGGGAGCAATTTCCAAACGCCTGAAGGTACCACGTTCATCTGTACAAACAATAGTACGCAAGTATAACACCATGGGACCACGCAGCCATCATACCGCTCAGGAAGAAGACGCATTCTGTCTCCTAGAGATTAACCTGCTTTGGTGCGAAAAGTGCAACTCAATCCCAGAAAAACAGCAAAGGACCTTGTGAAGATGCTGGAGGAAACAGGTACAAAAGTATCTATATCCACAGTAAAACGAGTCCTATATCGACATAACCTGAAAGGCCGCTCAGCAAGGAAGAATCCAGACTACGGTTTGCAACTGCAGATGGGGACAAAGATCGTACTTTTTGGAGAAATGTCCTCTGGTCTGATGAAACAAAAATAAAACTGTTTGCCATAATGACCATCGTTATGTTTGGAGGAAAAAGGGGGAGGCTTGCAAGCCGAAGAACACCATCCCAACCGTGAAGTATGGGGGTGGCAGCATCATGTTGTGGGGGTGCTTTGCTGCAGGAGGGACTGGTGCGCTGCACAAAATAGATGGCATCATGAGGGAGGAAAACTATGTGGATATATTGAAGCAACATCTCAAGACATCAGTAGGGAAGTTAAAGCTTGGTCGCAAATGGGTCTTCCAAATGGACAATGACCCCAAGCATACTTCCAAAGTTGTGGCAAAATGGCTTAATGACAACAAAGTCAAGGTATGGGAATGGCCATCACAAAGCCCTGACCTCTATCCTATAGAAAATGTGTGGCCAGAACTGAAAAAGCGTGTGCGAGCAAGGAGGCCTACAAACCTGACTCAGTTACACCAGCTCTGTCAGGAGGAGTGGGCCAAAATTCACCCAACTTATTGTGGGAAGCTTGTGGAAGGCTACCCGAAACGTTTGACCGAAGTTAAACAATTTAAAGGCAACGCTACCAAATACTAATTGAGTGTATGTATACTTCTGACCCTGTCACGACTTCCACCGAAGTCGCCTCCTCTCCTTGTTTGAGCGGCGTTCGGTGGTCGACGTCACCGGCTTTCTAGCCATCGCCGCTCAGTTATTCATTGTTCCATTTGTTTTGTCTTGTTCCCTTCACACCTGGTTATCATTCCAGTAATTGCGGCATGTATATATACTCTGTCCCTCATCATGTCGTTGTGTGGAATTGTTCTATGTTTCATGTCATGTGAAGAACCAGGCTAGGTTCTACCGGGTAACGTGTGTTCACCCGTAATTTATTTTATTATTGTTACATTTATGGACTGTTATTTCGTCGCGCTTGGCACTTTAGTTTTGGCTAGAGGCGTGTTTGACACATTGTGCGTTCTTTCGTTTGTTTTGCTTCTGCCAATAAAGTGTGCGCCTGTACGATACTCTCCGATCTCCTGCACCTGATTTCAACCCCAGTAGCGCACACCGTGACAGACCCACTGGGAATGTGGTGAAAAAAATAAAAGCTGAAATAAATCATTCTCTCTACTATTATTCTGACATTTCACATTCTCAAAATAAAGTGGTGATCCTAACTGACCTAAGACAGGGAATGTTTACTAGGATTAAATGTCAAGAATTATGAAAAACTGAGTTTAAATGTATTTGGCTAAGGTGTATGTAAACTTTCATCTTCAACTGTATGCTCTTACCAGAATCCTGATATAGGATGTAGAAGCTTGATATGAAACCGAGTACAGTGTTTGGTTTTTCAGAATGTCAGTGCTCTTTCTTTCTCTTTCTCCCCCCCCCCCTCTTGCTTTCCCCCTCTGTCTGCCCCTGCCTGCCTGCCTGCCTGTCTGTCCCTGCCTGCCTGTGTGTATGCCTATGTTTCACTGCAGGGGCACAACTTTGGTTTTAGAAGTGGGGGGGACATATATACATATTCTTTTATCCAATTGGATAAACACTCCAAACAGCCTACCAGATCGCTCTGAAGCGTCCGCATGGTCTTAAAGTATACCGTTGCCTCGTTTTGTATCACATTCCAATGATAAAACTGGGGGGGGACAAAAATGCAATTTCCGAATGTGTGTTGCATTATGGGGATAAAAATGTAGATTGCATGAACTTTACAAAAATCGTGATCAAAGGTCTGCAGTCGACTGCACATTTCTGCAGTTGCGCTTCACCAACTTCATCCTGCAGCCATAGGTATGAGAGTCTTTAGGTGCCTTTTGGCAATCTCCAAGCAGGCTGTCATGTGCCTTTTAAGGAATGGCATCCATCTGGCCCCTCTACCTTAAAGGCCTGATTGGTGAAGTGCTGCAGAGGTAGTAGTCCTTCTGGAAGGTTCTCCCATCTCCACAGAGGAACTCTGGAGCTCTGTCAGAGTGACCATCGGGTTCTTGGTCACCTCCCTACCACGGCCCTTCTCCGCCGATTGCTCAGTTTGGCCGGAAGGTCAGCTCTAGGAAGAGTCTTGGTGGTTCCAAACTTCTTTCATTTTTATAATGATGGAGGCCACTGTGTTCTTGGGGACCTTCAATATTGCAGAAATGTTTTGCTACCCTTCCCCAGATCTGTGCCTCGACACAATCCTGTCTCGGAGCTCTACGGACAATTCCTTCGACCTCATGGCTTGGTTTTTGCTCTGACATGCACTGTCAACTGTGGGACTTTATATAGACAGGTGTGTGCCTTTCCAAATCATGTCAAATTACTTGAATCTACCATAGGTGGACTCCAATCCCGTTTTAGAAACGTCTCAAGGATGATCAATTGAAACAGGATGCACCTGAGCTCAATTTCGAGTCTCATTGCAAAGGTTCTGAATACTTATGTAAATAAGTTATTTCTGTTTTTCATTTTTTATTAATTCGCAAACATTTTGTCAGTAGGTATTGTGTGTAGATTGCTAAGGATTTTATTCATCCATTTTAAAATAAGGCTGTAAGTTTAACGTAACGAAATGTGGAAAAGTCGAGGGGTCTGAATACTAGCAGGCTACAGTGGAAATGTACAAATGAATGAATGTGATATTTGAGTCTCTCTCTCACCAATTGATTGTACAATGTAGTTTACACATATATTTCAGTTTGTGAGTGTGTGACATGGGGGTTGGAGACATGTCTATTTCGACATAAATCGTTTTTCAAATAAACAATGGCAACACTGCCATGTTGCACTGAGCCTTGCTGTTGGAAAACCACATCAGTGTCTGATTTTCGGCTGTCGCAGATGCACCTCCCGACTTCACTTCTCGACTTTCGTCTGTACAGCCGGTTGCTTTCGCTTTACCACTCAAACGAGCCTAATAACTCAGCCCAACTGCCAACCACTGCACTAGGTTGACGTAACCACTAAACACAGATCTTGGACCAGTTTACCCTCTCCAATTTCTAACCTTGAAAAATCTCAATTGATCAGGGGAATTTTCAACTCCCGCGCCCAATCCCTCCTTTTCGTGTCTCAATCTCTCTCTCAGTTAGGTCAAATTTACCGGTCAACACTGTGTTCCCAATGATACTAATATTAATATTGGAATTTTGTATCACATTGGGCATATCATGTTTTCTTTATGATAAGAATTAATTGTGCTGTGATGGAGTAGGATATTAGTAGTGCAATATGAGTAATTCAATAAAGTTTAATATTTCGTATCTGTAGTTTTTATTGTCAACATTTTGGATTGTTTTTTTTGTTTTCTTTAACAAAATGATGGCTCATAAACACAGAATGAACCACTGAGATCTTACATTCAGTGGTGTAGTGGAGGGTATATGCCATATATCCACTTATTTTTTTGTGGACATTGCATATACTCACTTCCTAATCCCCACTGATACGTTTCAAAGTAGTGTAGTGGAGGTACACACTGTATCAATTAATAGTGCGGATGGACCAGATCAGAATGTTTAGTTTAAAATGTACACATGCTGAATGTTCCAAAATTAAATATGCGGGAAAATACCGTTCACGTGCGAGGGGTTTCATGGACAGATATTGAAATATCCGTTCGAATTTTAGAAAGAGGGGTGATTTAAAGATACAACAACTATCACTGGTTGATAATATGACTAGGATAATGCCTTTGGATGCTAGACAATGAAAGAAAGTTGAAAGAAAACCAATACAACAGGAGAAGGCATGAGGAACTCTATACAAATAATTGCCTCCTCCTTTCTATGGTGGGATTTTGGCTATAGGCTACTTTGAAGCAAGGAAAGTTAAATAAAGGTTACATTAAAAATAAATTCAAAAAAGCAAGGAAATACATCCATAATATGAAGTAAAACGCCCAGGTTTCAAACAATTAAGGAAAAGGGAAAATATAGTGATGCTATATTTGATGATAGGCCTAACCGTCTTCTGGTAGATGGAAAAGCTTTCCCAAAAACGTTCTATATTACATGTTAACTAGTTACAAAGTAGCCTACCTGTCAAAATTATAATTTGCATTACTGTAGACGATGTCATGGCGACGTTGGTCATGAATAGAAACACTTAATCCGGTCTAACGGTCGTCTCGCGCCGAACTATGCATGTGCAGGCCGTCAAATCAAAGGGACTCCTTCGATATAAAATAGTTTTTGACGAAAATGAAAACGTGTCAGTTTGTCAATTTCACGAGGTTGGAGTAATAATAGTTTCAACTACTTAAGACATTGGCTCGAATCTAGGTTGTGCCATTAGATTTCGAGAAAATTAACAAATAAGGAAGAATGTTTCACTTCTCTCATTGATTTCTCAAACCCCGACCTGGTCTGTTTGGTTTGTTTTGCAAGCTTTCCCGGAAGTCTTGAAATCTAAAACCTGTGAATTTCTGACTCAGTTGACAGCCTCATTTATCAATTAGGCTACTTGCACAGTACAGCTTGGGCTGGGTTAACTGTGAAATACCAATATGTGATTGATCATTTTAGGTTATTCAGAGCGTAGCCTATGTCACTGTTTATCAAATATTTTTTCACAGAGGGCACCTGTCCTTTCCCAGGGGGGCTGTTATGAAGAAAATAAGCAAAATGATTGTATACCCAATTCTCCTGGCACCTCCACACCACTGTTTAAGCTCATACACATAGTTATTGTTGCTGTGACCATTGCTGAATTACTGGCTTTTCGTAAACCCCTTCTACCTGTCCTTAGCATCGGCAGATGTTCCTGTTTTCAGGGGAAATGGAAAGAGAGCTTGTGACGCGACTTCTGCTTTTGGCCATTAACAAGGCGACACTCCATTTTAACTACTCCACATTTACCACATTTGAACAGTACAGAAGAACCTCCCTCAACTGTTTTTTTTCTTCTTCTTGTCAATACCAGCATATAGGGGATCTAGTTTCAGGCGTTTCTTTTATGACTGCTAAGTTAGGTTACAGGCAGGGAGTCTGTGTGTGGCTGAGCGGGTGTGGGTCTTTGGAATGTCCCCAGGCTGGGCCTTTATGAGGCTCATCCATACCACCACATTATAGACCCTGTAGCTAGGCAACTGCAGGTCCTAAACTGTTACCATGGCAAGGGCCCATTGAGTGACGTTGCTGGTCCTGTTTGCCTCTTTTCTCTCTGGAATGGGGGTCATTTTAGAGGTGCACCCCCAACTCTACACCCCAGACTGTCCCAAAATAACAGCCTAGCCCATTCCCGACAGACCATACTGCTTCTTTGTGCCGAAACATCAGATACACACCAGAGTCTGAATGCCTATAGAGGGGGTTAGGGGAGTGATGCGATGCCTAGGTTGTACTCAGCAAAAAGTTACAGTGAAGGTTTGGGATGGTCATCTGCGGGTGCACTCTAAGATGTTTATTCACAATGGAGTTCTATCAAGTGGCTCTTGGCCACTTTTGGCTAAAATGTCAATTGCATAGCCTACATTTTTCTCTCTACTAATAATGTCACTGTGTTTTTTTCACCAAAAGATAATCAGCCCAACTCATATCTACCTCGATTCAGTTGAGCTGGTGAATGACCTTTACATGTTCTAGTTATAAGTGGGCATATGACCCACTAAGACTCTCATGTGGCCAGCTAAAGTATAAGTAAGCTTTGAAAATCCAGCCAAAGCTTTGAACATGGGGTATTCCTAACCAGCTCTGAGAATACCAATAGTTTACATGCCAGATGTTTTTGTTAATGAAGTTAAAACTGAATTGTATGATTTGTATAACGTAGGCCTAGTAATTTAAAACAATAATTACAGGAAATAATTTCATTTTAACTAAAAGACGCAGAAAATTGGGAACATATTTAAAAAGGTCAGAACTTTTTCATCTCACCAAAAAAGTTGTTTTGCCACCACAATCAGCCAATCTACAACCCACAATCACAATCACACAGGCCTACAAAATCAAACCCCTCCATTGGCGGGAAAGAGCGATAGCGCTGGAAAGACATACGAATTTGCACGCCTTTTAAACAGCGCAGTGGAGAGAAAGGGCTGTCTGAAAGGGGGATGGGTCGGGGAGTATTGTGTGCTTAACAGCAGAGCCCCACTCTTGCTGAATGGGTATTGTCATCTAGATTTCTATAGTTCACCAAAATACTTTATCCTGCTGGAGAACTCAACGCATCATGCAGGCGTCAGGCCCAGACATAAATAATATGGAAGATTTGAAAACTACATGTTCTGATGCACTATTTATTATATTAATTCAACTACATTTCAATTAGTTTAAATAAAACACGGTAGAACAAATACGTTTGAGACGATATCAGTTTAATCTCAGTTTAACATTGGAAAGAATATTGCATGAAATATATAATAGATCTTTATATCAAACATCAACAAAACCAGTTAGTAAAACAGCAGTGTATTCCTACAAATCCATGACAAGAAACACATCCAGTACTGCTTCTACATACAGATATAAAACTCACGTTTGCAAACGTTTAAAAGTTTCATCTGAAAAAAGGTGAAGTGGACTGGACATCCTATATTTGGCATCTAAATCTATGGTCCTAATTTTTGTAAAATAGATTATAATCCACTGTTATAGACACATATAAGGACGCCTGAGTTCTGTTTTCCTTAAAAATAGGCCTAGCCTGCATTTATTTTTTTAGCTCGTCCCACAGTCCCGTGAAGCAAAAATCCACTGTCCAAAAACCTTTTAGGTGGTTTGGAGTGCCATCACTCCAAAATCCCAGTAACTTTAGCCTACACTGAAGTAAAAAACAGTGGATATATTCAGTCGTATAATCTCCTTTTGAAAAAAAACTTCACAATGGTAAACATTTCAAAATGCAAAGGATTATGAGCGATCATAGAAAATATAACCTAGGACATTTAAAAATACAGGTACCTAAAACAAAGACGCAAATTTTTGTCATTGGCTATCACTTTATATCCAGACGTATATGCATAGTCTCCAAAAAGTTTATTTTCTGCTGTTTGCAAAAATGATGAACGAATATGTTCTCCAATATTGTGTTTAGTTTATAGTCAGTCTGACAAAATGATGCTTTAATTGATTTCAAAGTTCCGAGTAAACTGCAGGTGCAAAAAATACGTTTAAAAAAATAGTTTTTCAAAAGACCACAGCACATTTACGCACAGCATAGCTACCCCATCCCGAGGGTGGGAAACAGGGCTACACGTAATTCCTTTTGTCATAGTCTCCGGTCCCGTTCGGTGTGGCCCGTTTGGTCGGGGCATATTTGGCCGAATAGCCCGAATTCCCGTTAGAAGGACAAGAGCAGCAGAGCAGCGCGCCCCCGATCAGCAGGAGCGCCGTGGCCGCCCAACCGATGTAGAGCGCGGCCCCGATCTCCCTCTTTTTGGACGCGGGCACCTGTGGGTTGTAGAAGTCAGAGATGATGTTGTTGGCCATCCAGCAGAGAGGAACTAACACAAACAACCCACTGGTGATGTAGATGACCCCTCCGGCATTTACCACCCGGGTTTTGACGTTCTCGGCGCTAATGCAGTTGGTGCACTGCGCCCCGGCGATCACCACCATCAGCCCCAGCACGCCAAACACACACGAGATGACGGTGAGGGCTCGCGCCGCCTGCAGGTCGTGGCCGAGCGCAAGGACCGAGTCGTGCACCTTGCACTGCATCTGGCCGGTGCTCTGCACCACACAGGACATCCAGAGCCCATCCCAGATGGTCTGAGCCACCACAATGTTGGCCTCGATGAACGCCGTCACCTTCCACATGGGCAGCCCGCACACCACCATCACCAGGAGCGAGCCAATGACGCACAGCCCCAGCCCAAGGATCTCCAGTCCAGCGGACACCATCTTCGCTACTTTTTAAGGGATATTTGTTATAATTTTTGTTCTCCTCTGTGCGTGAACAACGCGTCTTTATGTGGATGCTGCGCTTTGGAATATCTGAGCTTCAGACAGATCCAGACAACGTCGATTTGTTTGAGACTCCTTTCATCACTCTTGCTACAAATAGTCTACAACAGGCTGTCGTTTTAAGCAGTATGTTACTGACTGTAAAAACAACTGGACGCATAGAGCGGCTTGACCAAGTATATGTTTTGAGTGGGGTGGGGGTGACTCCACAAGTGCTAAAGCCAGAGGAAAAACTTTCACCCAATCAGAAGTCACCGCATCCTCTCAGCACCAATGAGGCAGCAGGGATGTTGGATGAGAATGAACAAAGCCAGGAGACCGTATTTTGTGTGTGTGTGTGAGAGAGAGAGAGAACAGTTAGTCGGTTGAATATAGGGTTGGGAACAAACGCAGAGGACTTGTAAGACCGTAGGCTGTAATAAAACATACAGTTGAAGTCAAATACATTTAAACTCAGTTTTTCACAATTCCTGACATTTAATCCTAGTAAACATTCCCTGTTTTAGGTCAGTTAGGATCACCACTTTATTTTAAGAATGTGAAATGTCAGAATAATAGTAGAGAGAATGGTTTATTTCAGCTTTTATTTCTTTCTTTCACGTTCCCACTGGGTCAGAAGTATACATACACTCAATTAGTATTTGGTAGCATTGCCTTTAAATTGTTTAACTTGGGTCAAACGTTTCGGGTAGCCTTCCACAAGCTTCCCACAATAAGTTGGGTGAATTTTGGCCCATTCCTCCTGACAGAGCTGGTGTAACTGAGTCAGGTTTGTAGGCCTCCTTGCTCGCCTCACGCTTTTTCAGTTCTGCCCACACATTTTCTATAGGATTGAGGTCAGGGCTTTGTGATGGCCACTCCAATACCTTGACTTTGTTGTCCTTAAGCCATTTTGCCACAACTTTGGAAGTATGCTTGGGGTCATTGTCCATTTGGAAGACTCATTTGCGACCAAGCTTTAACTTCCTGACTGATGTCTTGAGATGTTGCTTCAATATATCCACATAATTTTCCTCCCTCATGATGCCATCTATATTGTGAAGTGCACTAGTCCCTCCTGCAGCAAAGCACCCCCACAACATGATGCTGCCACCCCCATACTTCACAGTTGGGATGGTGTTCTTCGGCTTGCAAGTCTCCACCTTTTCCGCCAAACATAACAATGGTCATTATGCCGAACAGTTTTATTTTTGTTTCATCAGACCAGAGGACATTTCTGCAAAAAGTACGATCTTTGTCCCCATTTGGAGTTGCAAACCGTAGTCTGGCTTGTTTATTGTGATTTTGGAGCAGTGGCATCTTCCTTGCTGAGTGGCCTTTCAGGTTATGCCGATATAGGACTCGTTTTACTGTGGATATAGATACTTTTGTACCTGTTTCATCCAGCATCTTCTCAAAGTCCTTTGCTGTTGTTCTGGGATTGATTTGCACTTTTCGCTCCAAAGTAGGTTCATCTCTAGGAGACAGAACGCATCTTCTTCGTGAGCGGTATGACGGCTGCGTGGTCCCATGGTGTTTATACTTGCGTACTATTGTTTGTACAGATGAACATGGTACCTTCAGGTGCTTGGAAATTGCTCCCAAGGATGAACCAGACTTGTGGAGGTCTAAAACATTTTTTTCTGTGGTCTTGGCTGATTTCTTTTGATTTTCCCATGATGTCAAGCAAAGAGGCACTGAGTTTGAAGGTAGGCCTTGAAATACATCCACAGGTACACCTCCAATTGACTCAAATTATGTCAATTAGCCTATCAAAATCTTCTAAAGCCATGATATCATCCAAGCTGTTTAAAGGCACAGTCAACTTAATGTATGTAAACTTCTGACCCACTGGAATTGTGATACAGTGAATTATAAGTGAAATAATCTGTCTGTAAACAATTGTTGGAAAAATTACTTGTGTCATTCACAAAGACTTGCCAAAACTATAGTTTGTTAACAAGAAATGTGTGGAGTGGTTGAAAAACAAGTTTGAATGACTCCAACCTAAGTGTATGTAAAGTTCCGACTTCAACTGTATATTCTAACCAAATTGCTCATTACTGGAATAGCCTTCACAATAACTAAATTATATGATTTTGAACCAAACATAATTGTTGGGCTCTTATCTCCAACTTAGTAGAATTTAAGAACATACAATTAATTGGTTATACTCATAGCCAGACCCATAGGCTACTGTATATGACTCTGATTCTAGACAGAACTGCATCATTTAGTATGACATTCAATATTTTTGAATTTTTTAAAAATATTGTAACATTGTAATAATAGCCTAATAAAAAACAAAAACACCACATAGCCTGTGTAATGGCCCCAGACATAGCAGTTAGGATTGCCTAGACCTGTCGACAGTATGCTCTTTGCAGGCTACAGACTGGACTCACTGGACCATAAGCAGGTGTAATGTTAGTTGCATTACAAATGTAGCCTATGTAATGGCCCCAGACAGAGCAATTAGGTTTGCCTAATGCTGTGACAGTATGCTGATTGCAGGCTAAAAACTGGACTCACTGGACCATAAGCAGGTGTAATGTTAGTTACATTACAAATGTTGTTTTTGCTTCTGGTGGGTTCAGGGCATAATTAAGTATATACAATTTTTCATTTACGTCATTTAGCAGACACTTTTATTCAGAGCGACTTACATGAGCAATTAGGGTTAAGTGCCTTGCTCAAGGGCACATCGACATATTTTTCACCAAATATATGTAAACTTTGTTTAAACTCCATTGTCTGTATTCTGTCTCTAAATGTTGTCTATCACAAGCAGCACCATATCACCAAGTAACATTCTGAGTAATCTATGTGTAAATGTAGCCTACTTGGCCAATAAAGGTGATTCTGATTCGAAACAGCGACCTTTAGGTTATTGGCCCAACGCTCCAAACCTCTAGACTAGCTGCCTCCCAGGCTACCTGCCGCCTGTTTCTAATAATTCTAGACTAGGTCTATATGTTAGAACATTTCTTGAAATATATTTAATTGGAAAAACATTTGAAAACCATGCACGCTCTCCCTGACTGTTTTGTTTTCCAAGTTTGCATCGACTTCAAAACAAAGTTTCCATTTAGGCTACTTTCCGTAGGCTACATTAGCCCAGACAATGCTTGTTACAATTTTACTGTTGACAAGCGTGGAATCACAGTGCTGCTTCCTACACAATAATGTATGATAAATAATGTATCCTCCCACGAATTCCCATATAATAACGTGTAACTAAGGTCTTTGAAAGCCAAGTTAACGAACAGATTACAGAAAATTTCGAATCCCACCGCACCTTCTCCGCTTATGCAATCTGGTTTCAGAGCTGGTCATGGGTGCACCTCAGCCACGCCAAGGTCCTAAACGATATCATAACCGCCATCAATAAGAGACATTACTGTGCAGCCGTATTCATTGATCTGGCCAAGGCTTTCGACTCTGTTAATCACCACATCCTTATCGGCAGACTCGACAGCCTTGGTTTCTCAAATGATTGCCTCGCCTGGTTCACCAACTACTTCTCCTATAAATTTCAGTGTGTCAAATCGGAGGGCCTGTTGTCCGGGCCTCTGGCAGTCTCTATTGGGGTGCCACAGGGTTCAATTCTTGGGCCGACTCTCTTCTCTGTATACATCAATGATGTCGCTCTTGCTGCTGGTTAGTCTCTGATCCACCTCTACGCAGACGACACCATTCTGTATACTTCTGGCCCTTCTTTGGAAACTGTGTTAACTACCCTCCAGACGAGCTTCAATGCCATACAACTCTCCGTCTGTGGCCTCCAACTGCTCTTAAATGCAAGTACAACTAAATGCATGCTCTTCAACCGATCGCTGCCCACACCTGCCCGCCTGTCCAGCATCACTACTCTGGACGGTTCTGTCTTAGATTATGTGGACAACTACAAATACCTAGGTGTCTGGTTAGACTGTAAACTCTCCTTCCAGACTCATATCAAACATCTCCAATCCAAAATTAAATCTAGAATTGGCTTCCCATTTCGCAACAAAGCATCCTTCACTCATGCTGCCAAACATACCCTCGTAAAACTGACCATCCTACCGATCCTCGACTTCGGTGATGTCATTTACAAAATAGCCTCCAATACTCTACTCAACAAATTGGATGCAGTCTATCACAGTGCCATCCGTTTTGTCACCAAAGCCCCATATACTACCCACCACTGCGACCTGTACGCTCTCGTTGGCTGGCCCTCACTTCACACTCGTCGCCAAACCCACTGGCTCCAGGTCATCTACAAGTCCCTACTAGGTAAAGCCCTGCCTTATCTCAGCTCGCTAGTCACCATAGCAGCACCCACCCGTAGCACACGCTCCAGCAGGTATATCTCACTGGTCACCCCCAAAGCCAATTCCTCCTTTGGCCACCTTTCCTTCCAGTGCTCTGCTGCCAATGACTGGAACGAACTACAAAGATCTCTGAAACTGGAGACACTTATCTCCCTCACCAGCTTTAAGCACCAGCTGTCAGAGCAGCTCACAGACCCCTGCACCTGTATTTAGCCCAGTTGTAAATAGCCCAACCAACTACCTCATCACCTACCATATTTATTTATTTATCTTGCTCCATTGCACCCCAGTCTTTCTACATTGCACATGTATCTACTGCACATCTACCATTCCAGTGTTTAAATGGTATATTGTAATTACTTTGCCACCATGGCCTATTTATTGCCTTACCTTCCTTATCTTACCTCATTTGCACACATTGTATATAGATTTGTTTTTCTACTGTGTAATTGACTGTATGTTTGTTTTACTCCATGTGTAACTCTGTGTTGTTGTATGTGTCGAACTGCTTTGCTTTATCTTGGCCAGGTCGCAGTTGTAAATGAGAACTTGTTCTCAACTTGCCTACCTGGTTAAATAAAGGTGAAATAAAAAATGTATTAAATAAATAAAAAAAACAACCAAAGCGTGACATCATCCATCAAGAACGATATCCGCCTCGTGTAGAAACTGAGAAGCATGGCTGCCATATTGGATCTTGAATTACCTATGCATATAGTTGTGATTCCAACCTGGTTTGAGCCGTAATGAACCCAGTTGCACTACCTCCCACCCGTGAAAAAAGACAAACGGGCGTCATGGGATAAGGGTGGGACATTGGAGCTGTTTCCGGAGTCCCTTCCCTGGCCTGGGATAGAAAGAAGAGGGGGAAAATACTTCTGTTTATTTACATTTCATAAATTACACACAGGTAAGGTCTCCAACGGTCGTATATGAATGCTTGTCTACCGAATGAGTCTGAGAAAGAGAGAAAAGGGATGAGCTTTTAACGAGATCAGAGATAGTTGAAACTTGGCAACATGACACCACTCACTCACTGGAATAGCAACTTTTTCATGCTAAAGTTTGACATAAAACAAATAGTTTCATAGTGCTTCGAAAGTTGAATTGATAGGCCTGTTTCCATATAAAGAATATGCAATTATGCCTAACATATTTGCCGTAAATTCTTTATCGCGTGTCGTGTTTGCAATATGTCAATCTTTCCCAAACTGGGTGTGGACGTCAAAACTAGTAGACAACAAAAGGCCAAAACATTTAAGCTACATTAAACATCCTAACTTCTCATTCAAAGAAGGAACTTTTTTGTTGTTGAAAAATATAAAATGATACAAAATCATGAACCACACATTTCACTTGTGACAATATTGACTTTGACAATGCATTGTGTATAGTAACCTGTGAGTATGTATCTAGAGTATGTATGTGGGGTAACTATCCTCAGAGGGAAAGGTCCAATTGTTGACACAGAAAAAGCTAAGTTTGGTAAAAATGTGGCATATGGATGATGGTCATGCTTAGGCAAATAAACTATGAAGGAAAATAAGTACAGTTTCCACTTTTTTAGCTCTAATGAAATGTTGTTTTGAGAAAGGGGGCATTTTCCCCAAGCCCTGGGGTAACTGCACACAGCCATGAAATCTCCATAGACAAACATTGGCAGTAGAATGGCCTTACTGAAGAGCTCAGTGACTTTCAACGTGGCACCGTCATAGGATGCCACCTTTCCAACAAGTCAGTTCGTAAAGTTTCTGCCCTGCGTGAGCTGCCCCGGTCAACTGTAAGTGCTGTTGTGGAAAGGTCTAGGAGCAACAATTGCTCAGTCGCGAAGTGGTAAGCCTCACTATCTCATAGAGCAGGACTGCTGAAGCGCGTAGTGCGTAAAATTCGCCTGTCCTTGGTTGTAACACTCACTACACACAAGCCTAAGATCACAATGCGCAATGCCAAGCGTTGGCTGGAGTAGTGTAAAGCTCGCCACCATTGGACTCTAGAGCAGTGGAAACGCGTTCTCTGGAGTGATGAATCACTCTTCACCATCTGGCAGTCCGACGGACAAATCTGGATTTGGCGGATGCCAGGAGAACGCTACCTGCCCTACCGCATAGTGCCAATTGTAAAGTTTGGTGGAGGAGGAATAATAGTCTGGGATTAGCCCCTTAGTTCCAGTGAAGGGAAATCTTAACGCTACAGCATACAATGACATTCTAGACATTTCTGTTCTTCCAACTTTGTGGCAACAGTTTGGGGAAGGCCCTTTCCTGTTTCAGCATGACATTGCCCCCGTGCACAAGCGAGGTCCATACAGAAATGGTTTGTTGAAATCGATGTGGAAGAACTTGACTGTCCTACACAGAGCCTTGAGCTCAACCCCATGGAACACATTTGGGATGAATTGGAACACCGACTACGAGACAGGCCTACTTGCCCAACATCAGTGACCTCACTAATGCTCTTGTGGCTGAATGGAAGCAAGTCCCCGCAGCAATGTTCCAACATCTAGTGGAAAGCCTTCCCAGAAGAGTGGAGGCAGTTATAGCAGCAAAAGGGGGACCAACTCCATATTAAGGCCCATAATTTTGGAATGAGATGCTTGCCGAGCAGTTGTCCACATACCTTTGATCATGTAGTGTATGTATGTAGGCTACTGTATTGATGTAATCTGTGACCAAAACATGTTTTGTTATACTGAGTTCATTTCAATTCCTAAAACCTGACATAACCGTTAAACATCAGATTTATCATTGACCTCTGACGGTTTAGCACGTCCTGATGAAATACATTTTATGTTTAGACAACTCCACAATAACAGTAGGAAACAATAATAAGTATTTTCATTGTGTGTCTCTCTGAGCTAAGAGATGGCAGAGGGCCACTATTGAACAGCTATCATCCATCTTAGCTCATATCTTTTGGCTCAGGGAGTCTATGAACATTTCATTTCCCTCTGTTTGAGTGGATGGAGATTATAAAAGGGCAGCCTTTATTGTGAATGTTTAGGTCGTGATAGGAGACCCTTATATTGAACTCAAAGATGGTGGCGGTTTAGGTAGAGGTTGCCCATGAGCACAGATCTAGGATCAGCGTACCCTCTCCAAATTCTGACCTTATCCATTATCGGGGAAACATAAAACTGGTGTTTTATCAGTGTCAAGGTGCAAGTTCCTCTTACTCCTGAAAAACACAGACTGCCTCCCAAATAGCACCATCTTCCCTTTTGTAGTGCACTACTTTTGACTAGGGCTCATAGGTCCCAAATGGCACCCTAATACCCATTGGCCATTTGATTAACCTCATTGTGAGCCGTCTCTTTCTATAGTCTTATCTCATAAGGACAGGGCTGAGAGGGAGCCCTCTGACTCATCAAGGAGGGACGTTTCCTTTTGTTTTGTAGTGTGGTGTGAACGGAAAAACAACATGAATCAGACTGACATGTCCAAGTGGAGATCCAGAGTGGTGCTCTCAGTAATTGTACTGTACAGGATATGTTGTAATCCGCAATACTGGCAAATGGACAGTGGCATTGAAGAAGATTTGTGTCCATCCATAGAACAGTCCAGTTCTAACCTCATAAAAGGATGTCATGAAGATATGCTATGGGGTCTTTTTTTCTTTGTCTTTCTAAGTAACTTTGGTGCTTTGGTAATGGACACAGATGCTAAACTTAGAACTACCCATGCATTAAGTTGGGTCAGTACTGAGATGTGTATGCGTTGTAGGAGTGTATAGTTGTAAGAATTTCACGGTAAGGTCTACACTTGTTGTATTCGGCGCGCGCATGTGACAAAGTTTCATTTTAGTTTTATGATTTCACAACATAAATAGATAGTAAAATGTGACAATCTATTCATATTGCTCTGCCAGTTAACCCTGTGATCCCATGTTGGTCATACAGTAGCTAGGCCTTTGTGCATAGTGAAACAATGTTATGATAACATTTTCTTGCTTTGCCATCAAACCCTTCTGTTGCTTGACTATTTCCGCTTCTGTCCCCATCATCATAAAGGGCCATCCTGTGCTCTGTACTCTGTCTGTGTTATGAACAGCCCTGCTGGTTTCCGCTGGCTTGAAAGGCTTTCTCATTCCGCCCATTGTTGTGGTTTTTCTTTTCATTGCTTGCAGAGAGCTCCTGAAACAGAGTATAACAGCTTTATTATTGTTGCCCACATCACCTTGTGACCCCCAAAGGACCACTTATTACAGTCAAGCCTCAAACCCCCTACTGTGTATGTGTGTACATGTGAGTCTGCCAACTTTCTTTTTATGAGGCTACGTTCAGTTTATTAGTTCGCTGCCCAGTCATAGAATAGCTCAAATCAGAGTGGACTGCAGCTGCCATTTCAGGAAGAGGTTCTTAACCAAGAGACCAAATTAAGCAAAAATAGAATTCAAAATAATAACAAATTATATCGATTTTCATAGGTCTCAATAATTACGTATGGCTTAAATTTGTTGTTTTAAGTTACTGTGTGGCTACAAGGTAAGGTGTATAGATTCACTGCTACCACAGCCCCTCCAACTAATAAATCAAGTGTAAACCTCACGTGCCAGGATTTTGGCTTAACTAAGGTGGCATTTTTCCTTCTTTGCCAAACTGTTTAATCTCCCTCAGGTCGGGCCTTCTAGTTGTGCATGCATGCGTGTGCATGTGTGTTTATAACTGCTCACAGAAGCCAGTCAGATTAAATGGGTATTATTAAGTGAGTATTATTGCCGCCTGCCTCCTGCCTGTATCTCCCGTAGTGTTGCCTTTGTGTTATTACCACAGCGATAATGGAACAGCTTAATTAATCTACTGCTGGTTCCCACAGAGACAGTCCAGGAATAACGTGTGTGTGTGTGTGTAAGTGGATGTGTTTAACTATACTTGTGGGGACCAGAAGTACCCACAAGAATTGTAAACAAACAAAAATTTGACCAACTGGGGACATTTTGTTAGTCCCCACAAGGTCAAATGCTATTTCTAGGGGGGTTAGGAGCTAGGATTAGGTTTAGGGTTAAGGTTAGGGTAAGAGTTAGATTTAGAGTTAGGTTAGGTCATTACAGCAACTGTAATACCAGCGCACTCATATAGGAGAATGCACTTTTTGTAAAACACAAAGAGCCATTGGTGTAGTGGAGGGTATACGCAGGTATAAACCATATACCCACTTTTTTTTTCAGTGGGCATTGCGTATACTCACTTCTTTATCCCTTCTGTTGGGTATCAAAGTAGTGTAGTGGAGGTACACAACTTATCAATTATGTAGTAGGGATAAAGTAACAAAGTAGCCTACACAATCGCAAAGCACGTGAAATATATTCACATGCGTGCCGCACACAGTCTAGTTCAGCTCAATATCATCTGCAGGCAGCAAGAGTGCCGCTCTCAACTGGTTTTTACATGGAGCAGCTCACAGAAGAATGACATCGGTAGCCGGTAGGAAAGACATTTATATCTACCAGTAAATTCTAGGTAAGGCAACAATGGGTATGCAAACCAGGCAAAGAAAAAATCCTGATTGGATATTTTTTTTCTCTTCAGTGTTAACCCTTTCCAACAAAAACTGACGCAATTAAATCAGAACATAATTGAAAAGAGTAATATAATTATTATTATTATTATCATTATTTTATAAATCCTTAGCCCTTCTCTGAAGGCGTATAAGGCCCATTGTTCCCCACTGTGTTTGGGTTAGTAATAATTTTTAGTGTCTCTATTTTTCCTCAGCATGCATTTTTCACTATTTTGAATGTCTAAAGAATCCATATGTTCTGAAATATGAACACAGAAATGCAATATGAACACAGAAATGCAATATGAACACAGAAATACATGGTCTTGAATTGGACAATGGTCTCGGTCTTGGTCTCGCTTTAGGTGGTCTCAAACACAACACTGCAATAGATAAACCTTCATCACTCTTTAATGGATTCCAGACAATATTAAAGTGTCAGGTATGGCACACACTCCTCAAAATATTTGTTACATTTATTTTCTTGTTTTTCAAATAAAGTTACATAATAGGGTTCAGTAGTCTGGCTGTGCTTGCCATCTCTCCCCCTTTTGCCTTATCACACACGACCTGTCAATCAGTGCCCAGTGTGTTATGATAAAATGGAGGGATGTTTTTACGCAGCACAGGGCACCGGTTGGTGGCAATTATGTGATCATTTATCATTCAGGGTCATTTCTCTGTCATCCGAGTAGTGCCATAGAGTAAAGCAGTGGGAGCCTAACTAAACATACCTGGTCCTTAGTGTAGGTCTGGGAACCAACTTGTTGTCCGCCCTGTTTCTTGACTGTGATGCAGGATCAGTTGACTGTGATGCAGGATTTCCAAGAGGGACTAGATGTGAGCTTAGAGTGCCCTAGTGTGGTTGCTGTCATTATTCAGAATGTCGGTGAGAGTGACTACTGCATGTTAAAGGTAGTACTGTAGTAAGAGATATGAGTGTAGGCCTTGTGGTGAGTGATTTATACAGTTGTTGTCTCAAGCAGAGATGGTGAGAGAGCCTGGGTGCCAGTCTGCTTCTGCTTAAACAACGCTACATTGTTACCTTGCCAACAACAAAAACAAGTTGACTAAAGCAGAAACAGACTTGCACCCAGGCTGGTGTTAGTGTTGAGTGACTTATATGATATTTATTTTTCTGGTTGCAGTTGCAGGCGACCAGCAGCAGTGACCATGTCTCAGTCTGCAGAGAAAGGGAAGGTGAGTGTACCCCTACTTTTTTAGTACGCACACGCCCTAATCCGGGTACTCAGAGGACCTCCTGTATAAACACAGCTGTTTCATCGGCAGCTTTATTGCTTTTGGCATTATCTCCTCCATTTAATCTCAATTTACACCAGCCATCACACACACATAAAGGCTAGAGATGAAGATTGCCAGGGAGGAGTGCGATATATTGTCTCATGCTTCATAAAAAACATGTGTAAACTAACAGTGAAACACTTACGGGCCTTTCCCAACAATGCAGAGAGAAAAATAATGATAACACAAGGAAGAAATACACAATGTGTAATGATAACTTGGCTGTATACACGTGGGTACCAGTACCGAGTTGATGTGCAGGGGTACAAGGTAATTGAGGTAGATTTGTACATACAGGTAGGGATAAAGTGAAAGGCAAAAGGATGGACAATAAACAGTAACCACACAGAGAGAGGGGGAGGGAAGAGGAACAATTCAAGACCCTTCCAATGCAAGTTCTAGTGAGTTATAATGTATTACCGTTATAACCATATGTTTGTCAGTTCCCAGAGGCGGCAGGATATGTGGGTTTTGCCAACCTGCCCAACCAGGTGCACAGGAAGTCAGTGAAGAAGGGATTTGAGTTCACCCTCATGGTCGTTGGTGAGTATGACCTATTCTACAACTATGTCAATTCAAGAGAAGCTCACCTACACAGTAGTTATTTTGTGCCAGAATGCTGATGTCTAGTTGAGGGTTGTATCCCGAATGGCTCCCTATTCCCTATATTTAGTGCACTACGATTGACCAGAGCCCTGGTCAAAAGTAGTGCACAATATAGGGAATAGGGTGCCATTTGGGACGGAACGTAGATGTATAGATCCTAGAATGATCACGCCCGGTCCGTATTTCTGCAGGAGAGTCTGGTTTGGGCAAGTCTACGCTGATCAACAGCCTGTTTTTGACAGACCTCTACCCAGAGCGATACATCCCTGGGGCCGCAGGTACACACGCACACACATTCTCACTCACTAATAATGGAGAAATATCTGTTCTGCTATCTCCAGTATAGTATTGCCTGGAGTGGAATGTTAAGAGTGATCGTTTGTATTAGTCTTTCAAAAACCCATCCCCTCCTCATGACTTATATTATTGGCCAGTCTGTAAAACAACCTCCAGCTCCTATTGCTTTTGTGTTTGTAGTTCTGAAGGGATCGGATAGGTGTAAGCAACTTGGTGTTGGCTTTTGCAGTATTGATCTTACAAAAAAAACACATGATTTCAAATCGTGAAAATGTGTTTTTGGAACACTTCACATGTAGTTTCATGTTATCACATGTTGCTTTTCATGTTGTCACATAAGCACATAAAAACATGTGTTTTTGGAATACTTTACATGTTCATGTGAAATTCATGTGTTTTTTCCGTAAGGGTGCTTACACCTGTCCAGTGCCTTTAGATCTGCAGAAGGGGTTAGTGGCTGCCTGGGTTTGTTTTCAACTTGGATCTTTTGTCCAGATGCTTGGCTTAGGCAGGCTTTAGAGTCACAAGGAACAGAAGCTTTGATGTGAAAAGTAATGAAACTATACTACCGTTCAAAAGTTTGAGGTCACTTAGAAATATGCTTGTTTTTGAAAGAAAAGCATTTTTTTTGTCCATTTAAAATAACATCAAATTGATCAGAAAAACATTGTAGACATTGTTAATGTTGTAAATTACTATTGTAGCTGGAAACGGCTGATACATTTTTTTTTATATCTACATAGGTGTACAGAGACCCATTATCAGCAACCATCACTCGTGTGTTCCAATGGCACGTTGTGTTAGCTAATCCAAGTTTATCATTTTAAAAGGCTAATTGTTCATTAGTAAACCCTTTTGTAATTAAACTGTTGTCCTGGTTAAAGAAGCAATACAACTGGCCTTCTTTAGACTAGTTGAGTATCTGAAGCATCAGAATTTGTGGGTTCGATTTACAGGCTCAAAATGGACAGAAACAAAGATCATTCTTTTGAAACTCGTCAGTCTATTCTTGTTCTGAGAAATGAAGGGTATTCCATGTGAGAAATTGCCTAAACTGAAGATCTCGTACAACGCTGTGTACTACTCCCTTCATAGAGCAGCGCGAACTGGCTCTAACCAGAATAGAAAGAGGAGTGGGAGACCCCGTGCACAACTGAGCATGAGGACAAGTACATTAGAGTGTCTAGTTTGAGAAACAGACACCTCACAAGTCCTCAACTGGCAGCTTCATTAAATAGTACCCGCAAAACACCGGTCTCAACGTCAACAGGGAAGAGGCGACTCTGGGATGCTGGCCTTCTAGGCAGAGTTGCAAAGAAAAAGCCATATCTCAGACTGGCCAATAAAAAGAAAAGATTAAGATTTGCAAAAGAACAGACACTGGACAGAGGAAGATTGGAAAAAAGTGTTATGGACAGACAAATCTAAGTTTAAGGCGTTCGGATCACAAAGAAGAACATTTGTGAGAAGCAGAAAAAATGAAAAGATGCTGTAGGAGTGCTTGCAGCCATCTGTCAAGCATGGTGGAGGCAATGTGATGGTCTGGGTGTGCTTTGGTGGTGGTAAAGTGGGAGATTTGTACAGGGTAAAAGGGATCTTGAAGAAGGAAGGCTATCACTCCATTTTGCAACGCCATGCCATACCCTGTGGATGGCGCTTAATTGGAGCCAATTTCATTCTACAACAGGACAATGACCCAAAGCACAGCTCCAAACTATGTAAGAACTATTTAGGGAAGAAGCAGTCAACTGGTATTCTGTCTATAATAGAGTGGCCAGCACAGTCACCGGATCTCAACCCTATTGAGCTGTTGTGGGAGCAAGAAGTGCCCATCAAGCCAATCCAACTTGTGGGAGGTGCTTCAGGAAGCATGGGGTGAAATCTCTTCAGATTACTAGAATGCCAAATGTCTGCAAGGCTGTAATTGCTGCAAATTGAGGATTCTTTGACGAAAGCAACGTTTGAAGGACACAATTATTATTTATAACCTTGTCAACGTCTTGACTATATTTCCTATTCATTTTGCAACTCATTTCATGTTTGTTTTCATGGAAAACAAGGAAATGTCTAAGTGACCCCAAACTTTTGAACGGTAGTGTACTTATTATTTGGCTGTATCCCCCAGTATACCTCTAAGCTTAACCTAGTGTGTTACACCCAACAAAATATGATTTATTTCATCTGTAGAGAAGATCGAGCGGACGGTGCAGATAGAAGCCAGTACAGTGGAGATTGAGGAGAGGGGAGTGAAGCTCCGCCTTACTGTGGTCGACACCCCCGGATACGGAGATGCCATCAACAGCCAGGATTGGTGGGTGTGGGTGGGTGCGGGGGTGTCTAGGTGGGTGTGTATGGCTGGTGAGAGCTACACACAGATCTCTCTCACAGAGAAACAGAGGAGTTTGCTCACATTTTGTTCTGTTTCCTGTTCTGAGTCCCCCTCCACTTGTTTGCCCTCCTGTACTCCCATCCTCTTTTACTCCCTCTCTCAAATTTCCTCTCACCTCCCTCCTCCACCCTCTTTCCTACCTCGCCTCCCCAATCTTTCATTCACCCTTTCGCCATTTCCTTAGCCTCCTCCCTGTGTGTGTGTGTGTGTGTGTGTGTGTGTGTAGGATTTCTTCTGGATCAAAAAGGCGCTTAGGTGGTGGGCGTGACAATGGGTGTGGACGGCGTGTCAGTGCTGCTGAATTTAAAGGCCCAGTGCAGTCAAAAATGTGATTTTCCTATGTTTTATATACCTTTCCACACCATGAGGTTGGAATAATACTGTGAAATTGTAAAATATTATGATAATACCTTTTTTAGTGTAAGAGCTGTTTGAAAAGACTCCATCCAGCTGAAATTTCAGGCAGTTTTGGCCTGCCTGGTGACATCACCAGGTGGTAAATTAGTTAATAGACCAATAAGAGTTTAAAAAAAAAGTTTTCAGTTTTATCCTCCAAACTCTGACTGTTCCCAGACAGTCATAGCAAAATTCTTGCTTGAGAAATTGCTCTTCCTAAAGAAACAATTTTTGTTTCTTTTTGACCGTTGAAAACAATCAAAGTAAGGTGCTTTATTGTTACCCAGAAATGTTTTGATATTGAGAGAAAAAGTCTGCATTTTTGTAGTTTTAAAGCTAATTTCCTGCTATTCTACACATTTGCCATGGACCTGATGGAAAACGTTGCAGTTTTAAAGCTAATTTCCTGCGATTCCACATTCTTCCAGTTTGGAACTTGGTAGTAAGTGTACCAAGGATTTCAATGGCAGAAAAATCCCTGTGTGTGTATGAGTGTAGCTATGTCTGTGTGTATGAGTATGTACAATAGTTGATGATGGCAGGAACAGTGATTCTTCCTGTTCCCTTGCCCCCTCAGCTGCTGTGTGGGCTCTCTCCCTCCCTCCACCTCCTCTCTCTCTCTCTCCTCCCAACTCCATTTCCCGTTGATTGTCCTGACATGCCTGTGGTTGAGTCGACGTAGAAATGAAATAAACAACAACAAAATGGTCACATGCTTAGTAAACAACAGGTGTAGACTAACAGAGAAATGCTTACTTCCGGGTCCTTTACTAGCAATGCCAAGTTAAAGATGAAGAAGATAGAATTAGAAGCCAGGGTTGTTACCACTGGCAGTGGTCTAAGGGTTGAGTGCAAAAGAGCAGGTTAGCAGCTCAGTGGCGTCAGTGACAACAAAGGGGCAACAGTAGCAGGTGATCAGGATATGCTAAGATCCAGAGTAGGGATCATTTCAATTTAATTTCAATTCCTCTCAGTTTAATTTATTCAATGTAGTGCCTTGAGTTGTCTGGATTTGATACGGAATGAACCACAACACTGCCTGGGTCCAACTGGGTGACGTTAATATAGGTCAGAGGTAGCTGCATCCCAAATGGCACCCTATTCCTTAAATAGTGCACTATTTTTGACCAGAGTAGTGCACTATACAGGGAATAGGGTGCCATTTGGGAAGCAGACTTTGTGTTGATGTTACTTCTGTTTGGGGGGGGAAGCTGTAGCTAATGACCATGTGACCACGCCTAGTAGCCCTGCAGGAAGTAATCAGAGAAAGCAGGTCAGATGGCAGAGATAGGCTGCATCTCAATAATCTGAAATGTCTTATTTTTCTGGTCTCCTTTCCTCCATGTCGCTATCTGTTATCCCTGGTTTTAATATCAGTGCAGATGAATTACGAAAGGTGAGGAGAAAAAGCAAGTTTACTATTTTGAGTTGCACCCACTTCGTGAATATATAAAGTATATACAGTGTATATACTGCCAAGGCTACAAAGACCCTCAATCTATTTCTGGAGGTGGTCTTCAAGTTCACCCGTCTCTGGTTGGTTTGTGTTTGATGTGTGTTTTATGTGTGTGTGTGTGTCCTCAGCTTTAAGACTATCATCCAGTACATTGATAACCAGTTTGAGCGTTACCTTCATGACGAGAGTGGCCTGAACCGCAGGCACATCGTAGACAACAGAGTCCACTGCTGCTTCTACTTCATCTCTCCTTTTGGACACGGGTAACACACACACACTTCTACTTCTTCACCACTATTTAGACTGGGTAGTGGTAACAATCACTTCATAATATTTCTATCTACTATTATTTATCAGCATTATATTTCTACCTGTCTCTGGATCTGTCCAGTCTGAAGCCTCTGGATGTGGAGTTTATGAAGGCCATTCACAGCAAGGTCAACATCGTCCCTGTCATCGCTAAAGCTGACACACTCACACTGAAAGAGAGAGACCGCCTTAAGAGGAGGGTGAGTGGGGTGCACATGCATAAGTATGCCACATATTCAATAGTTTTCCCTCATTCCCTTAGGTTTAAATCCCTTTTTAAACACAGGTGTAAAAACATAGCATGGCCCGTCACTAATATCATGATGGAACCAGTGGAATGTGAGATGAGGTTGTTGCCAGGATGTTGTGAGCTGCATCAGCCTCACTAGCTGTTCTTGTTTGTGTCCTGAGCCATATGGAACATTCATTACAACGTAGATGATAGAATAATAATCAGAGGCAGCTATCCAAGTCGGACATTGTGAATGTGTGTGAATACGCACGTTTGGCCTGTTGTTTGTGTGCGTGTGTGTACATTTGTGATGATGCAGCTTGATTGCTGCTGGACAATAGCAGGCTTATTTAGAAGTGCAGAAAGAGAAAAGATGGAGCCAAGAGAGAGAAAAGAAAGGGAGAGACAGGGAAGAGGAGAGGGAGAGAGAGAGCACACATCTTGGTCAGTATCCCCTCCCAAATGCTTCCTATTGGAGCAGACCCAGGAGTCTGCCTGCCTGCACGCTCTCAGCTTTCTGATGTCTGGTCTGACAGAATATGCACACACACACACGCCCTTGTTCGACCCTTTGTGTTATCGTAGTCAGGTTACACTCTGGGCTCCCTTTCATCTCACATGCATTAGACCCTGTAAAACACACACACACACCAGGAGAGGTGTTTTAAGATGATATAGCCCACGCTAGGCAGAGGCGAATAAGGTTGTGTAAATAGGATTTCCTGCTTCTGTGAGATCACTCCCCAACTCCCCTCATCCCCCTCTCCTCCGCCCACTCAACAATTGTGCTGTTGCCTCATGATTAGATGTTTTGGTTTCTGCTCCTTTTGAGTCTGTGTGTTTGAGTCACAGTTTGTTTAAATTTCTCTCTGGGATCAAACAGTGCCTTTCTCTCTGTGGTGGGAAAGATAGCAACCAGATCCGGACAGGGCTGACTCGTTGTGTGTGTATGAGTGTGTGTGCGTACATCTTATATAATCATCTGGTGACATCCACCCAATATAAACAGTGAATATCTTATTGTCTAACTTCTGCCCCTTTGTTTTGTACAGTAACTACTCTGTACTGTATTTCCCCTCTCTAACCACTGTACTGACAGTCCAGTCCCAGCTAGTAGTATATGTTCAGTCCCAGACCCCCCACCAGCACTTCTTTCAGACCTCAGAGACATTGGTCTTTTCCCCTCAGTGGGGAGGCCTCTGCCCCGGCCTGTATGGGGCCGGAGTGGGGCTTGCCTGGCACTCAGGGCTGGAACGGCTCTCCTAGCTGGGCTCCAGTGGAGGATGGCAGACTCAGTCACTGTGAAGCTGCTTTGTTGAAGACAGTCTGGTTGTGTAAAGTGCTGATGTTACATATTAATAATAAAGCCCTTTTGTGGGGGAATAACTCATTCTGATTGGCTGGGCCTGGCTCCCTACTGGGCAGGGGCGCAGCCATGGGTGGGCCTGGGAGAGCATAGGCCCACCCATGGCTGCGCCCTGCCCAGTCATGTGAAATCCATTGATTAGGGCCTGAGGAATTTATCTAGATTTACTTGTTTCCTTTTATGAACTGTAAATCAGCAAAATCTTTGAAATTGTTGCATTTTATATTTTTGTTCAGTATAGCTTTTACACTATCTGTATAGGGTGAGTGTTCTGACAGCCACAGGGGATGAGCTGGGGTGAGAGAGGGAGAGGAGATATGCTTTGATAATGTCTCACACCCTTTCCTGCTAAACTGTTTAAAACTGTCTGTTTGTCCAATTGATTCCCATGGTCCACTTAGCGTTCCCTTAACAACTGTCAGTTAACAAGTAATTAGGATAAACTGAATAGATAGCCTACGCACAGATGAGAACTGTAATACATCGCAACTCACATACAGTTTCACACAAACCTCAGCTGCTCCTCCACAAACAACATTTATGAATTCCCTCATGCCCACATGGGCCTACCAGCACACTCCGATTAAATAGGGATGGCATAATTGACAGTCTGTATCAGGCTAATGGTAGTGAGTTCCTGGATAAGTCATTATAGGCAGGAAGTGAAGGGGGGCACTCACTATCACAGGTCCTTATTTAACCATGGAACCAAGCTGTATTCTTTTGCTTTTCCAATTACCCTTCGCAAAGCATAAATTTAATTTATTTTTAAAGGGGGACAAAATGTCTGACTGATTTGCTCATCTTGGGTTTACTTGTTGTCCTTTGCGCTATGTTTGTTTTCCAGTTTAATCAGATAAGTAATAGATTGCCATACCAGGGTAGTACAATACCCCTCACCTATTAGACTAGGGTAGTCACATGCCCCTCACCTATTAGACTAGGGTAGTCACATGCCCCTCACCTATTAGACTAGGGTAGTCACATGCCCCTCACCTATTAGACTAGGGTAGTCACATGTCCCTCCCCTATTAGACTAGGGTAGTCAAATTCCCCTCACCTATTAGACTAGGGTAGTCACATGCCCCTCACCTATTAGACTAGGGTAGTCACATGTCCCTCACCTATTGGACTAGGGTAGAAGAATACCCCTCCCCTATTAGACAGACTAGGGTAGAAGAATACCCCTCCCCCTGTTAGACGAACTAGGGTAGTAGAAGACCCCTCCCCTGTTAGACTAGGGTACTTCATTGAGTACCAGTCCTTCTATTGAAGTCAGAGGCAGCAGCCAAGAATCAGCCACAAAAAGACCTCGGCTGTAGAATGATTAATGACTTGTGTTTTCCCCCTGATATTTATGACTTTATTTGTTTTTCGATCGCCATTTTCTCACCGTTTTTACATTGTTTGTCTGTTCATATAATTGTGTTCCCCTACCCTCAGCCCCAGCCCTGCTCTCTCCGTATTATTAGGGGGAAACAGCTTGTATAGAACAATATACGTTTCCTGCAATGTGTCAAGACTATACCACCTACAAAACGCAGCCTGCCACCCTGCACAATATAAGCTTATCAACCTCTGAACAAACCTCTCTCTTGCTCTCTGTCTCCATCCTTCTCTTTTGTTCTCTCCTTCTCTCCCCTCCTCTTACTATGTTCCTTTGTTTCTCCTGCTCTCTCTCTCTCCTTTCCTTGTTTTTTTTTCTTTGTAGTGCCAGTTTCCCTGGCTGAGGTCGCAGTGGTCTGTAACTCATAAGTAGTTCTGAGCAGGATATATTGGAGAGTTTATCCTCTGTGTCTGGGACCCTGCAGTCATATCCTGTGTGGGGCTTTACTCATAAACCACCTCACTACTGCTTCTCTATTTGATCAGACTATACACAGGAGCTGGTTTAGACTGGATCTTGGCTGGGACAATGCTACTGACAAAATATCAGATAACAAAATCCCTGCATATCAGCCGTAGTGGATTTGTCATATAAGGGGAGCCATTTTGAAATACACTAGTGAATTTCCAGCTGTTTATGGAAAAGAGAATACAAATAACTGAGCTTATTCAGCAATGGGTTTTAGATGATCTTGGCGAAGGAGGGCATGTAGTGCTAGTACACAGTACTGTATGTACCCACTAACCTGCTTTAGTGGTATTGTAGCATTTTAGTTAGTTATTTTACTGCAATTGCTACTATTAGGTGACTACATGGCCACTACTTTGAAGGGAGGCAGAGGTCAGAGACGGCTGGAGAGCTCAGGAGAAGTTATTTTCTCGCGCTGAGCCGGGGGGACAACCAATTGTTCAGCCCTCTCCCTTTCTCTCTCCCCCCTCTTCTGCTGTTCTCGCGGAAGGCAGTTTGGCCGTGCGGCTGCCATATATCACCCAGGCCGCGGCCCGTGATGCTGTCACAGCTTTCCCGTCATTGTCTCGCTCCTGTCGACTCTCCCAGGCATTCTCAGTCCTCTCAGCCTTGCTCCTGCTGTGTGAACCAGCTCTACAGCCCCACAGGGGTACTAGTAGCTTAGTATAGCGCTATACCTCAGTCTCTAGGCCGATAGTAGCAGCGGAGTACAGTTAGCCAAATACCTTGTATTCCCTCCCCAAATCCTGCATTGTTTCTCTTTTATCCTCTGAGCATCTAATGGGTCTTTACCCATACAAACACTCAATGGTCTTTAGGAGTAAAGGTCAAACACTGATAATGTCTCTCCTGTGTGTGTGGTCCTTTTCCTGCCTGTGACTCCAACACGCGGGGGTATTTATTTGTCTGTGCCAGGGCATGCCCGCGCTTCTGCAGGATTAAAAATAATAAATACACATTTCCCTCCGTGGAGAGAATGACTTTAACACACAATTACCTTTTCAGGAGTGGATTCGGAACAGGCCTTTTACAGTGAGAAAACAGCAGGTTTTCTTGCTTTTGGAACATCTTAGTCCCCCCCGAATATTTGTTTTGCCTAACACCTTTTCAAAAGAAAGACATAGAATATACTTATTAGTTAGACAAATAATAAGTAAAGATATTAGCCCCTAGAAGTCAGAAGATGGTGAAGTCATTTTTTAATATTGAATATCTATCCATGTGTTTATGCAAGAGACTTACCATCTTGTAGTGGCTACAGCTCAATCCCTTCTTTCCGGTGATATAATGTTTGCGTTTATTCCATAACATGGGGCTTGTGATTGTACACATGAGAGGATCTGGACAAGAAAATCGTCACAAAATCGTCTGTAAAACCCAAACCATGTGAGCTACAAACGAATATGTCACCAAAGGGGAGACTCACATACACGACAGTGTCGCTTGTTTAGCTCTACGACATCCACAAACTTTACGGCAGTCGTCTGAACTCTCTGCCGCGGATGTCCTCCTTTCGAAGAGGTCTTCTCACAAAACTGACTGTCCAACCTGAACGTTGGAGCTATAAACTAATATGTCACCAATCTCAACGCACTCAAGCTTCAGGGGAGTGGTCTGAAGGTAGCCCAGTACCTGGCTCTAAAAATTGCAGAACCTGACCAAACATGGGTCTAAAAAATATATGTTCTTATATCTTTCAGATATAGGACCCTTAAAAACCTTGTCCCTTATGATTCACTTTTAGACTTTTCTTTTTTGCCATTTAATGAATGTGTTATTCAATACGTTTCTATGGGATTTAGCAGTAACGGCCAAATTCAATGTGTCATAAAATAATTTGTTTATAAAAAAAAAAAAAGGTATAAAGTATACCTAGAGGGGGGCTACAATTCTAAATCAAATGGCTAAATGATCTATTTCATGACCACCTTAAAGCAATTCCATATGTTAGCTTAGTAGATATTGCGATCTAAGGGCTTAGACCTACGGGGGTTAATAGATATATTTGTTTCTTATTACATTTATGTTCAACCTACTGTGAAACTGCGCTGTGACAACCAGATCCAGCCAGAGGTATTTTCATGAGCCCCTTTCAAAACTCTTAAGCTGACATGTTCCTTTGTGATACTAGCTTATACATTATTACATGGCTTAATTAGTACTGTATTGAACTCTCCTTCACTCTCTGTGATCAGAGTTTGAGGTGGGTGGTCTGTGGATCGGTTGGGCCTTAGCTCTACTGTACGAATACTCCCAGTCGAGAGGCGCGGGGGGGGGGTCATTCCGTTGCCTTTTTTTAAATTAAGCGTTAAGCCCACGAGTTACCTTAGTGACTGTCTGCCCCAACACCCCTCCGCTCCCATGCCCCCTTGCTGAGCAGACCAAGCAGGACTGGTCCAGTCTGGTCCAGTAATTACAGGAAGGACCTCTGCTCTTGTGGTCCAGTGAAAAGGTCTGGAATGTCAACTTGATGTCTTTGTTTAAATGCTCTTTCAGAATGAGTCACTCTTTGCTTCACCATTTTAATTTCTGATCTGGACGAAAGAAGAAAGCTAACCTGTTTTCCCATGCAGTGCTGTGTGGATCTCTGTTAGCCTGGGTACCTGTACACCTGCATGCTACAGTACATTACTGTCTGGACAGCTAGATCATGGTGCAGTCGTCAGGATGTCTGTATGAGCATGCCTCCCAAATGGCACCCTATTCCCTATATAGTGCACTACTTTTGACCAGAGCCCTATGGGCCCAGGTCAAAAGTAGTGGACTGTATAGGGAATAAGGTGCCATTTGGGAAGCTGATTGAGTTTTCTACAGGATCACCTGGAGCTTCTCAGCCCTAGGGCCAGATGTTAGGGGCCATGGGGGCAAAAGATGGAGCAGGGAGTCAGAGGCTAGTTGTGTAATACTGAGAGGCTGGGGCAGGTTTACAGGCAGCCTCAGACAGTATGTGCCATTAAAGGCATCCTCTCCTTGGCAATCCCCCCATGTAGATCCAAAGCTCCACGTCGTCTTTCTCCACTCACACACACATTCTCCTGCTGTCCGCCAGATTATCCCAACCCGAGAGCTGATCCTACAGAGAGAGGTGTGTGTGGAGGGGGTGGAATTGGGGTCTAATACCCTCAGCTTGCCTCCCTCAGAGTAAGTATTGTTGGGGCTCCGTCACCCCCTCTGACTCCCTAGGGGCAGCAGGAAGGTAAGTCTCAAGACATTTCCTGGAAAGACGGAATCATTTGTTCTCCCAGGGCTTAAGGTTAACAAATTACATTTTGAATTAAAGTTGTTTTTGAGTGAGGGACCTAGAGGGATCTAACGAGCAGTCAGCATTTTCCCCCACTGACTCCCTCGTTGGTTGTGTTATGTGTGTGAGCCCAGTCTGTAGGAGCATGTGTGAGCCCAGTTAGTGGTCAAATATTACATTTTTGGTTGTTATTCATTGTGTATTGGATAGCTTTATTGGCTCCAGAGGCTGTGGTCTGTAATGTTACATAAAGCTTACTTGTTACATAAAGTTTTCCAGACTTGGTGAGCATTCTGGGCCACTGCTGCCTTGCCCTCCTCACCTTGGGTCGATAAAAGAGTTTAATGATGCCATTCATTTTTCTCTTCACTCTGATTTGTTGATTTCATAAGACTTTCCTTAGGTGCATAGTTTCACTTCCAAGCATTGTTCCCTGGTGGACTAGTTGTTTAGTGGGGACAAACAGCCGATGATGGCAGACCTGAACAGGCTGCTGAGTCAGGCCAAGAGTAGGGCCAGGTGGACAGACAGGGCTGTGGTCTGTGGCTGATGTTACACAGGATGTGTCCAAAATGGCACCCTATTCCCTTTATAGTGCAGTACGTTTGACCTGGGCCCATAGGGCTCTGATCAAAGGTAGTGCTCTATAGAGGGAATAGGTTGCTACAGCCCTGTCTGTCCACCTGGCCTGACTCAGCAGCCTGTTCAGGTCTGCCATCGTCGGCTGTGGGACTGTTGTTCTCACATTGTAGAGGCTGCTATCTACAAACACCATTATGGTCTGTGGCCACTGTAGCTAACTGTACTGTGGTGGAGCGGGGCTTAACCCAGGTGTGTGTTTTGACTGTTTTTCTATTGGTTTGTGGCTATGATAGTCATACTCGTGTGGGTGTTTTTATATTGGGTTTACTTTGAGGTCATGTTTATGAGAAAACCATATGGAAATATGATGGGTATTGTGTTTGTTACTCCATGGTGTCTGTAACCAGGGTTACTGCATCTGTTAGTGTGGTTGAAGGCCTAAGTGACTCAATGTTTCCTTTTTCCCTATGTAGATAAAACGTCCTATATAGAGCTTATGGCCCTGGTCAAAAAGTAGTGCACTATGTAGGGAATATGGTGCCATTTGGGACATGTGTTTCAACTTATCATATTCACTGTCTCCATAATACCCCATACAGTAAGAATGTCCCTCCCCACCCTTATCATTTATTTCCCCCAAGGGGAATGTTTCTTCCTCCTCATCACGGCTCCACTTACACAGTCATATTAGATCACCTATCAAAACAAACTAAGCCTTTAAATCATAAGCTCTCACTTCCTTTTCTAATTAATACTGAGGCAGAACCCTGTGTGCCATTGTTACCAGAGACCTGGTCTGCCAACTCAAACACAGCAACAGAGAGCGAGGCAGAGAGGGAGAGAGCGAGGCAGAGAGGGAGAGAGCGAGGCAGAGAGGGAGAGAGCGAGGCAGAGAGGGAGAGAGCGAGGCAGAGAGGGAGAGAGCGAGGCAGAGAGGGAGAGAGCGAGACAGAGAGGGAGAGAGCGAGGCAGAGAGCTGGTGGGTCATAAAAACCAAAATGGCCCCCATATCCACCTTCTCTCTGCCAATTACAACACAGGACTGTAATCAGCCGTCTAGTTAGACAGTAAGGAGAGAGGATGGTGTAGGAGCATGTCAATACTGTATGTTACAGCAGCGCAGGATGTAGAGGCCTGGTATCCTGTACAAAAGCCCAATATCTCTGTCAGGATTACTTGTAATTGCTAGATGACTGCTAAACGTCACTTTAAATGCAAGCTTAAGAAATTGAGTTATTTTCAGTGACTTTAAAGTGTGATGAATGAGTATAGAAAATAAATAGGATAACAAATAGAATTGAGTTGCCTAACATTGTGTGTTCTATTTGTCATTTAGACGTATTTAGACCAGGCAGTGGTTTGAACACCTCATCACCCCTGAAGCTAGTGATTACAGGTGTGGTTGGTTAAGTCAGGCTGCTGTAAATAGATGTTAGGTAAATCCAGGTAAATGGTTATTAGGCTTAGCAGGTTGGGGAACAGGGCCAAACACCAGTCGAGAGATTTGGTTTTTAGTTAAATTCCTCAGTTGAGATGCAACTCCAGCTTTCCTATAAATCTCCCACTGATATCCCTGCATGATTCACATGAAACCTTTTGTTATGGCAGTGTGTTGTTGAGTGTATTGTTGGTCGCTGTGGCTTTGCATGAGGCTCCTTCTGTATCCCTCCCACCTCTGATACATTCAGAAATATATTTCACATGTTTTTCAGCATTTTAAACTGTGGATTGACGTAACCAGTTTTGTTGTTTTGTTACTTTTTTTCCTGTCATTGTGTGATATCTGTTTATTTTCCCCTCTGTGGCACGTTTCCCAAACTCCCAGAGTCCTACCCCACCATACTGATGTTTCTGTTCTGTGCGGGAAGAATCCACAGGTCTTGAGTGTGTGTGTGTGTGTGATGGGGAGCGGGTCTTGTTCTGTGTCCAGCTGTCCTCTGGGTCCAGTAGGTCTGTTTGTTTTCAGTTGTCCTTAACAATACCCTCCTCTCCCCACACACACCCTATAACACACACTCTGCTCTGAGAAAACAACCCACAACCATAACAGGAGCTGGAACAGTGGCCTGCTCTGTAGGAAAAGGCTGCTCTCACATCCTGGGTTCCTGCTTCCCCCTCTACTGTATTTTATAGATTACATGAAAGTCCCCAAAATGTCAGGGAAACAACACTTGACATTTTTGGGCTCAGTTATGCAACACTCATGCATTGTTAATTCAATTTTGCTCTTGAAAAAACAGAGGAAAAATACACCTTTGATGTATAAAATAAATATTTCCATCTGTCCTCAAGATACTGGTGAAGAAAGGATTTTGTGTTGTTGCTTCACTGCTGGGGGTTGAACAAAGGAGGGGGGAGAACTTTCCTTATGACTCTGTTAGACATCTCTCACACACACACACACCCACCCCTCTCTCTCCCCCGTCTCCCCCCTAGGGGTAGTTAATTAAAGTCCCTGGGCCTGTGAGGCTGCACAAAACACACCAGGTATTCTCTGGCTCTCAGCAGTGCAGTAGTGGACTGACTGTAGTGTAGTCAACAGGCCTCTCCTGGTGTCGCCCTGAAGAGGTGTAGGGAAGTGAACTTAATTGGGTGGGATGTTTTATTCTCCAGATAGTGTTGAGGACCGGGGCAAGTGGGATGTTTTATTCTCCAGATAGTGTTGAGGACTGGGGCAAGTGGGATGTTTTATTCTCCAGATAGTGTTGAGGACCGGGGCAAGTGGGATGTTTTATTCTCCAGATAGTGTTGAGGACTGGGGCAAGTGGCTAGAACTAGAAGTATTAAGAGGGAGAAGGAAATGTCGTGTCCAGAATCCCACGCCTGTCATGGAGGCTGGGCCATGTCTGAAACAGTTACATAGGAGGGCGAGAACAGAGGACATAGTCCTGACAGAGTAGTGACAGTCTCATTGTTGCAGAGGGAGCATGTTCTTGTCCAACTGTGGAAATGATTGTCTCTCAGCCCAACATGGCATCCATCGAAAATGGCCGACTGCCTAGTTCAGATGAGATGGATTGCTGCTTGGTTGGGGGCGGCTCCGGCCGGTACAGGTTGCCCTTAGGCACAGATTGCGAAATTGACCTTAGATCAGTGCCTAGGGGTAACTTCATCTGCCTCCTTGGGGAAGAGGATGAGGATTGACCTGAGAAAGTTTGAAAGGTCAGAAGGTCACGGCGGGGTTTTGACCCTGTGTGGATGTTTCTGTGTTAGATCCTGGATGAGATTGCAGAGCATGGCATCAGGATCTACCAGCTGCCAGACGCTGACTCCGATGAGGATGAGGAGTTCAAGGAGCAGACACGAGTACTGAAGGTACGACACACACACAGGCAAATGGCACCATATTCTCTATGTAGGTAATAGGGTGTCATTTGGGACGTAGCCACAGAAATACCAACACCAACTAAGAGAAAGGACCCCAGGCGAAAGGCCACTACCAGAAGGGACTGGAAGTAACAAATAGAACCACTCTTGTTATGTAGTTTCTCTCTTAACCACAGGGCATGAGTTTTAGAATGAGCATAATATCAAACCTGTTGATTATAATAGGTCAGCGTTATGTTAACCTGAATCATCTGGTCATTCTTTCTTTCCCTGATCCCTCTATCTCTATATCCCTCTGTTTTCACACTCCTCTCTGTCTCCATTTATCTTCCTCACCCTTCTATCCATCTCTCCCTGTCTTTACTCCTCTCCCTCTCAGGCGAGCATTCCGTTTGCTGTGATTGGTTCAAACCAGCTGATTGAGGTGAAAGGGAAGAAGATCAGAGGTCGTCTCTACCCCTGGGGGGTCGTAGAGGTGGAGAACCCAGAGCACAACGACTTCCTCAAACTACGCACCATGCTCGTGTGAGTCACCACGACAATGCAATGCAACTTTTGTTAACAAACCAATTAATCAAATGTATGAACAGGTAGCCGTTAATACTACATGTAAAGGTCAAGTAATAGGATTCTATGCATGCTCTTATCCCTGCTTTTCCTTTGAAATGTATTACTATATTGCCACCTAGTGGGTGAATAGAGAACTTCAAGACTGCCCATCTGTTGCTTCGGCTAGTGGTGTAGTCTAATCTAGTGGGTGTTATGGGGGTTCGCACTAGCCGTATAGTGATACTGACGTGTGATGGTTGTGTGTGTTTTCAGCACCCACATGCAGGACCTCCAGGAGGTCACTCAGGACCTGCACTACGAGAACTTCCGCTCAGAGAGACTGAAGAGGGCTGGCAGGTCAGTCTCCTATCTGCAGTGTTTTACGCACACACACACAGGCTGATGCTGAGGCTATTACAGTTATATGTTCCTTATTATTCCCCTACAGAGCTGTGGAAGAGGATGTGGTTGACAAAGACCAGATTCTCCTGCAGAAGGAGGCTGAGGTGAGTAGCTAATACATGGTTAACATGAAAGACAATGGTGTTTGCCTCTACCCTTTTGTCCATTCTAAACCATGGAGCCAGTGATCTGTCAGAGAATAACAAATGACCCTATGCTTCCGAATTGCCTCTGATTGGGCTGTTTGATTTGCCATTGCGAAGTATAGAGATAATGAGGTGGGGTGCAATTAAATCTGTTAGTAAACATGCACGTCCAATTAGAGCTGTTAGTAAACATGCATGTCTGTACAGGATATGACATATCTGACTTCCTTTCCCAGTTAAATGGTGGGAATGAGTCAGGCGATGTAAAGAGTATTGTATACAGGGTTTATACTAACTTGGCTGCTGGTGGGGGCTGTGTCCATAAAGATCCTATTAAATTGCTATTCTAATTCATAATTCTATGCCTGTGTCCTTAAGGGAGGTCAGACTTGTTTCGTACACCATATGTTTTCTGTTCCTTGACTGATGTTTCTACTGGTACTGTTTTATGAAGAGGGACAGAAGTTTTCAGTCAACCAGAAATAGATTATTTAGAGATCAAATTGTATTTGTCACATGTGCCGAATACAACACGTGTAGACCTTACATTGAAATGCTTACTTACAAGCCATTAACCAACAATGCAGTTTTAAGAAAATACCTTTTAAAAAAAGTAAGAGATAAGAATAACAAATAATTAAAGCAGTAAATAACAATAGCGGGGCTATATACAGGGAATACCGGTACAGAGTCAATGTGCGGGGGCAACGGTATTGAGGTAATATGTACATGTAGTTATTAAAGTGACTATACATAGATAATAACAGAGAGTAGCAGCAGCATAGAAGAGGTGGGGGGGCAATGCAAATAGTCTGGGTAGCCATTTGATTAGATGTTCAGGTATCTTATGGCTTGGGGCTAAAAGCTTTTTAGAAGCCTCTTGGACCTAGACTTGGCACTCTGATACCACTTGCCGTGCGGTAGCATAGAGAACAGTCTATGACTAGGGTGGCTGGAGTCTTTGACAATTCTTAGGGCCTTCCTCTGACACCGCCTGGTATAGAGGTCCTGGATGGCAGGAAGTTTGGCCCCAGTGATGTACTGGGCCGTACGCATTACCCTCTGTAATGCCTTGCGGTCGGAGGCCGAGCAGTTGCCATACCAGGCAGTGATGCAACCAGTCAGGATGCTCTCGATGGTGCAGCTGTAAAACCTTTTGAAGATCTGAGGACCCATATAAGAACATTGTTTGGTGAATTCTGAAGACCCATGAAGTGTTTGTACTTGTATGTCTTAGTGAATTATTCTTTTTTTTTTATTAAATTTTTTATTAAGTGCTCTTGTTTTTCAGTCAACAAATAAAACACAATCCACATCAATGTCAGACAAAAGTAATAGAATAAAATAACTAAAAATTTAACAAACCATACATTTGCAGCGGCACTATCAGAAATCATGTTAGATATTTCCAGCTTTAGCTGAGACAATGAGCACAAAATGAGTTTTACTGCATCTAACATATCATGTATACACACACATTTCCTTAAGCACTCCATTCACTCTGTCCAGTTTGAGATGAAGTTGAGTAGTGGAGACCAGAGTCTATCGAACCTGGGCTGTCTTTTGCAGAAGTTTGGTGTAGTTTTTAACACTGGTCACAAACTATGGCTTGTGACCTATTAGACAGAATCACACACTACAGACTTGCATTCTTGTAGCAAGCAGCTTGGGATACTAAATCAGCTTAGCAAAGTGTTTAGTTTGATCGCATTCCTTCAGTCTGCAACATGCAGAGCTCTAAAGAGCACTAACCTGCTTTAGTGTAAATTTAAATATCAATGCATATATTTTATTCAGTCACACGCTTAAGTGGGAAAATCAGTATGTCCATTTGACCCCAGTTGTGTGTGTGTGAAGTCAAATTATCCACTTGAAGTTCTATCCATGACCACTAGATGGAGGTAGGTTCTATTGCAAAAAAAATGTGGTTTTGCATAGAGGCTCTCAGAAAGCTAGGTGGGATGTATTCTCTCTGGTATTTGTTTTACTCAACTATCCATTTCCCTCTCTTTCCTTCTCTTCTCTCTTTTTCCTTCTCTTCTCTCTGTAGCTGAGGCGTATGCAGGAGATGATTACCCAGATGCAGGCACAGATGAAGATGAAGGGAGATGAGTGACAAGAGAGGGATTGGAGGAGGGAGAGGTAGAAGAGAGGAGCCCCTCACCCATCAAACCCCCTGTCCATCTGAAACTCCATCATGGACGTACTGCTGGACGCACTCATCACTGCCTATCCCTCAGTGTGTCAGTCAAACAATCAATTAACCAATCAACCAATTGGAGGTCCTCCTCAATAACCTAATTTTAATTCGTAAGTCTTCAATATGGCCCCTAGTTCACCGTGGTACTGAGATCCACTGATCTGCTAGTCTGAGTGTTTTGGAAAGCGTTACTGACTTTATGACATGAGGTGTGTTTGTCAGTAGTGTTATAACATTACATAATAAAGGATATGGGTTATGATATATAATAATACATACTGTAAAGACAATGATTGCATGTTCTTCCAATAGGTGACTAATGAGGATGTTCATTTGTTTTCACCAGTACTACTAATTCTGGCTCATGAACATTGCAGATCTTCCATTGATAACGGTACTAATACATCTCATTGGTTAGACAACAATAAGACTTCAGTGTTTACAGAATGTTAGGGGGAATGTTTTGAGTATATTAAGGGAAGGTTTGTTGAGAGCTGGGTGTTTTTGTGCCATTTGCAATCTGTCTATCTTAACACTTGGACTCAGCAGATGATATCAGTCCAGGTGTAGTAATAAGAGTGTCCCTCAGGTGGCACTGTAGTCTGTTCAATAAGCACAATACTTGGAAATAACTATAAAAGTAATATATGAGGGTAATATAGAGAGACTTGTTTGGAAATATCCCACATAGTAAAAATGTTGATTTTTAAACCTTATATCACATTTGGTCTATATTATGAAATATTTATGTAACAAAACTTTGTGCCTCTGTTGAATTGGATGGAGACAGTTTGCCTTGGTCTCAAGTGTTTTCAAACCATGCACAAGCATATCATGTCTTAATTTGGTTAATATGCCTTTTGTATCTCCTAAGACGTGCACTTCAAAACCTTTCATCACCGTTTTGTCTTTATTAGTTCCATTACATCATGAGCTGTTATAGCATTTATCTGTGGGTTTTTTCTTTGGTTGTGTTCTTGTTTTGGATTTTCCTAAAGGGGTTTTTCTATGATTTACTGTATGCACATTACTCTTCTCATATTGGCCAGCTTCATGGAACTTACAGTATTAAACTGAATTCCAAACTATGTTCTGATTCACTATGTGCATGTCCCAAATGGAACCCTATTCTTATATAGTGCACTTATTTTGACCAGAGCCCATTTGGGACACTACCCATGTCTGTCTGTGGCTGTGCCATTCCACTTTCTAGACTACTGACTGTCTTATACAGTGAACACCTCTCTCTGTTCAGAAATGTGTTATTTGTGTTTAGGAGTGCTATCGTCAGTATGGCATTGGCATTGTCTCAACCTGGCTCTTTCTGCTTAGTTGGTCAACAGATTTGTCTGTTTTGACTCTTCGAGCCATTAACCAAACTGTGCTTGAGACCATTTTGAGTAGTTTCTCAACTTTTGCACTTCATTTTCAGAAATAAAGTTTCCATAGAAGCAGACTTGTAGTGGGAGTGCTTTGTTCAGGCTATAAGTATGATGATGAGTGGCCATGTAGAAAAACGGAGGCGGAGGGATTGAATGGAGACAGGATTCAGTTGCCAGGCTTTCTAGAGATCAATCAAAGGGAAAACACTGGAAAAGAAGCTGCTGTAGAGGTTGGTGTAGCAATGTAGCTAAAAGGTAAAACGATGATATGACAAGAATGCATGGATAGGAAGCATGGCATAGTGTTATTCCCTTACACTTCGTGCACATATATATGCATGTTGAACAACGAATGTTTAAAACATAGTAGTGATATGTTTGAACAGGATTATTGATTATGCAAGCTGCATACTATTGATTACATCAACAGTAAAATCATAGGCAACTTCTCCCCAGCTAACAATTCTAGGGAGAGAGAATGTTTTTGTAATGTTCTCCAGATGTTTGAGTGTCCAGTTTTCTGTTAGTTAGGGGAACATTCTATGTATGTTAGCAAAAACCTATTGAGAACTTGTTTAGCATGTCTTGGCATTAGTTAGGAGAACATTCCCTAAATGTCAAACAGAACTTACCCAGAATGTGGTTGTCATGTTTTTATGTCCAATATTAATGTTCTAGACATGTTTTTTATTTTACCTTTATTTAACTAGGCAAGTCAGTTTAGAACACATTTTTATTTTCAATGACGGCCTAGGAACAGTGGGTTAACTGCCTTGTTCAGGGGCAGAACGACAAGATTTTTACCTTGTCAGCTCGGGGATTCAATCTTGCAACCTTTCAGTTACTAGTCCAACGCTCTAACCACTAGGCTACCTGCCGCCCCATGTTTCATTGGAACATTGCAAGAACATTCCTCCCTGTATGGAAATTATTTGACAGATATTCTCTCAAAATAACATGTATTTATTTTTAAACACTTACTGATGGCATAAGTCAGTGGTCCTACCTGTCAATGATTTTAGAGGCCGGTATAATGATGATTTAAACGAATTAACCATCCAGATCTGTTTACACTTGATTGATATCCAGACACAATGTGTGCCTGACTACCTCCGGAGGTGGTAAGGAAAATTTGATCACAATCAAATCACAATGTGTCTTTTAATCGTTTACACCTGTCTAAAAATGTGGCAATCAGAATGTGGAAAAGATCAGGACAAAGGGTGAATGGCTCCAGGTCTAAAAGTGCTCTAGAGAAAATTATTTTAATTATATAAGTTAGAGGTGTTGTAACTGTTGCTAAATAATTACATTAACATACACTACTGTTCAAAAGTTTGGGTTCACTTAAATGTCCTTGTTTTTGAAAGAAAAGCACATAGCTGTGCTAACATAATTGCAAAAGGGTTTTCTAATGATAAATGTGCCTTTTAAAACGACAAACTTGGATTAGCTAACACAATGTGCCATTGGAACACAGGAGAGATGGTTGCTGATAATGGGTCTCTGTACGCCTATGTAGATATTCCATAAAACAATCTGGTGTTTCCAGCTACAATAGTAATTTAAAACATGAACAATGTCTACACTGTATTTCTGATCAATTTGATGTTATTTTAATGGACAACAAAATGTGCTTTCCTTTAAAAAACAAGGACATTTCTAAGTGCCCCCAAACTTTTGAACGGTAGTGTATATTGCTAAGAATGTGAGAGTAGTGTGACTCCTCTAGCAGATCTCGAACACAGGCCACCAGCACCAATGACAAACACCGTAAACCGCTGTCCCAATAAGGGATATCCTTAGGGATTGTTCATATTGGGCCTGAATAGTTATGCCCTGTCCAGAAGCAAACCCTAACCACTTCACCCAAGGCACTTGTGTAGATGTAAGCAATAGGGTGAATGCACTTTGAAGTACATTTCTGTTCTGTTAAAAGTACACTCAAGAACAACTTTTATTGATCATAGTGGTTCAGGAGTAAAATTAAAACATGGTTATATGTCCCACCACTATTTAGACAACTATACAAAAACCCTAAAATTGCTGAACTATGTAGATCCAATAAATGATGACAGAATAGTCAGATTAACTGAGATGGTTTGAACTGATACAAACATGGTGGGGTAGCAGGAAGATCTGAATTCCTCCAACCAAGAGGTTGTGAGTTCAAATGCCAGGGAGGGACATGTTGAATAATAATTACTGTATAAATGAACATTCACAATGTGCTGTGTATGTCAAAGTGTACTAAATATGTAAGTTGAAAACACTATGTTAAAGCATTGAGTGTCCCTAACTTTGCCAACAAACAAAGAGCTGTGAATGGATCAGTCATTCACCAATCAGAGCTATGATGGGCTAGGCCATAGTAACAAGGGGTGATGTGTAATAAAACGTTTTGTTTTTGTTGGGAGAACGTTTCTTTGGGACCGTCAGGTGACATCCTGATGAATGATACACAAGAATGTTCTTGCAACATTTTTATGAAACGTGTCTAGAACATTATCTTATACACAGAACATGGTTGTCATGTTCTCAGAATATGTTTGGCGGGACGTTGATGGAATATTCTCCTAACCCTTAGAAACTGGACACAGGAATGTTTGTGCAATATTCCCATGAAACGTGTCTAGAACATTAATATTGAATATTCTAAGAAAATGTTAACCACATTCTGTGTAAGTTCTGCTTGACATTAAGGGAATGGTCTCATGGAAACAGTCATTGCAAATCATTGGAACATTCCTATGAACATGTTAGGTAATGATAAAATGGAACTGTTAAGGGAAGTTTCTCTAAGTTGTGAGAACGTGTGTTGTTAGCTGGGTCTCCATCCACCATTGGGTACCACATACAGGAGGGCGGGGCTCTCACACAACCTGTCTGGCTGCTGTAGTGTGGCTGAGAAGGACCGGGCGCGTGCTTTTACCGAACAGTACGTCCGTTTTGTAAGCGACACCGAGCGGAGGAGAGCCGCGAAGATGACGACCAACATCAGATACAAGAGCCGGATCCCGATCAAATCGGGTAAGCATAATGATAATAGGGATGATTATGTATAAAAACAATTATAACGTGTTCCATTGCAATGATTGCCTTTCTCTATCGATTTCTCTCCCCCTCTTTCTAAATTGGGCGTCGTTCTGCATCCCTCCACCTTCGTTTCATTTCCCCATTCACCACAATGACCAAACAGATGAGACCACTGAGGTAAGGAACACGTTTATTCCTAAAGGATTTTTTTCATAGAAAATGTTTATCTGTGCTCCGCGCTTTTGGTGTAGCCTAGGCCATGTTAGGTGATTCAAATAATCATAATTCATATCAAGCATGGTAGCCTACATATACTTTTTTTCTCCAATTCGCTTCGTATGGCTGCATAGCCTATATATATATATATATATATATATATATATATATATATATATATATATATATATATATATATATATATAGCCTATAGCCTATGTAGGCCAAGTAAACGTCAGCTGCATCATCATTCCGACACATTGAAGATTACTATTGTTGTCATGCCACCGCATTACAGGGTACAGTGAGCATCACACGGTCAGAAGGATTACATATAATATTTACGCAAACAGTCAGACACAAGATGCGTACGCAGCTTGTGGTACCCGAGGGCTCGCCTCATCCTTGGGCATCCATCCATTCATCCAGCCTTCCAGTCGCGCACTTGGCTGTGGGCGTGACAGTGACCCGCTTCCTAAATTCTATTAGAGACACTATTGGTCTAGTCAGCGAAGTGACCGGTTGTCAATTAGCCCATTGCTGTCTTTAGATCAATCTCTGTTTGCATCCTCAGTACATCACAGCTCATTATCCTCTCATTGCTTTTCCTCTGAATTGGTCAGATGAGCTCTCTTTCATAGATGCCATAGATGATTACCTTGTGTGAACCCTGTGTGTGACCATGCATCATTTAGGTGGAGCTTGGTGGCTGGCAAAACTATCCTCCTTCGCAGAGTGCAAATATTATCCTGAAATTCGGGGGTCTCTATTTTACTTTTGTTGCATTTAGGGGGGCTCATCTCTCATTCAGGGAGCCCCCCCTTGCCCCCTGTAATTTGCACTCTGCTCCTTGGGAGACCAGCAGCAGACTGCTTCTCAGGTGTACATATCTCCTCTCTCTCTGCTCTGAGGGTGATCACATGATGACAGAAGCTTTGGATGCTGTTCTGTTAGTAGGTTATTAGCCTTGTGTAGCTACATTTGCGAGTAGGCAGCATGCAGCAATTGTAACTAATAGACTCTCCACACAGCCAACCCTTACACACAAGCACACACACAAATAACCACCCACAAATACGCACACAGACTCACATACTGCTGCTCTAGTTTTTGCTATTTATTCAACTGCGCGACCAAGACACTACCCACATAATATTTCTAAATACAGTCATACTTGACTTGGAACATCAAATCAAATGTTATTTTATTTGTCACATACACATGGTTAGCAGATGTTAATGCAAGTGTAGCGAAATGCTTGTGCTTCTAGTTCCGACCATGCAGTAGTATCTAACAAGTAATCTAACAAATTCACAACAACTACCTTATACACACAAGAGTAAAGGAATGAATACGAGTATGTGCATATAAATATATGGATGAGCGATGGCTGATCGACGTAGGCAAGATGCAGTAGATGGTATGGAGTACAGTATATACATATGAGATGAGTAATGTAGGATATGTAAACATTATATAAATGGCATTGTTTAAAGTGGCTAGTGATACATTTATTTCATCTAATTATAATTATTAAAGTGGCTAGAGATTTGAGTCGATGGCTGAACGGCATAGGCAAGATTCAGCAGATGGTTTAGAGTACAGTGTATACATTTGATATAAGTAATGTCGGATATGTAAACATTATATACAAAATTGTTTAAAGTGGCTAGTGATACATTTGTTACATCCAATTCCTATTTTTAAAGTGGCTAGAGATTTAAGTCAGTATGTTGGCAGCAGCCACTCAATGTTAGTGATGGCTGTTTAACAGTCTGATGGCCTTGAGGTAGAAGCTGTTTTTCAGTCTCTCGGTCCCAGCTTTGATGCACCTGTACTGACCTCGCTTTCTGGATAATAGCGGGGTGAACAGGCAGTGGCTCGGGTGGTTGTTGTCCTTGATGATCTTTTTGGCCTTCCTGTAACATCGGGTGGTGTAGGTGTCCTGGAGGGCAGGTAGTTTGCCCCCAGTGATGCGTTGTGCAGACCTCACTACCCTCTGGAGAGCCTTACGGTTGTGGGCGGAACAGTTGCCGTACCAGGCGGTGATACAGCCCGACAGGATGCTCTCGATTGTGCATCTGTAAAAGTTTGTGAGTGATTTTGGTGACAAGCCGAATTTCTTCAGCCTCCTGAGGTTGAAGAGGCGCTGTTGCGCCTTCTTCACCACGCTGTCTGTGTGGGTGGACCATTTCAGTTTGTCCGTGATGTTACGCCGAGGAACTTAAAACTTTCCACCTTCTCCACTACTGTCCCGTCGATGTGGATACGGGGGGTGCTCCCTCTCCTGTTTCCTGAAGTCCACGATCATCTCCTTTGTTTTGTTGACATTGAGTGAGAGGTTATTTTCCTGACACCACACTCCGAGGGCCCTCACCTCCTCCCTGTAGGCCGTCTCGTCGTTGTTGGTAATCAAGCCTACCACTGTAGTGTCGTCAGCAAACTTGATGATTGAGTTGGATGCGTGCTTGGCCACGCAGTCATGGGTAAACAGGGAGTACAGGAGAGGGCTGAGAACGCACCCTTGTGGGGCCCCAGTGTTGAGGATCAGCGGGGTGGAGATGTTTCCTACCCTCACCACCTGAGGCCGGCCCGTCAGGAAGTCCAGGACCCAGTTGCACAGGGCTGGGTCGAGACCTAGGGTCTCGAGCTTAATGACGAGCTTGGAGGGAACTATGGTGTTAAATGCTGAGCTGTAGTTGATGAACAGCATTCTTACATAGGTATTCCTCTTGTCCAGATGGGTTAGGGCAGTATGCAGTGTGATTGCGATTGCGTCGTCTGTGGACCTATTGGGACGGTAAGCAAATTGGAGTGGGTCCAGGGTATCTGGCAGGATGGAGGTGATATGATCCTTGACTAGTCTCTCAAAGCACTTCATGATGACGGAAGTGAGTGCTACGGGGCGATAGTCATTTAGCTCAGTTACATTAGCTTTCTTGGGAACAGGAACAATGGTGGCCCTCTTGAAGCATGTGGGAACAGCAGACTGGGATAGGGACTGATTGAATATGTCCATAAACACACCAGCCAGGTGGTCTGCGCATGCTCTGAGGACACGGCCAGTGATGCCATCTGGGCCAGCAGCCTTGCGAGGGTTAACACATTTAAATGTTTTCCTCATGTTGGCTGCGGTGAAGGAGAGCCCGCAGGTTTTGGTAGTGGGCCGTGTCGGTGGCACTGTATTGTCCTCAAAGCGAGCAAAGAAGTTGTTTAGTTTGTCTGGGAGCAGGACGTTGATGTCCACGACAGGGCTGGTTTTCTTTTTGTAGTCCGTGATTGACTGTAGACCCTGCCACATTCCTCTCGTGTCTGAGCCGTTGAATTGTGACTCTACTTTGTCTCTATATTAGCTTGTTTGATTGCCTTGCGGAGGGAATAGCTACACTGTTTGAATTCAGTCATTTTTCCGGTCGCCTTACCCTGGTTAAAAGCAATGGTTCGCGCTTTCAGTTTTGCGCGAATGCTGCCATCAATCCACGGTTTCTGGTTGGGGAAGGTTTTAATAGTTTTTATGGTTACCACATCACCAATGCACTTGCTAATAAACTCGCTCACCGAATCAGCGTATACATCAATGTTGTTGTCAGATGCTATTCGGAACATATCCCAGTCCACGTACTCGAAGCAATCTTGCAGCATGGAATCAGATTGGTCGGCACAGCGTTGAACAGACCTGAGAACGGGCGTTTCCTGTTTTAGTTTCTGTTTGTAGGCTGGGAGCAACAAAATGGAGTCATGGTCAGACTTATACTGAACTTTCATTATCTACTCTGTATATCCTGTTGTGTATATGTTAGGTTATTACTATGCATACTGCTTTTCAATTACTTGTCATTTTTTATTTGACTTGACTCTTATTATTGATAAGATGGCACCGACAGACATGACAGCTCTGCTTCTAGATCCTAAGCAACTTTGCAGTATTTTGTTTTTTTTTGTGTGTTATTTCTTACATTATTAGCCCAGAACGTTTTTTGTGTTATTACATACAGCCGAAAATAACTTTTGGATATCAGAGCGGTAGTAACTCACCAGCATTACGACCAGGAATACGTCTTTCCCGAATAGGATCCTTTGTTCGTACCCATAAGGGCAATTGAACTTATCCCAGAGGCTGTTCCAAGTCGCCGCCGGCAGAGAAGAGATGAGTGGACTTCTAGTCTGATTCAGGAGGCGGGCACACCATCCACCGCTTCTGAGTATATTACTCGCTAATGTTCAGTCTCTGAACAATAAAGTAGACAAGCTCAGGGTGAGGATCTCCTTCCAGAGCGACATCAGGGACTGTAGCATAGTCTGTTTCATGGAATCATGGCTCTCTCAGGATATACTGTCCCCATCCATACAGCCAGCTGGGTTATCAGTTCATCGCGCAGACAGGAATAAAGAACTCTGGGAAGAAAGGCGGGGGTGTATGTTTCATGATTAACTACTCATTGTGTGATTGTGATAACATACAGAAACTCAAGTCCTTTTGTTCACCCAACCTAGAATACCTCACAATCAAATGCCGACCGTATTACCTCCCAAGAGAATTCTCTTCAGTTATAGTCAAAGCCGTATATATTCCCCCTCAAGCCGATACCACGACGGTCCCTCAAGGAACTACACTGGACTTTATGCAAACTGGAAACCACCTATCCTGAGGCCACATTTATTGGAGCTGGGGATATTAACAAAGCAAATTTGAGGAAAATGCTACCGAAGTTCTATTAACATATTGACTGTAGTACTCGCTTAGGGAAAACACTTGATCGCTGCTATTCACCTTTTAGAGATGCCTACAAGGCCCTCCCCCGCCCTCCCTTCGGGCAAATCAGATCACGACTCAATTTTTCTCCTCCCATCCTATAGGCAGAAACTCAAACAGGAAGTACCCGTGCTAAGGTCTATTCAACGCTAGTCTGACCAATCGGAATCCATGCTTCAAGATTGTTTTGATCACACAGACTGGGATATGTTCCGGGTAGCCTAGAATAACATTGACGCTTACACGGACACGGTGACTGCATTCATCTGGAAGTGTATAGGGAATGTTGTTCCCACGGTGACAATTAAAACCTACCCAAACCAGAAACCGTGGAAAGATGGCAGCATTCGTGCAAAACTGAAAGTGCGAACCACCGCATTTAACCATGGTAAGGTGACTGGGAATATGGCCGAATACAAACAGTGTAGTTATTCCCTCCGCAAGCCAATCAAACAGGCAAAACGTCAGTACAGAGACTAAGTGCAGTCGCAATTCAACGACTCAGACCCAAGATGTATGTGGCAGGGTCTACAGACAATCACGGATTACAAAGGGAAAACTAGCCACGTCGCGGACACCAACATTTTGTTCTCAGGCAAGCTAAACACCTTCTTCGCTAGCTTTGAGGATAACACAGTGCCACCGATGCAGCCCGCTCCCAAGGACTGTGGGTTTTTGTTCTTTGTGGCCGACTTGAGTAAGACATTTTAAGCGTGTTAACCCTCGCAAGGCTACCGGCCCAGAAGGCATTCCTAGCCGCTTCCTCAGAGCATGCGCAGACCAGCTAGCTGGAGTTTCTACAGACATATTCAATCTCTCCCTATCCCAGTCTTCTGTCCCCACTTGCTTCAAGATGTCCACCATTGTTCTTGTACCCAAGAAAGCAAAGGTAAATGAACTAAATTACTGTAGCTCCATAGCACTCTTTTGAGAGGCTAGTTAAGGATCATATCACCTCTACCTTACCTGCCACCCTAGACCCACTTCAATTTGCTTACCACCCCAATAGATCCACAGACGATGCAATCGCCATCGCACTGCACACTGCCCTATCCAATCTGGACAAGAGGAATACCTACGTCAGAATGCTGTTCATTGACTATAGCTCAGCCTTCAACACCATAGTACCCTCCAAGCTCATCATTAAGCTCGGGGCCCTGGGTCTGAACCCCGCCCTGAGCAACTGGGTCTTGGACTTCCTGACGGGCTGCCGCCAGGTGGTGAAGGTAGGAAACAACACCTCCACTTTGCTGATCCTCAACACAGGGGCCCCACAATGGTTACGTGCTCATGCACTCCCTGTTCACCCATGACTGTGTGGCCACGCACGCCTCCAACTCAATCATCGAGTTTGCAGATGACACAAAAGTACTAGGCCTGATTACCAACAATGATGAGACAGCTTACAGGGAGGAGGTGAGGGCCCTGGCAGAGTGGGGCCAGAAAAATAACGTCTCTCAATGTCAACAAAACGAAGGAGATGATCGTGGACTTCAGGAAACAGCGGAGGGAGCACACCCCTATCCACATCGACAGGCCAAAAAGATCATCAAGGACAACAACCACCCGAGTCACGGCCTGTTCACCCCGCTATCATCCAGAAGGTGAGGTCAGTACAGGTCCATTAAGCTAGGACTGAGAGGCTGAAAAACAGCTTCAATCTCAAGGCCATCAGACTGTTAAATAGCCATCGCTAGCCGGCTACCACCCGGCTACTCAACCTGCACCTTAGAGGCTGCTGCCCGATATACATAGACATGAAATCACTGGCCACTTTAATAATGTTTACATACTGCTTTACTCATCTCATATGTATATGCTGTATTCTATTCTACTGGACTTCAGGACTTCAGGAGAGGGAGCACCCCCCTATCCACATCGACGGGACAGTAGTGGAGAAGGTGGAAAGTTTTAAGTTCCTCAGCGTACACATCACGGACAAACTGAAATGGTCCACCCACACAGACAGCGTGGTGAAGAAGGCGCAACGGCGCCTCTTCAACCTCAGGAGGCTGAAGAAATTCGGCTTGTCACCAAAATCACATCCTGTTGGGCTGTATCACTGCCTGGTACGGCAACTGCTCCGCCCACAACCGTAAGGCTCTCCAGAGGGTAGTGAGGACTGCACATCGCATCACCGGGGGCAAACTACCTGCCCTCCAGGACACCTACACCACCCGATGTCACAGGAAGGCCAAAAAGATCATCAAGGACAACAACCACCCGAGCCACTGCCTGTTCACCCCGCTATCATCCAGAAGGCGAGGTCAGTACAGGTGCATCAAAGCTGGGACCGAGAGACTGAAAAACAGCTTCTACCTCAAGGCCATCAGACTGTTAAACAGCCATCACTAACATAGAGAGGCTGCTGTCAACATACTGACTTAAATCTCTAGCCACTTTAAGTAATAGGAATTGGATGTAACAAATGTATCACTAGCCACTTTAAACAATGCCATTTATATAATGTTTACATATCCTACATTACTCATCTCATATGTATATACTGTACTCCATACCATCTACTGCATCTTGCCTACGCCGGTCAGCCATCGCTCATCCATATATTTATATGCACATACTCGTATTCATTCCTTTACTCTTGTGTGTATAAGGTAGTTGTTGTGAATTTGTTAGATTACTTGTTAGATACTACTGCATGGTCGGAACTAGAAGCACAAGCATTTCGCTACACTCGCATTAACATCTGCTAACCATGTGTATGTGACAAATACAATTTGATTTGATTTGATTTAGTCAATGCCACTCCGACATTGCTCGTCCTAACATTTGTATATTACTTAATTCCATTATTTTACTTTTAGATTTGTGTATTGTTAGATACTACTGCACTGTTGTAGCTAGGAACACAAGCATTTCGCAAAACACGTGTGTATGTGACCAATACAATTTGATTTGATACTGATTATTGTACTGCAATGTTGAGGGATCTAGCACACAAGCATTACACTGCATCTTTTATACCTGCTGTAAACTGTGTACGTGATGAATAAAATTAGATTTTATGGTTTTATATGTTTTTTAAATTTTGATCTCTATCAAAGGTAATTGCTGAACGTATTGTAAGGCTATTATATCCAGGCCTTTGACCGTATAGTGTTATGGTCATGCAGAGGCTATGGCTCACTTATGGTCCACTGATCCTTGTAGATTTTTTCTGGTGTTCACATACTGTAGGAATCAAGGCACCATAATTCTTATTGTTTGAGCTGTACGTTGGGTTTGCTGCAGAGAGATGTTCAGTAAGCCTGTAAAATCACATGGGCAGCATTGCGGAATTAACTTTTGGGAAATGATTGCTCGAAAACACTTAACCTTGACTACTACAGTACAGTTACTACAGTGTGGATTTGGAAATACTCAGCGTGTGTGCATGTCCCCTAATGAATGGACAAACATCCTGTGTTTGAAGACATTCAATATTCTTTCCCCCTGTGAGGACTTTTCCCTGTTTTTATATTGCTGAGATTCTATCGTACTATGAATTGGAGATATTCAAGCAGCATGTCTGTTGCTACAGTGCACCCACACACTGCCTGACTTGGTCTGGTGCTTAGGGAGGGTGGTTCCCTGGGTAGTAAGTGGGACTTTGTGTCTGTGTGTGTGTGTGTTTGTTTGTTTGTGTGTGACAGAGAGAGCAAAAGAGACAGAAAAAGAAAGAAAAATATAATAAATATACAGTACCAGTCAAAGGTTTGGACGCACCTACTCATTCAAGGGTTTTTCTTTATTTTTACTATTTTCTACATTGTAGAATAATAGTGAAGACATCAAAACTATGAAACAACACATATGGAATCATGTAGTAACCAAAAAAGTGTTAAACAATATTTTATATTTGAGATTCTTCAAAGTAGCCCCCCTTTGCCTTGATGACAGCTTTGCACACTCTTGAGAGAGAGCAGGGGCGATGCAGAGGTGTGTCACATTCAAATTAAGCCCATCGTCTCCCTTTACACTCCTCTCTCTTCCCTCCATTCTCATCACTCTCGGATGCTGGGAGAGGAACCTACCCACACATTCCTAAAGGTGATTGCTGTGTGTAGGCTGAAGTTCAATGACACTCAGTTATCACAAATCACTATGGTGTGGAATCTACACCACATGTTTTTATTATAGTTCTCCTTGGCACCAGTGTACTCACATGCAGAGTGGGCCCTGGGCATAACCAACAGTCGGGGTCTCAACTTACTGTGGAGGGTTAAAATAGTAGAATACATAAGGTGCAATTTCGAAATTTGTTAGTGCATCAGCAGGTCTTCTCTTGTAATATCAGTCACTGACAGACACTCAATCAGCCCATATCAGCTAAAAAATGTTTTATTGATAAGTTATTCTAGCCAGCTACTGTACACTACATGACCAAAGGTATGTGGACACCTGCTAGTTAAACATCTCATTCCAAAATCATGGGCATTAATATGAAATTGGTCCTTTCTTTGATTCTATAACAGCTTCCACTCTTCTGGAAAGGCTTTCCACTAGGTGTTGCTGTGGGGACTTGCTTCCATTCAGCCACAAGAGCATTAGTGAGGTTGGGCACTGATGTTGGGTGATTAGGCTTGGCTTGCATTCAGCGTTCCAATTCCTCCTAAAGGTGTTCAATGGGGTTGAGGTCAGGGCTCTGTACAGGCCAGTTAAGTTCTTCCACACCGATCTCGACAAACTATTTCTATATGGACCTCGCTTTGTGCATGGGGGCATTGTCATGCTGAAACAGGAAAGGGCCTTCCCCAAACTGTTGCCACAAAGTTGGAAGCACAGAATCGTCTAGAATGTCATTGCATGCTGTAGCATTAAGATTTCCCGTCACTAGAACTAAGGGGCCTAGCCCGAACTATGAACCATGAAAAACAGTCCCAGACCACCAAACTTTACAGTTAGCACTATGCATTCGCGCAGGTAGATTTATCCGCCGGACTGCCAGATGGTGAAGCCTGATTCATCACTCCAGACAACGCTTGGCATTGCGCATGGTGATCTTTGACTTGTGTGCGGCTGCTCGTTCATGGAAGCCCATTTCATGAAGCTCCCGACTAACAGTTCTTGTGCTAATGTTGCTTCCAGAGGCAGTTTGGAACTCGGTAGTGAGTGTTACAACCAAGGACAGGCAATTTTTACACACTTTGGGCTTCAGCACTCGGCCGTCCCGTTCTGTGAGCTTGTGTGGCCTTCCACTTCACGGCTGAGCTGTTGTTGCTCCTAAACATTTCCACGTCACAATAACAGCACTTACAATTGTCCGGGGCAGCTCTAGCAGGACAGAAATTTGACGAACTGACTTCTTGGAAAGGTTGTATCCTATGACGGTGCCACGTGGAAAGTCACTAAGCTCTTCAGCAAGGCCATTCTACTGCCAATGTTTGTCTATGGAGATTGCATGGCTGCGTGCTCCATTTTATACACCTGGCAGCAACGGGTGTGGCTGAAATAGCCAAATCCACTCATTTTAAGGGGTTTACATATACTTTTGTATATACACTGCTCAAAAAAATAAAGGGAACACTAAAATAACACATCCTAGATCTGAATTAATGAAATAATCTTATTAAATACTTTTTTCTTTACATAGTTGAATGTGCTGACAACAAAATCACACAAAAATTATCAATGGAAATCAAATTTATCAACCCATGGAGGTCTGGATTTGGAGTCACACTCAAAATTAAAGTGGAAAACCACACTACAGCCTGATCCAACTTTGATGTAATGTCCTTAAAACAAGTCAAAATGAGGCTCAGTAGTGTGTGTGGCCTCCACGTGCCTGTATGACCTCCCTACAACGCCTGGGCATGCTCCTGATGAGGTGGCGGATGGTCTCCTGAGGGATCTCCTCCCAGACCTGGACTAAAGCATCCGCCAACTCCTGGACAGTCTGTGGTGCAACGTGGCGTTGGTGGATGGAGCAAGACATGATGTCCCAGATGTGCTCAATTGGATTCAGGTCTGGGGAACGGGCGGGCCAGTCCATAGCATCAATGCCTTCCTCTTGCAGGAACTGCTGACACACTCCAGCCACATGAGGTCTAGCATTGTCTTGCATTAGGAGGAACCCAGGGCCAACCGCACCAGCATATGGTCTCACAAGGGGTCTGAGGATCTCATCTCGGTACCTAATGGCAGTCAGGCTACCTCTGGCGAGCACATGGAGGGCTGTGCGGCCCCCCAAAGAAATGCCCCCCCACACCATGACTGACCCACCGCCAAACCGGTCAGAACGTTCTCCACGGTGTCTCCAGACTCTGTCACGTCTGTCACGTGCTCAGTGTGAACCTGCTTTCATCTGTGAAGAGCACAGGGCGCCAGTGGCAAATTTGCCAATCTTGGTGTTCTCTGGCAAATGCCAAACGTCCTGCACGGTGTTGGGCTGTACGCACAACCCCCACCTGTGGACGTCGGGCCCTCATACCACCCTCATGGAGTCTGTTTCTGACCGTTTGAGCAGACACATGCACATTTGTGGCCTGCTGGAGGTCATTTTGCAGGGCTCTGGCAGTGCTCCTCCTGCAAGGAGGAGGTAGCGGTCCTGCTGCTGGGTTGTTGCCCTCCTACGGCCTCCTCCACGTCTCCTGATGTACTGGCCTGTCTCCTGGTAGCACCTCCATGCTCTGGACACTACGCTGATAGACACAGCAAACCTTCTTGCCACAGCTCGCATTGATGTGCCATCCTGGATGAGCTGCACTACCTGAGCCACTTGTGTGGGTTGTAGACTCCGTCTCATGCTACCACTAGAGTGAAAGCACCGCCAGCATTCAAAAGTGACCAAAACATCAGCCAGGAAGCATAGGAACTGAGAAGTGGTCTGTGGTCACCACCTGCAGAACCACTCCTTTATTGGGGGTGTCTTGCTAATTGCCTATAATTTACACCTGTTGTCTATTCCATTTGCACAACAGCATGTGAAATGTATTGTCAATCAGTGTTGCTTCCTAAGTGGACAGTTTGATTTCACAGAAGTGTGATTGACTTGGAGTTACCTTGTGTTGTTTAAGTGTTCCCTTTATTTTTTTGAGCAGTGTACATATATCCCCTGCTGATTTTGTACAGATGCCCACTGACAAAGAAATGATCAGTCTATAATTTTAATGGTAGGTTTATTTGAACAGTGAGAGACAGAATAACAACAACAAAGTCCAGAAAAACGCATGTGAAAAATGTTATAAATTGATTTGCATTTTAATGAGGGAAATAAGTATTTGACCCCCTCTCAATCAGAAAGATTTCTGGCTCCCAGGTGCCTTTTATACAGGTAACAAACTGAGATTAGGAGCACAAGGGAGTTCTAATCTCAGCTTGTTACCTGTATAAAAGACACCTGTCCACAGAAGCAATCAATCAATCAGATTCCAAACTCTCCACCATGGCCAAGACCAAAGAGCTCTCCAAGGATGTCAGAGACAAGATTGTAGACCTACACAAGGCTGGAATGGGCCCGCAAGGTCCCCCTGCTCTAGAAAGCACATATACATGCCCGTCTGAAGTTTGCCAATGAACATCTGAATGATTCAGAGGACAACTGGGTGAAAGTGTTGTGGTTAGATGAGACCAAAATGGAGCTCTTTGGCATGAACTCAACTCAACTCGCCGTGTTTGGAGGAGGAATGCTGCCTATGACCCCAAGAACACCATCTCCACCGTCAAACATGGAGGTGGAAACATTATGCTTTGGGGGTGTTTTTCTGCTAAGGGGACAGGACAACTTCACTGCATCAAAGGGACGATGGACGGGGCCATGTACCGTCAAATCTTGGGTGAGAACCTCCTTCCCTCAGCCAGGGCATTGAAAATGGGTTGTGGATGGGTATTCCAGCATGACAATGACCCAAAACACACGGCCAAGGCAACAAAGGAGTGGCTCAAGAGGAAGCACATTAAGGTCCTGGAGTGGCCTAGCCAGTCTCCAGACCGTAATGCCATAGAAAATCTGTGGAGGGAGCTGAAGGTTCAAGTGGCCAAACGTCAGCCTCGAAACCTTAATGACTTGGAGAAGATCTGCAAAGAGGAGTGGGACAAAATCCCTCCTGAGATGTGTGCAAACCTGGTGGCCAACTACAAGAAACGTCTGACCTCTGTGATTGCCAACAAGGGTTTTGCCACCAAGTACTAAGTCATGTTTTGCAGAGGGTTCAAATACTTATTTCCCTAATTAAAATGCAAATCAATTTATAACATTTTTCACATGCGTTTTTTCTGGATTTTTTTGTTGTTATTCCTGCACTCACTGTTCAAATAAACCAACCATTAAAATTATAGACTGATCATTTCTTTGTCAGTGGGCAAACGTACAAAATCAGCAGGGGATCAAATACTTTTTTCCCTCACTGTATAGTGTATGAACACACACAACAGAGGTTCTGATTGAAAACACAGTGTAGGAAAAAGGAATAGTTTGAATTCTACCAGCCCAGGTCATCCATCTGCCATTCATGGTTGTCATGGTAATCCCTATGAAATATGGTTACATGTGGTTTAAAACAATTGAGTCATGCATCAGTGAGTGTTAATATGATAAATATTGATTTTGACTTAGCTGGGCTGAACAGATGTTTTTCAGATGGAGATATGCATCTGTCTCACATGCCAGCCTTAGACCAGTCTCCACACACACACACACACACACACACACACACACACACACACACACACACACACACACACACACACACACACACACACACACACACAGATGGGACCCCCTCCCTATCCTCCCTCGTGAAGAACAGCTGCTGGGCTTGGATAGACTTGCCGGGTGGGGTGGGGGACATGCAGGGGGCAGGCATTCAAACAGGGGAACCCCTGGGGGTCTTGATCGTGATTGGTAAGAGTGTAGAATCAGCTCTTTAGCACTGCTTAAAGGACATTATAAGAGGTTAAATGTGGCCCACTCTTCATGTAACAAGCACCAACCCTACCTAGTTTCAATACCATGTTCATACCAGCACGCTGTACAGCATTGTCTACTTCCCCAGAGTAAGATGAACTTGTGCATACCATTTTTATGTATCTGCGTCCAGTTTGAAGGAAGTTACTAATTAGTGTTAGCTCAATGACTGAATGTCTATAGGAACAGCTAGCATGCTTACTGTTCTTGTAGACTTCAAGTCATTGCGCTAATGCAAGTTAGCATTGGCTTGCGAAACTACCTCTAACTTTCTTCATACTGGATGCAGATACATAAACATGGTATCCACAAGTTCATCTGAGCTATCCCTTTAATGCAAAAGGATACTACATAATGAGTTCATGGTTGTTTACAGAAAATTGTCTGGTAGCTACATTTTCAACTTTCTCACCTGTTCTGAGTGTTTTTCTTTGTTCTTTATCTGAACTGAAATTTGTATTTTTCTCTGGTACCTGTCATGCTGCAAACATGCAATGCCAAACAAGCAGTGTGTTTGTGTGCGTTTGTGTGTGTGTGTGAGAGAGAGAGTTCACAAACAACACATGTGAATAGAAAGTTTATATTTTATCTCTATCCCTAGGTTTCCCTCTCTCCCTGTACAGCTAGCCATGTCTCAACCTTTGCGTAGGTGTTTAAAAAGATTTTGCAAATAACCCATGCCCGACCCAGATAGGATTCCAAAGAGTTTGGGTGACCTTGATAAGTTAGAGATTATATGATGTTTGAGAGGAGGAATCAGAGACTTGGGAACTAAAATCCAATGAGAATTGTAAGGAGAATTAGAGGACTCCTTTCACCTCCTAATGTGGGTAGAAAAGCTCCCTTTTGGAATGTTAAAAGATATGAGGAATCTTTTAAAATTAAGGAATTCCTCCTTGAGGAATTTTAAAAGATTAGCTGAGAATGGTATGATGCATGAAATACAAAATAATTGAACATTAAAAAGTATAACTTTTTTACACACAGTGCCTTCAGAAAGTATTCACACCCCTTGACCTTTTCCACATTTTGTTGTGTTACAGCCTGAATAAAACATTTATTAAGTTGGGATTTTGTGTCACTGATCTACACACAATACCCCATAACAAATTCAAATAAGTATTCAACCCCTTCGTTATGGCAAGCCTAAATAAGTTCAGTGGTAAAGATATGCTTAATAAATTCATTCCGTGTTCAGTTAACATGATTTTTGAAGAACTACCCCATCTCTATACTCCACACATAGAATTAGCTGTAAGGTCCCTCAATTGAGTAGTGAATTTCAAGCACAGATTCACCATCAAAGACCAGAGGGGGCACCGATAGGTAGATGTTTAAAAAAAACAACAGACATGAATACCCCTTTGAGTTATTAATTAGGCTTTGGATATTGTATCAATACACCCAGTCACTACAAATATACAGGCGTCCTTCCTTACTCAGGGATTTCACTATGAGGCCAATGGTGATTTTAAAACAGTTACCGAGTTTAATGGTTGTGTTGTGAGAAAACTGAGGATAGATCAACAACATTGTAGTTACTTTAAAATACTAACCTAAATGACAGAGTGAAAAGAAGGAAGCCTGTACAGAATAAAAACTATTCCAAAACATGCATCCTGTTTGCAACAAGGCACTTAAGTAATAATGCAAAATAGGTGGCAAAGAAATTAACTTCATGTCCTGAATACAAAGCGTTAGGTTTCGGGCAAATCCAACAAAACACATAATTGAGTACCACTTCATATTTTCAAGCTTGGTAGTGGCTGCATCATGTTATGGGTATGCTTGTCATTGGCAAGGACTAGGGAGGGTTTTTTTAATAAAATGAAATGGAAGCTATAGGCACAGGCAAAATCCTAGAGGAAAACCTGGTTCAGTCTGCTTTCCAACAGACACTCGGAGACATTCACATAATATCCTAGAACACAAGGCCAAATCTACACTGAATGATCCTGAGTGGCCTAGTTAAAGTTAGAACTTAAATTAGAACTTAAGTTTTCACTTTGTTATTATGGGGTATTGTGTGTTAATGGGTGAGAATTAATTGAATTCAGGCTGTAACACAACAAAATGTGGAATAAATCAAGGGGTATAAATACTTTCTGAAGGCACTGTATCTGGTGCTGCAAATTGAACCGATAAACCATATCACATATGCTGCATCATTGAAAAAAACGCATTATCAGAGAATATGTGATAATAATGCAATAAATGGCATAGTAATGTGGCTACTTTATCTTCCACTTCGTATTGAGCATTGATGTTTTCCCGGTTACAATTAAATATTCAAAATGCCCCTTGACTCACAGGAGGTGTCATCATTACAGTATTACATAATGGCACACCCAGTTAAACCACAATAAAGGCCAACATTGTGTGTTTTCTTCCACTCGGATGCAGGAATGTCTTGTTCCCAGCTCCTTTGACGCAACAGCTCTTTACTTATCACTGTATTGTACCCTGGGGGACTCCCTGGTGACCAACCCCTTGCTGCTGAATGGGTAGATGCTAAATGCTAGTGTTAGGATACTCTAGTCAAGTGTCCCTCTTTTCCCCCAGTTCCAAACCCCTGACCCTACCCGCGCCTTGGAAATTCATGTAGCTCTGAAAGGATTGGTATAGGCGATATGGTGGCTAACAGTTCCACCTTGTGCCCTGATAGGTTATGAACTACTTCTACAATACTTACTAATCTTTACAGATCTACTCAAGCCACTTACAGGGAAGGGGCTATGGGTAAATTTGTGGCTAGGTTGTGGAAGAGCCTATTGTTGCTGAATGGGCAGACGTTAATGCTAGGCTAGGCTACGCTAGCCAAGTGTCCTTTAGAAAGAATATTGTTGCCAGGCCAATTACGTGCTGTTAGATTAGCATTGTAAAGTGCCTAGCACTTAGAGGCTCACGTCTCCAAGGAGAGCAAACACTACAGGGATGGGGGTCCAAAGAGCCTTTCTATCTCACCCTCTCTCATTCTCATCCTCTTTCTCTCTATCTCTCAAGTACCACCATCTTTCCCTCTCTTTTCCCTTCACCCTCTCTCTTTATCCTCCTCTCTTCTCGATCTATCCTTGTCTTCCATCTACATCCCATCTCTATCTTCCCCCCTTTCCCCTTATTTTTTCTCCATCCCTTTCTCTGTACGCATCTTTGCCCCAACACACAGCATCCATTTGTTGCTGCATTTAGACTTAATTGTGTGTAAAGGCAAGGTTGGACAGGACTGAGATGTCATCAGGAAAGGTCACCTCTCTTTATATCTACATCACAGAATGTATCCTCTCCACATCTCCTGGCTCTGGAGCTACTTTACAGCTTGTGTGCATGGTTGTGTCTGGTTGTGTCTATCTGCCTTACACTATGTTTGTGTTTTCCTGTGTGTGTGTGTGTCTCTAGTATGAGTGTCTGTCTTTGTGTATTTAACTCCTGTAATATGTGTGTAGTTTACGGCTGTGGCCTTTTGAAAAGAGCTTCCTGAAAGGCTACAACAGTAAACAAGAAGACCAATGCACCAATGCATCTGCGGCAGGTAGCCTAGTGGTTAGAGCGTGGACTTGTAACCGGAGGGTTGCAAGTTCGAATCCCCGAGCTGACAAGGTAAAAATCTGTCGTTCTGCCCCTGAACAAGGCAGTTAACCCACTGTTCCCCGGACGTGGATGTCGATTAAGGCAGCCCCCCGCACCTCTCTGATTCAGAGGGGTTGGGTTAAATGCGGAAGACACATTTCAGTTGAAGGCATTTGGTTGTACAACTGACTAATAATGGTGACTTTGACTTATCTCAGCTCACTGGTCACCATATCAGCAGGTACATCTCACTGGTCACCCCCAAAGCCAATTCCTCCTTTGGTCACCTTTCCTTTCAGTTCTCTGCTGCCAATGACTGGAACGAACTGCAAAAATCACTGAAGCTGTAGACTCATATCTCCCTCACTAGCTTTAAGCACCAGCTGTCAGAGCAGCTCACAGATCACTGCACCTGCACATAGCCCATCTGTAAACAGCCCATCTATCTACCTCATCCCCATGCTGTATTTTATTTATTTATTTATCTTGCTCCTTTGCACCCCAGTATCTCTACTTGCACATTCATCTTCTGCACATCTACCATTCCAGTGTTTAATTGCTATATTGTAATTACTTCGCCACCATGGCCTATTGATTGCCTTAACTCCCTTATCTTACCTCATTTGCACTCACTGTATATAGACTTTTTTTTTCTACTGTATTATTGGCTGTATGTTTTGTTTATTCCATGTGTAACTCTGTGTTGTTGTATGTGTCTAATTGCTATGCTTTATCTTGGCCAGGTCGCAGTTGCAAATGAGAACTTGTTCTCAACTAGCCTACCTGGTTAAATAAAGGTAAAATAAAAAAATAAAATAAAAAATCTGTGTGAATGACTGATCTCTGGATCACTGCCTCTGTATCCAGCAGGCATGCAGGCTCTAAAGGGAAGGAAGTCACTGGACCTCTAGTTGCTGTCAGCTGGAATGGGAAAGTGTTTCTGATGAAGTTTGGTTCTGATAATCAGTGATTACCTAAAGGGAGGATGGAAGGAAGGGGGTTAAAAGTGTTGGAATATGGCCCTTAACTCCAACACCATGGCTCCCATAGTGCTCTCTCTCTCTCTCTCTCTGTCTCTTTGCACCTGCCATAGGTCCAGCTCTCACACTCTCCTCCTGTCCAGTATTTGGTCAGCTGGAGGTGTGGACTGTGTGTGTGTCACTGTCACCAGTAGCACTGGGCTTGGCTTCAGATGTCTCAATGTTTCATCTTCAGCCTTTCACATAATGTAGCATTTTTATGGTTAGCCGCTAATAACCACACTGGTTTCCATGCAGGCAGAGCTCAAGAATTGTGTGTTTTTCAAACACCTGAAACAGCTTTTTTCTTGCAATCTAGAGCAAAAATTGTTATGCTTAATTTTCTGTAAAGAAATATTTATCTAAGCATACCTTTTGAGTTGTCTGTATCCTCTGGACTCAAATCAAATCAAATGTTATTAGTCACATGCGCCAAATACAACAGGTGTAGACATTACAGTGAAATGCTTACTTACAAGCACTGTAAGTGGTGGTAAAAATAAAATAAGAAACAAAATACGCTTTTCTGCTTCTCTACTCAAATCTGGGTAAAACATTGAAAGGAATGTGAGTCTTATTCAGTACATTTAGTTACTGCTTGCTTTTCTAAAGTCTACCAACCTTGCCAGCAGGCATGCCAGCTAAGATAGTTAGACAAGCTAGCTACTCTAACTAGATTGATATGCTGAAATTACTTAATGGTAGCTAGTTACAGTGGGGCAAAAAAGTATTTAGTCAGCCACCAATTGTGCAAGTTCTCCAACTTAAAAAGATGAGAGAGGCCTGTAATTTTTATCATAGGTACACTTCAACTATGACAGACGGAATGAGAAAAAGAAATCCAGAAAATCACATTGTAGGATTTTTAATTTATTTATTTGCAAATTATGGTGGAAAATAAGTATTTGGTCAATAACAAAAGTTTATCTCAATACTTTGTTATATACCCTTTGTTGGCAATGACAGAGGTCAAACGTTTTCTGTAAGTCTTCACAAGGTTTTCACACACTGTTGTGGGTATTTTGGCCCATTCCTCCATGCAGATCTCCTCTAGAGCAGTGATGTTTTGGGGCTGTCGCTGGGCAACACGGACTTTCAACTCCCTCCAAAGATTTTCTATGGGGTTGAGATCTGGAGACTGGCTAGGCCACTCCAGGACCTTGAAATGCTTCTTACGAAGCCACTCCTTCGTTGCCCGGCGGTGTGTTTGGGATCATTGTCATGCTGAAAGACCCAGCCACGTTTCATCTTCAATGCCCTTGCTGATGGAAGGAGGTTTTCACTCAAAATCTCACGATACATGGCCCCATTCATTCTTTCCTTTACACGGATCAGTCGTCCTGGTCCCTTTGCAGAAAAACAGCCCCAAAGCATGATGTTTCCACCCCCATGCTTCACAGTAGGTATGGTGTTCTTTGGATGCAACTCAGCATTCTTTGTCCTCCAAACACGACGAGTTGAGTTTTTACCAAAAAGTTCTATTTTGGTTTCATCTGACCATATGATATTCTCCCAATCCTCATGTGGATCATCCAAATGCTCTCTAGCAAACTTCAGACGGGCCTGAACATGTACTGGCTTAAGCAGGGGGACACGTCTGGCACTGCAGGATTTGAGTCCCTGGCGGCGTAGTGTGTTACTGATGGTAGGCTTTGTTACTTTGGTCCCAGCTCTCTGCAGGTCATTCACTAGGTCCCCGTGTGGTTCTGGGATTTTTGCTCACCGTTCTTGTAATCATTTTGACCCAGAGGTGAGATCTTGCGTGGAGCCCCAGATTGAGGAAGATTATCAGTGGTCTTGTATGTCTTCCATTTCCTAATAATTGCTCCCACAGTTGATTTCTTCAAACCAAGCTACTTACCTATTGCAGATTCAGTCTTCCCAACCTGGTGCAGGTCTACAATTTTGTTTCTGGTGTCCTTTGACAGCTCTTTGGTCTTGGCCATAGTGGAGTTTGGAGTGTGACTGTTTGAGGTTGTGGACAGGTGTCTTTTATACTGATAACAAGTTCAAACAGGTGCCATTAATACAGGTAACGAGTGGAGGACAGAGGAGCCTCTTAAAGAAGAAGTTACAGGTCTGTGAGAGCCAGAAATCTTGCTTGTTTGTATGTGACCAAATACTTATTTTCCACCATAATTTGCAAATAAATTCATTAAAAATCCTACAATGTGATTTTCTGGATTTTCTTTCCTCATTTTGTCTGTCATAGTTGAAGTGTACCTATGATGAAAATTACAGGCCTCTCTCATCTTTTTAAGTGAGAGAACTTGCACAATTGGTGGCTGACTAAATACTTTTTTGCCCCACTGTAAATCAACACCATCCTCCCCGACACCCTAGACCCACTCCAATTTGCATAACGCCCCAACAGATCCACAGATGACGCAATCTCAATCGCACTCCACACTGCCCTTTCTCACCTGGACAAAAGGAACACCTATATGATAATGCTGTTCATTGACTACAGCTCAGCATTCAACACCATATTGCCCATGAAGCTCATCACTAAGCTAAGGACTCTGGGACTAAACACCTCCCTCTGCAACTGGTTCCTGGACTTCCTGACGGGCCGCCCCTAGGTGGTAAAAGTAGGCAACAACACGTCTGCCACGCTGATCCTTAACACTGGGGCCCCTCAGGGGTGTGTACTTAGTCCCCTCCTGTATTCCCTGTTCACCCACGACTGCGTTGCCAAACACGACTCCCAACACCATCATTAAGTTTGCTGACGACACAACAGTGGTAGGCCTGATCACCGACAACAATGAGACGGCCTATAGGGAGGAGGTCAGAGAACTGTCAGTGTGGTGCCAGGACATCAACCTCTCCCTCAATGTGAGCAAGACAAAGGAGCTGATCATGGATTACAGGGAAAGGCGGGCCGAACAGGCCCCCATTAACATCGACGTGGCTGTAGTGGAGCGGGTTGAGAGTTTCAAGTTCCTTGGTGTCCACCTCACCATCATGGTCCAAGCACACCAAGACAGTCGTGAAGAGGGCACGACAAAACCTTTTCCTCCTCAGAAGACTGAAAAGATTTGGCATGGGTCCCCAGATCCTCAAAAGGTTCTACAGGTGCACCATCGAGAGCATCCTGACCGGTTGTATCACCGCCTGGTATGGAAACTGCTCGGCATCTGACCGTAAGACGCTACAGAGGGTAGTGCGAACGGCCCAATACATCACTGGGGCCAAGCTTCCTGCCATCCAGGACCTATATAATAGGCAGTGTCAGAGGAAAGCCCATAAAATTGTCAGACTCCAGTCACCCAAGTTATAGACTGTTTTCTCTGCTACCGGAGCACTAAGTCTAGGACCAAAAGGCTCCTCAACAGCTTCTACTCCCAAGCCATAAGACTGCTGAAAAATTCCTAAAATCGCCACCGGACGCTGTTTGTTTGTTACCTATGCATAGTCACTTCGCCCCCACCTACATGTACAGATTACCTCAACTAGCCTGTACCCCCGGACGCTTACTCGTTACCGGTGCCCCCTATTTTCTTCTTCTTGAACTGCACTGTTGATTAAGGGCTTGTAAGTAAGCATTTCACTGTAAAGTCTACACTTGTTGTATTCGGCAAATAAAATGCATGTGTAAAGTTGCATGTCACAAATAAAATGTGATTTTATTAGATTTATCAGGTTGGGAGATTGGGAACCTAGCTGGGCTAGCTAAAGCCAACTTCATAAAATTGCTAAGGGGAGAGTAGTATTTTTTTTAACAAAAAAATTATTAAGTGCCTTCGGAAAGTATTCAGACCCCTTGACTTTTTCTACATTTTTTTACATTACTGCCTCATTTTGAAATTGATTAAATCATTTTTTTCCCTCATCAATCTACACACAATACCCAATAATGACAAAACAAAAACAGGCTTTTTCGAAAAGAAATATACAAAATAAAAAACTGATATCACATTTACATAAGTATTCAGACCCTTTACTTAGTACTTTGTTGAAGAACCTTTGGCAACGATTTACAGCCTCGAGTCTTCTTGGGTATGACGCTACAAGCTTGGCACACCTGTATTTGAGAAGTTTCTCAGATTCTCCTCTGCAGATTCTGTCAGGTCTGACTGGGCCACTCAAGGACATTCAGAGACTTGTCCCAAAGCTACTCCTGCGTTGTCTTGGCTGTGTACTTAGGGTTGTTGTCCTGTTGGAAGGTGAACCTTCGCCCCAGTCTGAGGTCCTGAGCGCTCTGGAGCAGATTTTGCTAAGTTCATTTTCCCTCGATCCTAACTAGTCTCCCAGTCCCTGCCGCTGAAAAACATCCCCACAGCATGATGCTGCCACCACCATGCTTAACCGTAGAGATGGTACCAGGTTTCCTCCAGACGTGACGCTTGGCATTCAGGCCAAAGATTTCAATCTTGGTTTCATCAGACCAGAGAATCTTGTTTCTCATAGTATGTGTCCTTCAGGTGCCTTTTGGCAAACTCCAGGCATTCTGTCATGTACCTTTTACTGAGTAGTGGCTTCTGTCTGGCCACTCTACCGTAAAGGCCTGATTGGTGGAGTGCTGCAGAGATGGTTGTCCTTCTGGAAGTTTCTCCCATCTCCACAGAGGAACTCTAGAGCTCTGTCAGAGTGACCATCAGGTACTTGGTTACCTCCCTGACCAAGGCGGCGAGACTCTAGGAAGAGTCTTGGTGGTTCCAAATTTCTTCCATTTAAGAATGATGGAGGCCACTGTGTTCTTGGGGACCTTCAATGCTGCAAAAATGTTTTGGTACCCTTCCCCAGATCTGTGCCTCGACACAATCCTGTCTCGGAGCTCTAACGGATAATTCCTTCGACCTCATGGCTTGGTTTTGCTCTGACATGCACTGTCAACTGTGGGATCTTATATAGACAGGTGTGTGCCTTTCCAAATCATGTCCAATCAATTGAATTTACCACAGGTGGACTCCAATCAAGTTGTTGAAACATCTCAAGGATGATCAATGGAAACAGGATGCACCTGAGTTCAATTTCGAGTCTCATAGCAAAGGGTCTGAATACTTATGTAAATAAGGTATTTCTGTTTATTATTTTTAATACATTTTGCAAAAATTTCTAAAAAACTGTTTTCGCTTTGTCATTATGGGGTTTAGTGTACATTGATGAGGGAAAAAATAAATGTAATACATTTTAGAATAAGGCTGTAACATAACAAAATGTGGAAAAAGTCAAGGGATCTGAATACTTTCCAAATGCACAGTATACTGTATATATGCACTACCGTTCAAAAGTTTGGGGTCAATTAGAAATGTCCTTATTTTTTAAAGAAAAGCAATTCAACAGTGAAGAAGCAGGATGCTGGCCTTCTAGGCAGAGTTCCTCTGTCCAGTGTCTGTGTTCTTTTGCCTATCGTAATCTTTTCTTTTTATTGGCCAGTCTGAGATATGGCTTTTTCTTTGCCACTCTGCCTAGAAGGCCAGCATCCCAGAGTCGCCTCTTCCCTGTTGACGTTGAGACTGGTGTTTTGCGGGTACTATTTAATGAAGCTGCCAGTTGAGGACTTGTGAGGCGTCTGTTTCTCAAACTAGACACTCTAATGTACTTGTCCTCATGCTCAGTTGTGCACCGGGGCCTCCCGCTCCTCTTTCTATTCTGGTTAGAGCCTGCGCTGTTCTGTGAAGGGAGTAGTACACAGCGTTGTACGAGATCTTCAGTTTCTTGGCAATTTCTCGCATGGAGAGCCTTCATTTCTCAGAACAAGAGTAGCCTGACGAGTTTCAGAAGAAAGGTCTTTGTTTCTGGCCATTTCGAGCCTGTAATCGAACCTACAAATGCTGATTCTCCAGATACCCAACTAGTCTAAAGAAGGCCCATTTTATTGCTTCTTTAATCACAATTACAGTTTTCAGCTGCGATAACATAATTGCAAAAGGGTTTTCTAATGATAAATAAGCCTTTTAAAATGATAAACTTGGATTAGCTAACACAACGTGCCATTGGAACACACAAGTGATGGTAGCTGATAATGGGCCTCTGTACTTTCAAAAACAATGACATTTCTAAGTGACCCCAAACTTTTGAACGATAGTGTATATATATTTTTTAACTGGTCAAATTTGAGGGGGCACGTGCCTGATACAGTGTGATAAGCACAGCAGACAGACAGCTTCCTGCTCTTTTCTAGCATGTTTCAGCCCCTGAGGTCAGACACAGGAAGTAATGGATGGGTTGGAGATTATTCAAAGAATTTTATTTAACCTTTATTTAACTAGACAAGTCAGTTAAGAACATATTCTTATTTACAACGACGGCCTACACGGCCAAACCCGGACGACGCTGGGCCAATTGTGTGCCGCCCTATGGGACTCCCAATCACGGCCGGTATACAGCCTGGAATCGAACAAGGGTGTCTGTAGTGACGCCTCTAGCACTGAGATGCAGTGCCTTAGACCGCTACGCCACTCAGGAGCCTGAATGTAGATGATTATCTCTGCCTGACTGTGTCCCTGATAAGTTGCTTTCACAGTGGCCTCCTTAAACACTGTTCACCAGATGTACTATATCACTTCATCCAACTGATGATGTCAGCTGTATCCATGTGTGTATGCTTACATGTGTGTGCATGTGCATCAGGCTGTGCATGTGTGAAGGTGAGAGAGAACTCCCGGTGCTGTGTCCTACCAGAGGCCAGAGGGACAGCTGGCCAGTGAGAGAAAGGGAGGGCCCTATTGTGATGTCACTCTAGGACATCTGTTCTATTCAGAGGACACCCCCCACAACACACACACACACATACCCCACCCCACCCCACTCTCGCCCTGCCCCTGTTATCTGGATCCTCAGTCCCTTACACCAGCGTTTCCCAAACTCAGTCCTGCCCCAGCGGTTGTCTTGTGTCAGTTTACTGAGAGGTAAACACATAAGGAACATGAGTACAGACTCACACAAGGGCAATATTAATAAACACAACTTCAGATAAAAATAACTGGACAGTGGACCCCAGCACATCCCTACCCTCTGCCGTTGATCCCCTGCGCTCCTCCATTCATTCCCCCCCACCCCACACACACACACCAGAGCAGCAGTAGCTTCCGTTCAGTCACACACCCTGCCAAATCTGCTGCTCATGTTGTCTCTTTTTTCATTCACTCTTGAGAGCCAGTCAAGTTCTTTCAAATGCTGGTATCTGATGTGTGTTCTTATATCTTACTTTAAACAGTAGCTCAGCTACATAGCACAATACATTTCTGTTGATAACTGCCTTCATCATGTAACTTGTTCGGTTTTGCTCTGTCTCCCTCGTGTGATGTAGATTGGTATTACAGCTTCTGGAGCTATCCCATGAAGAGAGGTCCTGGGGATCCACAGCGTGTTCAGGCTTTTGTTCCAACCCAGCGCTAATACATCTGATACAGCTATTCAAGGGTTTTATTAGTAGTTAAAATAACATACCATAGATCAGTGGTCACCTTTTCTGAGTCAAGATCACTTTCTGAGTCAAAATGCAAGCTGAGATCTACCGCTCAGATCTTTTTTAAACATGCAACATTAACCAATTAAAAACAGTTTGTGTAGCAATGAGGTTTGTGCAGTAGGCTATAGGCCCAATACATTATCACTGCATATTGGCTGTGCTTGAATTTCCCTGTCAATGTTGTTCTTTTCAGACCATTTTGAAATTATATTTAAAAAATGTAGGTACAGTTGAAGTCGAAAGTTTACATACACCTTAGCCAAATACATTTAAAGTCAGTTTTTCACAATTCCTGACATTTAATCCTAGTAAGAATTCTCTGTCTTAGGTCAGTTAGGATCACCACTTTATTTTAAGAATGTGAAATGTCAGAATAATAGTAGAGAGAATTATTTCTTTCAGTTTTTATTTCTTTCATCACACATCACAGTGGGTCAGAAGTTTACATAGACTCAATTAGAATTTGTTAGAATTGCCTTTAATTGCTTAACTTGGGTCAAATGTTTCAGGTAGCCTTCAACAAGCTTCCCACAATAAGTTGAATTTTGGCCCATTCCTCCTGACAGAGCTGGTGTAACTGAGTCAGGTTTGTAGGCCTCCTTGCTCACACACGCTTTTTTAGTTCTGCTCACATATTTTCTATTGGATTGAGGTCAGGGCTTTGTGATGGCCACTCCAATACCTTGACTTTGTTGTCCTTAAGCCATTTTGCCACAACTTTGGAAGTATGCTTGGGGTCATTGTCCATTTGGAAGACCCATTTGCGACCAAGCTTTAACTTCCTGACTGATGTCTTGAGATGTTGCTTCAATATATCCACATAAAAAATCCAGAAAAACGCATGTGAAAAATGTTATACATTTATTTGCATTTTAATTAGGGAAATAAGTATTTGACCCCTCTGCAAAACATGACTTAGTACTTGGTGGCAAAATCCTTGTTGGCAATCACAGAGGTCAGATGTTTCTTGTAGTTGGCCACCAGGTTTGCACACATCTCAGGAGGGATTTTGTCCCACTCCTCTTTGCAGATCTTCTCCAAGTCATTAAGGTTTCGAGGCTGACGTTTGGCAACTCGAACCTTCAGCTCCCTCCACAGATTTTCTATGGCATTACGGTCTGGAGACTGGCTAGGCCACTCCAGGACCTTAATGTGCTTCCTCTTGAGCCACTCCTTTGTTGCCTTGGCCGTGTGTTTTGGGTCATTGTCATGCTGGAATACCCATCCACAACCCATTTTCAATGCCCTGGCTGAGGGAAGGAGGTTCTCATCCAAGATTTGACGGTACATGGCCTCGTCCGTCATCCCTTTGATGCAGTGAAGTTGTCCTGTCCCCTTAGCAGAAAAACACCCCCAAAGCATAATGTTTCCACCTCCATGTTTGACGGTGGGGATGGTGTTCTTGGGGTCATAGGCAGCATTCCTTCTCCTCCAAACACGGCAAGTTGAGTTGATGCCAAAGAGCTCAATTTTGGTCTCATCTGACCACAACACTTTCACCCAGTTGTCCTCTGAATCATTCAGATGTTCATTGGCAAACTTCAGACGGACATGTATATGTGCTTTCTTGAGCATGGGGACCTTGCGGACGCTGCAGGATTTCAGTCCTTCACGGTGTAGTGTGTTACCAATTGTTTTCTTCGTGACTATGGTCCCAGCTGCCTTGAGATCATTGACAAGATCCTCCCGTGTAGTTCTGGGCTGATTCCTCAACGTTCTCATGATTATTGCAACTCCACGAGGTGAGATCTTGCATGGAGCCCCAGGCCGAGGGAGATTGACAGTTCTTTTGTGTTTCTTCCATTTGCGAATAATCGCACCAACTGTTGTCACCTTCTCACCAAGCTGCTTGGCGATGGTCTTGTAGCCCATTCCAGCCTTGTGTAGGTCTACAATCTTGTCCCTGACATCCTTGGAGAGCTCTTTGGTCTTGGCCATGGTGGAGAGTTTGGAATCTGATTGATTGATTGCTTCTGTGGACAGGTGTCTTTTATACAGGTAACAAGCTGAGATTAGGAGCACTCCCTTTAAGAGTGTGCTCCTAATCTCAGTTTGTTAGCTGTATAAAAGACACCTGGGAGCCAGAAATCTTTCTGATTGAGAGGGGATCAAATACTTATTTCCCTCATTAAAATGCAAATCAATTTATAACATTTTTCACATGCGTTTTTCTGGATTTTTTTGTTGTTATTCTGTCTCTCACTGTTCGAATAAACCTACCATTAAAATTATAGACTAATCATTTCTTTGTCAGTGGGCAAACGTACAAAGTCAGCAGGGGATCAAATACTTTTTCCCTCAGTGTAGTGTATGTAAACCTCTGACCCACTGGAATTGTGATACAGTGAGTTATAAGTGAAATAATCTGTCTGTAAACAATTGTTGGAAAAATTACTTGTGTCATGCACAAAGTAGATGTCCTAACTGACTTGCCAAAACTATAGTTTGTTAACAAGAAATTTGTGGAGTGGTTGAAAAACGAGTTTTAATGACTCTAATCTAAGTGTATGTAAACTTCCGACTTCAACTGTATATGATCACACTGGTAAATACATCATGTATTGTATTACTTGTGAGTTACAGTGGAGTGAGCATAATAATTTGCTTATTTTTTTACTGGACTGACGGCCTTCATCTGATGGTCAGTCTGAGGGGAGGGAGCAGCGTTGAGGCTGCCTTTCACCCGACTCACCGTCCCTCCACTCTCCTTCCCTCCGCTGAGAAAAGGGGACACAGTCTTCCAGCTGATGGCAAAACTCAAGTTACAATGCATTATTTCTGCCTCATGCACCAATTCATGTTGTTACTCCTATGACCAGAAAGAGTGAAATATTCTTCGATATAAAAAAAAGTCACAAGCTGCTAATAATACAGTGCCTTCGGAAAGTATTCAGACCCCTTGACTTTTTCCAAATTTGTTTACATTACAGCCTTATTCTAAAATGTATTAAATTGTTTTTTTCCCCCTCATCAATCTATACACAATACCCCATAATGACAAACCCCAGTCTGAGGTCCTGAGCACTCTGGAGCAGGTTTTCATCAAGGATCTTCTCTGTACTTTGCTCTGTACTTTTCATCTTTGCCTCAAGTCTCCCAGTCCCTGCAGCTGAAAAACTTCCCCACAGCATGATGCTACCACAACCATGCTTCACCGTAGGTATGGTGCTAGGTTTGCTCCAGATGTGACGCTTGGCATTCAGGCCAAAGAGTACAATCTTGATTTTATCAGACCAGAGAATCTTATTTATCATGGTCTGAGAGTCCTTTAGGTGCCTTTTGGCAAACTCCAAGTGGGCTGTCATGTGCCTTTTACTGAGGACTGCCTTCCGTCTGGCAACTCTACCATAAAGGCCTGATTGGTGGAGTGCTGCAGAGATGGGTGTCCTTCTGGAAGTTTCTCCCATCTCCACATAGGAACTCTAGAGCTCTGTCAGAGTGACCATCAGGTTCTTGGTCACCATCCTGACCAAGGCCCTTCTCCCCTGATTGCTCAGTTTGGCCAGGCGGCCAGCTCAAGGAAGAGCCATAGTAGTTCCAAACTTCTTCCATTTAAGAATGATGGAGGCCACTGTGTTCTTGGGGACCTTCAATGCTGCAGAAATGTTTTGGTACCCTTCCCCAGATCTGTGCCTCGACACAATCCTGTCTCTGAGCTCTACGGACAATTCCTTCCACCTCATGGCTTGGTTTTTGCTTTGACATGCACTGTCAACTGTGTGACCTTTTATATAGACAGGTGTGTGCCTTTCCAAATCATGTCCAATCAATTGAATTTACCACAGGTGGACTCCAATCAAGTTGTAGAAACATCTCAAGGATGATAAATTGTCTCATAGCAAAGGGTCTGAATACTTATATAAATAAGATATTTCTGTTTATTATTTTTAATACATTTGCAAAAATGTAAAAAAAAAAAACTGTTTTCGCTTTGTCATTATGGCCGATTGTGTGTAGATTGCTGAGGATTTTTTTTCAAATCCATTTTAGAATAAGGCTGTAACGTAAAAAAATGTGGAAAAAGTCAAGGGGTTTGAATACTTTCCGAAGGCACTGTGACAACGCAAGCTTATCTGAACACTTTGCTATATTCATTCATTGCAGCTGCTGTGCGTGCAGTTGTAGCGTGAATGGAAGTAGGAAGAACGTGCATTTTATGGCTTATAAAAGTGTTGACTGCTGAATACCAACTTAAACATTAACTTACTCTTAAAAACAGCATCTCTTTGCTGTATTCGTTGAGCCTCTCTAGTCATGGTTTTAAAAGTTTTGAAATCTCACAGTATCAACTTTGCTGGGTGTTCGAGGCTTCTTTTTACAGACTATGAGGAAACTGCAGACACATTGGTCTGAGCTATCTGATTGGCCAGTGGAAGGCCTACAGGTGCACTTGATTTGCTCTCTGGGTCTGCCGGGTAGGCAGGGCTTTACCTTCAGACACATGAAATGGTTCAAAATGGGAACACTTTGCCTTCCCAGCGCTAGGACTGCTGAGTCAAGTCACCTACCACCAACAGCGTGAAACAAATAAAAAAAAAGATTGCGAGGCTTTATCGTTGGGTTTGGTAATCGATTAGGAATGCCTTGGAGATCAACCAATTGATGTAGATGTTGCCCACTCTCTCTGGGGTACCATAGCTTTCTAAGCTCCTGTTGTCTTGAACCCCGTGTCTGTCCTTCAGTGGTAGCTTAGCTGAGATATCACCACTGAACCCAGACACACACACTCCATGGGCCCACATCTGGCAACAATTGTCCACCACGCCCTGTCCTGTTTCACAGTGTGTGGTGTGTATGTTTGTATCACGGCTGTGTACATCCCCCAACAAGCCAAGGAATTACACAGGACTTTTAACAAATTGGAAACAGCATATCCCGAGGCCGCATTTCTTGTAGCCAGGGACTTTAACAAAGGAAATGTAAGAAAAATTATCCCGAAATTCAAACAACACATCTTTTGCCTCACTCACAGGAAAAATATATTGGATCGTTGTTAATCTCCATTCCGAGACGGATACAAACCCCTCCTTTGACAAATCAGACCACATCTCCATTCTGCTCCTCCCTGCCTATAGGCAGAAGTTAAAACAGGAAGCACCTGTGTTAAGGTCTGTACAATGCTGGTTTGACCAATCGGAATCCATCCTGCAGGACTGTTTTTATCACGTGGACTGGGATATGTTCCAGGCCACCTCTGAGAATAAATTCGACAAATTTACTTTCTATCTGGGTTCATCAGGAAGTGGATAGAGGATGTTGTTCCTACAGTGATGATTAAAACATACCCAAACCAAGAACAGTGGATAGATGCCAGCATTCGTGAAAAACTGATAGCGCAAACCACTGCATTTAACCACGGTAGAGTGTCTGGAAATATGAACAGACCACCTATGACCACCGCAAGAAAATCAAAGAGGCAAAAAGACAGTGCAGGTACAGTCGCAATTCAACGCCTCAGACACGAGACATGTGGCAGGGACTCAAGACAATACGGATTATAAAAGGTAAAACCAGCCACGTCACGGTCACTGATGCCTCACTTGCTGCTCACGATCTGTGTAGCCGATGTGAGTAGGACCTTCAAGCATGTAAACCCTCGGAAGGCTGCTGGCCCGGATGGCATCCCAAGCTGCGTCCGCAGAGCTTTCGAAGACAAGCCGGCTGGAGTGTTTACGGACATTTTCAACCTCTCACTATCCCAGACTGTAGTTCTCACTTGCTTAAAGATGGCCACCACTCTTCCTGTACCCAAGCAAGCCAAGGTAACTGAACTAAATTACTATCGCCCGTAGCACTCACTTCTGTCATCATGAAGTGCTTTGAAAGGACCTTATTACCTCCACCATACCCGATACCCTTAACCCACTACAATTTGCATACTGCGCCAACAAATCTATGAACAACGCAATTGCAGTTGCACTATACACCACCCTATCCCGCTTTTAACACCATACTGCCCTTCAAGCTCATTATTAAGCTCAGGGTCTTCTATCGGAACTCCTCTCTATGCAACTGGATCCTAGATTTCCTGAGGGTCGGCAACAACACCTCTGCCATGCTGATCCTCAACAAAGGGGCTCCCTAGGGGTGTGTGCTCAGACCCGTTCTGTACTCCCTGTTCACCCATGACTGCGTGGCCATGCACTACTCCAACTCAATCATCAAGTTTACTGATGACACAACAGTGGTAGGCCTGATTAACAACAACGACGAGACAGCCTACAGAGAGGAGGTTAGAGCCCTGGTGGAGTGGTGCCAGGAAAATAACCTCTCACTCAACGTCAACCAAACAAAGGAGCTTATCGTGGACTACAGGAGGCAGAAGAGGGAGCACGCTCCCATCCTCATCGACGGGGCCGCAGTTTATAAGGTCAGAATCTTCAAGTTCCTCAATGTGCACATCACTGAGGACCTAAAAGGGTCTCGCCACACCGACATTGTGGTGAAGAAGGCGTAACAGCGCCTCTACAACCTCAGGTGGCAGAAGAAATTCGGCATAACCCCTAAGACCCTCACAAACTTCTACAGATGCAGCATTGAGAGCATTCTGTCGGGCTGCATTCAGCACCCAGGTGTCAAAGGAAGTGTATTTGAATACTGTATCCCCGACATAGTTTATTAAAATATTTCTACTAATGTACATTGTATTTTAGTTACACTGTTAATACACACTGCATATTTATTTATATACACAACATACTGTAGCTCACACTATATTAAATCTACATGAGTTTATCTTGTGTAAATTCCCCCGGTGTACATATGTATAGATTGCATTTTGATACAGCTACAGTTCTGTTTTGGTTGAACATCCAGGATTCGTCCCGCCGTTCTATTAATTACTTGACATTTGACCTCATTCTTAGGGGCAAGCAACATAAGCATTTTGTTGCACAGCTATAACACCTGCTAAACTGATTACGCGACCAAAACACTTTGATTTCATTTAATGAGAGAACGTCTCCTTTGATACTTTTAGTGTAATTTCCCTTTTGTTGTATGGCTGATGTCCAGTCTAGACGTTGGCCAGTCTCTTCATATAGCCATTGAGTCACACATCTCTTGCTATTGTCATCCCAGGGCTGGGTTAAGAGGTCCTTTTAGCTTCACTAAGCTCTGTGTGACAGGTTACTGTCCACACTTGAACCACACAAAGGGTTTGTGTCTCTGCTATAGGACACTGTGTTGTTCTTTGACAACTTATCACTATTATGGTCAGATATGGGCTAGATGATTTAGCCCTCTCTTGTCTCTGTTTCTCTCTCTGCTCTGGGCTGCTATACTGGAGGTCATTACTGGAGCAGTGAGTGCTTTCTTTTTCTAATGGTGGAAAAGGGGGAGGGACTATGGGGTGAATGAATGAGTGTCTTTTATTCCTTCACTTTCCCCCTCCGTCCCTCTCGCCCTCCACTAAATTGCTACCTCTTACTACCTCTCTCACTCCGTCCTACCATTTTCTTTCCTCCTGTCTACCCCCCTAGCTCTCGCTCTCTCCTTTTCTCCCTCTATCAGAATTCCCCCCTACCTAACTGAACATGGAGCAGTAGAGCGCTGCGGGACAGAGGAGAGAGAGAAAGAGGAGAAAGAAAGAGAGAGGAGGAGAGTAGGAGGAACAAAGACATAGTGAGGGAGAACAGGAAAGAGGTGTGTGTATTGAGAAGAGTGTGGACTGATGGAGAGGTAGAGGGGAGTAGAGGGGTGCATAAGAGAAGCGTTGTGAGGAGGTTGCTCTGTTTTTGTCCTTTGGAAAACCTTTTCCCTGTTGGTGTCGTGCTGGCTTGGTATGGATGCTATCATGCTGCAGGAGAAACTAGTGGAACGCTTGCTGTGCCCTCGAGTCAGAACCGCCAGGCGGAAGGTAAAGAACTGGAACGTGACAGGCGAGAGAGGATAGGGAGTGAGAGAGAAAGTGGAGCAGAGGAAAGAGAAGGGAGAGGGGGTCAATGTCAAAGAGAAATTGACATTTAACACACACACGCACACACACACAGGTCAGCAAACTCTCTCTAACATGTCATATTAGTATGGAATATAGAACATACTGTTTTCTTAAGTCATGTCCTTAAGCATTCATGACAGATTTATGGGTAGTTTGTTTGTTCTGACTGTGGCATATTTGTTCCCACACACACCCTAGAAGTAAGTCAGATGTTTGTATGATTACTCATTGATATAGATTTCCCAATTCTCTGTGTGTGTGACTTCAGCACTAGCTCTCTTCCATGTCTATGTATGCTGTGACCGTGTGTATGCGTGTTTGTGTATGTAAGCCTTGCCCCAGGAGCTGTCGGGAATGCACATGACAGATTATGACAACTTATTATAGACCCTGACTGAGTATTTCTTTGGCGTGTGTTTGTGTTTGTTTGGGGTTTAAAATAGGCCATTTATGTCTGGTCAATACAGCCTTTGTCACCCTCCGTTGGCTGCCAGACTCTGGCCTTGGTAGACTGGTAAGGCTGTTAGTGTGTGTGTGTGTATGGGGTCTTCAGTACTGTAGGTTTTGAGTAAGGAGGGGTTTTGAGTAAGGAGAAGCTTTGGATGATGTGTGAATGGTGTCAGAAGGGGATGCGGAGAACTGCCAGATAGACAGCCATTGTATAGTGGAAAAGTTATAGATCAGTCATACTTTTCTATTTCTTTCTCTCACTGTGTTTGTGTGTTTTTTATGTGTGTTTTATGTGTATGTGTTTGTTGGTGTGTGTGGGAAAAGCGCAGCGCCAGGTCTTAGAGACTCTAATTTCATGAATGCATTTCCCCTTTTCTCCCCTGCTATTGTCAAGGGATTTGTGGCTTGAATTGAGTTTGAATTTGAGCTGCATTTTAATTTAAATGACAATTTTTCTCTCATTTATTTAGCTCTTAGGAATGTTGCTTTGAAAAGATATCCGACTGAGGATATTGTATGTTCTTTTACCTATTGTGTGAGTGTGACTGAGTCTCTCTCTCTCTCCCCCTGTCTCGCTTGCTGTCTCTCTCTCTGTCTCTCTCTGTCTCTCTCTGTCTCTCTCTGTCTCTCTCTCTCAGGAGAAGCAGTATGTGGGTTTTGCCACCCTCCCTAACCAGGTGCACCGGAAGTCAGTGAAAAAGGGTTTTGACTTCACTCTCATGGTCGCCGGTCAGTGAAAGTATTGTTTGTAGCATTTACTCTATTACAGTAAAACAACCCAGTGATATTAAGTACTTAATGTGTTTTCATGAATTCTGACTCAGTGTTAGTGTTGATGGCCATGTGTGTGTCTGTGTGTGTTAGTGGCTGTTTAGAAACATGTTACACTGAAGAAAAATATAAAAGCAACATCTAAAGTGTTGGTCCCATGTTTCATGAGCTGAAATAAAAGATCCCAGAAATGTTTTCATATGCACAAAGAGCTTATTTCTCTCACATTTTGTGCACAAATTTGCTTACTTACATTCCTGTTAGTGAGCATTTCTCCTTTGCCAAGATAATCCATCCACCTGACAGGTGTGGCATATCAAGAAGCTGATTAAACAGCATGACCATTACACAGATGCACCATGTGCTGGGGACAATAAAAGGCCACTCTAAAATGTGCAGTTTTGTCAAACAACACAATGCCAAAGATGTCTCAAGTTTTGTGGGAGCGTGCAATTGCCATGCTGACTGCAGGAATGTCCACAAGAGCTGTTGCCAGAGAATGTAATGTTAATTTCTCTACCATAAGCCGCCTCCAACGTCATTTTAGAGAATTTGGCAGTACGTCTAACCGGGCTCACAACCGAAGACCACGTGTAACAACGCCAGCCCAGGACCTCCACATCCGGAGTCTTCACCTGCGTGATCATCTGAGACCAGCCAACCGGACAGCTGATGAAACTGTGGGTTTGCACAACAATTTCTGCACAAACTGTCAGAAACCATCTCAGGGAAGCTCATCTGCCTGCTAGTCGTCCTCACCAGGGTCTTGACCTGACTGCAGTTTGGCGTCGTAACCAACTTCAGTGGGCAAAAGCTCACCTTCGATGGCCACTGGCACGCTGGAGGTGCTTTTCACAAATTAATTCAGATTTAAACTGTACCGGGCAGATGGCAGATCTTGTAAACAGAGTGCCCCATGGTGGCAGCAGGGTTATGGTATGGGCAGCATAAGCTACGGACAATGAACACAATTGCATTTTATTGATAGCAATTTGAATGCATAGATACCGTGACGAGATCCTGAGGCCCATTCATCCATCGCCATCACCTCATGTTTCAGCATGATAATGCTCGGCTCCATGTCGAAATTCCTGAAAGCGTAAAATGTCCCAGTTCTTCCATGGCCTGCATACTCACCAGACATGTCACTCATTGAGCATGTTTGAGGTGCTCTGGATCTATGTGTACGACAGCGTGTTCCATTTCCCGCCAATATCCAACAACTTTGCACATTAAAGAGGAGTGGGACAACATTTCACAGGCCACAATCATCTCTATGCGAAGGAGATTTGTCGCGTTGCATGAGGCAAATGGTGGTCACACCAGATACTGACTGGTTTTCTGATCCACACCCCTACCCTTTTTTTTGGTATCTGTCACCAACAGATGTATATCTGTATTCCCAGTCATGTGAAATCCATAGATTAGGGCTTAATGAATTTATTTAAATTGATTGATTTCCTTATATGAACTGTAACACAGTAAAATCTTTGAAATTGTTGCGCTTATATTTTTGTTCAGTGTACGTAATATGTATATCATGTTACAGGGGAGTCTGGTATGGGTAAATCTACTCTGGTCAACAGCCTGTTCCTCACAGACCTGTACAAGGACAGGAAACTACTCAACGCTGAGGGTGAGTAACACACACACACACACACATTAAAATCTAAACTAGAGCATTTTTAAAATGCCATCTCATCAGAGGTTCTCTTCCCTTTCTCTATCCATCCCTCCCTCTCTCCCTCCCTCTCTCAGAGCGTATCAACCAGACAGTGGAGATCATTAAGCATACAGTGGACATTGAGGAGAAAGGAGTGAAGCTGAAGCTGACCATTGTAGACACGCCAGGGTTTGGAGACGCTGTCAACAACAATGAATGGTGAGCTAAATCTCTTTGATGCTTCTTTACGGGTGAGAACTGTGTTTCCCGACTCCAGTCTCGAGTACCCCAAACAGCACACATTTTTATTGTGGTTCCAGACAAACTCACCTGATTCAACTCAATAAGGGCTTGATGATTCGTTGACAAGTTGAATCGGGTGTGCTTGTCCGGGGCTACAACAGAATGTGTGCTGTTGGGGAACTCTAGGACTGGAGTTGGGAAACACTGGGCTAGAAGATTGACCTAAAATAGGAATGATAGCGGAAATTAATCTTGTATGTCGTTCCTGTAAGCATGAGCTGGCGCACAACCCAAAATGTTAGTAGAGGTGCTGTCTAACCAAAAGTAAACAGTAGGCTATAAAAAAAAAAAAAAAAAGAGAGTCACACTATATAAACCACCAACGTTTCAGCATCGAATTGCCTACTTCAGGGTGATGAATTACTGGGAGCTTATATATAGTGTGCAACTCTATTTTGATAGTTCCTGTAAGCCTTGACTGATTGTGGCGTGCGTGTGTGTGTGTATTTGTGTAGCTGGAAGCCGATCACAGACTACATCGACCAGCAGTTTGAGCAGTACTTCAGAGATGAGAGTGGACTGAACAGGAAGAATATCCAGGACAACAGAGTCCACTGCTGCCTCTACTTCATACCTCCGTTCGGACACGGGTAACACAAACACACACACATACACACTCACACACACATACACAGGAATGTGATAGTGTAATGACAGGTATAGATAGTAATAACACATCCTGAGTGTGATGACAGGAGGATACTATGTAAACAGCACCAATTCAACTCAACCAGCAAACACTGTTATTACCGTCCACCTCAGTCAGAATGCACTTAGTCTCCATCAAAACTCACACATGCATGGAGGCACGCATGCACATACACTGACCAGGCGGGGTATCTCCTCTCCCTTGCAGACTGCGTCCAGTAGATGTTGAGTTTATGAAGGCTCTCCATGAGAAGGTGAACGTGGTTCCTCTCATTGCCAAGGCTGACTGTCTCACTCCCAATGAGATCAAGAAACTCAAAGACAGGGTGAGTTCAACACAGCAGACAGACTAAAACTGCTGAAGCAGGTGTCACATTATGATTGTAAGATTGGATGCAGGAACTTTAGGAAGTTTCTCACCCAGATCAATGTGTGGTGCTGCGTGTTTGCGCGTGTGTGTGTGTGTGTGTGCGTGTAGGTCCGTGAGGAAATTGAGAGATTTGGCATTAAGGTGTACCAGTTCCCAGAGTGTGACTCTGATGAGGACGAAGAGTTCAAACAACTGGACAAAGAACTGAAGGTGAGACACACAACTGGAGACCGAACATTAAGAATAGATTTATGAGCGGAACAAGAACTCTAAACTCAACCATGCCTTCTAACATGTCAATCTATCATGCCAAATCCTAACCTGTGTGTGTACGCACATGTGTGTGTGTGCGCATGTGTGTGTGTAGGAGTGCTGTCCTTTAGCAGTGATTGGCAGTAACACAGTGGTTGAGACCAGAGGCCAGAGAGTGAGAGGGAGACTCTATCCATGGGGTATTGTGGAAGGTGGGTGACAACAATGGAGGAAACAGACCAATATTACTCAGGGCTTTGACTCTTTAAGTTGCATGGTGAAACATGCTTTTCCTCACATATTAAAATTTTTTAAAGAAAAATGACTGAAACTCAAACTATGAAAAACAACCTCTATCTACCCGTATGTCTCAGCCAATGCATTATGGTTAGGCTCAGTTTTCTTGCTCAGAAAACACCCTGTTCCTAATAGGATACAGTGCATCACTGCTGGTGGATACAACAGAGAGGAATGCTTTATCTAAGCACATCATGTCAGTGTACAATGATCCAGTCTGTCTGTCTGTGTTTGTGTTTCAGTGGAGAACCAGTCTCACTGTGACTTTGTGAAGCTGAGGAACATGTTGATTCGCTCCCACATGCATGACCTCAAAGACGTGACATGTGATGTGCACTATGAGAACTACAGAGCCCAGTGTATACAGGACATGACCAGGTATGTGCGTCTGTGTGTATACTGTAGAGCAGGGTTTCCCAAACTCGCCCCCCTTCCCCCTGTTGTAGAGGTCAGAGAGAGTGCAAGACAGAAAGTTTGAGTCTGTATTCATGTTCCTTATGTGTTTTCCCCTCAGTAAACTGACGCAGGACAACCGCATGGAAAGCCCGATCCCTATCCTGCCCCTATCCACTCCAGATGTGGAGACAGACAGACTCATCAAGATGAAAGATGAAGAGGTAAACTGATATGTCATTATGGGTAACATCACCCATACAGGATAGTCTCCAGTTTATAGAGAGATGCTAGAAAGGACAAAAATGGCATTACCACTCGTACTCTCTCTCTACCTTCTCACTTTCTCTGTCTCTTTCTTGCACACTTTCTCTCTACCCCCCCTTTACTTGCTCTCTGCAGTTGGCGAGGATGCAAGAAATGCTAAATAAGATGCAGCAGCAGATCCATGATGGGAAGGACCAGTGAGCCTCCCCAGCAGCCCCAGGCTACAGCCCCATCTGCTGGCCACTGAACTACAACCACAACTTCATGTTACTTACATACTAACATTAATATTATCAGGGGTGAAAGTATATTTAATTTCTTCCAGGTATGGGGACCTCCTATGAGTGCATGTGCACAGCATTTTTTTATGGGCCTAATAATATAATTACTCATAGAATCCCTATTAATTTAATAGGATCTCTGTAAAGATTACTGTTAACTTGTAAAATGTATTAGCCTACATTTTAATGTATCATAAACACAACCAGTCATAATGTTTTCATCTGATTGTCAAACAATTACTCCAAAAGGCTACTATAGGCTTCCTGCGCACGTTATTCGACTCTAAAAGAATTCCCGCATCCGTGCACCTGCACCTGCCGTTTGATAAATGCTAAGAGACATCAGTAACAAAACACCAAAAAGTGTAATGAATGACATTCTGTGATGGTCATTCACTAGGCCTACAAAAGTCTTAGAACCTGAATTGATGTGTCCTCGGCTGTCCACGCGCGTCTCGGCCACTTGTCTCTGCCTTGGCAAAATGTCAGTGTTATTGTCGAACCAAGCTGCATTTTAGAGTGTAACCCAAACGTTTTTGTCTGTTCACTCATTTTTCATGTGACTAACATGCGGTAATGATAAGTAATAGTATATAAGCCTACAGTTTTCTTGGAATCACTATGTTTTAATTATTGTGACAGGCTCATGTTTTACCGGTACAGTGTACCCCCACTATTTATTTTGCCGCTACTCCGTACAGGACCTGCTTACTTTCACCCCTGGATATAATCAGCACTGTGTTGGGGGAAAACAGTAGCTGTATTTTCATTGGTCATTTGTTTTTTGGTGCTTGCATATTTGGTCTGTCCTGCAAGGAGAAATTTGTTTTTTTTACTGTATCTTGTATCCATTTGAACCCCATTAATTTTATTGACGGTCCTAGTAACATATGACATAATATAAACATGTAATTTAAATGACCTGTTAAATGTATCCAATTTATAAATATGGTGAATACTTTTGGGATGTTCTGTCGGGTTATCAAGACGCATTACAAAATGTTTTGTAAAACAGTGATATTACTGATGTTAAAGTTTGAATCCTTGTAAGATGTTGTGTGTGAGTGAGTGTCTGTGAGTGTGTGTGTCTGCGTGTTTCCATATGTATCACCCTCTAATACAAGAACCTTGTTCTGCTTTGAAACTGTGAGAATCCGCTTTCCCTTTCTTAATGGCATTTCTTGTATGTTTGTTCTAGCTTCAGACTAATGAACAATAGGCTACCTAAGAATCTGAACATAAATGTAACGTATTAACTTTTTACTGCTTGTCTCTACTTCGACTTGTTGAGAAGTTGAGAAGACCTTTCTCATGTTTTGGTGCTTGAGAATTAGATTGAAAATGTCTCCAGCGCCAGTTGCTTACCCTACAGTGAATTGAGCCCCTCTGACATACAGTACATAGCTAATGAAAGGGTAGGTACAGAACAGTAAGGGGTGCATGTGCAAGCATGTCGAAGTTACTCATATCCGCTTACAGCTGGATTTCCACTCTCTCATATGATGCAATGTGTTTGTTCTGAAATGCATTATGACCTATGCCACAGTACCACTATGGGATGGTAAAAATAGGCCAACTTTTAAGAGGAGCTACTGTATATGCTTCTGTCCAATATGGCATATCCATGTGTGTGTGTGTGTGTGTGTGTGTGTATGCTGCCCTCTGGCTGTGTCATACAGGATGGTGATTGTGGCTTTTTATAGTGCTAGCGCTCAGAGGACGTGGTGGAACTACTGACCAGGTTATGAGGACGAATAAACATTCTTGATTCATATCAGTGTTTCTTCATTATTTCTTCAGCTGAAAAAAATAAATACACTATGGTTTCTAGTATGTAGTAGGTCTTGACTGGTTCCCAAATGACGCCCTATCCCTTATAATATATTGCTCTACTTTTGACCAGAGCCCTAGGGTAGTAAGGGCACTATATAGGGAATAGGGTATCATTTGAGACACAGCCCCTGAGACATCCTGTAGGCCCCATGCAGGGGAAATCTGACTACTGTAGCTGAATAAGTGCCGAGTCACAACTTATCTCCTTGGACCTCACTTCCCCTCTGGCCCACAGTCAGATCCATCACTAACCCAACTGACTGTTTGGAGCTGAATGATGTGGGCTTGCTGCAGCTATAGTATAGTTACTGTAGACGGTGAACCTACGAGCCGTTGTGGGGAAAGTTTATCCTGGGTTGCACCCAAAAAAGCAGGAAGCTTAGCTGCTAAGCTAGTGCACTGTGGTCTGTCACATACAGAATGGTAAAATACTGTTGATCTTTGGATAGTTTGTAGAGATGTATCAATAGGGGCCAGTAGTGTTAGTATTAACTGTATCCATACACCCCCCTGAAGCTTAAATAAGGCTTCCCTGACAGGAGCCTCTATGGCAGCGATAAGGAGTAAAATGCCGCTGACATTAAATAAATATGTTCTTCCTGTGTCCAATCAGTAGTGTGTGTCAACCATATGTGAGTGTCAGGGTGCTTTATCAGTGCAGGCCAGCTTGGACTTTTATACACTCTCATGCCTCTGAGTGACGAGTAGCAAACCACGCCTGCTATGAACTCATGCAACAGCTACGACCACACACTCCTGCTACGACCACACACTCCTGCTACGACCACACACTCCTGCTACGACCACACACTCCTGCTACGACCACACACTCCTGCTACGACCACACACTCCTGCTACGACCACACACTCCTGCTACGACCACACACTCCTGCTACGACCACACACTCCTGCTACGACCACACACTCCTGCTACGACCACACACAACAGGGAAGGTAAGGCACCCTCTCCTGACCATAACAAGACCATAACACCTTTCACTATGACTGTAACTTAACTGTTTAATTAGGCTTTCTCCGTGTATGATATCACAAGCATGATAAATATATGTACGCAACAAAATCAAATTTGATTTGATTGGAGAATGGTCTCACGTCAGAAAAACCTGTCAAAGATAAATTTTTATTCCAGTGGTAGTTATAAGAAATGTCTGACAACTATGCTTACTCTTTAGATAACAACTAATATGGAGTATAACTGAATTGTTATTAAGATCAAAGGTTAGATGTCATTTTCAAATCCTCATATACACTACATTACCAAAAGTATGTGGAAACCTGCTCGACCAACATCTCATTCCAAAAGTATCTGCATTAATATGGAGTTGGTCCCCCGTTTGCTTCTATAACAGCCTCCACTCTTCTGGCAGGCTTTCCACTAGATGTTGGAACATTGCTGCGGGGACTTGCTTCCATTCAGCCACAAGAGCATTAGTGAGGTCGGCACCGATGTTGGGCGACTAGGCCTGGCTTGCAGTTGGCATTCCAATTCATCCCAGAGGTTCAATGGGGTTGAAGTCAGGGCTCTGTGCAGGCCAGTCAAGTTCTTCCACACCGATCTCGACAAACGATTTCTGTATGGACCTCACTTTGTGCACAGGGGCATTGTCATTTTGAAACAGGAAAGGGCCTTCCTCAAACTGTTGCCACAAAGTTGGAAGCACAGAATCATCTAGAATGTCATTGTATTGTGTATCATTAATATTTGCCTTCACTGGAACTAAGGGGCCTAGCCCGAACCATGAAAAACAGCCCCAGACCATTATTCTTCCTCCACCAAACTTTACAGTTGGCACTATGCATTCGGACAGGTAGCTTCTCCTGGCACCCGCCAAACCCAGATTCGGACTGACAGATCATTTCCATTGCTCCAGAGTCCTATGGCGGCGAGCTTTACACCACTCCAGCATTGCATATATCCATAATAATAAAATTGTTGCATGATTTCGCCTGGATCAGGAAAGTTGATATCTCGTTCGCTGACAGCATTCTCTGCACAGCAGCAAGATCAAATCTCAAAAGTGAAACATTGTTTCTTAATGTCGGTCAGGCAGACAGCAAGGTTTATACAAACCATCAATGTTGGAAATCAAATGCTAGCCCAGAAGCAAGAGAAAATCAAATACTAGCCCAGAAGCAAGAGGAAATAATGGGTTAATAAATGTCTTAGCGTTTATAACATTGGGCCGATTCAGAGATAGAATGTTGGTCCAAATTGTCCGTTAGCTCAGGGCTTTGGAGTACAAGTGTGTGAATCCTTCAGTGGTGGAAAAAGTACCCAATCATCATAATTACTTAAGTATATTTAAAACCAAATACTTTTAGACTTTTACTGGGTGACTTTCACTTTTACTCAAGTATCAAAAGTAAATGTAATTTCTAAAATATACTTAAGTATCAAAAGTAAAAGTATGAATCATTTCAAATTCCTTATATTAAGCAAACCAGAAAACACAATTGTCATGTTTTATAAATTTACAGATAGCCAGGGGCACACTCCAACACTCAAGACATAATTTACTAACAAAGCATTTGTGTTTAGTGAGTCCGCCAGATCAGAGGCAGTAGAGATGACCAGTGATGTTCTCTTGATAAGTGTGTGAATTGGACCATTTTCCTGTCCTGTTAAGCATTCAAAATGTAAGGAGTACTTTTGGGTATCAGGGAAAATGTACACTATAGAGTAAAAAGTACATTATTTTCTTAAGGAATGTATTGAAGTAAAAGTAAAAGTAGTCCAAAATATAAATAGTAAAGTACAGATACCTCCAAAAACAACTTGCGTGGCACTATAAAACATTTTTCCTTAAGTACTTTACAGCACCGTAATCCTTAGCCCAGGGCTAACGCTTAGCCCAGGTTAACAAAAGCTTGTGTGAACACTGGCTAAGCTAGCCGGGGCATTCCTACAATGCGGTGCCTTTTGGACCTCATAACTTTAGGAAAAAAAGGCACATATTTTTTTGGGTGGTGCATTTTCCCAACTTGTTAGGTGCATAAACCAAACAGGGTGGCACCTAACAGGCTGGACATTTGAAGCCCAAATTAGCCATAGCTCTGTGAGTGAGCAACAAACAAAGGTGATATCAGTCACACATAAAAAAATCTTAAATAAAATAATAATAAATGCAAAAATTTATCAGAGAGAATTTAACTATGACTATAAAATAATGAAGTAAGATTGTAAATATGTTATTAGTTTAAGGCTTATATTTCTTGTGGAAGTTGACATGGCAAAAATGCCTACATCCACTGAAAAAAAGTGTTCAATATCCATATTTTTGTGTTTTTAAGGTAAAGGACACCTGACCTTATATTTAAAGCATTTTGGAATCCACATTTAACACTAAATAAGAAGTGATATTTCCTGTGGACAGAAAAAGGTACCACAGTGTAGGAATGACCCCGCCCAGGGCCAGTTTAGCCTGGTGCTAAGAACAATGCAGTGTGAAAAGGCCTTTTGAGTTGCTATCTCCCTTGCTTGGAATGATACATATTCTATTTTAATGACTAATTTCACACTCACACTAAAATTATATCTGCATAACTCACATGACAGAGACATCCACAGACATGAGTTGGTATTGTTTCCCATCCACCCTTCCAGTATGACATATGTCCCCCTTCCTCTCTCTCTCTCTCTCTCTCTCTCTCTCTCTCTCTCTCTCTATCCTTCCACCTCCCTCCCTCTCCAGAGTTGGCAGTGATGATGAGGGGCTTCCTGCCATGTGTGACCCAACTCCTAGGTCTGCTCCTCCTCTTGCTGACCCCAGGGAGGGTTCAAGGGTCATCAGGCTGTCCCTTGTCCTGCTCCTGTCATGGTGGTCAGGTAGACTGCAGCAGCCGCACCCTCACCACCTCCTCTTTACCCTCCCACTTCCCTCCCGACAGCATCGAGCTCCGTCTCCACGATAACCAGCTGACCACGCTCCCCAACGGCCTGCTGGACTCCCTTTCCTCCCTCCGCTCTGTCTCTCTCCATGGCAACCCCTGGTTGTGTGATTGCGGGGTGCTCTACCTGCGTTCCTGGCTGCTCAAACAGCCTGACGACTACACGGGACACAGCAACGTCACCTGCAGTTCCCCTCCCGGCCTGCGGGGGAGGCTGGTGGTCTACCTGGCTGAGGAGGAGGTGTTGGAGTCCTGTCACTACTGGTACTGTGACCTGGCACTGGCCTCCCAGGTCTTTCTGTTTGTGTTTCTGGCGATGCAGGTGGGGCTGCTGGCTGCCGTGGTTGTGTTCCTGAGGAGGTTTGAAAGGCTGTCCGGTGAGGCTCGAAGGACCACAGAGGAGAGCTTCACTGGGGGGGTAGGGGCTTATGAGTAATAGTGAGTATGAGCCCCTCAAGGCCAGCAGCATCTGAAGAGGGAAGGGAGGGGCCAGGTAGGCAAGGAGGGAGAAGCGGGAGAGGAAACAGCAAAAGGCAGAGTAGAGAGAGACCCTTAAAGGTCAAGCTGGTGAGCTTGAAAAAGGGACTTGTTACATTCTCTGGAGACTGCAGAGAGATTCCAGAGAGACTCACAGGACAAGAAACATGGGCATATCTAAGTGGTTATGCATTTATAATATATCAAGCTATGAATACATTGCAGATAGAGATAACATTTCATTTACAATAATACTGTATTGTGTTATCATTTTTTAAATGGGTGTATTTTTAAATGTTTGGGATGTACAGTACCAGACAAAAGTTTAGACACAACTACTCATTCAAGGGGTTTTCTTTATTTTTACTATTTTCTACATTGTAGAATAATAGTGAAGACATCAAAACTATGAAATAACACATTTGTAATCATGTAGTAACCAAAAAAGTGTTAAACAAATAAAAATGTATTTTATATTTGATATTCTTCAAAGTAGTCATCCTTTGCCTTAATGACAGCTTTCTTCATGTTTGGCATTATCTCAACCAGCTTCCGTTTTTTTTAAATGTTTTTTTTTCAGCCTGAATGGAGGATGCTTTATGTAGGACCCTGTCCACGGGCGACACAGAGTTTGTACTGTCTTTGGTATTACTGCTAGGCACATCCACCCTAGACGATAGTGCAGATCTTGGCGCCCGCTATCGTCTGCCTAGGCTGCTTTAGACCTAGGCTATTCCACACAGAGCAGTTTAGCACACCATCATACACATGTGTCATATTCGCTATTGTACGTCTGTTTCATAGAATAAAAATGCAATATTCACTGGAACGTTCAAAGATATTGTAATACATAAATACATAACCATAGCGTGCTGAAAAAGAGAGCGGAACTTTCCTACTGATCCTGTGTCAGTGTCGGAACACAACGTGTGACGGACCCAGGCTTCATGTTGTAAACACGTGAGATCCTGGAAAAGTTTGAAGAGCGAGCTGGACGGCATTTGTCTTTAACGTTTATGCGCCATACATTACCATCATTTCTACGTATTGACACGGTAAGTGTTTTTGTTCGTGTTTTGTATTAGCTAGCCAATGGAGTTAGCGTTTCACAAGAATAGTTTTGCCAGCTTGCTATCATCAGTAACGTTAGCTACCGTAGCTGTTTAGGCTCTTCCTACCAGCGGCAACATTTGTTTTCAAAACCGCTTAACAACGCATTAGTATCGACATATTGAAATGGGAACTTGAAGCACTCACCTCCCTGTCAATGCGATGCTCTCTTTGTGCGATCCATAGAGCTACTGTCTGTTACGTGCCGTAAGATGGGGCGACTGAGGAAGAGGCACAACTGGAAGGGACGGGAGCAGGACAAGACACATCCACCTCCAGAGGCCAAGGAGGATGGGAGGACTGTTGTAGTGGAACTCAAAGGTACAACACTCAAGCGCCTGTGGCCCTATGGCTCTCAGAATATGTAGGTACACACAAGGGTAGGGAAGGGGAGAGACATGGTAAATAAGTATGAACATTTATGCACTCACTACTGTTATGTCGCTCTGGGTAAGAGCAGCTGCTACTAAAATGTAAAACTACTGTTTGTGAGGTTGGTGTTGTAATGGCTGTGATGCTTGTGTACTCATGATACTCTGTTCCCTGTTCCACAGACGGGGCCAACCTAAAGGGGGTGGACGAGAGCAATCCCCTGGTCCTCCCAGCCACCAAAGCCAAGAAGAAGAGGGGCATTGAGAAGGCCCTTACTAAGAAACAGCCCCTTACCAAGAAACAGAGGAAACATCTACAAAAAGTCCTGGAGGTCAAAGAGAAGAAAGCCAAGGTAACGTTCTCAGTCTGCCTTCTCTGAGTCAGACCAGGCAAGTTTCAGTCAAGTATAATTATGAACTGTGTCATTTGAAATAGTTCTGCACAAAAACATAAAACTACACTATTCATCATCTTCCTCCTTTGACTTCCAGAGAGTGGACATCCTGGCCAAACTGGCTGAAGTGCAGCTGCCTGACTCTGAACTGAAGCTGCTCTACACCACCTCCAAATTGGGCACAGGAGACAAGCAGTACCAGACCAAACAGTAAGGCAGTGGGACTGTCACGCCATTGTAGCAGCATTTGGTTTAGTGATGCTTTCCATAAGCTCAGGTTGACTGATGAACAATGATATTCAGTTGGAGTGATAGTGTCCTGGTCTACTGTAGGCTTGTGTGTGAGCCTATGTGGTGTTGTCTTTCTCAGGACTCCTGATGAGGTAGATGACGGAGCCTCAGGGCCCAGGATCAGCAGCCTGAGTGGAGCCAACAGGAAGAGGAAACGAAGAGCACGGGAGGAAGAGGAGAAGGCAGAAGAGGAGAGTAGTGATTTGGACTCATCTGATGAAGAGATGGATGATGGGGGGATGGGGAGTGGAAGGGTGGAGGCCACTAATGTCTCAGAATCTAAAGAGCCAGCCTCCTGTCAGGAGAAAGAGGTGGAGGAGATGAAAAAGGAAAAGAAAGAAGAAAAAAAGGAGACAAGCGAGGAGTCAGGCCCAGCCCAGGCCTCCAGTAAAAAGCCATCCGAGCCGGCAATCTTCATCTCCGTGGACAGACTGCCAGAGATACAGGTGTGTGTTTCTTGTGTTGTGTATCATGTGGTATGAGTGTGTGTTTCTCGTGAGGTGTGTATGTTTCTCATGCACATTCTTTGTTTTTCTCACTCATTTGTCTTTATTTCTCCTGCTGTGTGTGTGCGCGTGTGTGTTTTTGTGTGTTTGTCCTGCAATGTGTGTGTGTAGGAGGCCCGTCTGAGGCTGCCAGTGCTGGCTGAGGAGCAAGGGATCATGGAGGCGGTGAGAGAGAACAGTTTTGTGGTTCTGTGTGGAGAGACAGGAAGTGGTAAAACCACCCAGGTACCCCAGTTCTTGTACGAGGCTGGATATGCCAGGTAACACACACCCTGCTCTTCTTTTTCTCTGCTTCCCTCTATCTTATCCACCACTTATCTTTTTGTATATTTATTTGAAGCCTCCTTTCACTCCACTAATACCATCATATCTCTGTTTACCCCTCTCCCTCCTGTTTCTCTCCAGTGGCACTGGAATCATTGGCGTGACAGAGCCTAGGAGAGTGGCAGCTGTCAGTATGTCCCACAGAGTGGCCAAAGAGATGAACCTGTCTACACGGTACACACACACAATGGTTAGTGTTAGGATTTCGTTTCCATTTGTGTTTGGTTGTCTGCTGAGGCTCTGTGTGTGTTTGGTTGTTAGGGTGGTGTCGTACCAGATCCGTTATGAGGGGAACGTGACCAGTGACACCAAGATCAAGTTCATGACAGACGGAGTCCTGCTGAAGGAGATTCAGAAAGTAATCCCCCCCACCTCCTTATTCTCTATCCTTCCCTTCACTTGTTCTGTCCTTCCCTCTCCCTACCTATCTGCCCCCCCATGTTTTTCCATATTTGTTGTATGACTCCATTACATCAGTTTATTTGCCTCAGTCACCCAAATGGCACCCTATTCCCTTTAAGTTGCACTACTTTTGACCAAAGCCTGTAGTGCACTACTGTATAGGGAATGTGGTGCCATTTGAGATGCAATCTAAGTCTCTGTCGCTCTCCGCTGTAGGACTTCCTGCTCCAGAGGTACAGTGTGATCATCATAGATGAGGCCCATGAGAGGAGTGTGTACACAGACATCCTGATAGGCCTACTGTCACGCATCATACCACTCAGAAACAAGGTCAGACAGACGGGGTTCATTATTTTTTTGTTATTAAAAAAGAATATCAACAAATGACTGGGGTTCCTGACACCTTGAGCCTGTTATTTAATATATGCACAACTGTTATGTAAAGATGTATAAACTATTTACTAAATTACACTGTGTTTAATGATTTATTATCAAACTTCTCAACCCAACTTGCTGTTGTACTTATTTTTCCCTACCCTGTTTCCTGTGTGTCACACAGAAAGGCCTCCCCATGAAGCTGATAGTGATGTCAGCTACTCTGCGTGTGGAGGACTTCACAGAAAACAGGAAGCTGTTTCCTACTCCTCCTCCCGTCATCAAGGTGGAGGCCCGTCAGTTCCCTGTAAGCGTCCACTTTAACAAACGGACTCCTCTGGAGGACTACACTGGAGAGGTGTTCCACAAGACCTGTAAGATCCACCGCATGCTGCCCCCTGGGGGTATCCTGGTGTTCCTGACGGGCCAGGCTGAGGTTCACTCTGTCTGCAGGAGACTGAGGAGGGCCTTCCCTTTCAGGAAGGGCAACACAGCTACTGGTATGTTTTTTTTATGCACACACACACATGCACACACAGTCTTTACACAGTGTCAAATGTATGACTGTGTTCTGATAAGGTGAGGGAGAGGAGGCAGCAACAGACACCTCAGATGAGATGAAGTTTAAGAAAGCCAAACATAAGAGAACTGTGGTACGTACTACTTATTTACTCTGTCACGGTGTTGAGAAGTGTGTGTGTGTGAATGTTTTAACGCTGTTTGTGTGTGGTTTCTGTGTGAGTAGTCCCTGCCCCGTATTGACCTGGATAACTACTCAGCGTTGCCGGTGGATGAGGGGGACGAGGACCGTCTGGCGGGGATAGATGATGAGGGGTCAGACCTGGAACTAGGAGACGATGCTGCAGACACAGGTATGAGAAAAGGACTCCGCTAGGTGTATGTGTTGCCCTACAGCTCTCAGGTGTGTATCCTTGATTCATATGTTCTTTCTCTCCGTGTCTGTAGAGGAGAAGGCGGACCCGTCCCTCCCTCTTTATGTCCTCCCCCTCTACTCTCTCCTGGCTCCAGAGCAGCAGGCCAAGGTAAGATGGGCCACTTGGCACAAGAAATCTACACTAGATTAATTGATATCGTTGCATTAATACATGGATCTTTGATCTGTGCCTGTCTGTGCGAGCTTGCATGTGAGCTTGTCCTCGTGTGCATGCTTATTGTGCATGTATATATGTGTTTCTAATCTTTGTGTGTCCAGGTGTTCCGGCCCCCTCCCCATGGTGCACGTCTGTGTGTCGTGGCTACCAACGTAGCAGAAACCTCTCTAACCATTCCGGGGATAAAGTATGTGGTCGACTGCGGTCGGGTCAAGAAGCGCTTCTACGACCGCGTCACAGGGGTCTCCTCCTTCAAGGTTTCCTGGACCTCACAGGCCTCAGCCAATCAGAGGGCAGGCCGGGCAGGCCGTAGCGAACCTGGACACTGCTATAGGTCAGAACTGGAAAGGGGTGTTTGTTAAAGTAAATGCTTTCACACCCCCTTTTTAACCTCAATCATTTCTAACTGGGATACAATTAAATGTGCTATGACTGTGTGTGCTAGGCTGTACTCATCAGCGGTGTTTGGAGACTTCAGTCTGTTCTCGGAGGCAGAGATCACCCGCAGGCCAGTTGAGGACCTGGTACTACAGATGAAGGACCTTAACATAGACAAGGTCAGAGAAATAACATATTATTGATTGATGCTGTGAAGAGGAAGAAAGTCTTCCTGTGAATTTAGTCAGACACTAGCTATTTGGCTAATGGTGTGTTCCTGTGTGTTCAGGTGGTAAACTTCCCATTCCCCACAACTCCTTCAGCTGAGGCGCTAGTGGCAGCAGAACAGTTACTGGTTTCACTGGGAGCACTAGAGGAGCCGCCACGCACCGGCCGGTAAGCGGTTAAACCTGACTCACTCTACCTCACCCTTCACTCAACTTACCTCACTGCTCAAAAACTCACTTCTCAGCAGGTATATCTGTAGTCCCCTCTTCAGATCCTCTACCCCACTGTCCCCTCCTGCAGCCAACCCACCAACCAACCAATCCATCTCTATCTGCTTTAGGGTGAAGGAGATGGAGCGAGCGCGTCTGAGCTGTCCCATCAGCCCCTTGGGCAGGGCAATGGCGTCGTTCCCCGTGTCACCGCGCTATGCTAAGATGCTGGCGCTAGGGAAGCAGCAGGACTGTCTGCCTTACGTCATCGCTGTGGTGGCCGCCATGACAGTCCGGGAGATCTTTGAGGATCTGGACAGGTGGGGGGCAGAGAGTAGAGAATGTGTTCATGGGATTATTCTAAAATACTGTGACATTAGAATAGCGAGTGTCCATGGGATTATTCTAAAATACTGTGACATTAGAATAGCGTTTGTTTGTGGGATTATTCTAAAATACATAGACATTAGAATAGTGTGTGTTTATGGGATTATTCTAAAGTACATAGACATTAGAATAGCGTGTGTTTCTGATCAAACAGTGTTTTGGTTTTGTTACTTATTTTGATATTTAAACAAGATCCTAATGTGTTTGCGTCTCTATGTTCTCTCTCTCTCTTCTACCGTCTCTATTGGTCTCCCCCTCTCTCTCTCTATTGGTCTCCGCTCGCGCTCTCTCTCCACTGTTTCTATTGGTCCAGACCTGCTGGTAGTGAGGATGAGAGCACCAGGCTGGCCCAGCGTCGAGCCCGGCTGGCCCAGATGAGGAGGCTGTGGGCTGGGCAGGGAGCCTCTCTACTGCTGGGGGACCTCATGGTCCTGCTGGGTAAGGCTGGAGGGTGTGGTGGTGTTTTTCTTTGTGTGTTCTGTACTACATGCGTCTGTATTAAAGTATGATTGGTTACCTCAGGTGCTGTGGGTGCGTGTGAGTTTGCTGGCTGCACTCTTAAATTCTGTGAGGAGAATGGACTGCGGTATAAAGCCATGCTGGAGATCAGACGACTTAGAGGACAGCTCACCAACGCAGGTACACACACACACACAGGCTGACACAAACTCAAATCAAAGTTTATTTGTCATGTGCCCAGAATACAACAGGTGTAGACTTTACAGTGAAATGCTTACTTACAGGCCCTAACCAACAGTGCAATTCTTAAGTAAAAACTCTGTCCTCTCCTTCCATAGTGAACTCAGTGTGTCCAGAGGTGGGTGTGTTTGTGGACTGTAAGATGGCTCCACCTACTGAGAGCCAGGTGGTGTGTTTACGTCAGATAGTGCTGGCGGGACTGGGAGACCACCTAGCCAGACGGGTACAGCAAGAGGAACTACTAGACCCAAAATGGAGGAATGGATACAAGGTGAGTTCACCTATAACATTAGATCCTCACTGATCGGAGAGGAATGTTTTTTTTATTTGTTTTATTTGTGTGTTTCTTAGTCCCATTTCTGATCCTGTGTTGTGTTAACCCTTTTCAGACCCCACTCCTGGATGAGCCAGTCTACATCCACCCATCCTCAGCCCTGTTTAAAACGCTACCTCAGTTTGTGGTCTATCAGGAGGTCTTGGAGACCACTAAGATGTACATGAGAGGTAGGTAAAACACTTCCACTGATTATAGTACATTTTAATGTCATTAGTATTCCATTTTTGCCAACAGCTGTTAACAAGGGAGATTTGTCTGTCTCAGGTGTGTCAGTGGTAGAACCAGAGTGGGTTCCCCAGCTCCTCACCCAGTACTGCCATTTTGGATCTCCTCTGGAGACCCCATCGCCATGGCTCTGTGCCTCTACAGGCAGGGTCAAATGTCACTGTACCAGCACCTTTTGTGAGTCTGCTCTACCACGCCTGTCTTTGTCACGTTTAGTAATACAGTATCTCCCTGGTCTGTGTGGGCTGTAACGTCTCTCTGGCTCTGTCTCAATTCATCTTTCCTCAATTCCCTGCATCCCCTCGTCTCCTAAAAACGAATTGGAGAGGGTCTGAGGGGAGGGACCTTGGAGCGTCTCTAATACAGTAAAAAAGGAGGTGATGTGAAAAATCACGTAAAGACTGAGATTGAGCCTAACACTCTTCCCCGTATCTCTCTCTAGTCCGATGTGGCTGGCAGCTTCCTGCTATAGAGATGGATTACCCAGATGGCCTGGAGCGATACAAACTGTTTGCCAGGTTCCTTCTGGAAGGACAGGTACTGAAAGCACTGGCTGCATCCCAAAGGGAACCCTTTAACCTATAAGTGTACTATACAGTGTCAGATCAGGCAGTACAGATCTCTATGGGACAACCCTGGTTAGATGGAGTAAAACAGAGGTTGACTGCACTCAAATGGAACCTTTTTATTTGTGTGTTTCAGGTCTGCCCTAAATTGAAGCAGCACAGCAGTTATCTTCTCTCAAACCCTTCCATCATGATGAAGACCTGGGCAAAGTAGGCCAAGCGTTCCTTTCACTACACCACATAGGAGAGTCTGTCTGTGTTAATGCTTAATGTTGTTCCTCTGTCAGACTCCAGCCCAGGACTGAGGCTCTGCTGGGAGCTTTGTTGTCAGAGAGAGTGGACTGCAGAGACGTACTGCTCTCATCCTGGAAGAACAACGCCAAATGTACGTATTTGTGTCATTTCAATAAGAGACTGTCAAACGTGTCAAATTGTTTAACATGATTTTGTTCTCTTCTTGTAATTTTCTCCTTCCAGTCCTCTTGTCTGCGTACTGCCAGTGGATCCCTGAAGCTAAGCACCAAGACGTGGCCAAGAGCTGGCCTCCCATCTGACACAGGACACTGATACCAGCTTTGCTGCGTGCCATACCAACACAACCCCATTACCCATACCTCAGCCAGCCACACAACACCCAGGACCTTTTGGCTGTTATGTACAGAACTGTTCAGGGGAAGGGCTAATCTTTCACTTGGACCATGTGTCCTTCTCTGGTTGTGCTTGGATACATTTTTAAGACTGCTTATTTGTGCTAGTCTGAAACCGATGATGATTTGATCTATGTTGGACAGAATGAAAATCACAATCTTTTTGAAGATTAAGCCTGAGTCTCTTACCATGCAGTTGACACCCAAAATAAATACAAAGGCTTCTTTTTTATTTTATTTATTGAAGTGAATTTATTAGTGTGCTTCCTGAAGATTTCTTGCATAGTCTTATCATATTTATTTCCCTTGCTCTAGTGCTTAAACGATTTAAGCAATGAGCACGAAACTGACTGAGGTGCAGACCGCCCCAACTTAGATTGCTTAAATATTTTGGATAGCATTTATACTTTAAATACAACAATATGTAAAATGATCTCCAATGTATTTAAATGGCAAAAAAAAGGCCATAAACAAAGTCTCTTTCACCTTTTTAAGGCTATCACATCCAAACCAACATTGAGATGTTCAGACTGACCCTACTTAGATTGCTTGTCAAAGGGTTTTTGATACTATTTAGGGCTCTATTCAGTCTGTATCGCTGAAGCGTTACAGATTGTGCAATAGAAATGAAGGTAATTTCTGTGAATGCAGTCTCTGCTTAACCTGGTAACATTGCTTATAAATTTCAATCATGCTGTAACTTCTGCAATATGGATTGAATAGAGTGTATGTACTTTTAAACGAACCATTTTAAATTAGCATGTTTGAATGAGAACCATTTAAAAATACAGTGGTAGATATTCAAAATGGTCCTGCTCCTTGGCCAATTAGGCTACAAAACTTTAAAACATTTAGGCACCTTTAACTTCAAACTTTCTAACATGGCTACAGTGCTTTCGGGAAGTATTTAGACCCCTTTACTTTTCCATATTTTGTTACTTTACAGCCTTATTCTAAAATTGATTCAATTTCTCAATCTACACACAATACCCCATAATGACAAAGCAAGCTTGGCACACCTGTGTATGGGGAGTTTCTCTCATTCTTCCCTGCAGATCCTCTCAAGCTCTGTCAGGTTGGATGGGGAGTGTCGCTGAACAGCTATTTTCAGGTCTTTCCAGAGATGTTGGATTGAGTTCAAGTCTGGGCTCTGGCTGGGCCATACAAGGACATTGAGACTTGTCCCGAAGCCACTCCTGCGTTGTCTTTGCTGTGTGCTTAGGGTCATTGTCCTGTTGGAAGGTGAACCTTTGCCTCAGTCTGAGGTCCTGAGTGCTCTGGAACAGGTTATCACGGATCTCTCTGTACTTTGCTCCTTTCATCTTTCCCTCGATCCTGACTAGTCTCCCAGTCTCTGCCGCTGAAAAACATCCCCACAGCATGATGCTGCCACCATGCTTCACTGTAGGGATGGTGCCAGGTTTTCTCCAGACGTGACACTTGGCATTCAGGCCAAAGAGTTCAATCTTGGTTTCATCAGACTAGAGAATCTTGGCTCTCATGGTCTGTTCTTTAGGTGCCTTTTGGCAAACTCCAAGCGGGCTGTCATGTGCCTTTTACTGAGGAATGGTTTCCGTCTGGCTACTCTACCATAAAGGCCTGATTGGTGGAGTACTGCAGAGATGGCTGTCATTCTGGAAGGTTTTCCCATCTCCACAGAGGAACTCTGGAGCTCTGTCAGAGTGACCATCGGATTCCTGGTCACCTCCCTGACCAAGGCGTTTCTTTTCCGATTGCTCAGTTTGACCGGGCGGCCAGCTCTGGGAAGAGTCTTGGTGGTTCCAAACTTCTTCCATTTAAGAATGATGGGGGCAACTGTGTTCTTGGGGACCTTCAATGCTGCAGAAATGTTTTTGTACATTACCCCAGATCTGTGCCGTGCTGCTGACTGCTGTTAAGCTTTCTTGACTTTAAGCTGCAATATCTAACCTTTTGGGTGACCTGACCAAATTCAAATGGTCTACAAATGTGTTAAAGGGAATTTCAATCTAATAGGCTGTTATAGTTTACACTTCCTCTTGTAAACGTAATGTGGGGAGGTGAAAATAAACGATCCACCGAATGTATTCATTTTTAAATGTTGATTACTTCTCCTTACTATTCACCTGATAAGACAAGACATTTGGAAAAAAAATTTTTAACATATGATTGGGGTCCCTGAGTCGCCTGGGTGTGGGTTCCTGGGCAGGAAATGGTTTAAGACCCCTGCTCTAACACCTTTTTATAAACACACATTTATGTAAATTAGCATACAACTACATGGATTCAATGCCAAACATAAGAACGCAGTGGTAGACATTTTAAATAGCGTCTGCTCTAACTATTTCAGCTACAAACCTTAAAACATTAACATTTTCTAAACTTTATAAATTACAACTATTTGCATATAATACCAACTATAACTATTAGACTGTCCAAGCTAGAGACAGTAAACCAACTTTCACATGCTCAGGCTATCCTATTTTATTTAATCTTTATTTCATTAGGCAAGTCACTTAAGAACAAATTCTTATTTACAATGACTGCCAAACCCTAAACCAGACGACGCTGGGCCAATTGTGCGCCGCCCTATGGGACTCCCAATCACGGCCGGTTGTGATACACCCTGGAATCGAACCAGGGTCTGTAGTGACGAAGAGCCCAGAAATGTTCCATAAGCACAAAAAGTTTATTTCTCTCAAATGCCTCACAACTGCATACTACGTGTAACCATGAACCTCCACATCCGGCTTCTTCACTTGCGGGACCGTCTGAGACCAGCCAAACGGACAGCTGATGAAACTGGGGTTGCACAATGAAAGGATTTCTGCACAAACTGTCAGAAACCGTTTCAGGAAAGCTCAACTGCATGCTCATCGTCCTCACCAGGGTCTTGGACCTGACTGCTGTTCGGCGTCGTAACCGATTTCTGTGTTCTTACGCTCAAACATAACAAAATCAATACTCCTAAAGTCATTGTTTTTGTGTAGCTTTTATTTTAGTGATTGTTAGTTCTCATATGTATAAAAATATATTGGGCCATTATCTTTTCTACATACTTTAAATCTGGTTTTAGTCCCTTAAAGTTAACACAAACACTTTTCTTTACACTGTTGGACTGAAGAAACGATTACGATACTTTTCTATGCAGAAAAAATCCTGATATATGTAAAGAATCCCCCCTCTTGGATGTTATGGACGTTGGCTCTTGTCTATTACTGTGTAATAATAGCCTGCTGTTCACCATTGTGCTGTATGATCTGGCTCGAAGGACCAATGTCCATAACATCCAAGAGGGAGAATTCTCCACACTACATCAAATCAAACTTTATTTGACACATGCGCCAAATACAACAGGTGTTGTCCTAACCGTGAAATGCTTACTCACAAGCCCTTAACCAAAACAACATTTTCTTAAAACTGCATTTAAGGGCCAGGTCTGGGACCTGTTGGATCGGAGGGTGAGGGCTAAGGCCATTCCCCCCAGAAATAGAAAAAATAGTCTGGGTGGCCATTTTATTAATTGTTCAGCATTCTTATGGCTTGGGTTAGAAGCTGTAAAGGAGTCTTTTAGGCCTAGACTTGGCGCTCTGGTACCATTTTACGTGCGGTAACAGAGAGAACAGTCTATGACTTGGGTGACCGGAGACTGACAATTGGATCGGAGGGTGAGGGCTAGGGCCATTCTCCCCAGAAATAGAAAAAATAGTCTGGGTGGCCATTTTATTAATTGTTCAGCATTCTTATGGCTTGGGTTAGAAGCTGTAAAGGAGTCTTTTAGGCCTAGACTTGGTGCTCTGGTACTGTTTTACGTGCGGTAACAGAGAGAACAGTCTATGACTTGGGTGACCGGAGACTTTGACAATTTTTTGGACCTTCCTCTGACACCGCCTCTGACGTCCCTTTTTCAGGACCCTGTCTTTCAAAGATAATTAGTAAAAATCCAAATAACTTCACAGATATTAATTGTAAAGGGTTTAAACACTGTTTCCCATGCTTGTTCAGTAAACCATAAACAAAGAATGAACATCCATCTGTGGAACGGTCGTTAAGACAGTAACAGTTTACAGACGGTAGGCAATTAAGGTCATGTTGGAGATATTTTAATACCATTATGTTACATTTTCTCATTTCTGAACAGAATGCATAGAACACCTTTTAAGTAGAAACATATGTCAAGGGTTGCCTCAGCTGAAAAACCGCACATACTGCACGTACAGTGGGGAAAAAAAGTATTTAGTCAGCCACCAATTGTGCAAGTTCTCTCACTTAAAAAGATGAGAGAGGCCTGTAATTTTCATCATAGGTACACTTCAACTGTGACAGACAAAATGAGGGAAGAAAATCCAGAAAATCACTGTAGGATTTTTTATGAATTTATTTGCAAATTATGGTGGAAAATAAGTATTTGGTCACATACAAACAAGCAAGATTTCTGGCTCTCACAGACCTGTAACTTCTTCTTTAAGAGGCTCCTCTGTCCTCCACTCATTACCTGTATTAATGGCACCTGTTTGAACTTGTTATCAGTATAAAAGACACCTGTCCACAACCTCAAACAGTCACACTCCAAACTCCACTATGGCCAAGACCAAAGAGCTGTCAAAGGACACCAGAAACAAAATTGTAGACCTGCACCAGGTTGGGAAGACTGAATCTGCAATAGGTAAGCAGCTTGGTTTGAAGAAATCAACTGTGGGAGAAATTATTAGGAAATGGAAGACATACAAGACCACTGATAATCTTCCTCGATCTGGGGCTCCACGCAAGATCTCACCCCATGGGGTCAAAATGATCACAAGAACGGTGAGCAAAAAATCCCAGAACTACACGGGGACCTAGTGAATGACCTGCAGAGAGCTGGGACCAAAGTAACAAAACCTACCATCAGTAACACACTACGCCGCCAGGGACTCAAATCCTGCAGTGCCAGACGTGTCCCCCTGCTTAAGCCAGTACATGTTCAGGCCCGTCTAAAGTTTGCTAGAGAGCATTTGGATGATCCAGATGAGGATTGGGAGAATGTCAGATGAAACCAAAATAGAACTTTTTGGTAAAAACTCAACTCGTCGTGGTTTGGAGGACAAAGAATGCTGAGTTGCATCCAAAGAACACCATACCTACTGTGAAGCATGGGGGTGGAAACATCATGCTTTGGGGCTGTTTTTCTGCAAAGGGACCAGGACGACTGATCTGTGTAAAGGAAAGAATGAATGGGGCCATGTATCGTGAGATTTTGAGTAAAACCTCCTTCCATCAGCAAGGGCATTGAAGATGAAACGTGGCTGGGTCTTTCAGCATGACAATGATCCCAAACACACCGCCTCGGCAACGAAGGAGTGGCTTCAGTAAGAAGCATTTCAAGGTCCTGGAGTGGCCTAGCCAGTCTCCAGATCTCAACCCCATAGAAAATCTTTGGAGGGAGTTGAAAGTCCGTGTTGCCCAGCGACAGCCCCAAAACATCACTGCTCTAGAGGAGATCTGCATGGAGGAATGGGCCAAAATACCAGCAACAGTGTGTGAAAACCTTGTGAAGACTTACAGAAAACATTTGACCTCTGTCATTGCCAACAAAGGGTATATAACAAAGTATTGAGATAAACTTTTGTTATTGACCAAATACTTATTTTCCACCATAATTTGCAAATAAATTCATAACAAATCCTACAATGTGATTTTCTGGATTTTTTTCCCTCATTTTGTCTGTCATAGTTGAAGTGTACCTATGATGAAAATTACAGGCCTCTCTCATCTTTTTAAGTGAGAGAACTTGCACAATTGGTGGCTGACTAAATACTTTTTTTTCCCCACTGTAGGCCTCGTACCACACGTTTCACAAGTGGAAACACATGTCAGAGGCTGCCTATAGTAACACTATATAAGCTGAACTGAGTGCAGTCAGAGCGAGCTGTGATCCGGGGTCACGGCTCAACCTTTGATTATTCTGAATTAAAGGTCTTATTGAATTCACAAGTTTCTTGAATGAGTGTCATAATTTGAAGATCATTTTTTCCACGACAGTCACAGTTATGAAAACTTAGGACACTAAAGAGGCCTTTCTACTGACTCTGAAAAACACCAAAAGAAAGATGCCCAGGGTCCCTGCTCATCTGTGTGAATGTGCCTTAGGCCTGCTGCAAGGAGACATGAGGACTGCAGATGTGGCCAGGGCAATAAATTGCAATTTCCGTACTTTGAGACGCCCAAGACAGCGCTACAGGGAGAAGGGACGGACAGCTGATCGTCCTCGCAGTGGCAGACCACGTGTAACAACACCTGCACAGGATCGGTACATCCAAACATCACACCTGTGGGACAGGTACAGGGTGGCAACAACTGCCCGAGTTACACCAGGAACGCACAATCCCTCCATCAGGGCTCAGACTGTCCACAATAGGCTGAGAGAGGCTGGACTGAGGGCTTGTAGGCCTGTTGTAATGCAGGTCCTCACCAGACATCACCGGCAACAATGTCGCCTATGGGCACAAACCCACCGTCGCTGGACCAGACAGGACTGGCAAAAAGTGCTCTTCACTGACGAGTCGCGGTTTTGTCTCACTAGGGGTGATGGTCGGATTCAAATTTATCGTCGAAGGAATGAGCGTTACACCGAGGCCTGTACTCTGGAGCGGGATCAATTTGGAGGTGGAGGGTCCGTTATGGTCTGGGGCGGTGTGTCACAGCATCATCGGACTGAGCTTGTTGTAATTGCAGGCAATCTCAACGCTGTGCGTTACAGGGAAGACATCCTCCTCCCTCATGTGGTACCCTCCCTGCAGGCTCATCCTGACATGACCCTCCAGCATGACAATGCCACCAGCCATACTGCTTGTTCTGTGCATGATTTCCTGCAAGACAGGAATATCAGTGTTCTGCCATGGCCAGCGAAGAGCCCGGATCTCAATCCAATTGAGCACGTCTGGGACCTGTTGGATCGGAGGGTGAGGGCTAGGGCCATTCCCCCCAGAAATGTCTGGGAACTTGCAGCTACCTTAGTGGAAGAGTGGGGTAACATCTCACAGCAAGAACTGCCAAATCTGGTGCAGTCCATGAGGAGGAGATGCCACACCAGATACTGTTACTTTTGATTTTGACCCCCCCTTTGTTCAGGGACACATTATTCCATTTCTGTTAGTCACGTGTCTGTGGAACTTGTTCAGTTTGTCTCAGATGTTGAATCTTGTTATGTTCATACAACTATTTACACGTTAAGTTTGCTGAAAATAAACGCAGTTGACAGTGAGAGGACGTTTATTTTTTTTCTGAGGTTAGGTCCTGGATGGCAGGAAGCTTGGCCCCAGTGATGTACTGGGCCGTTCGCACTACTATCTGTAGCGCCTTACGGTCAGATGCCGAGCAGCTGCCATACCAGGCGGTGATGCAACCGGTCTGGATGCTCTTGATGGTGCAGCTGTACAACTTTTTGAGGATCTGGGGACCCATGCCAAATCTTTTCAGTCTCCTGAGGGGGAGAAGCCATTGTCATGCCCTCTTCACAACATTCTTAGTGTGTTTGGACCATGATAGTTTGGTGATGTGGACAGCAAGGAACTTGAAACTCTCAACCCGCTCCACTACAGCCCCGTCGATGTGAATGGAGGAATGTTCGACTCTCCTTTTCCTGTAGTCCACCATCATCTCCTTTGTCTTGCTCACATTGAGGGAGAGGTTGTTGTCCTGACACCACACTGCCAGGTCTCTGAACTCCTCCCTATAGGCTGTCTCATCGTTGTCGGTGATCAGGCCTACCACCGTTGTGTTGTCAGCAAACTTAATGAAGGTGTTGGAGTCATGCTTTGCAACGCAGTCGTGGGTGAACAGGGAGTACAGAGGGGACTAAGCACACACCCCTGAGGGACCCCCATGTTTAGAATCAGCGTGGCGGATGTTGTGTTGTTGCCTACCCTTGCCTCCTGGAGGTGGCCCGTCAGGAAGTCCTGGATCCAGTTGCAGAGGGAGGTGTTTAGTCCCAGGGTCCTTAGCTTAGTGATGAGCTTCGTAGGCACTATGTTGAACGCTGATCTGTAGTCAATGAACAGCATTCTCACATAGGTGTTAATTTTGTCCAGGTGGGAAAGGGCAGTGTGGAGTGCAATTAAGTTTGCGTCACCTGTGGATCTGTTTGAGTGGTATGTGAATTGAGGGGGTCTAGGGTTTCCAGAATAATGGTGTTGATGTGAGCCATAACCAGCCTTTCAAAGCACTTCATGGCTACCGACGTGAGTGCTACAGGGTGGTTGTCATTTAGGCAGGTTACCTTTGCTTTCTTGGGCACGGGTACTATGGTGGTCTGCTTCAAACATGTAGGTATTACAGACTTGGTCAGGGAGAGGTTGAAAATGTCAGTGAAGACACTTGCCAGTTGGGCTGCTCATGCTCTGAGTACACGTCCTGGAAATCCATCTGGCCTCACGGCCTTGTGAATGTTGACCTGTTTGAAGGTCTTGCTCACTTCAGCTATGGTGAGCGTGATCACAGTTGTCCGGAATAGCTGGTGCTCTCATGCATGCTTCAGTGTTGCTTACCTCGAAGCGAGTATTTAAGGCATTTAGGCCTTCTGGTAATCTCGTGTCACTGGGCAGCTCGTGTCTGGGTTTCCTTTTGTGGTCCGTAATAGTTTGCAAGCCCTGACACATCTGAAGAGCATCAGAGCCAGTGTAGTATGATCCAATCTTAGTCCTGTATTGATGCTTTTTGTCCCACTCCTTGAAAGTGGCAGCCTTTAGCTCAGTGCGGATGTTGCCTGTAATCCATGGCTTCTGGTTTGGGATATGCTCGTACGGTCACTGGAGATGACATCGTCGATGCACTTATTGATGAAGCCGGTGACTGAGGTGGTATACTCCACAATGCCATTGGATGAATCCTGTAAAATATTTCAGTCTGTGCTAGCAAAACAGTCCTGTAGTGTAACATCCGCGTCATCTGACCACTTCCGTATTGAGCGAGTCATTGGTACTACCTGCTTTAGTTTTTGCTTGTAAACAGGAATTAGGAGGATATAATTACGGTCAGATTTGCAAAATGGAGGGCGAGGGAGAGCTTCGTACGAATCTCTGTATGTGGAGTAATGGTGGTTTAGAGTTTTTTTCCTCCTCTGGTTGCACGTGACATGCTGGCAGAAATGAGGTAAAACTGATTTAAATTTGCCTGCATTAAAGTCCCCGGGCCACTAGGAGCGCCGCTTCTGGATGAGCATTTTTTGGTTTGCTTATGGCCTTATACAGGTCTTTGAGTGCAGTCTTAGTGCAAGCGTCGGTTTGTGGTGGTAAATAGACAGCTACGAAAAATATAGATAAACTCTCTTGGTAGATAGTGTGGTGTACAGCTGATCATGAGGTACTTCACCTCAGGAGAGCAATACCTCGAGACTACCATAATATTAGACATCGCGTACCAGCTCTTATTGACAAATAGACACACACCCCCACCCCTCGTCTTACTGGACGTAGCTGTTCTGTCCTGGCGATGCACTGAAAACCCAGCTTGTGGTCATTTTACTTTTGAAACCAGGGCAGAGGAAAGCAACATTCACATCCACAAATGCAGTTTACATTGATATCAATACTGAACGAAGCACTTAAGGGACCTCATGGGCACCCTTACCTTTTTCACTTAAGAGGGAAATTCTCCGTAAAAATGTTTTATGCAACTGACTTAAAGTTAAGCAAACTTTGATGGGAAAATGTACATATGATTTTTTATGCAACCAGGCCCTGGTCCCATTTCTACCATTAGTTATTCAACCACTCGTTGAGTACATACAGCTATCGGGGTAGTATGTAGTTGGAGTTCAGTTGGCCAGCTATAACAAACCTGGAACCGAAGGTGTAAGTTATAGTTGAAGTTAGACTACAAGGGTAGTATGTAAATGGATTTGAGCTATGAAGGTAGTATGTAGTTGTAGTTTACCAGGTGTAGTTGGAGTAGACCAGCTATAGGGGTAGTATGTAGCTGGAGTTGACCTATAGGGGTAGTATGTAGTTGGAGTTTGCCAGCTATGGGGGTAGTATGTAGTTGGGCAGCTATAGCGGTAGTATGTGGTTGAAATTGACAAATCTTGCGTTCCTGCGCAGCAGGGAGTTTCTCTGTGTCGTAGTGGCCAGTAGCAGTCAGGGTTCTGGAGAGAGGGGCAGTGTTGTCTGTAGCAGAGCTAGGAGAACACCAGGCCCAGACTGGAACCAACCAACACATCTAAACTCGAGGGAGAACACACATTCAGGGATGCAAACCAGTGAGGGCCCAAAAGGTGACACAAAAAATGTGCGTGAAGTACAAGAAAATCTGCTTATTTTCAGAGAATAACAAGTACACATTTGAAAATGGTGTCCTCGGGTAGGGGGGATTTGGGTTTTTTGGTCTGGGTTTAATGTTTATCATGATATGTAATGATAATCTCAGTCTCCCCAGACAGGAATGCATCAGTCTTCAATGCACCTGCAGCTGACACTTTTTTCTATAGAGGTGCATAAAGAAAAGTAAAACACAAATTCTGTCTCACATATCTAATACATTGCTAGGTGTTTCCAGTGTTAAAGACATGCTCCGGAACTTTGGCAACTAGAAAGTATTTTTAAACCTCCCGCTTTGGGCTATATGTGTCCATGTTAAATTCATAAATGCATAATCTATTAGCAGAATTACTGTTTTACCTCAATTAGCCACAAAATCCCGGAACCATTTCCCATACATTTCCCCCCATGTTGGCCATCCCCCTAGCAATTAGAGTTCCAGCCAATGAGCTTCAGCTCCTCGCCATTTTGAGTGACAGCTAGAAAGATGCACACACAGTAGAGCGAGAGAGTAATGACGTGCTGCACATATCTGCACATGTGACATAGTATGCAATTTTTGGGGGACACTTTTGGCTCGTGAGCACTAATTTTAGAACCACTGAATAAAAAGTATACAAAAGTACTGGAGAATTTCTTTAACAGTATTAAAAGACAATTAGAAAAGGATATTTACTGAAGTAAATGTGGTGTGCTTGCTAGTCTTGAAGAATTTATGGTTGTGAAATAGTAGTATTAGTGGTAGTGACGGCAGTAGTAATGGTAGAAGTAGTAATGGTAGTAGTAGGGTGTTTATAGGCTATGTGTTTGAACATTCTGAAAGTTTTGTGGCAGTGTTTTCCGTTTAGAATGTTGAAGCCTGCATTTCGCCATTGAATGAATGGGTATACGACAAGCGTTATAGTTTATGAAGTAGGAACGGTAGCAAAAAGCTGTGTTGAAGCCATCCAAGTTGAGTCAGTCTGCACATGTCAACATTGGGGTGGTGTTTGTAGCTGAAACAATTCAAGAGCAGTGTTTAATAAAATGTTTACCTTTGTCTATGGAGCTTTTATGCACATGTTAAAACAGTTATAGTTAAAGTACAAATAGCATCAACAATATTTTAACAAGCAAGTTGAGTCAGTACAGTTCATGAATTATTATTTTAACAGCAGGAAAAGAATCCTGCAGTAAACAGGGAATGTGAATTATTGTGTGGATTTTAATTAATGGACATTTTTGTAGGGTTTGATACATTTTTTGTTTGGGCAAATCAATTCTTAAATTTTTTAGTGGAAATTACAAACTTTAGGAGCTTTTTAAAAAAACGAATACATTAGAAGTTTGCATTTCCTGCTGTACTGGACATTTCCTGCAACAGTGTGATCAAATTAAGATCCTTCACTTGTGTGTACAACGTTGGTTTGGGGCTAACCTGGAGCTATCATTATATGTTTTAGGCCTATACTTTTTGCAGTTTTCAAAAAGTGAATAGCAATTGATTGATGGCTAGTCACTGTAATGTCAGATACAAACTTTCTTTCTTTCATGTGCTTTTTACAACTTTCTTCTAGCCTAAAGCATTGCAGAGTTATACAATAATTATAGACCTCCATCGGTTTAATCAGGATAGGTGGGCAATTTCGTTAAGTGGGCATAGTCTGGACACCAGTCTTTTTAGCTAACATTCCACTCCTTGTCATCCATGTCATTGCCTTTCGGCAATATCAACATTTTTTGGAAATAACATTAATATTTCCCATGACAACATGTGGAGCCTTGGAATTATAACAAAGTCAAAAACAAAACACTTACTGTAACTGTTAGCTAAGCAAGTGGTTGTATTGTGAGGCTTAAAATCGAAGCAGAGGTTTTGTGGTTGGAATTGCAGTATGTATTTAGTTAGAGAATTTAGACATTTTTTGACAGACTGGTTTCACCTGGACAATCAAAAAACGTATACCAAAGTGTTCTGTGGAGGAAAAAAAGTGTTTGAGTTCCAATATTTGTACAATCGCTGTGATTGGAGGATAGCTGTGAGGGTTATCGAATCAGGACCAACTCCTCGAGCTCATTGACAATAGAATGTTCATATTTGAAGACAGCAGAAAGGCCAATAACAAGGAGTGGAATGTTAGCTAAAGAGACTGTTACTCACACACTACCGAAACCGAACGCGCCACGAACGCGCCACGTGTGCCATCTTCTCATTGATTATACCCACATGGGTGATTGAAAGATGAACTGAGAGCGGTCGGTTGTGGTAATACACCTTATTATGAAAGTTAGATGCCAATCGCCATATAAATTCCAAAGAAGAAAAAGCCTGGAAGGAGGAGAGATGACTATAAACGATTCGGTTGACCGTTTTATGTGTGGATTAATTGTCGGAGTAGAGGACCTTGTGCATTTCAGGTAAAATAACAGCTCAATGTTTATATCCCAGGACAAATTAGCTAGCAACTGCAAGCTAAATGTTTAATGCTTTTTGACCTGTCCCCAAATAAATAATAATTGGTTCAGAGTCTGTTTTGATATTTCAGCGTGCGTGTCATGATTGAGTTTGGTGTGGGGGGACACGCACACCCGTCCGGTTTGGGCATGGTGTTAGTTGCGAGTAGAGGTTGTTTCAAACGAAGAATAGGCTTTTATGAAGGCGAAATGTATCTACATGTTGTTTGGGGCTCCTGAGTGCTGCAGCGGTCTAAGGCACTGTATCTCAGTGCTAGAGGCGTCACTACAGACCCTGGTTTGATTCCAGGCTCTATCACCACCGGCTGTGATTGGGAGTCCCATAGGGAGGCGCACAATTGTCCCAGCGCCGTCCGGGTTAAGCCGTCATTGTAAATAAGAATCTGTTCTTAACTGACTTGCCGAGTTAAATAAAAAATGTAATTGTTGAAGTGCTGTTCTTGATGTGTTGTTGAAAAGCTGAGTGATCCTGCCAGCCTGTAGCATGTCACAAATATTCACAATTTATTTCTTAAATGGCAGGCTATAGCCTTGAAATAATAATAATATAGCTTAAATAAGTCATATTCATTCCTCCTTGGGCTACCTGGCTTGCTCCTGATTGATTTAGAGTTAGTATGTTGTTTAATAGCTTTTTGATAGGTTGAACTTCAATTGGTAGTATAAAAGCTTCTCTCAAGTGGGTGTGACACCTACTCCCGTTGCCTACTGCACTGCTGCTTGGATTCCACCTGGCGATCTGTTCACCGTCTGCCCTGGCCTGTCTCCCCATGTCTGGTACAGGTACCCCCACCACACTCCCCCCGCTCTCCCTAGCTTTCGCTTGCCTCCAGCACACATGCACTGTTGGGACAAGTGACTCTGAACTTACAATGGCTAGCCCCAAGTTGTTATATATTTTTTTATTGTGCGTTTTGCTATTTGCCTCATGACTCCTGCATGCTTTGTTGACTATGAACTTTCTTGTTTACCCAAACCGTGGGACAGACTATGTTGGTTCCCACACTCAGGACTCTGACTCGCTATTGGTTACACAGACTTTTGGCCTCCCATCCTATTCTAACCACCTCTCGCCAGCTTTTTATTCATGTTACCTGATGAAATTGCTGTACAATATGATCTTGTTGCCACTATATGCACATTCAAATGTCATAAATCAACACTGTCCTCTGCTGTGCCTTGATTGTATTACTGCTGATGATATTTGGAAATGTGCATGTACACCCTGGCCCATCTACTGTTGCTAGCCCCAATTCCGATTTGTGTTCTGATTTCTGCTTCACTGATTTCTGCTCTCGTAAAAGCCTGTGTTTTCTGCACGTTAACACTAGAAGCGTATTACCTAAAATGGATCAATTGAAAGTGTGTTGGTCATTACTGAGACATGGTTAAGAAAGAGTGTTTTGAATACTGATGTTAACCTTTCTGGTTATAACCTTTTTCGGCAAGACAGATCTTTCAAAGGTGGGGGAGTGGCAATCTTTACCATGGACCACCTTCAGTGCTCGGTTGTCTCCACCAAGTCTGTCCCCAAACAATTTGATTTGCTGGTTTTAAGCATGAAACTTTCAAATAGCTCTTGGTTGACTGTTGCTGGGTGTTATCATCCTCCATCAGCACCGGCCTGTACCCTACCTGCTCTAAGCTCTATCCTGGTCCCTTACACTAAGTCTGAATTTGTCCTGCTAGGTGACCTAAACTAGGACATGCTTAAACTACCTGACCAATTCCTAAAGCAATGGGACTCCTAAATCTTTCTCAGATTATAACCAATCCCACAAGGTATTACTCCAAACACCCAGAAAAGGCTACTCTCTTCGACATTATCCTCACAAATAATCCTGATAGGTATCAGTCTGTAATGACCTTAGTGATCACTGTTTTACAGCCTGTGTTCATAATGGCTGCTCAGTGAAACGACCTGTCCTGATTTGTCATAGATCCCCTCTGTCGAATACGCTTGGACATTCTTTTTTTATATTTTCAATGGTATTGTTAACAAACACGCCCCCATAAAGAAAAAGGAAATTGGCTTTAAAACTGCAAAAGGTTCCCTTCGCTGCCAAGATAAGGGTGTCAAAAAAAAAATCCCAGGGCCCTGACAGAATTCTGCTGTGCAGACAACCAACTACACCCATTGCCACGCATCTTGTCACGCCCACCACCTAAGCCCTTCAGAATAATACAGTCAATTTCTTAAAACTGATCACAAGAAGCCATACTCAAATCTACATTGAGTAAAATGTTTTGAGGAAGGGGGTTTTATTTATCTATTTTTTACTTATTCTTTAGGCTGTGTATGTTTTTTCACTGCTAAATTGGTGGGTCAAGAAAAAAACGTTCAGGAACCCGTGGGCTACATACAGTATGGCTATTTTATCGATTTGAAAGAGAAGTAGGCGTAGTCATCATTATTAGTTTTTATAGAAAATATTTGAAGGTATTTGGAATTATTCTTTTTTTCTTCTATTTGGACACTTAGGGTGCCAGAGCTTGGCTCTGCCTCGCTCTCTTTTTTACCCAAGGTTCTGGAGCACGGCTCAGGGTGGCTCTGGCCCAATTTAAACACTGGAGCTAACCAACAGATGACTCGTGGATACATTTTGTTTTTAGAATGGATATATACGAAATGAAAGCAATACTGCAAAAAATAAGTCCCGTTTTTATGGCATGAAACTTTTCTCATAGAACCTTGCTCTCAAGAAAAAAACAAACCAATTGAGAAAAGCTATTGAAAAAACACATTGAGTTTTGCATCACCCAGTCGCAATGCAGGAAATTAAAAACGTGTCGTGTATTTGAGGTTTAAATAGGCTTCTGAAGTTTGTAATTTCCACTTATAAATTTCCAACTTGATTTTCCCTTATGAAAAATGTATCAACCCCTACAAAAATGTTTATTAATTATAATTCATATTATAGTTCACATTTACTGTTGCTGAAAGATAATTTTCCTGCTGTAGCAAACTAGCTCAAATTAAGATCCTACATACGTACTATAGCATCATAAGCCATATAATTAAGCAATAAGGCCCAAGGAGGTGTGGTATATGAATGTAAAATGTTTATGGCCAATATACCTTGACTAAGGGCTGTTCTTTGCAGAGTGCCTTGATACCCCCGAGGTACCCTTATGGCTGATATAAACTGGTTACCAAGGTAATTACACCAGTACAAAGCAATTTTGTCATACCCATGGTATATGGCTTTCAGACAATCTGCATTGAGGGCTTAAACCACATAGTTTATGTGTTTTGAATCTCTCAAAAACGTTTTACTTTGAACATTCTAAAAGTTGGCAGTGATTTCAGTTTAGAATGTTGAAGCCTCCATTTCGCCATAGAAATTAATGGGGGAAAAAACTGTTGATGCCATCTAAGTTGAGTCAGTTTGCACTTTTAAACGTTGTTTTGTTATTTGTAGCATAAACGCTTCGAGAGCAGTGGCGAATCCAAATGTTGCCTTTGAAGTCTATGGAGCTTTTATGCAAATATGAAGCAGTTAGTTAAAAATGTTACAAATATGATCAAAATGCTTACGTCGGTGCTGCTAGCTAACACGTATAATTACAGCAATCATATACCAAAGCACATCTCAGGAAGCCCCCCCAATCCCTAACAGGTACCATATACCGACACATGTATAAATCAGCAATGTACAGCAAACTTGTACACATTGTAAAATATAAAAATAAAATACAGTACTCAGGACGTGACTTACCCCTTGCAACACATTTTCATACTGGGGAGACCTGGCAATGGCATTCGCGATCTCCTATCTGCAAGCGGGATCAATAACAACACGCCTTATTGTCATCAGAATTGTACCAACCAATAAGAATGCTTGAACATTAAAAACTAATATAATTAGAGTCAAGTGGAAACATAACCAACCCTTTTACACCGGCACAATGTGTCCTCAAATATGAGTCACTTAGGTGAGACAAATGTTCAGCTGCCCCTTTAAGGGCGGGAGAATATCCAACATCTCTTCGCTAGCAGTTGCATCAAACCAGAGATAATATAATTTAATGGCGTTACCTGATCCTTTCCTATTAAACGGAAAATAATATTGAAAAATAACCTAGCGAACAAAATGATGTACAGTGCCTTCGGAAAGTATTCGGACCTCTTGACTTTTTCAAAATGTTGTTACGTTACATCTGTATTCTAAAATTGATTAAAAAAAAAAAAAAAATACCCCATAATGACAAAGCGAAACAGGTTTTTAGACATTTTTAGAAATGTATTAAAAATAAAAACCTGAAATGTCTTACATAAGTATTCAGACTCTGCTATGAAACTCGACATTTAGCTCTGGTGCATCCTGTTTCCAATGATCATTCTTGAGATGTTTTTATAACTTGGAGTCCACCTATGGTAAATTCAATTGATTGGACATGATTTGGAAAGGCACACACCTGTCTATTTAATGCCCCGCAGTTGACAGTGCATGTCAGAGCAAAAACCAAGCCATGAGGTCGAATGAATTTTCCTAGAGTTCTGAGACAGGATTGTGTCGAGGCACAGATCTGGGGAAGGGTACCAAAAAATGTCTGCAGCATTGAAGGCCCCCAAGAACACAGTGGCCTCCATCAATAAATGGAAGAAGTTTGGAACCACCAAGACTTCGCCGCCCGGCCAAACTGAGCAATTGGGGGAGAAGGCCCTTGGTCAGGGAGGTGAACAAGAACCCGATGGTCACTCTGATAGAGCTCCAGAGTTCCTCTGTGGAGATGGGAGAACCTTCCAGAAGGACAACCATCTCTGCAGCACTCCACCAATCAGGCCTTAATGATAGAGTGGCCAGACAGAAGCCACTCCTCAGTAAAAGGCACATGACAGCCCACTTGGAGTTTGCTAAAAGGCACCTAAAAGGACTCTCAGACCATGAGAAACAAGATTCTCTGGTCTGATGAAACCAAGATTTTACTCTTTGGCCTGAATGCCAAGCGTCAGGTTTGGAGGAAACCTGGCACCATCTTTACGGTGACGCAAGGTGGTGGCAGCATCATGCTGTGGGGATGTTTTTCATGGGAGAAACTCCCCAAATACAGATGTGCCAAGCTTGTAGCGTCATACCCAAGAAGACTTGTAATCGCTGCCAAAGGTGCTTCAACAAAGTACTGAGTAAAGGGTCTGAATACTTATGTAAATGTCATATTTCATTATTATTTCATTTGCTTTGTCATTGTGGGGTATTGTGTGTAGATTTATGTGTAGATTGATAAAGGGGAAAAAACTATTTAATCCATTTTAGAATAAGGCTGTAACGTAACAAAATTTTTAAAAAGTCAAGGGGTCTGAATACTTTCCGAATACACTATAGAAACACTCCAGACTAGTACTCACCGGCAAATGGTGTAAAACATTCCACACACTGATACGAGGACCAAGATCAGTACCATAGGAATATAATATACAATCATGAAAATGTTATGACTAGTTTCATAAAGATGTTGCTTTATGAATACCACATTCAATTAAAATGTTACCAAACAAATATTCCCATTTAATGTTCCATGATTTCATTGAATTCAGTGCCTCCCCCGGCACACACCAGTACTCACAAACATGAGAGAGGTGGGGACATGGTCGTTCTCCACTCTGTGAAATGTATACAGCCACATCTCCTCTGCCTGGATCTCACAAATAAAGGGGGGGAGCTGTTGTCACACTGAGGGAGATCTCTCTCGCTCTCTCACACACACACACTTAAGATCATTTAAATAGCACCAAACAAGTCAATATGGAACCCATTTGTCAATGTTATTACATGTTTGGATGTTACAACGTTAATAAATGTTATTACATGATATTAGAAACCATACAACACTCCCAGGAAGACAACCAGAATCAGCAGTTGAATAGACACCTCTGGCAGTAAGCCAAGCAGCAGACCCCTCTTCATCTTGTTTCTCAGGTTAGTTTCCAGACAGATAACTTGGCAAATTCAGTGGCATCCTCTTCTAAATTGGAAGGGGAAAAGAAAGAAAATGGGTTCAAAATGATTAATTTATAACAGAAATGTTATAACAAATGTATAACACAATTCATAACAACACATTTAGTCTGACTGGTGACACATGGCTGAGTGTGAACCAAATGAAAGGGGCTGAATGGTTAGATTGATTGGCGCAAGAACAGCTACATTTAGCAACAGGAGAGAAGTCACGCTAGTCTTTCTTGTTCCATATGGAATCACGCATCCTTGTGATGTTTAAAATTACCAACTTAATTAGCTAATGTTAACAAATGCATATCTTGAACATCCAATTGATTAAGAATTGTGTAATCTTACACTAAGTGCCCTGCCCCCATATTGCTGGCTACACCTCTATTCTCTTGCTAGAAGCCCAGCAACAGTTTACGTCTCTACTCTCTACACATCTGGGAACTGATAACTTTATTTATTTTATTTATTTCACCTTTATTTAACCAGGTAGGCCAGTTGAGAACAAGTTCTCATTTACAACTGCGACCTGGCCAAGATAAAGCAAAGCAGTGCGACAAAAACAACACAGTTACACATAAACAAATGTACAGTCAATAACACAATAGAAAAGAAAAATATAAAAATCTATGTACAGTGTGTGCAAATGTAGAAGATTAGGGAGATAAATAGGCCATAAAATTTAGCATTACTACTGGGGTGATAGATGTGCAGATGATGATGTGCAAGTAGAGATACTGGGGTGCAAAAGAGCAAGAGGGTAAGTAATAATATAGGGGATGAGGTAGTTGGGTGTGCTACTTACACATTGGCTGTGTACAGGTACAGTGATTGGTAAGCTGCTCTGACAGTTGATGCTTAAAGTTAGAGAGGGAGATATAAGACTCCAGTTTCAGAGATTTTTGCAATTCGTTCCAGTCATTGGCAGCAGAGAACTGGAAGAAAAGGTGGCCAAAGGAAGTATTGGCTTTGGGGACGACCAGTGCAATACACCTGCTGGAGCGCGTGCTACGGGTGGGTGTTGCTATGGTGACCAGTGAGCTGAGATAAAGCGGGGCTTTACCTAGTAAAGACTTATAGATGACCTGGAGCCAGTGGGTTTGTAGAGGGGCAGCCAACGAGAGCATACTGGTCGCAGTGGTGGGTAGTATATGGGGCTTTGGTGATAAAACGGATGACACTGTGATAGACTACATCCAGTTTGCTGAGTAGAGTGTTGGGAGCTATTTTGTAAATGACATCGTCGAAGTCAAGGATCGGTAGGATAGTCAGTTTTATGAGGGTATGTTTGGCAGCATGAGTGAATGAGGCTTTGTTGCGAAATAGGAAGCCGATTCTAGATTTAATTTTGGAACTTCTTCTGAAAGCGTGTGGGAGCATTTCCCGGTGAAAATCTCATATCTATAATTTTGCTAGCGAAATTAGCAGGATCAACCTTTAAACTCGGTGTTTACGTCTTTCTCCGCATATTGATGTTCGCACTGATAGCTACCGTTCCCTTCCTGTCATTATCATCCTCGTCACCGGAGACCCACAAGAGTGATGATGCCCGGGGGAGAAAGCTTCTTGTCGGTCATGTTGAAGAAAATGCAATGCCACGTCACGTTAACGGGCTGACCTCTAGTGGACAATTGGTAGAATAACACATTTGATCGCTAGGGCCGAAGAGCACAGCAAAAAAATACATAAATCCAATTACTACAAATTATTTTCATCTGGCAATTGAAAGTATATTTTATTTCCCATGAAGACAAATTAGTTTCACTGAGACACAGTACAGCTTTATTTAAGTCAAACTTCAGGCATGTCTGAACTCCTCGGCTCCAACTCAACCTCACAACCTCATTTAGAATGAAAAGACAGAATCAATAGTTTGAAATAAAAAGACAATCATGTACAAAAAGAGTGTCATCCTCACAGTCACACACATTTAGAAGCAACATTTTACAGGCAATAGCACGCCACAGTAACATGATCCTATGCAAGTTCAATGCAATTTATGTACAAGTCTTAACATTATGCAATATAACACAGGCTGCTGAACAGTAAAATAATATGGTAACTTTTTGCTCATCCAATTTTTCATTGAAGAAACATCGAGAGATAGGTACGACCAGAGCCATATATTTTGGAGTTGGGACACTGTGGTTTCTGCATTATGATGCATTTTACATGACACAACAATATTCTATGGCAGCCATAAACAATGCTATGTAACTGAATGTCTAGAATTAGAACAATATTAAACATTTAAAAAGTTGGCCAAACGTTTTAAAATATATGGCTTTGGGTACGACCCCAGCAGAATCACCAGAGCAGTTTCACTACACGACTGTGGTGAAATGAGTTCCTCTGAAATCACTGTTCCTCCTAATATCTGGGACAGCATGTCAATCACATGTAATGACAGAAATAACATCTAGTATTGCACAAAATAAACAATAACTGAAATGTGTAGAACAGAAACATATGACTCAGAGAGGGCAACTTTCAAAGTCTGTGTTGGAATATAATACTTTTATAGCTTTGTCTCTGTAACCCTACTGTTTGACATCCCTTTCAGTGAGAACCAACTGTCTTTCCTAAAGTATGGCCACTATATGATCATAAACATGGGTTAAATCTATAATGTCGGTGGCAAACAGAATGACAACCTGCAACACACACTCAGACTATACTGCATTGTACAGGCTGAATTATGTGTTCAAGTTCAACTGGCATAAAGTGAGTAAGTTTAAAAGGAGGTGCAAAAAATATGGGTTATTTGGTTTGGCCTTGATAATCTCTGTGCGATACCAAGAGGATAAAAAGACAATACAATGACATAAAAGACCATTAACATGTGGTTGTTTTTAACATAACAAATTAGCTTCAAAGATGCATACAAAAGATATCCCCAACAGATAAAAGAACAGATTCAGAACAGATTTGCGCTACTTTCAGAATGGAAGGGGTGCTTCAATAGTCTTGGGTGAAAATTATACAGTTCTACACAAATTGCTCGTGTGTGTTGGGGTAAGTGTACAATGGTCTGGTTTACATGTTCACTTAGTGACGGTTAGAGAAGGTTATAGACTAGTGACTCCTGTACAGGATCTGAGATTTGTCTCAGAATGTAAAATCAGTTATCAGTAAAATACTCAGGAAGTTCTTGAACACATTGCACTGTAGTACAAAACATGAACAAATACAAAAATAAAGAATGTAAAGAAAGAAAGAAATATATTTCAAGTTTTAAAAGTTTGTTAAAAATATGAAAAAGTGCATTGATGCACCCCATACTGCGCTGTGCGGACCAGTACTGAAATGATTTAAATCAAACACCTTCTCTGAAAAAAAAAACGATAATTTGGCAGGTTTGGAGCAGTATGTCTATCAAAGTGTTAGTTTACCCTAAAATCTAATCTGATAGACGTTTTCTAACTGAGTCCATATTCCATTCTGTCGAGTTGAACCTGGTTTATGCATTAAGAGAAATCAGCTTGCTTCAATTCGAAATGAATAGAAGATATTGGCACAATCTAATTTATATTTTGTTAAGACAGACGTTGAATGTGGACAGCTTGACACTAAACAACAGAAGTATAGAAACGTTTGACAAACTTTTTGGGTGAGCTATCATTTTACTGGCATAATCATAATCAGTCGGTAACGTACCAGAGAAGAGAAAGCACAGGCTCAGACAAGATTAGCAGACTAATCTTGTAGTTTTATCATGATAATGCGACTTTAGGCTGAATGAAGTGCTCGGTTACTTCACATCACAATTTTCACTTGCTTCAACATCAGTAAAGTGAGTCACAACACAGCCAGCCTGGCATATGAGCAGCTGTTATACATTGTGGAATCATTACACTAATAGAAAACATGTTAAATGTATAAGACAACTACACACATAATCATCAATTGTAAAGCTCCCTATTGTTTCATAGTATATATTACTTAATACTTTGGGAGGGAGCGATTTTCCAATAGGTGTTTATGATACATAAATCAACTAGTATAAAAAGGGTGTGATATCATTTTTAAAAATCTGTCATAGGAGGATGAGAGATTAAAAACACTGTACATAATACATGTATTTGTTTGTAGAATATGATCTTTGCATTGTACTGAAGTTGAACTTAATGTTTATACAAAACCCATTTGTGGAGATGCACACAGTCATACAAAAAGTGAAAATAAACACCCACTGAATGTACTTAACACCTTGAATTAAGATGAGGGCGTTAGTCGTTCTACTAGGGCAAAGAATAGAAAGTGTGGTCGGCAGTAACTTGTGTCAGAGAACGTTTTCAGTCTCTCAAAGATATTTGGATCATGTCGTTGGACCTATAGCAGAAGTTACAATACAGTTTAAAATTCCAACATTACTACAGAAAAGAGGTATCCATTTCAAGCATGTACAATGTCATATGTTCTACTATATACATGTATGTTATGACGTACCTAAAGTATGTAGCAATAAATGGTGAAAGTGCTTTAAAAAGGTTTAGCAGAACAATTTAAAACAAAACATTTGAGTGCACAGTACAGCACACACACTTACATTACTGAACACAGGGCCAATGAACAGCCACCTATCTGTCAGGTCAGTGTTTTGGAAAGAAGATTCCCTCTAGGCTGGCTGCAGTACTGTGTACAAACAGACGGGGACCATATCTGTATAATACTCACTTAGGAGGAAATAATCACCAAACGTATGCTGCTCAACCTCTCAATTTTAATGAAACACAACTTCTTCTCCAAAACTGGCTTTCTATTTCTGTTTCCATAGATATACAGTGAAGGGGGCTGTGGATAACACTGATGCCTCCCCTCTTCTTCTGTGGTTAAACAATAGGAGCCAATTATGTACACAATGGAGAGTGAGACTGGGGACCTGGCGAATGGAACTTACATGTAATGATGATGTGATGTCATACCATTACACTATAAGCCATTATAATTCACCTTATTAGAAGGACTATATTCACAAGGAGATCTGTGCATTGCTAAACACCTAAACAAACAAACAATAATACACCACTCACCGAGATGAAGTGAGATAATCTGTCTGTAAACATTAACAAACATATATATATATATATATTTATATTCATCTATACTCATAAGTATATCAAAAACCGGTATAAGGAATGTCGGAGTGTAGTGTGTAGTCCTGAAAATTGCACAAATCTGTTTTTCTTCTCGTTGTGAAAGGAGAGCTAGATAGGGATAATAGATCATGTTTGGAGTGATGAGGGTTGCAGAGGAGTGTTGGGCCTGGCTCTGCTGTCTCATCAACACACAGCAAAGCCTTCTAAGGGTGGAAAACGGCACCTGGCCTCTGGAAACGGGCGCCTAGCAACCCCAGCTCACAGGAAGTAAACAAAGAGAAAAGCAGCATGGTGGAGGGAGGTTTACACCCCCTCTTCTTCCCCCTCACTGAGTTCTTCAAAGTGCTGATTAACCAAGAACATAAGAACACTGACTGAGTTTCCACGCCTCTAGAAATGACAGAATCATGAAGCGTTGAAACTGAAACACTGGGTGTTTGGGGTGATGTCAGCGGCCGGAGAGAAAGGCAGGGCTATGGGCACACCTGTCCATCTACCCTTTCCCTCTCCTCCTTAGACACAGAGGAGCTCTGCTCCGCGCTCTGGTATAGAACAACTCTCACCGCCCACACCAGCCCATGGGAATCTCAAGTGTAACTGGTGGCTGCAGTTCTGGTCTCTCTCACCTGAGGGCACATCTCTAATCACACCCTATATTCCATAAAGGTATAGTGCTACATTTCTAGTGCACTATATAGGAATTAGGGTGCTATTTGAGACAGCTTCACTCTCAGACCTACTGGCTGTGCTCCTCCTCAGGGTCCTGTGGCTCCTCTTTGACGCTGACCATGCCAGGGGGGTGTGTGTGAGTGTGTGCAGGGTTGGTGTTGGGGCCCAGGGGACTGAGGGGGTTGTGGTTGGAGCAGCAGGGGCGGCCCTCCAGGGTAGAGGGGTTGAGAGCCCCCCCCTCATGTTCCCGGCAGAAGGAGCGAGGGCAGAAGTCACAGAGGGACGAGGCTAGGACACCACACACACTGCAGTCATGCCACGGGCACTCCCAACGGCCTAAACACACACAGAGAAAAGGTAACTACTGACTTATAGACACACAGACAGACAGACAGACAGACAGACACAGACAGAGCGTACCGTATGGAGGTTTGGTGAGGTTGAGACACAGCAGGTGGTAAGCTTTAGGACAGTCTTTCTTGTCACACATGACCAGCTCTCCTCCCTCTCCACAGCAGAAGCAGATGTACTCATGTGTGTGTTTCCCCTCCGGTCGCAGTTTACGCTTCTTGGCCTTAAGTTTAGCGTTCCTCGCCTTCTCCTCCTTCTCCATCACCACCGCACTCTGATGGACAGACAGAAAAACAACAGTGTTTAACAATCTGCTCAGAGGGGACATTCTGACAAATTGCCTAGTTAAAGCTGAGAGAGAGAGGAGTTATCAGCCCTGTTAGGCCAGCTTTTATATCACTAGACTAACCCTTTAGGTGTTCTCCGTGATTGACTGTAGACCCTGCCACATACGTCTCGTGTTTGAACCATTGAATTGCGACTGCTCAAACACGAGAGGTATGTGGCAGGGTCTACAGTCAATCACGGATTACAAAAAGAAAACCAGTCCTGACGCGGATATTGACGTCTTGCTCCCAGACAAATTAAACAACTTCTTCGCTCGCTTTGAGGACAATACAGTGCCACTGACACGGCCCGCTACCAAAGCCTGTGGGCTCCTCTTCTCCGTGGCCAACATTTAAACGTGTTAAGTAAAACATTTAAACGTGTTAGCCCTCGCAAGGCTGCTGGCCCAGACGGCTTCCCTAGCCGCGTCCTCAGAGCATGCCGTGTTTACGGACATATTCAATCAATCCCAGTCTGCTGTCCCCACATGCTTCAAGATGGCCACCATTGTTCCTGTTCCCAAGAAAGCTAAGGTAACTGAACTAAATGACTATCGCCCCATTGCACTCACTTCTGTCATCATGAAGTGCTTTGAGAGACTAGTCAAGGATCATATCACCTCTACCCTACCTGTCACCCTAGACCCACTCCAATTTGCTTACTGCCCCAATAGGTCCACAGACGGCGCAATCGCCATCACACTGCACCCTGCACACTGCCCTATCCCATCTGGACAAGAGGAATACCCATGTAAGAATGCTGTTCATTGACTACAGCTCAGCATTTAACACCATAGTACCCTCCAAACTCGTCATTAAGCTCGAGACCCTGGGTCTCGACCCCGCCCTGTGCAACAGGGTCCTGGACTTTCTGACGGGCCGCCCCCAGGTGGTGAAGGTAAGAAACAACATCTCCACCCCGCTGATCCTCAACACTGGGACACCACAAGGGTGCGTTCTCAGCCCTCTCCTTTACTTCCCTGTTCACCCACGACTGCGTGGCCAAGCACGCCTCCAACTCAATCATCAGTGGTAGGCTTGAGACACTACAGTGGTAGGCTTGATTACCAACAACGCCGAGACGGCCTACAGGGAGGAGGTGAGGGCCCTCAGAGTGTGGTGTCAGGAAAATAGCCTCTCACTCAACGTCAACAAAACAAAGGAGATGATCGTGGACTTCAGGAAACAGCAGAGGGAGCACCCCCCTATCCACATCGACGGGACAGTAGTGGAGAAGGTGGAAAGTTTTAAGTTCCTTGGCGTACACATCACAGACAATCTGAAATGGTCCACCCACACAGACAGTGTGGTGAAGAAGGCACAACAGCGCCTCTTCAACCTCAGGAGGCTTAAAAAATGTGGCTTGTCACGCAAAACCCTGACAAACTTTTACAGATGCACAATCGAGAGCATCCTGTCGGGCTGTATCACCGCCTGGTACGGCAACTACTCCGCCCACAACAGCAAGGCTCTCCAGAGGGTAGTGCGGTCTGCACAACGCATCACCGGGGGCAAACTACCTGCCCTCCAAGACAGCTACAACACCAGATGTCACAGGAAGGCAAAAAAGATCATCAAGGACAACAACCACCCGAGCCACTGCCTGTTCACCCCGCTATCATCCAGAAGGCGAGGTCAGTACAGGTGCATCAAAGCTGGAAACGAGAATCTGAAAAACAGCTTCTATCTCATGGCCATCAGACTGTTAAACAGCCATCACTAACATAGAGAGGCTGCTGTCAACATACTGGATCAAATCTCTGGCCACTTTAATAAATGGACTTAATAAATGTATCACTAGTCACCTTAACGCCACTTTAATAATAACGCCACTTTAATAATGTTTACATATCCTACATTACTCATCTCGTATGTATATACTGTTCTATACCATCTACTGCATCTTGTCTATGCCGCACGGCCATCACTCATCCATTTACTTATATGTACATATTCTTATTCATCCCTTTACATTTGTGTGTATAAGGTAGTCGTTGTGAATTTATTTGTTAGATATTACTGCACTGTCGGAACTAGAAGCACAAGCATTTCACAACACTCGCATTAACATCTGCTAACCATGTGTATGTGACCAATAAGATTTGATTTAGACAACATGGCAGAGAAACCATGGACAGAAGGGATCTGCTAAGGTGAGACATCAGTAACATGTTACTTGATTCCTACATGATGCTGTCATAATGAGAATGTGGGTGTGTCCCGTACCGTAGGCCGCACCCCCAGGAAGCCAGAGCAGTTCTCAGCACCACAGTGGCATGACGACCTTCTGTTACCCACAAGGTCCAGATTATAGTTAAACGTCAGCTCAGTGCCTGCAGAACGCGCACACACAGACGATTATAGTTAAATGTCAGCTCAATGCCTGCAGGAGAGAGGAGATCGATTAGAGAGATCAATCAACAAAGATACTGAACGTGTGTGTACTGCTCTCCTCACCAGCCTCCATGTCACACAGGGTGAAGAGGCCTATGCGTATGTCTCCGTTGACGGTCCATTTCTGTGTCTCACAGTTGGGGCTGCAGCTGTGGTTAATGAAGCGAGAGGAGTTCCCTTTGGGCCCGGCGTCTATCACCCGGTCCTGAAGAACACACACACAGGCAGTTAGACATATACACGCCGTCAGACCCCCCCCACACACAGCCAAGAGACGCACACTACTGAACAGAGAGAGAGACAAGTAGCTTAACAGATTCATACACATACTATGTATTACCGGTCATGAGGTGGAGGTGTCAATTAAAAGGAGCCCATTTCAGACTACTGGGACACAGTCTATAATGTCATTACCTTGGTGAGGGTGAGCATGTAGAAGTCGGTCACGTGGTTCTCATGAGCGCGTTTGATTCGCTGCTGGCACTCCTCTGAATCTATCACCTCTCCCACGTACTCGGTCACAAAATCTCCCTGCGGAAGAGGCACAGAGCACATACGAAACACAATACACATCAATCCTTACAACAAAGCACACCTGTGGTGTTATTAATAATCATCTCTGATCTACACATAACACAGGCTCGGTTCTATTTTGGTCTTTAGCCCCATTCCCTAAGCCCTCAGCCTGTTCACAGATCTGAAAGGTTTGGATAGGTACAAACAATATGACAGGCTAGGTGGAGCCCTCACGATGTTGCTAATGCCAATCAATTTCAGAGGACACCTAAAGGGTTAGGTTGTAGGGATAGAAATGGAACCAGGCCCCACACTACGTCCACCCTAGCAGCCCTCACTCACCTTCCTGAGGGCCTGGTTGGTCTTGAGGCCCCAGCCGCAACCCTCTGTCTTAATGACCTCTGTCTCAGAGTACAGACGCTTCGAGAAGCATTGGTTCTCACAGCTATCACCTGCTGGACACACCTAGGACAGGAAAACAGGGCTCAATTGGGCTGCACACGCAAACACACACACACAAACACAAGCACACACACCAACCTGTGAGTGACACTCATACTGCAGCATGCGGTTGAGACATTGGGAGTCTAGGCTGCAGGGGTGTTGGTCTGTGGGCTTACAGTTGCATCGTGGGATTTCTGACAGGTCGGCTATGTGCACCTGCACCTTTCCCACCGGCTTGTTGGACTGAGAGAGACATGACAACAATGTCACAATGAGATATAAAGAGGGCTCATTCAGCTCATTTTGTTCGGCAAAGGAAGACTTTATATGGCAGAAGATTTGTAGGGCAGGGTATGTGTTTGTAGGGCAGGGTATGTGTTTGTAGGGCAGGGTATGTGTTTGTAGGGCAGGGTATGTGTTTGTAGGGCAGGGGTGTATCACAAGAGGTTGGTAGCACCTTAATTGGGGAAACGAGCTCGTGGTTATGGCTGGAGCGGTGTCAGTGGAATGATATCAAATAGATCATACACATGGTTTGATGCCATTCCATTTGCTCCGTTCCAGCCATTATTATGAGCTGTCCTCCCCAGCAGCCTCCACTGGGGTGTATATAGTATGACTGGATGTATTACCTTGATGAACTTGTATGGTGAGGGTTTGCGTGAGTTGCGTTCCTGCTCCAGGGCCTCCCTGCTCTCCCTCTGAGCCTTGAGCTCCTGGAACCTGCGAGCAGCCTCCTCCAGAGCTGACACACACAGAAGGGATGGAATTACACTGTGCTTGTCTCACACACTCAGGGCCAAGGCACTATCATTTCACTCAAGAACCAATAGTCCATTTCATAGTTTCCCTTGACGATTCCCGATCTATTGTAGCACAGGGCACAGAGTACAGAGCCAAAGGTGGCCTCACCTTTCTTAAAGGTCTTGTTGATGTTGATTTGGCCAGTGACAGGGGTCTTGTCATTCTCCACGTAGGGGAACACACGGCCCTGGTTGATCCAGTAGTAGTCATGGGAACCAAAGAAGAAGACAGGGAATTCTCCGATGTCGTGACGGAGCGTCTGGATGTTGGGAGGCACCAGGCGAGGGTTACAGATCTCCGCTGGCCACCACCTGATGGGGACAGACAGGGGACAGCAGGGAACATCAGGAGAGAAAGAACGCTACCAGCCCAGAAGTTACAGCTAGCTATAAGTGTTTTTTTTTATAATTTCTCTAGACCGGGGGCACTTCAATCTGGCCCACGAGACAATAATACCAATTTCTTTTTTGCACTTTTTTCTCCCCAATTTCGTCGTATCCAATTGATAGTTAGTCTTGTCCCATCGCTGCAACTCCCGTACGGACTCGGGAGAGGTGAAGGTTGAGAGCCGCGCGCCCTCCGAAACACGACCCCGCCAAGCCGCACTGCTTCTTGACACAATGCCCGCTTAACTTGTAAGCCAGCCGCACCAATGTGTCGGAGGAAACACCGTACACCTGGCGACCATGCGCCCGGCCCGCCACAGGAGTTGCTAGAGCACGATGGGACAAGGACATCTCGGCCTGCCAAAAACTCTCCTAACCCGGACAACGCTGGGCCAATTGTGCGCCGCCTCATGAGTCTCTCAGTCACAGCCAGCTGTGACACAGCCTGGGATCGAACCTGGGAGAGGCCCCCACAAATTCATTTTAACAAATTAATTTCAAAATCCCGATGTGGCCCTCCAGCCAAAAAGTTTGCCCAACCCTGCTGTAGACAGACTGGTTTCCTCCCACAATGTACCAATGCTCCAGATTACGTCTGTAGAAGTTCCGGCATCAGTTGGGACAGAGAAGACGAGTCGGAAAATGGGAACATTTGATGTTTATCCATTAAATTTTTGGGAGCATATGCAAGTATCTTCATTTATTTTTTACATACGTTTACTATACCATTAGTAACCTCTCCAACATATTTTAGGTGTGCATCAACTCATGCTGCTAACCTGTAGTTTCCCAGTTTGACCCAGACGATCTGTTTGTAGTGGGGTTTCTTTCCTGCCCTACACTCCCTGCAGGACCACGCCCCCTCTGGCATCTCCATATCCAAACACTCTGGGTGGAACGACGCCGGGCACAACGCACAGCACAACAGCTTCTCTCCTGCAGGGGTGTGTGTGTGTGTGTGTGTGTGTGTGTGTGTGTGTGTGTGTGTGTGTGTGTGTGTGTAGAGAGAAAAGAGCAGCACAGGGTTAGAGAATGTACTTCCACACCTGGACACTAGGGGCCACCACACTCTAAGCCTCATCCTTAGGCATGCAAATCATTCAACCACTTCACTTCACACTGTGAGCAATGCTTTGCCCAAGTAAGTAATATAGTCTTCCAGAGATCTAGGTGGAGCCATTGTGACATTGCATCCGCTCGTTTCGTGTGTATGAGAAGTGGCTATAGATATCTCTTGAGTCTTTCCCAAACGAGTCACATTGTTAGAATAATTTCTAACTCCCACAATATAATAAAGTTTGCTTTATGTAGATGAAAACTATGCTGTGGTGGACACCATTTTGATAAAAGAATGCAGTGTTGACATTGCTGAGGTCCTCTGCTTTTACCTCAGCAGTCAGTCATTGATGGTGTAATGGAATGTCTGACAGGCAGGTTTAGAGTACAAGGCCCATTGTACAATCACAACACATGCTATAGCACCCATGATAATAATACATCTGTAAATAAACCATAAATCACAAACAAACTATTACCAAAACAACAGAACGGCACAAAGCTGCCATGCACACCTGCTTGTAAAGGGGGATGTTTCACTTCCCTGCACCACTGTACTCCACATAGTCTTGGATGGAATCTCATTTAAACAGCATGTGGTTGTGAAAGTGTTTTAAATGTCAAATGGGTAATATTGTTGATGAGTAATAATCACATTATTTGTCAACTAGGAAGACTGCCAGCATTTGTCAGCATTTTATTCAAACATTGATTTCCTCATCGAATTGATGTGCTTGTGAGGAATAGTATCAGGAACTGCTAGGAGCTATAACCTATCACAATCGATATTTCTTGGAATAATTAACTCCTTAACAAAGCAAAACCTCAAAACGAGACAGCAAACATCCAAGACAGATCGCAGTAAAGTGAGAGCAGCAGATAAATGAGGGACAATTATTTTCATTCAAAAACAGAACTTAGCAGTCATCAAAAATAACACCATTAGATGTAGTCTTTCAGATGAAGACAGGATCAAAGTGCTAAAGCAAAGAAGTTGTGTTCCTCCAGCAGCAACAAGCCTTCAGACAGGGCAGGGCGTAAAATAACCCTGTGTGTGACTTCAGCAGCAACAAGCCTTCAGACAGGGCAGGGCGTAAAATAACCCTGTGTGTGACTTCAGCAGCAACAAGCCTTCAGACAGGGCAGGGCGTAAAATAACCCTGTGTGTGACTTCAGCAGCAACAAGCCTTCAGACAGGGCAGGGCGTAAAATAACCCTGTGTGTGACTTCAGTAGCAACAAGCCTTCAGATAGACAAGGTGTAAAATAACCCTGTGTGTGACTTCAGCAGCAACAAGCCTTCAGATAGACAAGGTGTAAAATAACCCTGTGTGTGACTTCAGCAGCAACAAGTCCTCAGACAGACAGGGCAGGGCGTAAAATAACCGTGTGTGTGACTTCAGCAGCAACAAGCCCTCAGACAGACAAGGTGTAAAATAACCGTGTGTGTGACTTCAGCAACAAGCCCCTTACAGGGCGTACAATAACCCAATGAGACAGGTCATCACTCTTTTCATCACCCTTTCCCAATGTTGATGATGAAATTGGATGATGCTATGTTACAGTGTGCTATGGTCCGCTTGTACAGATTCTATTTTGGGTTTGTGCAAAGTTTCCCATTCCACCGTTTACCAGAGACAAGCTTAATGTCTGTAACAATTTGTTAACGTGGTTCCTGTTGAACCTGTGCATGTTAGGCTCCCTGACAGGTTATTTTACGCCCTGTTGTAACATTAATAGCAGCAGATTGTCTGTTCACACGTTAGAGGCAGAACCAAGCAATAAAGAGGAATAACAAATCAAATGTGGGAAGTCTAGACACATTCAAACACACATACTAACATACATACACACGCACCAGTAGGAAAAGGGAGAGAGAGTAAAACAGTTATGTTACCTTTCCCAATATTCTTTTTGGTAGCTGTCCAAGAAGAGGGAATCATAGGTAATTTCAACTCAGCACGATTTGACTCAGTCAGAAGGTAGTGGGACTTATAGGCATATGAACTTAATATGATGTCAGTAAGGTCCTGCACTAACAGTCCTACACAAGACACACAGGAAGAGATGGGGTGAGCCGCAATCAGACTACAGTACCCAGGATTCCACAGGAAAGAAAGAACACATATGCTGTTAAAACACATAAACGAGAGAGAAAACTGAGTAATAAGTTAAATGAAAGAGTCGTCCAAACAGAATACTGTAGATACACAGTGCACTTCGCTTATAAGAAATTGAGAATCAACTGCTTTTAGTAACCATGGGGACAAATGTCACTAATACATTCACAAACAGGCAAATGCATTATAAGTGAAGGCTCAATGACATTTTTTCCAAACACAGACAGAGCTCAGTGGACCAGTACTCTCATCCTCCTGCTGCTGCTATGGTGTATCTGAGCTCAGCTAAGCCTCTGTGGTCTCAGTGAGAGCATCACACAGCAATTATCTCTATGGAGATAAATGAAGTGTTATAGAGTTGAATGATTAGAGAAGACTGGATTAGAGGGGATCAGAGGGGGTCACAATTGGCAGGCCATGATCACAGGAACCAACATGAATGGAAGCTCTGGCTAACCCTGAGAGGAACAGAAGGAGTTGGTTAAGTTGTAGCTACGGCTCTATTCACTCAAACACTTGCCTCAGGGGCAGGACAGAGCAACATCCCTCTCCCCTGCTGTCCTCCAGAGCCAAGCACTGTGAAGCCACGGGGCTGAATCTGGAAGCTTCCCTTAAAGAGACAGTGGGTCAGGGGCCCTGGTCAATAGTAGTGGACTATATAGCGAATAGGATGCCATTTGGGACACAGAAAAGGTGAGTGAGTCAGGGTGGGTCCCTACAGGAGGTCTAAAGAGGGAGATAGATCTTACCTCGGGCACAGAGGAAGCACCAGGTCACGTTGACGGGTGAGGAGAGGAGGCCGTTCCTCTTGGTGATGCCATGGCTGCTGCAGATCATGATGTGGTGGGTGAGGACCACACTGCCCGCTGCCACACAGCTGTCCCCTGTGTGGTACGCCACTGGGCAGCGCAGACAACGCATCATACGTCCTGGGGAGGGAGTAAGGGAGGGAGAGAGACTTTAACACCTACAGTATTTGAGGGAGCATTTTAAAGCCTAACGTGGCTTTCGTTCCTCTCCTTCATCTAGACCAGTGTTCTGCCCCCTACCTTTGGCAGCTTGGTGCAGGTCTCTCTCCAGGCAGCAGGTGGTGCAGGTATGTTGGGGGCAGTGGAACCCCCCGCCCGTACCACCCCCCACAGTGCCAGGGAGTTTGTGCACGCAGTCATCATGGTAATATCGCCCGCAGCCAACCACAGAGCAGCGCAACACCTCCCCTCCCCCCGTCTTACAGCTGAAACACGAGTGAGAGCCTAGAGAGGAGGGAGGGGGCGGAGAGAGGGAGGGCGGGAGTGTGTGTCAGAGACAAAGGGGTGAGATAGAGGTGAGTGCCAGTCGACTTTTCATTCCTCCATCAGAGACATTTCTCAATGTCTGCATTAGGCTGCCGGCCTGAAATCACAGAGAGATTTGTCTGTAGGGTAATTTGCATAATCAGGGCTTGAGCAGTATTTTCTCTGTTCACACTCATAGCTTAATTAGCATTCACAAAATAGAAGGATGTGTCTTGGAATAACTTGAATCATCCTTTCATCCATTTCAGCCTAAATGATACTGTAAAGAAGAAAGGAGCAATCAAAGTAAATTTGTCTAATGGTTGTGCAGGTCAAGTGTCATGTCTCACCGTTTCTACATTCCAGACAGGTAAATGTGCCCTCAGGTAGGAAGGTGAGGCCCAGGCACTCCAGATGGAACAGCCGACAGCAGTCCCCCTCACACGACACCAGACCCTCTCCATACACCTCACAGATCTACACACAGAGGAAGGTAGCCTAGTGGTGACAAGTGACAAGGAAAAAAATCTGTCGTTCTGCCCCTGAACAAGGCAGTTAACCCACTGTTCCCCGGGTGCCGAAGACGTGGATGTCGATTAAGGCAGCCCCCCGCACCTCTCCGATTCAGAGGGGTTGGGTTAAATGCGGAAGACACATTTCGGTTGAAGGCATTCGGTTGTACAACTGACTAATAATGGTGACTTTGACAATTGGGTATACAACTTTTTTTTTGTATCAGCTATTTAAAAAGACACAGAGAGCAGAGAGAGAGAAAAGTAGGAAGAAAGACAGACAATAGGACAAGGATTTGGGACAGGAGACCTCTTGGCCTACCTGGCAGACAGTGTCTCTCTTGGCCTACCTGGCAGACAGTGTCTCTCTTGGCCTACCTGGCAGACAGTGTCCCTCTTGGCTGTGCTGCTTCCTTGTCTGGACAGACTGGAGTCCACTGACTGGCTGTCTGATGCGTCGGCATCTACTGCTGCTGGGCTGTCCAAACTCTTCCCAAACAGACTCTACATGGGAGAGAGAGCATGAGTGAGTGAGTGTGTGTCTGTCTGTCTGTGTGTTTTTGTGTGTGTCTGTGTCTGTTTACCTGGGGGTCATTGAGGCCTCTAGAGTCAGAGTCGGATGTGTCTCTGTACTGAGAGGAGGCCATCTCTACGTCTGTGGAGGCTCTGCTGCGTTTCTTCAGAGGCTTACAGGCATCCGAGATCTCACTGGCTCCTACACACCACACCACACGTTAACACACACCTCCACAACACTGCTTCCCCTAACACGTTAAACAAAGCCAGGATGCTTAGAGCAGGATGGGAGAGAGAATCATAGGACAGAGCTGGAGTCTCTACCTTTCTGTGAGCCTGTTCTCAGAGTGGTCTCAGGAGCCATCTCAGCCTGCAGTGAGACAGAGAAAGCGAGAGAGGAATGCTTAATATCTTTATGTTGTATTGTAATCCTAATCTAGAGAACAGAGTGAAAGAACAACATGCTACACTAGAGGGGAACAGAACAGTAGGTGGTAGTAGCAGGTTGGTACCTGTTCCTTTTTGGTCTTCTTCTTGGGAACGGCCTCACAGCCTTTCTCTGACTCAGATCTGCTCCTCACTGACCTGCGCTGCTGCTTACGATCCTGAAAACCTACAGGAAGGAGACACCTGGTTAAAGGTCTGATCTGTGGAAAACATATTGGGGAACATATTCACACCAACACAATATTTACATATTCCAACAGCCATCACCAGAGGACCCAGAAAACGTCCAAACACGTGCATACACAAACACTGCTGTAGAAGTGTTATGTACCTGGTGGGGTGCTGTGGTGAGACCCAGGAGAGGAGGTGTGCTGTGCTGCTTCCTGGTCAATTCTCTTCTCTTCCTTCTCATTTCTCTCCTCTCCCTCATCACCCTCTTCTTCTGGACTGGGTTCTGGCTTAACTCTACAGCCCTGCTGGAGAGAAAAGAAACTCCACTTAAATGCTTCAATTCAGTTTAGAGCAACAACAACATTTAACACCATTGTCAACTAGGATGTCTAGACAAATAGAGAGCACCGACCTCTGGTGAAAACGATCCCAGGTCGGCCTGCCGGCCCTCTCCCTCCTCCCTCTCCACCTCTCTCTCCCTCTGTGGTGAGGGCAGGGACTTCCTCTGTAACAGAGGCCACATTTGGTCACACTTGGTGATCTTTACATTCAGTTTCTTCATGGTGATGGAGAGAGGCAGCAGCTTCCTGGCAGCGGCTGTCTTCCAGGCCCGTACCGGGGCACAGGACTCCTGGGTTCCCCCTGCTTCAGACTGGGTCTTTCGGGCTGGGGGGATGGGCTGTCCAGGGTCCCCGCTCTGGTCCTTTTCACTCTCTGAGGTTTTGAGGTCGGCTGGGTTGTCTGCATTAGGAACACTACACTGCCTACGAGGCTGTCTTCTGGCTGGCTCCGCCCGGTCCGGTGATGTCACCTTTCCTTCTTCTTTCTTACTGGTTGAGCTGGAGGAGCTTTGGGTGCGGCTGGCAGCCCTGGCAGGGGTCTTCTTGGTGGCCGGGGGGGCGTTAGGGTCGGGGTCGACATAGATGAAGGTATAGTTGTCGATACGTTCCTGCTGCGTCATCAGGAAGGCGTCCTCTGCATGGCCGACGCCCACCTCCCACTGAGCACGCTCTCTCTGGGGGAAGGGCTTCATCAGCTGACACACACAAACACACAATTTACATTACATTGTAATCATTATTCAGTCAGTGCATTCAACTATGTTTAGTAGGAAAAAACAACCACATATCAGAATTATTAAAAGTAGACTCTTCTTCTAAATACACTACATGACCAAAAGTATGTGGACACCTGCTCGTCAAACATCTCATTCCAAAATCATGGGCCTTAATATGGAGTTGGTCCCCCCTTTTCTGCTATAACAGCCTCCACTCTTCTAAAGGCTTTCCACTAGATGTTGGAACATTGCTGCGGGGACTTGCTTCCATTCAGTCACAAGAGCTTTAGTGAGGTCAGGCACTGATGTTGGACGATTAGGCCTGTCTCGCAGTCGGCGTTCCAATTCATCCCAAAGGTGTTTGATGATGTTGAGGTCAGGGCTCTATGCAGGCCAGTCAAGTTCTTCCACACCGATCTTGACAAACTATTTCTGTATGGACCTCGCTTTGTGCACGGGGGCATTGTCATGCAGAAACAGGAAAGGGCCTTCCCCAAACTGTTGCCACAAAGTTGAAAGCACAGAATCATCTAGAATGTCATTGTATGCTGTAGCGTTGATTTCCCTTCACTGGAACTAAGGGGCCTAGCCAGAACCATAAAAACAGCCCCATACCATTATTCCTTCTCCACCTAGCTTTACAGTTGGCACTATGCATTCGGGCAGGTAGCATTCTCCCGGCATCCGCCAAACCCAGATTCTTCCGTTGGACTGACAGATGGTGAAGCGTGATTCATCAATCCAGAGAACATGTTTCCACCGCTTCAGAGTCCAATGGTGGCGAGCTTTACACCACTCCAGCCAACGCTTGGCATTGCACATGGTGATCTTAGGCTTGTGTGCAGCTGCTCAGCCATGGAAACCCATTTCATGAAGCTCCCGACGAACAGTTCTTGTGCTGACGTTGCTTCCAGAGGCAGTTTGGAACTTGGTAGTGAGTGTTGCAACTGAGGACAGACAATTTTTATGCGCTTCAGCACTCGGCGGTCCCGTTCTGTGACCTTGTGTGGCCTACCACTTCGCCGTTGTTGCTCCTAGATTTTTCACAATAACGGCACTTACAGTTGACCTGGGCAGCTCTGGTAGAGAAGAAATTTGACTAACTAACTTGTTGCTGTTGGAAAGGTGGCAGCCTATGATGGTGCCACATTGAAAGTCACTCAGCTCTTCAGTCAGGCCATTCTACTGCCAATGTTTGTCTATGGAGATTGCATGGCAGTGTGCTCTATTATATATACACCTGTCAGCAACGGGTGTGGCTGAAATAGCCGAATCCACTAATTTGAAGGGGTGTCCACATACTTGTATATATATAGTGTATGTATCAGCGGAACATAAACACTTCACCAGTTCAATTCCATACCCAGTACTTAACCTACAATCCCATATATGTATGTACATGACTACATAAATCCCTACATAAGTATGTACATGTAGCTATGGTTAAAGTGACTATGCATATATGATGAACAGAGAGTAGCAGTAGCGTAAAAAAGGGGTTGGCGGGTGGTGGGACACAATGCAGATAGATAGCCCGGTTAGCCAATGTGCAGGAGCACTGGTTGGTCCGGCCCAATCGAGGTAGTATGTACATGAATGTATAGTTAAAGTGACTATGCATATATGATAAACAGAGAGTAGCAGCAGCGTAAAAGAGGGGTTGGGGGGCACAATGCAAATAGTCCTGGTAGCCATTTGATTACCTGTACAGGAGTCTTATGGCTTGGGGGTAAAAACTGTTGAGAAGCCTTTTTGTCCTAGACTTGGCACTCTGGTACCGCTTGACATGCGGTAGTAGAGAGAACAGTCTATGACTGGGGTGGCTGGGGTCTTTGACAATTTTCACCGCCTGGTGTAGAGATCCTGGATGGCAGGCGGCTTAGCCCCAGTGATGTACTGGGCCGTAAGCACTACCCTCTGTAGTGCCTTGTGTTCAGAGGCCGAGCAATTGCCGTTCCAGACAGTGATGCAACCAGTCAGGATGCTCTCGATGTTGCAGCTGTAGAACCTTTTGAGGATCTCAGGACCCATGCCAAATCGTTTTAGTTTCCTGAGGGGGAATAGGCTTTGTCGTGCCCTCTTCACGACTGTCTTGGTGTGTTTGGACCTTCTAGTTTGTTGTTGATGTGGACACCAAGGAACTTGAAGTTTTCAACCTGCTCCACTACAGCCCCGCCGATGAGAATGGGGGTGTGCTCGGTCCTCCTTTTCCTGTAGTTCACAATCATCTCCTTAGTCTTGGAGCACAATTGGTTGGGCGCCCGTAAAACTGCTGCCATCTCTTCCGGTGCCATTTTAATTCAACTTCTACCAAGGCGACACCTTTCACAGGTATGCTTTCACTTTTCAGAATTAGACGTGTGTGGGCACGGGATGAATATTGTAAATAAAGGATTTGAAAAAATATATATCTGTCCCAAGTGGGATTGCAACTCACAACCATTGAACTATAAGCCAACTGTTTTAGCAGACTGCGCCACCAATCAGTCATAATTGTTGAGAAAGAATACGAGTTGACATGATCACCATTGTCATCTATTTGTTGTTAGGATGGCTGCAGTTACGAATATAAACGTATAATCCTCATAGCCCACATGTATTTTTGTTTATGAAACGGTAAGCAAAAACATTGAATTTGGTCATATACGGAAATGTGCCTTACAGAAAGTATTCAGACCCCTTGACTATTTCCACATTTTGTTGTTACAGCCTTATTCTAAAATGGATTAAATCGTTTTCCCCCTTAACAATCTACACACAATAAACCATAATGACAAAGCAAAAACCTTTTTTAAATAAATGTTAGCAGATTTATAAAAAATAATAAACTGAAATATCACATTTACACAAGTATTCAGACCCTTTACAGTGTTGAAGCACCGTTGGCAGCGATTACCGCCTTGAGTCTTCTTGGGTAAGACGCTACAAGCTTGGCACACCGGTATTTGGGGAGTTTCTCCCATTCTTCTCTGCAGATCCTCTCAAGCTCTGTCAGGTTGGATGGGGAGCGTCACTGCACAGCTATTTTAAGGTCTCTCCAGAGATTATTCGATCGAGTTCAAGTCCAGGCACTTTGGGCCACTCAAGGACATTCAGAGACTTGTCCCAAAGCCACTCGTGTTGTCTTGGCTGTGTGCTTAGGATCTTGACCTGTTGGAAGGTGAACCTTCTCCCCAGTCCTAGGTCCTAAGAGCTCTGGAGCAGGTTTTCATCAAGGATCTCTCTGTCCTTAATCTTTCCTTCGATCCTGACTACTCTCCCAGCCCCTGAAAAATATCCCCTCAGCATGATGCTGTCACCACCATGCTTCACCGTAGGGATAGTGCCAGGTTTCCTCCAGACGTGACGCTTGGCATTCAGGCCAAAGAGTTCAGTCTTAGTTTCATCAGACCAGAGAATCTTGTTTCTCATTGTCTGACCACTCTACCATTAAGGCCTGATTGGTGGAGTGCTGCAGAGATGGTTGTCCTTCATGAAGGTTCTCCCATCTCCACAGAGGAACTCTGGAGCTCTGTCAGAGTGACAATTGGGTTCTTGGTCACCTCCCTGACCAATGCCATTCTCCCCTGATTGCTTAGTTTGGCCGGGCGGTCAAGAGTCTTGGGGGTTCCAAACTTCTTCCATTTAAGAATGATGGAGGCCACTGTGTTCTTGGGAACCTTCAATGCTGCAGAAATGTTTTTGTACCCTTCCACAGATCTGTCCCTCGACACAATCCTGTGTTGGAGCACTATGGACCATTTCTTCGACCTCATGGCTTGTTTTGTTTTTTAAACACCCACAAACATTTCTAAAAACCTGTTGGGGTATACCTATTGGGTATTTTGTGTAAATTGATGAGGAAAAACATTTATTTAGCCCATGTTAGAATAAGGCTGTAACGTAACAAAATGTGGAAAAAGTCAAGGGGTCTGAATACTTTCCGAATGCACTGTATACACTGTGTCGACACACTCCACTTAACAAAACCATTGCCAAATAATGTCCTGTCACCTGCTTTTATAGTGAGCCTTGAGGTGGTACCACCCAGCACATCTAGAAGGGAGTGGATTTTATTCTGAACCCCTCTCTTGAGATGACGTAGAGCAGGGTTCCCCAACTGGCGACCCACGGGACACACTTGGCCCGCGGGTGATTTTATTTGGCCCCCCAAGTTTGTTTATATATATTTATTTATTTATGTATTTTTGTTATTGCTGGGCACAAAATACTGCAAAAACACCAGAAAATCAGCTCCAAGTGATTTTATTTTGGAAATCTGTTCCAAAGTATTCCCACGCATAGAGATATATGTGATCTTATACAAATGCAAGCAAGGTTTGAAATGATTATGTTTTATCCGCTCAAGAAAAGATCGGCCCACAGTTGAATCTAATTGATGATCCCTGACTCTACATCAAGATTTCAGGGGTAGAGTTGGACCGCTAGGAGCAAAAAGAGCTAGATTTACTACTAAAAGACCAAAATATATAACTGTCAAAATGATGACCAGAATTGACATGTTTAACAATAACTAAGTCTAAAACCACAGATTTTTTTTTCTTCTTCATTAAACTTACTCTTTAAACCAGTGTCCAGAGTGTGTGAGGAGGGTATACTTGTCAGGTCATGTAGTACTGTGTCTCTACCTTGTGTCTCTCTGCTGTCTTGGTGGTCTTGCGTAGAGTCTCAGCCTGCAGCTCATCAAACTGGTGTTCTCCCTGGTACATGACCACTCTCTTCTCATGGACCCAGGCCCGCTCTGCCACACTGCCAAAGAACTGCACATGGTACTCTCTGTGACCTGGAGGGCCACAGGCAGACAGCAGTTAGAGGCTTTTAAATAGTTATGTCTATAAGTTCTGTACCAGAGTGCTAAGTCTAGGTCCAAAAGGCTTCTAAACAGCTTCTACCCCCAAGCCATAAGACTCCTGAACAGCTAATAAAATGGCTACCCAGACTATTTGCATTGCCCCCCCACCTTTACGCTGCTGCTATTCTCTGTTTATTATCTATGCAAAGTCACTTTAACTCTACCTACATGTACATATTACCTCGACTAACCAGTGCCCCCGCACATTGACTCTGTACCGGTACCCCCTGTATATAGCCTCACTATAGTTATTTTACTGCTGCTCTTTAATTATTTGTTACTTTTATTTTTCACTTATCTATTTTTTTCACTTAACACGCATTTTTCTTAAAACAGTATTGTTGGTTCAGGGCTTGTAAGTAAGTATTTCACTGTTGTATTTGGCACTTGAGACAAATTAAATTTGATTTGAATTTGGAAAAAAAATTACACACGTTTTATGCTCCATGACATGCTCCATGACAGCAGTGTGTGTGTGTGTGTGTGTTCACCTCGGGTGTTGATGCGTGTGTGGACATTCATCTGGGGGTCACAGGAGACCATGCAGGGCCACCAGGGGTAGGTACCCACTTTGGCCCACACCAGGTCCCCCACCTCATGGTTCTTATAACAACCTGTACCTGTTATCACTGTAGGGTATTGCTTCTGGACCTACAGTACAGGAGGGAGAGAAAATACACACACTCAATTAACAACAGGGAGTCATGCCCTACCCCCATGACACTTTCTGTAGATTTAAAATAATCAGATGGGTGTATGCAATCATACACTAATCCCTTATTTTCAGATGTCTGAAACTGTTGAAACAGTTACTCTTCAAGTACTGAATAGTGAATTAATCGCACTGGATGACCTAAACCAACAAAGAAAGCGCAAACCAACACTTGCCTTAGGTGCCTTGGGCTCTGCTTTGATGGGGGTCTTCTGTGGCTTCTCTGTCTGCCCCACAGGCAGCTCCAGTGGCTGGGTCTGGGCCTGGGTGTGGGTCTGGGGCTGTGGCTGGGTTTGGATGTCCCTGGCCTGGCCTATAGTTTCCCCCTGTGGCTGCTCCTGGTCATGCTCATGCCCTTCTTCTTGCTCCAGCAGCCTGGCTGTATTTTTCCTCTTCTCCTGCTTTGTCTCGTGTCTGCTGTGGGTCTGGGAGTCCTCGCTGGCCTGGGACTCCTGCAGCAGGTCTCCACACAGCGCAGACTCAAACAGCTCTCTCCCGTTCTGGTACGTCTTTATGATCTTCAGTTTGATCTCTGGAGAGCTGGTCTTCTTCAGGATCCCGCCGGAGGGAGCAGGGGGGGTGTGAGGGAGGTGTGAGGAGGAGATGCTGTCCAGCAGGGAGGGCGGAGGGCTGGTGGAGGGCAAGAGTAACGGGGGAGGAGGGGGGAGAACGTGGGACATGAGGTGAGGTGGTGGGGGGAGGTGGTGTTGGGAGGGCAGGGGCAGAGGACTGTGAGGGTAGGGGTGTGGGTGAGGTTGAGGGTGGTAGTGATGAGGATGGTGGTAATGAGGGTGATGTAGGTGGAGGTGGGGGTGTGGGTGGTGTGAAGGTGGAGGAGGAGACAGAGGGGAGCAGGGTCTCTCTTGGAGGACAGGGGCCCTCAGGACCGTTCCCTCCCCAGGCATGAGGCAATGCTCTCCGTAGCCCCGGATGGCCCCATAGCCGTTGGCCGAGCCGTTGGGAAACTGGGGGTACATGGAGAACTTGGCCTGGGGCTCGTACAGCCCCAGCCCAGGAGGGTAACCGTTGGAGACTGGGGGCATGTCCTCAGAGGCCGAGGGCGGGTAAGAAAACTCTGCTTCCAGGGCAGTGTCGTAGGAGGGGCCTCCGCCCTCATCGCTACCGGTGTCGTAGGCGCCCTCCTGACGGATGTTGGCTGAGTCAATGAGCTGAGGGGGTTGCTGAATTGTATTTCCCATGATCCCTTGCATGAAAGAAAAGGAGAAATCCATTGTTGTGCTCCTGCATCCTTAACTGTCCTGTTCTCTGGCTGGACCTGGAAGAGGACAGACACATAGGAGAAGGCTTGATATATTGATATGGGTTGATATGATGTTGGAAAGGATGTGACTGAAAGAACAATCAGATCTACTACTGTGCATTTATCTTTTTTAATCTATTTCCCATAATAAGACCTAAGAGCTCCCTGCACAGTGTGCACTGAATTAACAAAAATATGTCTGCTGAACGCTTTGCTTTCCCCCATAATTTTAAAGGCTGGCCATCTCTCATTAACGTTAATGTTCGAAAGTTGTTATTAGTGTCTTAATCCTAAACACTATTAGTGTCCTGATACTCAACTAGTAAATGTTCACGCACAGATAGATGACCAAAATAATAAAAATGTAGATCAAGATCATCACGCTGTGAGATATGAGTTTTGGGAAACACTCACTGAGTGAGCTAGGCTGCCATAGACATCTCAGGGGACACAGTAACTCTGTGTTATGTCTGTATAATATGAGAGATCCCTGCCAGTAGTGGAGACATCAGAGCCAACCTTTGAGTGCCAAAGAATCCAACTCATCACTCAAACAGCACAGGCACAATTAGCAGTTCTGAACGACTCATAATGATTGCACGATAGTAGGCAATGTTGTGGTTATTTAAGTTAACCGCTGTTGTAGCTATGGTCGTTTTTCTGACCTTGTGACCTGATCAGGAAAAACCCTCTTATGATTGCCTATACAGTCAGAGTGATAGCCTACAGTTTAGGGCACAGAGTTTTTCCTGGTCAGTTCAAGCAGTATAAATAGACTGTGTGGACCTAATAAATGCCTTTGTTTTTACCTCTGCCAAAATATGAGAAATTCTTAATTTCACTTCTAAAGAAATCCTATTGTTTGATCTCAAACCATCATGAATAAATGCAATATACTATTAATGTGTAGGCAGGCCCTACACATTTCACTCAGTTAAACAGCTCTAGATGTGAAAGCATAGCCTAGATGGCCAAGCTCCCATGCCCTGGGTGAGACAGAAGTACAGGGATAATACAGTGATAATTACAGTAATACATTGATTCCGAAATTGAACAGTTAAATAAAGTGTCATAACGTTGTTACATGCACAAAATAACCTTGAATCAATGTTTCTTTTTTTGGTGTAGACTAAACCTTGATTTGATTGAAATCAAGCAGCCTTTATTGCCATTCCCAAGGTGATATAAGGGGAAATTAATTATCATTAATATGTATCACAGCTACTACTGCTGGATGAGAATATAAAGTAATGTAGATCACGCAGTCCAGCTTTGTATACACGAGTTGATACACTAACACTGGGGTCACTTTATTGAAGAAAACGAAGCACACACAGACTGAAATAGTGTTACATTGTACTGAGTGATTGAACTGCATCATTAGCAGCCGTGCTGTGCAGTTCTGCTGCGATGTTTTTATCTAGCTAGTGTAGTTAGCTCTCATGAACACTGGCAAATGAAACATCGTGTCAATATAAAAACACCTATCTAAAGCCGAGACGATGTTCTTGTATTCTGACACGTCCGCAATGTTTACACATGTATGTTGACATTTCAATACGATGCGGAAGACTAGAAACAAGATGGCAAAGGAAGCTATACATTGTTGCCAATATGGCTGCCTTTGCCCCTTTAAATCAAATTGTCTATCGTGATAACACTTCCATCATTCGTTTGAAGAAAATGTTGAAATATAAACCTAATCCACACGGCGAAAACCTTTGCTAAAAGCACAGTTAGGATGTCAGCCAGCTGTTTATCAATGAGAAAGATATAGAGAACGGAGAACGAAAGATGCTGTGAGAGTCGCGAAATGTATTAAAATAAAATGTCAATACCTTCAGCGTGTCCCATTCTAAACACATACACCAGATATCTGCGCTTCCTTGGGCAAATTACAAAAAGTGATAAAATAAAAAATCTTGGGAAAATATTAGAATGCAGGCCTCTCCGTTTCTAACGCAATTCATTAATAGGGGCAATTTACGGTCACTGCTCGGTCCCCATGTCTTGTCTATTTGCTGTATAACCTAAGGCCTAGTATTTTGCGGAATCTTGGTGGGAATGATCTCGCCCCCTTATGTATTTTCATTTTACTGGCTCCCTCTTCCTTCAGCTGTAACAAAAGCACCCTGCTTTGGGCCTTGTCTGTCTCGCTCAGCGCCAAATCACAAGCTCCGGATTGGCGGGGGTCACACAACCAGGCGCAAACCGGGATGTGTAGTTCTAATCGTTCAGAGAACGTCTCAGCAGCAGAATAAAAATACATGTATGCCTATTAAGAAAACAATGAAAAAGAAAATACAGCTAAAATATTGTATGCATAGGTTAGTTCTGGATAACGTTGGTATAAGCTATGTAAACATAAACAAATTGGGCCAGCTCATATGGCCTAATGTCAAACATCATGCCCTAAATAGATGGTGAAAATATAAATTCCTGTTTAGATATTCTCTTAATTTAAATAAGTTATTCTCTGAAATAATCAATGTGGAACGATTATGATATGATAGATAGCCCAGCCCATGTATTATGGCATGAAATGTTAAGAGGACATAATGGCCCAGGAGGCCTTGGCTGCTACTGTACCTCAACATAGAAATGTGAGAAAAGCACTATTGTGCAGGCTATATATTTCAATAGTGTGTAGGCTAAATATTTCATAGTCTAGTCTTATTTAATGCATAACTTACTATAATAGCCTAATAGCCTGTGTGCAAATTGTGAGGCATACCGTGAGATCAATGTCTATGTACTTTGGTTTGACCATATGTGCCAAGTTATAGCATATGCCCACTCTTCAAACCAAATCAAATGTTATTTGTCACATGCCCCAAATGCTAACTTACAAGCCCTTAACCAACAATGCAGTTTAAAATAAAAATATTGACTAAATAAACGGAAGTAAAAAATAAAAGAGAAACAATAAAAATAACAATAACGAGGCTATAGGGGGTCAATGCAAAAAGTCCGGGTAGCCATTTGATTGAACCGTTTATCGGTTTTATGGCTTGGGGTAGAAGCTCTTAAGAATCCTTTTGGACCTAGACTTGGCGCTCCGGTACCGCTTGTTGATGCATATTAGAATGTAAAATCATACATTAGTTGTTATTATTACTCATCTAATGGTGCAATGTACGTTTGAAGGGAAGCTTCTTTTCAATCAAATGCAGTTAACCAAACCCATATATGAGTGGGTCTTCCCTTTAAGTGGATTGGTTCCCACTGGGAAAAAAATAACTTAATCTATTGGTTCTCAGCCCTGTCAAACAAGCATATCCTCGCCTGATCTAGTACGTCAACAACAATCATGCCTATGAGAATTGCAATAACCTTTTCAGAGCAGCAGCAAAAAATGGGCGAGGTTGACCAAAAGGGTACTACAGGACCTTTATCGAAGGAATACTAGTAATAAACCCATCGTAAATGTGTTTATTATCGTCGCACATCTTCAATCAGCCGACTACTGTGAATGGATTGTACTATTTTGTTATTTTAGATCAGCCTTACGACGCCCAGTCGGCAGCCATAGCAGGACATTTGACATTCGAGGTAAGTTAAGCAACAGAGCTCATCGTCAATCGACTTCCAATTTCAGCTTGTATTAACATGTTTGCTAAAGTCATCCGATATTTTAGATGTTCCGTTGTCAAACTGTGAAAAGACTGCAGATGTTAGCTATTTAGCTAGCTATCTTAACGGTCTTCATCCAATCTGCACATACTAGTTAGATAGCTAGCCACACTACTAGCATGTTGTTGTTAACTAGCTAGCTATGGCGTGAGCTTGACACTGGATGCGTTGTGGCCAGATTGATAGTTTAGCAAATTGCCATGTTCAAGCATCTTTCGAGAGTACGTTAGTTAGCTGGTCGATGGCATGGAGAACTCTCTGTACCTTTAGCTAGTCAAGTTACCAGTTCCTAATGATTATTTTGTCTTGACAGACTCAATTGTTCCTATGACATGTTCTGTTTACGTTCTCATGTGACATAGTCATAGGTCTAACGTTACCTACTCATAGCTAATACAATTTAGCCCAGTATTATTAGACCAATTAATCCACGTCTGGAAACACAACATTGCTATCAGCATATCAGCAAAGATGATTGGAGATGTGAATTATTCTGCTAGCATACAGTCACTGCTCTGCATTCTGCGTCCTTTCCACCCGCCTCTGACTGCTTGCCTCGCACGCCCGCTTCTGGTGTTTTGAGACAAAATACTCACAGCAAAGTATTGTTTACTGTCTTTTTAGATATCCGGTAGATATATGGTTCGGTTCTGCACCAAAGTAAAATGTCAATAGCTATTAAACCATGCTATGACAATGAAAATGACATTCTGCAACCATCCACACTTGTTTCATTTTAATATTATATATATTTTTTTACAGATTTAAATCCGAATAAAAATGTGTATGGTTCTCCATCCTACCCTAATTCAGAATATACACTTTTCATTGTCATGGCATACTTGTTGTCAGTTCACCGGCTTTTCTTGCATGGGAGCAGTTGAAGACCCTACAGTGGAGGTGTCATAATACCCATAAAACCTAGCGGTCAAACAGGGAGATGGTTCCTATCGTTTTTCCACAGGGAATTTTAGAAACACTTAAATTAAGGGCTGTGTTTCTTGTAGGCTTACCCTGTCGTGACGTTATAATAACCATGTAAATCTCTCTCGGACCAGGTGACTTTTATCAATATATTCAGCTCTATTTTACTCACAGATTCGAAAATGCAAATTAGCATGAAAAAAGACATCATGCAAGACTACAAATCCCTGCAAGCTCCTGCATGTTATTTCTAGCTGACACCTTTGCTAACAGGTGAACTGCACAAGACAGTTCATAGAATTGTCAATTTAAAGACATTATGCCAATTTATTAATTACTAAATTTAGCTAACATTAGATATAAGATATCATGGCATTTGTAGTTATTTATGATAGCCACATTAGCAGCTAATTAGCATTTCCTTTTTGGGGGGTAAATACACATGCATATATTGATAAGCGTCACCTTGTCCTAGAGAGATTTACACGGATATCAAAACGTCACGCCAGGGTAAGCCTACACAAAACACAGCCCTTATTTTAAGTGTTTCTAAAATCCTCTATGGGAAAAATTTATGGTGGAAAAACTATTGGAACCATTTCCTTGTTTGACCGCAAGGTTTTATGGGTATGACTCATACTGTGGTACTTGTCGTGCAGTTAAAGATCCAGGGGATAGCATACAGACCCACAGTTTCCATTGACACACTTAACAGCAGGTACCAGCATAAGGAAGGGGGATACCTAGTCAGTTGTACAACTGAATGCCTTAAACTGAAATGTGACTTCCGCATAGGCCTACATGCACTCAAATAAAACTTGGAGCTAGCAAGTGATGTCAATTTCGGGATGTGGAACAAATTGACAATTAGTCGACAGAATGACTACAGCGTTTGCTTATTCTCTTTTCTAAAGATGATTTAAAATTCAAATTCTTTTTTTATTTGTTAGCGCAATAAAGTAATTCAAGGTTGTGTACGCCACCATCTTGACGCATGTCATGATGACACTCACCTGTCTCGATCAATGTGAGAACATTTGTAATAGACAAGATGGCGGCATACACAATGTTGGATTACTTAATGGAGCAAAACATTTATTTAATTTAATAACGGAGCGTTTACTAAATTAAAACGAACCCCCTGCAACTAGACATTGGCATTGGTTGTCTTCCAAGTTGGGAATTGAAGTATTGGCAAGTTAAAGTTGGTCAAATAGTCTGTGCTACGCCAAGACATTTAGGGTTGTGCCGATATATGATTCATTCGAATATCGTGATATTTGACATTGACGAGATATTGTGAAGGGCAAGAAGATATATCGTGATGTTCAAGACTATACTCTATTTGAACTTTACAAATCAACTGCAGTTTTATCAGTTAGGCTGTATCAATATGTTGAAAATTACGTCTAAATTAATTTACTAAGCCTTGTAAAAATCTTTGACATACAAAAATTATTTAATGAGAATGTGATTAGAGTATCGTAAATAATCACAAAAATTGCACAGTTTGGAATTATCTAGTCATTATTGGCGCAAAACGATTATATCGGATATCGCAATATTTCGAGTAGCGTATCGTAGAAGAGGACTCTCCAAATTTCGCCCAACCCTTAACACATTAGCCCGTTACAATCTGCTAGCTAGCCTACACACAGTATTTGAGTCATCGGCCTGTCATCACGTATATACTTATCATTCTAAATCCTAGGGATGTGACAAATGGAAAAAAATTCTTCAAGTTTAAACAGCCATTTCTTTCTGTTTAAACGATAAGAAACAACTCTTAAAATTGCAGGTGAATTCACAAGGCAAAAGGTTCCTGCGTATAACCGCTAAGGGGCAATGCAGTTCCATCTACCGCAGTCATGGCTACTCCTTCCTCCATCCCCGAGTCTCACTGCGTCCCTTTCAGATTTGGAAAGAGATGTAGTGGTGGAGCGTCCTCAACTCCTTACACGTCGACTCCTGGTGTCAACTCCCATTCTGAGTGTCAATATTTGATTCAGCTAGGAATCAACTCCTAAGAGTCAGTATTTTTGGAACGGAGGAGACTGATTAGTTGCAGTACTTCCGAGAACACAAACACTTGCATATTTCATAGCGAGAGGGGAGGGGCATAGTATAGGCAGGTTTTCCACCAGACAGACAGTCAGAACCATTCACTAGGCCTATCTATCGGTAATCAAAAGCTGTATCTCGCAATGGAATGCTGTATCTTGCAATTTCTTGGATTGGATGTGTCCCGCAACTCCGGTAAAGCAGGGCCTAACATCAGTGACTAGCCTAGGATATTTCACATACAACAGAGTGATGACTGAACACACATTCACATTAACGAAGAGAAAGAGCAGACGAGCCAGTGCAAGGAAGGAAGGGAGAGAGAGAGAGGAGGGGGCAGGCAGAAAGAACCATGCGCATATGTCTTGGTAATCTGTATCTCGCATATTCACCAAAGTAACCTAAAGTTTGCCTCTTTCTCCCTGGTTTTATTTAAATTATGCAACTTTCCCAAGGCCTTTTTATAGCCTATCGTAGTCTATAACACGTCAAATAAATAATGTTTTGTGATAACTGCACTGTGATAAAAAAATATAGTTTGGTTTAAACGTCACACCCCTACTAAATACATTACAAAGCCATGGGGTTATTCATTTCACTGATCTTGTTGTTCACCCTTTCAGGAGACCTCAATTTGCCGGTGCAATGGCAGTGTTCAGTCCACAGGTGCTTCTGGCAGTAACACGATCAAGGTAGGAGACCAGGTCACCTGCTCTACATTAGAAACTATTTAGACCTGCACTGACCTCTACCACACAGACAGTGGGGCCACTGCCCGTGTACACAAGATCCCTGGTAGCTAAATCAGTTGATTAACACTCAGGAAGTCTTTTGGAAGAGTTTAATATGTAAACAAGCTAACTGTAAATACAGTAGGTGGCCATTGGTCTTGTCTACTTTACAGCAGTGTGTATGACTGACTGCTGTAGTGAAAGTAAGGATACTTCACATATGACCAGGCAGTCACTGACATACAGGTGTATCTGTGTTCTGTCTCCAGGGGATCTTACCTGCTGTCTAAAAGGCACAGCTGCTGTCCTCTCCCCTCCACTGCTTATGTCCACCACCACCTGGACCCCGCCAGCCGCCTGTCACCCCCAACCTCCCTCAGGCACTCCAGGTCTGGCTACCCTCAGTGCGTTCGGCTCCATGGCGCCAGACCCCACAGTACCACCCTGCTGGCCAGATCTCTGCACAGCTCCTGTGTCTGGCTGCAGGGCACCAAGCAGGACACCAAAGCCCCCGCCACCCCAGCCCAGGATGACCCCCCAGGGACCCCCAAGAATGGCCCCTCTGTCCACGCACCCCAACCTCCAGCCCCTGCTCCCCCTGTTGCAGCCACTGTAGCGGCTGCAGCTGTCCCTACGGTCCAGGTAGTGAGGAAGTCTATTGGCCAGAGGGTAGTGGATGAGCTGAAACACTACTACAATGGTTTCAGGCTGCTGGGGATCGATACCAAGATCGCAGGGAGGATGGTGTGGAGACTGCTGCATGGACAACTGCTCTCACGCAGGGAGAGGAGACGGGTAAGGCCGGGGGGAGTGATACAAATAAACCAATGTTTCATATAGCTGCTCCATCCCAGACGTTAGCCACCATGGCCCATAACGTCCCACCAATGGACAGCTTAGCTGACAATATCACAAAAACTATGTTTCCCTCAAAGGGGCAGAAGGCCATATGTTGTAATGGTTCTGGGTGACCAGGTAGCTAGCAAAAATGACAAGAAACTGTCATGTGAATCATGTGTCTAGTTTCAGCACGGTGATCTTGTTGTTGATACCATGTCTTGTTTTGAAGTGTTTTGACTGATGTCAAATTTGCTAGCTAGCTAACCAACATCTGTAATGTTGTATTTGAGAGTACTCATTGTGCAACTTCATTTATGTTTTCAATAAACATTGGAGAAAAAATATAGTTTACATGTTATAAGCAATCTAAGCCAACCCCACCACATTGATTGAAAGTGCTGAGCTGTATTTGACCTGTATGTGACTATGTTTTGTGTTGACTCTAAACTGTCTCCTGCATATTGCCCTGATGGCAGCCAGCATGTGTATAGTAGGTCAGACTGTCATTGTTGTGACTATTGATGTGACCATGCAGGGAGTGTAGGCTGAGCTCTCTCTGTGTTTAACATGTTCCTGAAGGAGTAAATAAAAGGCTTGGGCGATATACAGTGTATTTAGAAGTACCGGCCGTATGATTTTTGTGGGTCTGGGGGTGAGTGCTACACCACTGCTTATAACTATAAGAAATCTAAGATCTGTCAAGTAAGTTATACCCAGCTCAGGGCTCCAGCTATGCATTTGGTTTACTAACTTGCTAGCTAAGTGGCTAGATGTCAAGATCAAGCTTCTTGGTTCCAGCAGAGACATTCAATTCCCCTCCTGGATCAAGATCCCTTGTAAAATGCGCCCCTTCTGTGCACTTCCGGTAATACCATATTCCCCGGTATGGTACAGAGACGGTATGAAAATCAGGATATTGCCAAACCCTAGTAAATAACAGGGTGAATCTTAATGTTATGCCTGAGGGCAGGGTGAGAGAACCTTGAGTGCGGCCCAAATGGCACCATATTCCCTCTATAGTGCACTACTTTTGACTAGGGCCTCATAGACCTCTGTTCAAAAGTAGTGCACTGTATAGGGAATTGGGTCCCATTTGGGATGCGGATTTGATACGTCTACCGTGGTGACACAGCTCCATCTTGGGGAATCCAATTCAGAGGGTGTCCTGTTTCTAACAGTGACTGCAGTTAATTGAAAGGTTCACGGTCTAGACGAGCAGCACTTTCTCTGCTAACTACTACCCGCCATGTTGACGCTCAACGCTCCATGACAATGACAAAATAACATGATAAGAATGCCCATTAGAATACTAAATCTATGGCTCTGAATTGGGGTGCGTTGGTAAATTCGCTCTTGCTATTCTCCGATTTCAGGACTCTCGTCTGAGTGTGCCAGAGCTCAGAATAACTGAGGAATTTACGAACGCTCAACACCCGTTGAAAATGGCAGGTGTCAGCAAATGTCGCCAAAAAAAGTGTAATTAAATTGTTGCCAGCAGCACAGTTACAGTCACCAACGCTCTGGATAACATGAAAACAGCTTAACCAGCTCTGTCAGGGTGAGTAAAATGGTCAGAGTGAGGTGTTCTCTCATTTGTGTCTGGAAGTAGCTAGCAAGGTAGCTAACGTTAGCCAGTTAGCTTGGGTGCTTGACTGCCGTTGTGAGGTCAGAACGCTCTGATCAACCCTACTCCTCGGCCAGAGCGTCCAGTGTGCGCTCAGAGAGCGAAATGCTCTGAATTTACAAACGGACAATCTGACAAAGCTCTGAATTTAAGAAAGCCAAAAAGGGCACTCTGAGCACACTCTGGCACCTTTAGATTGAATTTACAAACACACCCATGGTTACTGTTCATCCTACAGTTACCAAAAAAAAGCTTTGGCATACTGTAGTCTCATGTGATTCTCATAGATCTGTCTTATGTAACATGTGCCTTTCAGTTAATTGTAGGGCAGGATTTACAGCAGTGGAGTACCAGGAACCGGAGAATCATGAAACCATGATCAGCTGATCACCTCAATCTCTGGGAGGTGTTCAGCAGTCAGGCACGTAACAGGGAAAGGTGTTACACGTTAAACTTGTTAAACCAGTAACAATGCTGCAAATATTTTCTTTCAGTTTGAACATGTCGTTTTCTCTCGTTGTGCCTTTGGACTCAACCAAAGGAGTCCACCACATGCCGTGAGGTATTATAGTTGAACCCTCAGCCAATTTTAGAGGCCCTCCTGTTGGCCATAGTGACAAAAGCTAATTTCTTGCATTTATACACATTTTGCCATGTGGTGAAGATAACATTTTGCAGTTTTAAAGCACATTTCCTGCAATTATACACATTTTGCCATAGCTTATGCTATCTGAGTGACTCAAACATAACAAAATCAATGGGGGCCCAATGACAAAAATACTCCTGAATGCAGCATCTTTGGAATTTTAGATTGTTTGTCCTGAAAGAGGATCTTATAAAAATATATATTTAGGTAAATTGTCTACCTACTGTATATCTGGTTTTAGTCCTTTAAGTTTACACTGAAAACGGACATAGGCGGCCCGCCCAATACTTTTCAATGCAGAAAAAAAGTCCTCTGACTTCAGCCTCCAGGTTTATCAGTAAGGCTGATTTAAAAGTATGCATTGACCCTATTGCCTCAATGATACAGGATAGGCACAACAACAGAATTTGTTCTTAACTGACTTGCCTAGTTAAATAAAGGTTTAAAAAAAACTTCCCGCCTCGTGCCCCATCCTGTGTGAATGCCATGGTAGAGCTTTACTCGGCACCGGGTCTATTTTAGAAAGACTCACAGTCCTGGTAGTTTGCCAGAGACTGAGGGACAGAATCCTAACATAGTGTTGCCCATGGTGGGTCAAGGTGGAATCCTTCTTGTCTCATGGCTTAATATGTGGCCACAGACATTTGTTTTGGTGACTTGGGAGGTCAAAGAACATTTTTGCGAAAAAAGTTTTGTTGGTCACATTTCAAAATGTTTGGGATCCACTCTGTACATAGGTGTTGTGCACTGCAAAACTCACACTCTCTCTTACTCTTTCTCGCTCTTTCTCACTCTCTCTCGCTCTCCTCTCTCTCTGTCTCTCGCTGTGTCTCTCTCGCTCTCTCACTTTCCTCTCTCTCGCTCTCCTCTCGTGCTCTCTCTCTCCTTTCTCTGTCTCTCTCGCTCTGTCTCTCTCTTCTCTCTCTCCTCTCCTTTGATGTTGTTGCTTATCGTTGTCAGACATGTTACTGTTTGGTTTGCTAAGTGTTGTCTGTGTCTCTCCAGCTGATGAGGACGTGTGCTGACCTGTTCCGCCTGCTACCCTTCATGGTCTTCATTATTGTCCCCTTTATGGAGTTCCTGCTTCCCGTCTTCCTCAAGCTCTTCCCTGAGATGCTGCCCTCCACCTTCGAGACAGAGACCAAGAAGGCACGTTTTTCACGCTGTTACAATGTTAATGACCCTGTTGTTGGCTGCTTATCAATAGTCTAAACTTGCTTCCTTGTCTCCTCTCCTTCATCTGGACTGATCTGAAGTCATGATATTTTAGGGGAAAATTGTTGTTTTCCTGTTCTTCCATATCAATGCAGATGAAGGGAGACAAAGGTACACTATTGAGATGCACCCCAGTAGGGGATATCCTTCCACAGACCTGTAGAATAAGCAGGGGTCTGTCCCAATAATCTCTCCTTTCTCCTGACTTGTTCACCTCCCTTCATAGATTTGACAGTGCACTACTGTTCTAAGAAACTCTTTAGCCCATGCCTACACCAATCCAATGTTTTTACATTTGTTGGGAATAGTGAACGAGTGCACACTTCAGGAAGAGAGAGAGATTATTGGGATATACCCCAGGTCTTTGTGTTGGATTTGCCCCAGTAGGCCTGACCTGTCGGGTCTAATGGTCCCTGTCTGCTCTGGCTAGCTGTCGATCACTCATGGCTGAATGGCTCTCAGATATGTCCTCCTGCTCTTGTACAGCACTGGTGCCTGGCCTCTCACATCATGGCTGTTGGGATACCAACAGGAAGCAGTGGTAAAGACCACCATTAGCCAACTGGTGCATTTTGAAGTGGGATTGTTTTCAATTATGAACTGGGTGGTTCGAGCCTTGAATGCTGATTGGATGACAGCCGTGGTATATCAGACCGTATACCACGGGTATGACAAAACATGTATTTTTACTGCTCTAATTACGTTGGTAACCAGTTTATAATAGCAATAAGGGTATATTTAAGGCATGGGGTTTGTGGTATATGGCCAATATACCACGGCTAAGGGTTGTGTCCAGGCACTCTGCTGCGTCGTGCATAAGAACAGTCCTTAGTCGTGGTATATTGACCATATATCACACCCCCATGCCTTATTGATTAAATATACCCTTTTAAACATTACCTAGCAACTTGATTAAATGCGATTGAGGCTCCTTTTTAGAACATTCTAAAACCAATTGCTATTAGCTAATGCCAGATTATGCATAAGGACCATTTGAGAAATAACTCTTTATAATAATATAATAATCTCTTTCTCCTATCCTTCTCTCCCTCTTTCTTTCTCCACTTTCTTTCTCTTTAGGTGGAGAAGCAGAAAAAGGGTCTTGCTGCTAAGCTGGAGCTGGCTAAGTTCCTCCAGGAGACCATAGCAGAGATGGCCAAGAGGAACAAGACTAAGGCTTTGACCGAGGACGAGACACAGCGCTTCTCCACCTACGTACAGAAGGTAATTTAGCCAGGGGGCAAAGGTCACGCATCCAAAGCTCTGATTCATGAGTGTTTCAAGTTTTCATCCCGTTGTGTTCGGTAGCCCTGGTCAAAAGGTCAGAATTAGAATGCTCAAGATGTGATTATACGTCCTAAGCCTGTCTGCATGACTAGAGTCCCAAGACTGCTCTAACTAACCCCTGTCCTCCCTCTGTCATCTCCAGGTTCGTCACACAGGGGAGCAGCCCACCACTAAGGACATTGTCAAGTTCTCCAAGCTGTTTGAAGACGAGTTGACGCTGGAGCATCTAGAGCGCCCCCAGCTGGTGGCCCTGTGTAAGCTGCTAGAGCTGCAGCCTATAGGAACCAATAACCTACTCCGCTTCCAGCTGATGATGCAGCTGAGAACCATCAAAGCAGATGATGAGTTGATAGCCACTGAGGGTGTGCCTGCTATGAGTGTGTCAGAGCTGCAGGCAGCATGTCGTAGCAGAGGGATGAGGTCACTGGGTCTGACCACTGAACAGTTACGTCAGCAGATGCAACAGGTCAGACACTCAACCTATCTATCTGCAGATCACCTTGTTAAAGATGCATCACTTCAAGCCAGTAAAGGAGTCAATCTATTAATTGTATTATAAGAGATGCGTCCCAAATGGCACCGTATTTCTTAGGGAATAGGGTGCCATTTTGGACGACAAACGATTTGCTTCTTCAGTGACCCGTAACCTCTCTCTCTGTCTGTTCTAGTGGTTGGACCTGCACTTGAAGGAGAACGTTCCTCCCTCTCTGCTGCTGCTCTCCAGAGCCATGTACCTGACTGACATCAAACCCGTCATACCCGTCATACCCCCTGTACCCAAACTAGAGGTAAGACATCATACCCCCTGTACCCAATTAGAGGTAAGACATCGTACCCAATTAGAGCTAAGACACCCCAACCAGATCAGTTCAGATTGGTGAAAGGTAATCTGATTCTAGGTTTGGGTAAGGTAAGTTTCTGCCCCCAGTGAGTCCCATAGAAGAAAAGGTTTCCCCGAGAACTAAGGCTTGACCATCAGATCATGGAGACCTGGTTGACTCTCCAACTCATGAGTGTAGTGATGTAGAAATGCAGGTCAGCCATGTGAAGTACTGTATGTTCATGCTGCCAACTCTCTAAGGCTGAGTTTTCACAGCCAGCCCAATTGTGATATTTTTTCCACTGATTGGTCTTTTAAACTATCACATCAGCTCTTTTCACATCAGATATTTTTCAAAACTGATCTGATTGGTCAAAAGACTGTGTAAATGCAGCCTATGAGTCTTTATCACCACAACAGTCTCAGGACACACTGTGAAGGCACTACCGCTGCTTACATAACTGGCTTTATCATTCCATTTGTGTGTGTGTTTTTGTTTTCAGAACAGTGTGAGATCATAAGAGAAATGTGTAAGCATGTATGATGGTAATGTAACATTGAGTTGTGTTGTGTGTTGCAGAAGGCCACTCCTCCCCCAGCTGAGATCCCAGAGGGAACCGCAGCTTCCTCCTCAGACTTACTGGTGGACCCAGCTCTGGTCATCAAAGACAGGCCGGTCAGTACACAGACAAACACACAACAACAAGCTTTCCGTCATGACAATGTGGCGTTTCACCAGCAGCATTTTAATTAAACGGACATTGGAGAAGTTTACCTGACCCATATGCATTGGATGTGTAACCTGCATTGGATGTGTAACCCCATATGCATTGGATGTGTAACCTGATCACCCACAGCGCTCAGAATGACTGAATTCAGATTTAGATTATGGTAATTCATTTTAACAGAACGGTATGCGGATCCTTCTTACCGAATTTCGATGCCCACATTTACTTTTCCCCAGCCAACAAGATGAGTAATGAACTATCCCCCATAGTAGAAAAGTTGACCTATTCTATTGGTCAGCTTGTCGAGAAAGAAATAGCCTATTACAAACAGACTCTGGGACAGTTGTGGGACCATAGATCCCAAATTCAAACAACCAGTAGGCCTAGGCCACATAAAAAAAACAACAATGTTAAAAAGCAATGAGTTTGCAATGCGCACAAGGCAGTAGGTTACTCGCGACTGTTCGCTCCATAATGCAATTAGTGGGAAAACACCATTGTCAAAAGCGAGCAGTTTCATGTGACAGAGATGGAAATATCTGTTCTAAATTTTTAAAGAGGGGAGATCTAATATGCAAAACTAGCATGGGTTGCTAATAATATATTATGACTAGGATTGTGCCTTTGGCTACTGGACAATGAAATAAAGTTTATATAAAATATATGCCTCTGGATATGGTCTGATTTTGGCTAGGCTACACAGTAAAGGGTATAAAACATGAGAACTTTATTTTTTATGGGAGGGAAATGGAATGCAACACATGATTGGATCATCACTCACGTTCCATCAAAACACAAAGTGCTTTCATTGGATAACAAAAGCCAAAGATAGAAGGCATACGATATTCCCACCAATCATGAGCCCTAATCATGAGCTCGGTAGCTCTGGTCAAAGACAGACCGGTCAGGAATCTTCTCCAGGATGACCCGTGGAGCAGTATACAGTGTCCTCATGTCTGGTGTGTTTCTGTTCCTCCAGGCAGAGGAGTTGAGAGACAAGGCTGCCATCGTCTCAGACAAACCTCCTACCCCTGCCCAGGTCATCCAGGTCAGTCACCTTTGACCCCCAGTCATATACCCACAGGGATTAGTTACTAGATGGATTGGCAGAAAGTGCAGTGCTTTTCTAGCATGGCCAGATAGTGATAGCCGTGAGGATAAACCAGTGTGTGTTTGTTTACAAGTTTGTGGCTGTAATCCCATTAAGCCCAATACTGTCTCATCTTTCTCACGACATCCTAGTCACCACACACACACACACACACACACACACACACACACACTTGCTGTACAGGAAACAAACAGATTGGAGAGATAATAGGAATCATTCAAGTAGTTGGCACCGGGACACAAATGAACCTACAACAATTAACCATTTGAATTACAGTATGCCCATAACAACAGGTTCCTAAAATATCAAGTCAATAAACACCATGCACTGATGTATGTAAATAAGCTATTTAAAAGTAAGTTTATTACATTTGTTAAAATCCATGTCACTGTAATTCAATGAATGCCATTGGTCTCTTTTTCATTGTTTGTTCCTAGAATAACCATTGTCCTCTGACCTGTAGGCTAAAGGAGCAGAGGCGTCCCAGAAGAGCAAGATGAGCGCCAACGGAGTGTGAGGAGGAGGTAACAGTGAGCAGGACTGCAGGGGCTTGACCACACCACAACCCTGTGTCCTCGTGGGTGGGGGGGGCGAGACAATCAAGCTAATCTACAACCTAAGGGATCAGTCAACCCAACCACCTATCTACCCTCCTTAACGCCGCCTCCTCCTGAGTCTAAGATCCCTGTATAGCCAATGGGCTCGGTGTCTGATGGAGAGAGGGGTCATAAGCTCATAAGATCATCACAGGAGATGTTAATGCCGTCAGACCAGACGACGTTTGGCTAAGATGGCACTTTTGCTCTCTTTAATTCTGTCCATGGATCAGACCCCTCTCCTCTCTGGCTACACCTGGACTGAGGCCGCTGGCAGGCGTTTCAAACGGGACACACACCTTTGCTCTGTCTGTTCATAAGTCTCTGGTTCTTCTCACCTGCATCTATTTGGTTTCAAGTTCATGCACTCCATCCATTGGGTTTCACACTCAAACTCAGCAGGACAATGTAATGTAACGAAAACTCTGAAAAGCCCCTGGATTGGGATAATTGTTTTGTTTTGGGGATCACAGTAACCCAGTGATGTAACAAATATTATTATGATTATTTTGATGTCCTTGAAGAGTAGACACCGGCTGGTTGGTTAGTCTGGTGTAACTTTAGTCTGTTTCACTTCAGGTTGTATTTAGACTCATTCATTAGGCGCTGAAGCTGATTCCTCTTGACTAGATACACCTCAAAGACGAAAGCAGTGGGTGGCCGCGGTGCGTCCACATGCTTCCCAGGCTAAACAGTTTGCTAGAGTATGTGCATATATTATGCTGACATTTTGTGACGTTTTTGTTCATTTTGGTCAAGCTGAAGTTCGGAGCCGAAGTCTACACCCCTTCATCGGTAATTGTTCAACAGTAGGGATTCTCCGATAGAGACGAACTAGAAAAGACTTGTCTTCATGACATTTTTCTTATAAAGAAATACTGCGCCAAACAACTTAGTTAGATGTAAAATTGCGCAACTAAGATCTCTTGGGCAAAAATGAGTTATCTTAGATTAATTGTGACTTTTGAGGAAGTTTACAGTCATTTTGAGACTGGCTACGGATTTCAAAAAAGGACAAACAGTACTATTGATGCTTTTTTTTTTTTTTTTCAAGCAAAGGCATTTTAAGGGAGTATGCAAGCACACTCGTTTGGTTAGGCGCCAGCCGAGCTGAAGCATGCTGACGCCTTTAGGGGTCACCACCTTGGTGTCGACAAATGGTGGTGATTCAGAATTGTTGTGAAATGAACATAAAATGGCCCCCATACATTTTGGTCAGAGGCGATAGGATGGCCACCCGCTGCTTTTAAAAGGTGTGTTTTGTCTCTTCGAGTTGGCTGAATCACCTCCAGATCAGACTAACAAAAACCACCACCACCACCTCTTCCTCTTGTATATTTGTAAATACCCTATACAATTTTCAGTGTATGGTAGAAGAGGTACAACTGCTCTTTCCAGGTGGTTTGCCACTCCCTCAAGTTCTCTCAAAACTAAAGAGTTCTATGAACTTTTGCCCTCCTAATATTTTATTTTTTGTTTGTTGAATATTTCTATATCTTAAGACTGGGCAACACTTCACTTTCAACTTGCCTTTATGCCATGAGGTTACTCTCTAACTACCCTGGAAACCAGACTGTAATTGTTCAGATGTAAATGGTAATTGCAGATAAGGTACAAAACACTATCTAAAGTAAGGACATTTTACAAATTATGTCCAGGTAGTTACAGTGTAGTTGCATTTAATTACACTAGAAAATGTAACACGTGTTATCTATGCAATTTATTGTGAAGTGTCACCCTATGACTGAATGAAGTGGCATTGTGTAGTTGATTGCAGCTGTAAATAGTACATGAACACTGATTATTTTTGATTGTAAGAGAGCGAGAGAGTTCACTCATTAACACAGGAGAGGCTGTAGTAGTGCCTAAATAAGCAATGAGGCCCGAGGAGGTGTGGTATATGGAATATATACCACGGCTAAGGGCTTTTCTTAGGCACGACGCAACGCACAGCCCTTTGCCGTGATATATTGGCCATATATCACAAACCCCCAAGGAACCTTATTGCTATTATAAACTGGTTACCAATGTATTTGGAGCTGTAAAAATATATATTTTGTCATACCCGTGGTATACGGTGTGATATACCCTGGCTTTCAGCCAATCAGCATTCAAGGCTCAACCACCCAGTTTAAAACTTGATTATAAACACAACCGCCAATCTGTGGACAATTAGCTTTTCTATTGGAATATACAGTGTATATATTGTGTTATTGCTATAATAGTACTACCGTTGATTTAAAAGAAAGATAAAACTTGACTGCTATTGGATATGATCTATACCCACTATATCTACAGAGAAGTCTCAAATAAGTAATTTGAACGAAACTGCATGAAAATGTAGGATTTGATCACTCTTAAAGGATTGCACTAGTGTTACATTTTATTTTTGAATGTGGTTCTCAAAGAGCTTGAAAGATGGCCCCTATTTCATGCTGAAATGCCTAGTACATATCCTGCTTACATATAGAGTTAATACAACCATGTGAACGAGAAGGTATTTGGAAGGTTTACCATATAAACATGTGTACTCTACTGTATATGCTTTATGCTTCAGTGTGTGAGAGTGTATGCTTTTGGTGTTGCCTTAGCATTGAGGGAAACCTTAAATTAGGGGATTACCTTTTTATGAACCTCTCCCACAACTCACCAACCAAATTACATTGTTTCATCATAGTGCATCTTCCTCTTCTCCCTATCACTGATCTGTATGTGAGTGGATAATCGAAAGCAAGATGTCCACCCTTCTGCTTTGACCAATCCAATCTTCTCAGATCTGTTATTACTTCAAGGGAATACTATGGGACCTGGGACACTTCTTTCCATCCTAACAGTTTATTTTTTTTACTTGGTTTAAGGATTGTTTAGAAAATTAATTTACAGGCAGAAGGTCTGTAACGAGGTGCTTTGTTACCTATGCCCTCTGTGGAATGTCTCCTCTGCCCCGTCCCCACTGGCTCTTCTGGAAGATGTTTACACTGTGTTCCAATTCCCCTGCCTTGATTCCTTACCTTGTCTCCTATCCTTCATGTCCATACATGGGTGAAAGGAATCCACTGTATTGCTTACGCTGTTACCTTTTCAGGTCCTTTTGGATCAATGATCATGAAGGAAATTAGATTAGGAAGGGTTGTGGGGAGAGAATTAGGACACAGACTTAGAGACTCACGTAAACACCTGTATGAACCCTCTCACTCACATGCCCAATTCCAAACCCCTACCCCTAGACACTTGTTGGTACAAGCAATATAGTGAAAATCACACCTAGGTGGAGCAGCACCATATTGCTAAGAGTTCAGTGTGTAGGATTAGGGGTTAGAGTTTGGTGTGGAGTTGGGTAACATGAACTTACTCCCAAAGGTATTTCTCACTAACCACATAAGTCATCCATTGATATTAATGGGAGATTTGTGTAAAGGTTTGCGTGATGGACACAACTGAGGTTCGGATTCAGCCCTTCACTGCTTGGACCTACACTGGGGGAATAAGGATGAGTGGAAAATGCCCTTTGCAAATGTGTCCACAGGTATTGCACTGTATCATGTGTTGATATGACTATCACAGACATTACAAGACCGTGAGGCTGTGTGGAGTTTATACCTTATGAATGATTGACGTCTGCACCTTTTGTCATAATGGATCCCATGTTTTGGACAAAGATATAAAGCTCATAGATGGAGAACATACTCTTCTTAAACTTGTTTTCCTTGAAATTCCCTAATTTCTCTTCAAACAAGGCTTATTTTTTCATAGTTTAATAGCTTATTTAATTCTGTAGAACTTATTTGTGTTACTAATATTAGCTAGCCTTGCGTAAACTCTGGACGTAATGACTATGACCATGCAGGAGTGTGTTTGTGACTGATGGATGTAGATCAGGGATGGCCATCCCGCCTAAAGAGCAATTGGGTAGGCAGGCTTTTGATCCAGCCCAGCTCTACCATACCTGATTTAGCTAATCAAGGTTCTGATGATCAGCCGATGAGTAGAATGAGGTGTGTGTAAGAGCAGGAATAGAGCAAAAGCTTGCATAACCAGTAGCTGTCTGGGAAGAGGGTTGGCTACCTCTGAAGTAGAGGTTACCCATAACCACAGATTTAGAATCACCTGTCCCTAACAATAACCATTTGGGAGACGAAAACGTATCTGACCCTGTATCAGTGGTTATGGACAACCTCTACCTCCCCCTTTGGTGGCTTTCCTTGTGTAACAGACATTCTACCTCTCATGTTAACCCTCCTGTCCACTAAGCTCTGTAATGGAGGTCAGAAGACACTCAACCTTGTACAACATTGCTACAGTATTTAACCTGCGTTTGAAACAATACATCATTCTACGGTGTCAAATGTCCGCTTGGGAGATGAAGTTCTGATGAAGTTCAGCATTACATTTATAAAAACCCTTTACACTTGAGTCCTGTGTCTTTATTTTTGGCAACAGACTTTTGCCACTACAGATGTCTGGCACTATGGATATCTGGCCCAGCTACTGACAGGCTAGGAGGCGCTTACATACAAAAAGCTTAATCTAAACAGCAAAAAAAGAAACGTCCTCTCACTGTCATCTGCATTTATTTTCAGCAAACGTAACGTGTAAATATTTGTATGAACATAACAAGATTCAACAACTGAGACATAAACTGAACAAGTTCCACAGACATGTGAATAACAGAAATTGAATAATGTGTCCCTGAACAAAGGGGGGGGGTCAAAAGGAACAGTCAGTATCTGGTGTGGCCACCAGCTGCATTAAGTACTGCAGTGCTCCTCCTCATGGACTAGACCAGATTTGCCAGTTCTTGCTGTGAGATGTTACCCCACTCTTCCACTAAGGCACCTGCAAGTTCCCAGACATTTCTGGGGGGAATGGCCCTAGCCCTCACCCTCTGATCCAACAGGTCCCAGACGTGCTCAATGGGATTGAGATCCGGGCTCTTCGCTGGCCATGGCAGAACACTGACATTCCTGTCTTTCAGGAAATCACGCACAGAACGAGCAGTATGGCTGGTGGCGTTATCATTCTGGAGGGTCATGTCAGGATGAGCCTGCAGGAGGATACCACATGAGGGAGGAGGATGTCTTCCCTGTAAAGCACAGCATTGAGATTTCCTGCAATGACAACAAGCTCAGTCCGATGATGCTGTCACACCACCCCAAACCATGACGGACCCTCCACCTCCAAATCAATCCTGGTGTTGTTACACGTGGTCTGCCACTGTGAGGACGATCAGCTGTCCTTCCTGTCTCCCTGTAGCGCTGTCTTAGGCGTCTCACAGTACGGACATTGCAATTTATTGCCCTGGCCACATCTGCAGTCCTCATGCCTTCTTGCAGCATACCTAAGGCACGTTCACACAGATGAGCAGAGACCCTAGGCATCTTTCTTTTGGTGTTTTTCAGAGTCAGTAGAAAGGCCTCTTTAGTGTCCTAAGTTTTCATAACTGTGACCTTAATTGCCTATCGTCTGTAAGCTGTTAGTGTCTTAACGACTGTTCCACAGGTGCATGTTCATTAATTGTTTATGGTTCATTGAACAAGCATGGGAAACAGTGTTTAAACCATTTACAATGAAGATCTGTGAAGTTATTTGGATTTTTACGAATTATCTTTGAAAGAAAGGTCCTGAAAAAGGGACGTTTCTTTTTTTGCTGAGCTTATGTGTGAGGGCTAAATGTTAACGACCCACATTCACAATTTCTCGCATGGATTTGTCTCAATTCTGGCTATGTCTCAATTCTCCCTCCAGCCAAATCTTACACCAATTCTAAACTTTTAAATCCATGGCAAGCAGTGTGCAAGGAACAGGGTGGAGAATTGAGACATAGCCCAAGATAGCAAAGTGACATTGGTTCTAGTTCTATCCTAGTACTGTTTTTTTATCAGTAGTGGATGAGGGGATATCTTTTTGATACTTAATGGGCACCATTCCAATTTGCTCTCTTCCCCTAGTTCCTAACCCTTTTATGCTTGCAGTCTTGACATGTCTGGATATGTAAAAGTTGTGTAGTGGTGGAGCTTCCACCATATTGTTTCAACCTTGCAGATCTGCTAACATTAAATAGTTATTGGACTTGGGACCAGATAGCACAATGGCTTTCTGACTAGAAGCAGCAGAGGGCACCATTACCTGTATTTCTAGAGCAATAGGGGGTTTCTGCATTTATAAATTAGACCAGCAGAGAGAGGTATTTGTATTTGTATTTATTATGGATCCCCATTAGCTGCTGCCAAGGCAGCATCTACTCTTCCTGGGGTCCAGCAAAATTAAGGCAGTTATACAATTTTAAAACATTACAGTACATTCACTACAGAACTAAGTGTGTGCCCTCAGGGCCATACTCCACTACCACATATCTACAACACAAATGTGTATGTTATCATGTGTGTCTATGCATGTGTTTGTGCCTATGTTTGTGTTACTTCATTGAGGCTTAGTTACATGAGAGTCTACTATCTCTACGGTCCCACATGGCACCGGGTTCACTATATAGTGCATCACACGTGCCTGGTCAAAAGTAGTGCATTACATAGGGAATAGGCTGCCATTTAGGATGCATCCTACTTGTCATGCTATAGTGTATGACACTTCAGAGGATCTATTTTAATTAATGCTTAGGCTACCCAACTGACCCAAGAGCCGTGTCTGGTTCCCAAATTGTTTTGTGGTAAGCATAGTGTTCTGCTGGAAAAACGTATGTGTTATGGCTTTACATCCCCTGCTATATTGTGGATAAAGAGTTACCTGTCTAACAGAACACAGAGGGTGTTCTTTAATGGAAGCATCTCCAACATAATCCAGGTAGAATCAGGAGTTCTCAGGGCAGCCCCTTACTTTGAGTAAAGCCAGTTTGTATGTATGTGGATGACTTAACACTATACATGTCAGCTACCACAGCGATTGAAATGACTGCAGTTAGTTTCAGAATGGGTGGCAAGGAATAAGTTAGTCTTAAATATTTCAAAAACTAAAAGCATTGTATTTGGGACAAATCATTCACTAAACCCTAAACCTCAACTAAATATTGTACTGAATAATGTGGAAATTGAGCATGTTGAGGTGACTAAACTGCTTGGATTAACCCTGGATTGTAAATTGTCATTGTCAAAACACATTGATACAACAGTAGCTAAGATGGGGAGAAGTCTGTCCATAATAAAGCGCTGCTCTGCCTTCTTAACAGCACTGTCAACAAGGCAGGTCCTACAGGCCCTAGTTTTGTCACACCTGGACTACTGTTTAGTCGTGTGGTCAGGTGCCACCAAGAGGGACTTAGGAAAATTGAAATTGGCTCAGAACAGGGCAGCACGGCTAGCCCTTGGATGTACACAGAGAGATAACATTAATAATATGCATGTCAATCTCTCCTGGCTCAAAGTGGAGGAGATATTGACTTCATCACTACTTGTATTTGTGTGAGGTATTGACATATTGAATGCATCGAGCTGTCTGTTTGAGCTACTGGCACACAGCTTGGACACCCATGCATAACCTACAAGACATGCAACCAGAGGTCTCTTCACAGCCCAGAACAGACTATGGGAGGCGCACAGTACTACATCTAGAGCCATGACTATATGGAACTCTATTCTACATCAAGTAACTCATGCAAGCAGTAAAATTAGATTTGAAAAAAAACTGAAAAAACACACCTTATGGAACAGCGGGGACTGTGAAGAGACACAAGCACAGGCACAGACACATGTATACACACGATAACATACGCACTATACCCACGTACACTTGGATTTTGTGTTGTAGATATATGGCAGTAGAGTAGTGGCCTGAGGACACACACTTAATGTGTTGTGAAATGCATTGTGAATGTATTTTAATGTTTTTAAAATTGTATAACTCCCTTAATGCTGCTGGACCCCAGGAAGAGTAGCTGCTGCCTTGGCAACAGCTAATGTGGATCCATAATAAATACAAACCTAAATCTTTCGCTATTCAACACATTTTCCCATTAGGCTGAGAGAAAATGTTGCTCTTTTAAACCTAATTTCCTGCAATTCTACACATTTTGCCATGGGGCATAGTGAAAAATGTGCATGTTTGTACCTAATCTCGTGTAGTGGTGTAAAGTACTTTACTATTTATATTTTTGACAACTTTTACTTTTACTTCACTACATTCCTAAAGAAAATAATGTACTTTTTACTCCATACATTTTCCCTGACACCCAAAAAATGTGGTCTAATTCACATACTTATTAAGAGAACATCCCTGATCATCCCTACTGACTCACTAAACACATGCTTTCGTAGAAAATGTGTCCGACTGCTTTGCTTAATATAAGGAATTTGAAATGATTTATACTTGTACTTTTACTTTTGATACTTAAGTATATTTTAGCGATTACATTTACTTTTGATACTTAAGTATATTTAAAACCTAATACATTTAGACTTTTACTAAATTAGTATTTACTGGGTGACTTTCACTTTTACTTGAGTCATTTTCTATTAACTTTGCTTTTACTGGCAAGAATGACTATTCCACCACTGATCTCATGCTATTCTAACATTGTTTCTTTCACCTAAAATGGAGGGTGGTAGGCCAGTGTGTAGGCCATCACATTTCCACTTTCCATCCAAAGTGTGTGTGTGTGTGTGTGTGTGTGCGTGTGCGTGTGCGTGCGTGCATGTGGTAGTAGGTTATAGGTTATGTGACCAAGTGGCGTGACTGCCATATTGTAGCACTATTTTTAAATGATTCAAGCAATTTATTTTAGTCCTCGGTTAGACAGCGAAGCACGGGCACTCTGGGTTATGATGACTACTTAAAATAATTTCCCTAGACACCACTATTTACTTCATCAATTATAGCCTACACAACGAAATGGGCAAACTGAGGGGATATGAGGCAGCCCATCTAGATCAGTTTTATAATATCAATATTGATGTATATTAGGTGAATGTAACAGAATTAATAGAAAAATCAATCCCGATATTGACCACTGGCTCAAGACTGTATTTTGAGCAAGGCACCCATTGTTTTACGTTATTTATTCATGCAGTACTAGCATAGATAGTCCATTATTGCATACAGTAGGCCTACACAGAGCCATATATTTAGATAATATATGGTCCCTAGGCCTGGATACTTATATTTAGATAAATATATGGCCCCTAGGCCTGGGTACTTATTATGTAATGAAATAGATGGATCTGGATATTGAGATATACAGTGCATTCGGAAAGTATTCAGACCCCTTGACTTTTTCCACATTTTGTTTCTATAAAGCCTTTTTCTAAAATGGATTAGATTAACAACAAAAAATCTTCATCAATCTACACACAATACCCCATAATGACAAAACGAAAACAGTTTAAAAAAAAAATGTTTAGTAAAAAACATAAATACCTTATTTACATAGGTATTCAGACCCTTTGCTACTCGAAATTGAGCTCAGGTGCATCCTGTTTCCGTTGATCATCCTTAAGATGCTTCTACAACTTGATTGGAGTCCACCTGTGGTAAATTCAATTGATTGGACATGATTTGGAAAGGCACACACCTGTCTATATGAGGTCCCACAGTTGACCGTGCATGTCAGAGCAAAAACCAAGCCATGAGGTCGAAGGAATTGTCCGTAGAGCTCCGAGACATGATTGTGTCAAGGCACAGATCTGGGGAAGGGTACCAAAACATTTCTGCAGCATTGAAGGTCCACAAGAACAGTGGCTTCCATCATTCTTAAATGGAAGAAGTTTGGAATCACCAAGACTCTTCCTAGAGCTGGCCGCCTGGCCAAACTGAGCAATCAGGGGAGAAGGGCCTTGGTCAGGGAGGTGACCAAGAACCCGATGGTCACTCTGACGGAGCTCCAGAGTTCCTCTGTGGAGATGGGAGAACCTTCCAGAAGGACAACCATCTCTGCAGCACTCCACCAATCAGGCATTTGTGTTAGTGTGGCCAGACAGAAGCCATTCCTTAGTAAAAGGCACATGACAGCCCACTTGGAGTTTGCCAAAACGCACCAAAAAGACTATCAGACCATGAGAAACCAGATTCTCTGGTCTGATGAAACCAAGATTAAACTCTTTGGCCTGAATGCCAAGCGTCATGTCTGGAGGAAACCTGGCATCATCCCTACGGCGAAGTATGGTTGTGGCAGCATCATGCTGTGGGGATGTTTTTTAGCGGCAGGGACTGGGAGACTAGTCAGGATCGAGGGAAAGATGACCGGAACGAAGTACAGAGAGATCCTGTTCAGGACCTCAGACTGGGGCGAAGGTTCACCTTCCAACAGGACAACAACCCTAAGCACACAGCCAAGACAGTGGATTCGGGACAAGTCTCTGAATGTCCTTGAGTGGCCCAGCCAAAGCCCGGACTTGAACCCGATCGAACATCTCTGGAGAGACCTAAAAATAGCTGTGCAGCGACGCTCCCCATCCAAACTGACAGAGCTTGTTCTGCAGAGAAGAATGGGTGGAAATCCCCAGGTACAGGTGAGCCAAGCTTGTAGCATCATACCCAAGCAGATTCTATGCTGAAATCCCTGCCAAAGGTACTTCAACAAAGTACTGAGTAAAGGGTCTGAATACTTATGTAAATGTGATATTTCCGTTTATTATTTTTAATACATTTGCAAACATTTCTTAATCTGTTTTTGCTTTGTCATTATGGGGTATTGTGTGTAGATTGATGAGGGAAAAAAACGATGTAATAAATTTTAGAACAAGGCTGTAACGTAACAAAATTTGGATCAAGTGGAGGCTATGGTGATGGTTACGGAGGGGGCTACGTGAACCAAAACCCCAACAACCGGATCCTTAGCTACGGGTTCGGGGGGTATGGCGGTGCAGGTGGCTTCCTGTTCTCCTGCTCGGTGCAGGGTATGTTGATGGGCCCCTCGCAGCAGTCCAGGGGGTTTGGGCAAAATGCAGCGATGGCGGCTGGGATGGCTCTGGGCTCTGGACTGGGCCGGTTTCCCCGGCCTCACTTCGGCTTCCATAAACCCCAGGAGGAGTACTACTATAACCACTACATGTACAGGAGGTACGCCACCAAATCCACTGATGATAATGACTACAGCAGGGACTACCGTTTCAGCCTGCCTCCACAGTCCTACGATAACTTCATGGAGACCTGTATGAAGAGGGCTGACCTGCTGAGAGGTGGGGAGAAGGGTAGATCAGAGAAAGGAGCTGGGGAGAATTCACCCCCACACGGAGCTCCAGGAATCCCCAGCACTCAGGGAATTGAACCCAGTGGAGGAGGCAGTGGGTTAACTGCCTCGTTCAGGGGCAGAACGACAGATTTTTACCTTGTCAACTTGGGGATTCGATCTAGCAACATTTCGGTTAGTGGCTCAACACTCTAACCACTAGGCTACCTGCCGCCCCAAGATTGAAGAGTCAGCCCCTGTCCCTGGAGGTTCCACCAATACCACAGACCCCGGCTCCACCCCAGCACCAGGCAATGGCCCCAGTAAGAGCTCCGCCACAGGCAGTCCCATTAAGAGTAACGTCACAGCTGAGAGTAACGGTACAGCTGCATCTGAGAAGCCTGTGACCCCAGAACCCTTTAACCCTAACCCTCAAACCCCCCCTACTGCAGCCAAGCCCCTCCCCCCGACCGTAGCTGTGCCGGAGGATGATGATGATGATGATGATGAAGATACAGTGAGCATCTCTGAGATTGGCTATCCAGAGCTGATAGAGCAGATGAAGGCTAGGAGGTGTGTGGAGCTCTACATGGTGTATGCAGAACGCTACCTGGAGAAAAGAAGAAGAACCCTCCCCGGGCAAGATCCAGAGGAGTAGTGGAGAGACTGGGAGGAGGATACCAGGGACTGATGACTGTACTCACCTCTACTGCTACTGAACAGCAACCTGCTACTACTGCACTGACTGACTGACTGTCTGTCTGACAGAGAGACAGAGAGAGAGAGAGCACTGTTTGCTGTCACACCCTTTTGAGTCAGGATTGGGGCTGATGGAGGGATGTGTCTGATGGACAGTGTGTCTTCTGCTCTCAGCCTCCTTTGAACAACAACTCAGGACTCTCCTTTATAAGTGGACTTTAAATTTAGTGGATTTTTGTTACATTTTTTTGTATTGTTGTTTCTCATGAACTGTTACTTGCATTATACATATCTAGAATTCTGACACTTTTTAAATCCAATCCATGCATGAAGCAGGATATTTCATAAATAAGATATTGATTAAGGTTAAACTGGTACTGTCCAAATCCAAAAACCACCCCAACACAAGCCCTCACTGCCCAGTTCCCAGCACCAACAGGGATTCCAGGAAGAGCACTTAGATGCTGTATTATATGACAGACAGATGGAAGGGAAACTTCCCATTATCCATTAACATCACATTAGCTGGCTCATTGGGAAGAGAAGACATGTTTCTACGCAGGCTGGAAATGTTAGATGGTGTGTGTGTGTGAGATTATGTTTGATGGGCTTTCAGTGTGCATGTGCGTATCTAAATAGACAGCAATGTTGTTGTGTAAATATTTATTTGAGGTAACATCCAAAATAACCTTCCTGTTTTAACATTAGCTGGGGGAGTGGAGGTTACCATTGTGAAATAGGAAGACAGTCAACAAGTATGTATGACAATGAATGTGAGCTTATTTTATTGACTGTGGGTTGTATTTAATTTGTCTAATACAATACTAATACCTGTACAATTCTAACTGTCTGTAGCTTGTAAGACTACTGAAAACACTATTCTAACAACCTCTTTCATAGATGAGGGCTATAAGTCTATGATTCTGCATATGCGCATATTTGTATACATTTTTACTACAGTGGCAAAGGAAATCCATTTGACAAACATTGTTAGCTTGATTTCACTTTTGTATGGAGGTGCTAAAAGTTTGGTCATATGCTCTGATGAGGTCAGAAGACTGAAATGTTAAAACAAAAAAAGGTGGGGAAACAGTTGAAAGTAAGCAGTAAGAGCTTTAGAATTTTCTTTAGAACCTGACACATCTTGCCAGATATGTGCTTGCATCCCTTGTCATTCACCCACTGATATCCTATTAAATGGACGGCTCTCAGGTTATTTGAACCAATTATCCTGTGTCGGGGCTTGGTGTTGTCCTTATGTGTCTTTAACGTTGTGGTTATTTCGTTTGACACTATTCGGTGGATTTATTGATTTGATTTTGTTTGCTTTGTTTTGGTATTATACTGAATGTCAAGTAAGCTGCATGTGCTCAAAGTTACTTGCGAAAACCTGATTTCTTTCTCTGCTCTGACTCCGAGGGACCTCTTTCCCCTTGATAGTGTCTTGCTTCTCTCGCTTCCCTCTCTGGGGTGGTGACTATAGATTGTACTGTAAGTGCTCTTACTGTCTAGGACCTACCAGGCTTTGAACCAGGCCACTGTAGCAGCGGCCCTACAAGCCAAAGAATATGGATTTAGACAAACACTGTCCACTTTAAAGTCAGGGCCTTAGTCAACTTGGTACCTGGTAAAACCAAGGTCAATTATAATGATACAAGTTGAACTATAATGTTAGATGGATGTTCTAACCAGATATATGGAGAGAAGTGACTGGATTGAAGTCTAAATTGTTATACTGTATGTGTTGGGATGTATTCATTGAATGTTTAATGGACATAAAGTTTGAATCCTTTTGGACTATATTGGATATAACCATTCCTTGTTTACCACCATGTCACAAACTATTTCTGCATTGTCACGGGCCTTGAATGTATGGGCGTGCATACTGTGTTTATGTAAATACTTCCACTTGTTTGTTTCCTATCTCCTTCTGAAATCTCTCTGTTTTCATTTTCACTCCCCTTAAGGCTCAGTAGGACAGCCCTTATTCAAGGCTTTCTTCAGCGCTCATGTATGAGTTTTTTTTAATTTTCCCCTACCGGTCTGTATCCTGGGGCAAGTTCAGCAGGACACAACGTTTTGGAAAGTTCAGATAGTAATATGTAGAACAAACATTCCTCTCCGACATATAGACCAAGGAATAATGTTGGCTCTGTTCATGGAACATTTGGCTACTGAACGTGGCCCAGGTTTATGTTTGTGTGGTTTGGCTCAAGTATCTTGTTATGACTGCTCTGTGGACACAACATTGTTGTGCTTCAGAGTGCTGGCAAATTATGACATTTTATTTTTTTATTTATTTGATTTCACCTTCATTTAACCAGGTAGGCCAGTTGAGAACAAGTTCTCAATTACAACTGCAACCTGGCCAAGATAAAGCAAAGCAGTGCGAGACAAACAACAACACAGAGATACACATGGAATAAACAAACGTACTGTCAATAACACAAAATAAAAAAATCTATACACAATGAGTGCAAATGAGGTAAGTTTAGGAAGGTAAGGCAATAAATAGGCCGTAGTGGCGAAGTAGTTACAATTTAGCAATAAACACTGGAGTGATAGATGTGCAGAAGACGAATGTGCAAGTAGAGATACTGGGGTGCAAAGGAGCAAAAAAAAATGAAATAAATAACAATATGGGGATGAGGTAGTTGGATGGGCAATTTACAGATGGGCTATGTACAGGTGCAGTGATCTGTGAGCTGCTCTGACACCTGGTGCTTAAAGCTAGTGAGGGAGATATGAGTCTCCAGCTTCAGTGATTTTTGCAACTCGTTCCAGTCATTGGCAGCAGAGAACTGGAAGGAAAGGAGGCCAAAGGAGGAATTGGCTTTGGGGGTGACCAGTGAAATATACCTGCTGGAGCGCGTGCTACGGGTGGGTGCTGCTATGGTGACCAGTGAGCTGAGATAAGGCGGGGCTTTACCTAGCAAAGACTTATAGACGACCTGGAGCCAGTGGGTCTGGCGACAAATATGAAGCGAGGGCCAGCCCACAAAAGCATACAGGTCGCAGTGCTGGGTAGTATTTGGGGCTTTGGTGACAAAACGGATGGCACTGTGATAGACTGCATCCAATTTGCTGAGTACAGTGTTGGAGGCTATTTTATAAATGACATCGCCGAAGTCAAGGATCGGTAGGATAGTCAGTTTTACGAGGATATGTTTGGCAGCCTGAGTGAAGGATGCTTTGTTGCGAAATAGGAAGCCGATTCTAGATTTAATTTTGGATTGGAGATGCTTAATGTGAGTCTGGAAGGAGAGTTCACAGTCTAACCAGACACCTAGTTATTTGTAATTGTCCACATATTCTAAGTCAGAATCGTTGCAACAATTGTGGCGGATAATTTTAGAAAGAGGGGGGGGGGGGTGCAGGGCTGTTGACCTGTTGGCTCTTATTCTCCACTTTACAGTGTCCCAGAACTTTTGGGAGTTTGTGCTACAGGATGCAAATTTTTGTTTGAAAAAGCTAGCCTTTGCTTTCCTAACTGCCTGTGTATACTGGTTCCTAACTTCCCTGAAAAGTTGCATATCGCGGGGACTATTCGATGCTAATGCAGTACGCCACAGGATGTTTTTGTGCTGGTCAAGGGCAGTCAGGTCTGGAGTGACCCAAGGGCTATATCTGTTCCTGGTTCTAAATTCTTTGAATGGGGCATGCTTATTTAAGATGGTGAGGAAAGCACTTTTAAAGAATAACCAGGCATCCTCTACTGACGGAAGGAGGTCAATATTCCTTCCAGGATACCCGGGCCAGGTCGATTAGAAAGGCCTGCTCACTGAAGTGTTTTAGGGAGCGTTTGACAGTGATGAGGGGTGGTCGTTTGACCGCAGACCCATTACCGACGCAGGCAATGATGCAGTGATCGCTGAGATCCTGGTTGAAGACAGCAGAGTAGTTTTTAGAGGGCAGGTTGGTCAGGATGATATCTAAGAGGGTGCCCATGTTTACAGATTTGGGGTTGTACCTGGTAGGTTCATTGATAATTTGTGTGAGATTAAGGGCATCTAGCTTTGTAGGACGCCCGGGGTGTTAAGCATGTCCCAGTTTAGGTCACCTAACAGTACGAGCTCTGAAGATAGATGGAGGGCAATCAATTCACACATGGTGTCCAGGGCACAGCTGGGGGCAGAAGGTGGTCTATAACAAGCGGCAACGGTGAGAGACTTGTTTCTGGAAAGGTGGATTTTTAGAAGTAGCAGCTCGGATTGTTTGGGCACAGACCTGGATAGTGTGACAGTAGATTGCAACTCCGTCCCCTTTTGCAGTTCTATCTTGGCGGAAAATGTTATAGTTAGGGATGGAAATTTCAGGATTTGATGACCTTCCTAAGCCAGGATTCAGAAACGGCTAGGACATCCAGGTTGGCTAAGTGTGCTAAAGCAGTGAGTAAAACAAACTTAGGGAGGAGGCTTCTAATGTTAACATGCATGAAACCAAGGTTTTTATGATTACAGAAGTCAACAAAGGACTTCTGCGCTTTTACGAATGTCCCTGTTTGTCTTCATTAAATCATTGTTTCTCTAACCTCAGTTATTTTCTATTCTTTGAATGACATATTTCACCCATATTCTACCTGATGTTGCGCTGATACCAGAAAACCATTCAGATACCATGGTTGTTCTCTTCATTCCTGCAGAAATGAGAAATGTAACTTAAACATTAATTTGATTCTATTATTAAACTGTGGGTAAGAACTATAAATGTTCAGACATGTAACGCTCATTTCACAAAAGATGGTCACATCACACTTAGGTTTTACTTTACAAAATTAATCTTCGGGACTTGTTTCTTCCCCGTCTTTTATAACAGCTTTCATGATGGATAAGCTGTGGGAAGACGGCTACATTTGTGCTAAAAGTCTGACCTCAGAGAATCAAATATTATTTTAGCTGTAGGATGTCTTATTTTCTATTTGTTTTACGTGTTTGAATGTGTGTTTTGATTAATCAGTAGCCTTGTCTATAATACAGAAACAGAATGATTATTGTTGCTAGGCCTTCATCTATTTTAATGGACACCATATGATACCCTGGGGATGTAACCATAACTAGAGCCTGCACAGTGCTTGTTGTTGCTTGGTAGCTTAGAACTTGGTCCTGAAATGAAGCATGGCTATTAAAAGTGAAAGGAACAGAAAGAAGGGGAGGGGGAGAGAGGAAAAAGTGAACCCCTTTCTTTGCATATTAGGATGCCTGAACATTCTGGCGATCCATTTATCGTGCTCTCTCGTTCTGAGAGAAAATACAGTGCTTGTTCTCTCTAGAGTTCTAGAGTTCTCACTTTATTTTCTACAATAATCATGATCAACATTATTAATATAACAAGTCAATAAATATCAACATACTGTTCCTCCAGATAATCAGGAAAGTAGCAAGTAGCACCTTGTAGGTCTACCATCCATAATTGCATGAGTGGGATAGACTTGTTAGGAGGATCATTTCCATAATGAAACAGACCTATGGGGTTAACTAACAGGTAACCAGTATTCTTCCAGTTCTCTCACGTCTCCACCTGGTGATGAAGTGACTATATTACAGCCTAACAGCCAGGAGACCTTCCACAGTAACAGGATCACACAGTGAGTGTTTAGTCATGGGACATCCTATTATTGACTGCTTACCAAAGCATGTCAACATATGTGTCATAACAATAGCATTACAGCCCAATGATACTCTGGGCTGTCTAAAACCTTTTACCATGACTATGAATACCTCCACTGTGTGAATCGGGTCCCTAATCTTATTTTTAACGGAGATCCACTTCAATGAATGGCCTAGATACAGCCATTCACAAATTCCCAAGAACAGATTTCAGATTCTAGAATACAATCTGCCCTCTGGAACTATCCTTGATTGACTGTTGATTGTTGTACAGGTACTGACATGACTTTGAATGTTTAGTCTGTCATCAAAAGCCTCATCTAAATATTACTTCTATCTGAACTGACACATTCTCATTTAAATGAGTTGATGATAGTTACTCTTCACTGTCTGATTATAGTCAAGATCCTAAATGGATACATTTACATCTCTGTCTCTCATGTTTTTATTGGAATAACCCCACAGGAAAAATACATCAAATGACACCAAAACAAAAGTTATTTTGTTCATACTAGAATTTATACACTCCACTCCCCCACATACATATCCTATTTAATAAAGTAAGAAAAATAATGAAACAAAATATAATTCATAGAATTGTACAATATACAGAATTTACAAATCCAAATCCAAACGCTGCCAGTGTTCTACCAGGTGTTGAAATAAGTGAAACCTGTTATAAACGGTACTATTTCAAATAAACCTTTATACTGTATGTCCACGGCATGGCAATATTAAAGTGTTGATAACAACCATGGTAAAGAAAATATAAAGTAAATCATGTGCTAATGAGGTAGTGAGTGATCGACTGGAAGGTAAACTATCACACTATATATTTGTATGTTGTTTAAGTATGTCTCAGAAAACAAATGCAAATAGTTAGTTGACAAATAATCTGCATCAGAGTGTTTCTGGATCAGGGAGCTATAAAGGAAGTGTATTTGCTCCACTACACCTGCAAATCAAATCAGATGGAATCACAACCTGTGAGCTCAGTGTTCAGTCATGGTTTGGGACTCAATACCCAAGGTCTTGGTCTAGGTCTGGGTTCAGAGTCTAGTTTTGGTCTTGGTCTCAAGAGTCTTTATATACACATGGTCTTGGTTTATCTTTAGTTGTGACTCTATCCCTCTCTTCCTCTTCACTACATCTCTACATCACTCCCATCCAGTGCCCCATCACCAGTGACATTAGTGACCCAATGATGACGATGATGCTGTTATAGATGGGCCCGCTGGATGCTCCATAGTAGTACTCCATATCCCCAGAGCCCTCTGGTCCCTCATAGCCACCAGGCCTGGGGCCATACCCTCCAGCTCTGGGGTACCCCCATGGCCTCCACCATAGCCTCCATAACCCCCCATAACCACCTCCATACCCCCATATCCTCCTCCGTAGCCAGGACGACTCAGGGCACTGCCCAGCATTGCTCCCCCCAGGGCACCAGCAGCAGCAGCCCCTGCCATCTTCCCTGCACTGGAGCCTCCACTCTGGGCAGGCATTGGTCGGTATGCCGGTCCGCTAGAGGATGGCATTGGTCGGTATCCCGTGCCTCCACCTTGACGAGGGTAACCGCTACCTCCACGTCTACTACCTCCCCACCCCCCACCGCCACTACGTCCGAAGCCCCCACCACGACGAGCATCTGAGGTGGGGCATAGGGTTGCTAGGAGAAATAGGCAGGTTGCCACGGTGAGGAGAGATCTCTGTTGGCCAAACATCATAGTTCCCTGTGAAGACAAGAACATGAAGAGTTTGTGATGAGCATATCACACATTTCCACACTAGTGCTGGGTCGTTACCAAGACGAGAACAAGACATGAACATGAGCATGATCTGTGTTTAGTGTGAGACCCCCACAGTGACATAATGCCTGCATTCATCAGCTTGTCTGGAAAGTCTGTCCAGTGATTAGTATGGTGGAACACAATGTACACACACACACGTTTTAATATGGTAGAACACAACGCACACACACTAATGTTCTCGTCACTGTAGGCTTTGCGAATGTGCTTAGTAAGGGTTATTTTTACGATAGAGACAAATTAACAGCGAGCTGGCCCTGCTAATCCAGCTTTGTCAGAGAAGTGTTACACAAGAGCCGTGGGAAGTCAACACCATAGCATCGATAGGATCTAACGAGTCAACATAGGAATTCTGGCTTCAGTGCATTGAGAAGCCAGGATATAAACTCAGGATGGTATCAACTCTGGTTCTAGTCTGTCAGATGAAGATCTATGAAAAACAACAAGGGGAATGAAGGGAGACTTTTTCCAGTCAACATTGTCTCTAAAACCTTTATCAGTGCGAGTTGACAATAATCCTTGTCAATCCCCTTGTTTTTGTGTTTCAAAACCCATATATATATTTTCTACTAGGTCAGGGGATGACCACTAGACCAATTCCATAACAGATTCACTTCATAAGGACCATGTCATCATCTCAATAATCATCACACGGTTTTACTTTATGTCCATAATCTGTCTCTCTATCTGCCTATAATCTCTCTGTGCATCCCTCTCTTCTGTCTCTGTCACTAAGACCTCTTTACCACCGTAATCAATGTCCTCCCTAAGATTGTCTGTCTGTCTGTCTGTCCACCTCTCTGTCCTCCTCTCTCCCCATCATCATCACACAGCATTACAGTGTAATCTGTGTCCTTGGCTCGGAGGCTATACTTATCAATAGCCTTTTGGCTTTAGAATAATCCCACACAGTAGCTTTCCAGTTTCCAAGATGACCTACTGTGTTACGTAGAGAGTTCTAGAACATCCCTCCTGGTTCATTCAGAACACAGAGCTCTGGAACTTTACTGCTGGTTCATTCAGAACACAGAGTTCTAGAACTACCCTCCTAGTCCATTCAGAACTTTTGGTAACTGTTTAGGCATGCTGTAAATGCCTATGTAAAACTTTTCCAACTGACATTTGACCCCTAGAATGAGTTATACATGTGACAATACAACTGGGTCAAACAAATGGCAAATAATACTAATGACACACTTGATGCACCTGCATTAAAGAGTTACATGCATCTTGGCATTTGTATTTTCAAATGCCAGATAACAGTTACAGTATACTACATCATCAACAACAGATTTAAATATCTTCAGAAATGATAGGATGATGACAGTAATGGAAATTCCCTGCAAACACTGAGCAAAAAGCAGTAGTGAGAGTTGAAACTCTTACCTGTAGAAGTTGGCGAAGAGCTGAAGAAAATCACAGACAGGTCAGAGGATGTCCGTTGCTAGTCCTGTTGTCCTCTTGGCTCTCTCCTGTGTGTGTGATGGTAGGTGACTCCTGTCACTGTTGGGTCTTTTCAACCTCCAGACGATTTCAGCCATGTAGAGGGGATCTATCGCTGACCTCCTCATTGGCTGAGCAGGATAAACAATGATGCTCCTCCCTGCTAACACTGTAGTGTTTCAGTAAGCTTCTGCCCCACCAACACTGTACAGACAGAAATACCTGCACACTTCGATAACCTGTGTGTGTGTGTGTTCAGCCTGCAGTTACTGTAAACCTCAAAGCCAACAAAAATAACTGACAGAAATACTCCAGAGTTATATCACACAGATTTAAATGACATCATATGATGTTCAATGTAAGAAACAGTATATAAAATGGCATCAGATCATATCTTTACATATTATACATGATTCAACAAGTATTATACAACCAGGATGACATGGTTTCTACCTACTGACCCAGAAAAGGATAGACCAAATCAGCTTCAAGATAACTCTTTATTAAATAATTATTATTGTAAAAATACTACATTTCCAAATAGTGGCATGTCTTTGACTTTGAAGAGGGTGTCCTCAAAAGAAGGAGTGCTCAGTCAGAATGCAACATTACAACAGCTAAAATATCATGAAATATCAGTCTTGAAAGAGCAATAGAAATTGAAATGACAAACATATATGCATGCACGCACACATGCGCTCACAAACAATATACAGCAACCTTTTAAAAGCTGAGGGTAGATATACACTACCGGTCCAAAGTTTTAGAACACCTACTCATTCAAGGGTTTTTATTTATTTTTACTATTTTCTACAATATAGAATAATAATGAAGACATCAAAACTATGAAATAACACATATGGACTCATGTAGTAACCAAAAAAGTGTTAAATCAAAATATATGTTATATTCGAGATTCTTCAAATAGCCACCTTGCCTTGATGACAGCTTTACACACTCTTGGCATTCTCTCAACCAGCTTCTTGAGGTAGTCACCTGGAATGCATTTCAATTAACAGGTGTGCCTTCTTAAAAGTTTATTTGTGGAATTTCTTTCCTTCTTAATGCGTGTGAGCCAATCAGTTATGTTGTGACAAGGTAGGCGGGGGTACACAGAAGATAGCCCTATTTGGTAAAATACCAAATCCATATTATGGCAAGAACAGCTCAAATAAGCAAAGAGAAACAACAATCCATCATTACTTTAAGACATGAAGGTCAGTCAATACGGAAATTTCAAGAACTTTGAAAGTTTATTCAAGTGCAGTCGCAAAAACGATCAAGCGCTATGATGAAACTGGCTATCATGAAGATCGCCATAGGAATGGAAGACTCAGAGTTACCTCTGCAGCAGAGGATAAGTTCATTAGAGTTACCAGCCTCAGAAATTGCAGCCCAAAAAAATGCTTCACAGAGTTCAAGTAACAGACACATCTCAACATCAACTGTTCAGAGGAGACTGTGTGAATCAGGCCTTCATGGTCAAATTGCTGCAAAGAAACCACTACTAAAGGACAGCAATAAGAAGATGAGACTTGCTTGGGCCAAGAAACACGAGCAATTTACATTAGACTGGTGGAAATGTGTCCTTTGGTCTGGAGTCTAAATTTGAGATTTTTGGTTTCAACTGCCATGTCTTTGTAAGATGCGGTGTAGGTGAACGGATGATCTCTGCATGTGCATTTCCCACCGTAAAGCATGGAGGAGGAGGTGTTATTGTGTGGGGGTGCTTTGATGGTGACACTGTCTGTGATTTATTTAGAATTCAAGGCACACTTAACCAGCATGGCTACCACAGCATTCTAGAGCAATACGCCGTCCCATCTGGTTTGGGCTTAGTGGGACTATCATTTGTTTTTCAACAGAACAATAACCCAACACACCTTCAGGCTGTGTAAGGGCTATTTTACCAAGAAGTAGAGTGATAGAGTGCTGCATCAGATGACCTGGCCTCCACAATCCCCCGACCTCAACCAAATTGAGATGGTTTAGGATGAGTCGGACCGCAGAGTGAAGGAAAAGCAGCCAACAAGTGCTCAGCATATGTGGGAACTCCTTCAAGACTGTTGGAAAAACATTCCAGGTGAAGCTGGTTGAGAGAATGCCAAGAGTGTGCAAAGCTGTCATCAAGGCAAAGGGTGGATATTTGAAGAATCACAAATGTAAAATATATTTTGATTTGTATAACACTTTTTTGGTTACTACATGATTCTATGTGTTATTTCATAGTATTCATGTCTTCACTATTATTCTATAATGCAGAAAATGTAAAAAAATTAAGAAAAACACTTGAATGAGTAGGTGTTCTAAAACTTTTGACCAGTAGTGTAGGTGTAACAGAATTGATGTACCACATCTCAAAGTCCTGTATGCAGTCACACACACACACAGATCAATATCTACAAGGCAACTAAGTACTGCTTTAGATATGCGTGCGCACACACACACACACAACATTCCCTCGTTTGTGCTATTGTAGTTGATCCATCATCTACATAATTCACAATCTTAAGGAACTCTGGTCCTCTCTCTGTTTTGTGCTTCAGTCTCCAGGTGTTTGTAGAAACACAGCTCATATCACACCATGGGATTGTAACCCTGGCAAGGGGGGCTAACGTTCTTAACAGACTTGCCAAGTTATATAAAGGTAAAAAAGAAAAGAAAAGTTCAGACCGACAGCGTCATTGCGTTTTGGTACACCAGAAGTACATTAATTTCCAATGGAACGCAGCGTATGCATTGCAGCATCGTGTTGCAGAGGCAGTTTCTGTGTTCTGTGTGGTGCATACGTTGGATAAATCATGAAATAACATCAAATTGTATGCGTAGACTTGACAGAAATAGTAGCAAAAGGTGAATGACCGTTTGTTGCACACATCTCGCACACATTGGATTACATAATGAAAAAAGTTTGACTGCAGAATTTATTACGCAACATTGATGCAATGACACTGTCGGTCTGATCGAGGCATAACACACTGGTAACAGACATTTTTACATGTTTTTGACATCCAATAGAACAGGTTAGGTGGTGGTTTCAGATTAACTGTGGACAATCATGAAGTTACATTACAGTTACAGCCTCACTAGAGCTGATCATAAAGAGAGTCCTGCAACACACTGGCGTGACAGGCACGTTTCAACATCACATACTGTCACAGGACAGGAGTCATTCAACTCCCTCACTGACTGGCTGGGTGAGAAACTCATCTAGCGTGTGATGTCACTGAGTCTGAGGTATGTTCTGGTTTTGAGAGAGATGTAAAGGTGAGACAAGTTAGTTATCTGCAGGTGGCAAAACTGTTTAAAGGAAAATTAGAGGGAAAGAGAGCGAGAGATCAAGTGCTGTCTAACTCAAAAGAACTAAGAAAGCTGGTTTTGTGCTTTAAATTCTTGTGCATCTGAGTGGTATGATAGAACATGGGGCAGGCTCAATGCTCCATACAGACCCCCATATAAAAAGTGCCAGCCTTTACCTTCCCCACAAACCATTATTATTGCTGACATGGTACAGTCAATATGCAGATAACACTACCGAGGGGCAGGTATGTCAGAAAGGGATTGGGACGGAAAAGAGGATACCCACTGGGCAAAAACCGATTGAATCAATGTTGTTTCCACGTCATTTCAACCCCCTAAATCAACATGATGACATTGAATTAAACTGGAAAACTGGATTTGAAGTATAAATGTAAGAGCATTTAGTATTTTTTTCAACCATTTTTTGTTGTTGATTTGAAGTTGAATTCACGTTAGTTGACAACTCAATCAGATGCAAATCAAAACTAGAAGTTGAACAGACTTCTGTGCCCAGTGGGCATGTACTGTCTGTAAATGGTATGAACAGAAACAGCAGGAATCAGGAAAGAGGGTGGCATGCTTCACAATGTGTACACTGTCCCTACGGAGGTCTTGGAAGATAATAAGGCGAGGTTGGGATGGGTGCCTCTCCTCTGGGTGGTTCTTGGTCACTCCTGTTGTGCTTGGGACGGAGACAGGGGTGGGGAGGGGTAGCTGAACAGGTCTGGGAGATCTTGGGAAGGTTTTGTGAAGATGTGGTTGTCCCTCCCTAAACCAGGTCACATACAGGTGGTCCCCTCAGGAAGACAATGCAACTGCTTCTCTATGATACACCGCAGATATGTATACCTACGAGAGAGAGAGAGAGAGAGAGAGAGAGAGAGAGAGAGAGAGAGAGAGAGAGAGAGAGAGAGAATGAGACATTGGGGAGAGGTAGAAGTTGCCACTGCAGAGACTTTGCCAATACTGCACCTGCTCCTGAGTTTCTGCACCTCCCGGTCCTCTTCCTCCTTCAGCTTGGTGATGAAACTCTGCAGCACCGGCATCTCAAACTTAATATACTGTGCCACCTGGTGGGGAGGAGGGAGAAATGCAGTTACAAACACAGACTTGACCTGGACCCGAACCCTCAACTATTATGAAATCACAATACTGTAGTAGTAATAATAATAACAACATAAAGGAGGTCATAAATAGTCATAACAGCTTATGTCAGTTTCTGGCCATAGACTACACTGTCAAGCCGGTGTCAAGCCATTGTTGAGGACAGCTAATTGTCTTGGCTGGCAGCCCCCCAAGCAGCTTAACTTAAGTAAATTATGGTTTTGTCTAGTGCATAAATAGTCCACTGCAAGTTCTATTGAACTGAGCCCTTTTGTAATCGAAAAGGGGACGGACAGAACTTTCCATTCAGAGGATGTGATTTAGTTTAGGGGCACTGAGAAGTAGTGAATGATAGTGTATAGTGGGTGGGGAGTCATTTGGCAGTTACACATATGCAGCCTTACGTCATAGGTGACTTCCTCTCCCAGGTCCTGCTCCATCAGGAAGATTCTGCTGACCTGTTCACACGGACCCTGAAGCACACGCAGCACCAGGGGGTAGTCACTGCGCTTCAGCTTCACACGCTCTGAAAGAAAAAACATTGTCAGATATTTACTGCATTACAACGGGTGTGCTTAAGTTATGTTAGAAGATGTTTTGCCACAGAGCTGCAGCACTCTTGCGCACACGCACGTCTAGGATAATCACAAACTGATTACATGGACCCTGCGAAACAGAGAAAGTGCTTCAGCTTTAAACTCTGTGACAGACACGCAACCACACACAAACTCACTCACCCCCGCTGGTGTGTACAAGATACAGCGCAAAGTCATCTGGGCTGTTCTCAATCTTAAACTTGTTAAGTAGCACTCGCAGCACCTGGGGCGTGGTCATACAACTGTTGATCCGCACGTTAGTCACTGAACCATACGCTGGAGTGAAGACTGCAGTCTGAAAGGGCAATGGGGGCCGTACAATTATGAGAGGGTGAGAGGATTGAGTGAAAGAGAGAGACAGGATTAGTTTATTTGTGGTAGTATGTTGTCATTGTAGTAGTGTTTAGCTGCAGTATTATAGTGTGTGTGTCTACCTTGTGATTGTAGAAGTGTCCGTTGATGGAGAAGCGGTGTCTACGTAACTTTCTCTGGTCGCTAGGCGACCGGCGCTGGCCCCGTCTCAGAACCCCTGCATCGCTCTTCGTCCTCAGCAGCTGGGCGGAGCTCTCATATTCCTCTGTCCAATCAGAGCACAGATATAGGAGAAAGGGGAGGAGTCAATCAAGCTCCTATGAACATCACAGAATGTTCTAAAAATGTATTGTGTTGAACAGACATGGCTATCTGATGTTGGATAAATAATTGGGTTTTCCATAATAACAAGCTGAAGGTTTTCAGACTACTCTTCTATAAGACCCACCTTCTTCCTCATCCTCCTTCACAATGCTGTCCTCTGATTGGCTCTCGTGCTCTGTCACTTCTATGGTGGGCAGGATCTGCTGGGTACCTTCATTGCTACTGACATAAGGCAAACATGAATATTCCCATATTAATATGGCTGACCTTATTTATGACACATTATCTTCTCTTCAAAGTTATACTACATCAGTGTGCAAATGACACAGGCAGAGGAACAGTGAAATATGGTTTCTATGTCATCTGATTGGAGACTATAATGTGTGTTCAGAGTGAACTAAAAACCCAGAATCTAGGTCATAATAAAGGTATAACAGTATGGCCACAGGACAAACATTCACCAAACCAAATTCTGTAAAATGTCAACCACATACCCACTGCCACAGACACACTATCCTGGTGAGACAAAATGAATGAGTATGACATTTGATGAGTATGACATTTTAGGATAATCATTAGGTTATAGCAATACTTTATTATCAGTAAAGAAAATATTTTTGCACCCCCCTCCTCCCTTTGCCCTCAGAACAGCCTCAATTAGTCGAGGCATGGGCTCTACAAGGTGCCAAAAGCGTTCCACAGGGATTCTGGCCCATGTTGACTCCAATGCTTCCCACAGTTGTGTCAAGTTGGCTGGATGTCCTTTGGATGGTGGACCATTCTTGATACACATGGGAAACAGTTGAGCATGAAAAACACAGCAGCGTTGCAGTTCTTGACACAAACCGGTGCACCTGGCACCTACTACCATACCCTGTTCAAAGGCACCTAAATCACATACACAATCCATGTCTTAATTGTCTCAAGGCATACAAATCATTCTTTAACCCCTCTCCCCCCCTTCATATACAGTGAAGTGACATCAATAAAGGATTATAGCTTTCATCTGGATTCACCTGGTCAGTCTATGCCATGGAAAGAGCATGTTAATGTTTTGTATACTCAGTGTATACTTTTCATACATACTGTACGTAGTACATGTTTCTATATGTTGCCTTCTCTGTGTTGTTGGTATGGTAACCAGAGCTCACTCCCTACCTCTGATTATCCAGGGCACAGCCGGAGTGCCAGGAGGTAGAGGAGGGAGGAGGCCTGATTCGCTCGTGATCGTCCTGCATCTGCAATCTAATAGGTCGACGCAGGCCCCAGGAGATATTCAGCAAACCCTCCACGATGAGCTCCCCTTCCTCCTGTAGAGACAGTTACCATGATCAATACACACACACACACACACACACACACACACACACAAAAAAAACACTATTATTACCCTTTTGGGGCAGGGTGAATTATTGAGTCAGTGAGTGGTAAATTGAAAAGCAAAGGTTTGAGAGAGAGAGAAAAATAGACAAAGAGTGGAGGAAAAGGATACATGCAATAAAGAGAGGTGAAATAGGAGGGTACAGCTATTACACCATTTATGACAGTGATTAGCAACAATGGAAAGACGTTCACTCGTACTCTCATTCACACGCATACAAACGATGGCGCCAGAGGGGAGGGCTGCCGTCTTATCGGCTCTTAACCAACCATGCTATTTTGTTTGTTTTCTTCGTTGTTCGTAACTTGTTTTGTTGCTGCTACCGTCTATTATGATTGAAAAGAGCTTCTGGACATCAGAACTGCGATTGCTCACCTCAAACTGGACAAAGAGTTCTTCTTCAATGAGTTGGATGGGAGGGATATACAACTACAGACACCTGACCAGGCCCAGATCCCCATGATTCGCTGGAGAAGGAAACTGAGATTTTGTGGAAAAAGATCCGGGTGCCTTGTGAGGATCAGGCGACGAGTGCCTAATCTACCCTTGCCTTCCGTCCTGCAAGCTAATGTTCAATCGCTGGAAAAGAAATGGGACGAGCTGAAAGCACGTATATCCTACCAACGGGACATTAAAAACTGTAATATCTTATGTTTCACAGAGTCGTGGCTGAACAACGACATTAAGAACATTCAGCTGGTGGGTTATGCACTCTATCGGCAGGACAGAACAGCAGCCTCTGGTAAGACACGGGGTGGGGGCCTATGCATATATGTGAACAACAGCTGCTGCACGATATATCTAAAGAAGTCTCAAGGTTTTGCTCGCCTGAGGTAGAGTATCTCATGATAAGCTGTAGACCACACTATCTACCTAGAGAGTTTTCATCTGTATTTTTTGTAGCTGTCTACATACCACCACAGACCGATGCTGGCACTAAAACCACGCTCAGTGAGCTGTATACCACCATAAGCAAACAGGAAAACGCTCATCCAGAGGCGGCGCTCCTAGTGGCCGGGGACTTCAATGCAGGAAAACTTACATCAGCTTTACCTCATTTCTATCAGCATGTTAAATGTGCAACCAGAGGAAAGAAAATTCTAGACCACCTTTACTCCACAAACAGAGACGCGTACAAAGCTGTCCCTCGCCCTCCATTTGACAAATCTGACCCTAATTCTATCCTCCTGATTCCTGCTTACGCACTAAAATTAAAGCAGGAAGTGACTCGGTCTATAAAAAAGTGGTCAGATGAAGCAGATGCTAAACTACAGGACTGTTTTGCTAGCACAGACTGGAATATGTTCCGGGATTCTTCCGATGGCATTGAGGAGTACACCACATCAGTCGCATTGAGGACGTCATCCCCACAGTGACTGTACGTACATACCCCAACCATAAGCCATGAATTACAAGCAACATTCGCACTGAGGTAAAGGGTAGAGCTGCCGCTTTCAATGAGCAGGACTGTAACCCGGAAGCGTATAAGAAATCTCGCCATTCCCTTCGACAAACCATTAAACAGGCAAAGCGTCAATACAAGAATGAGATCGAATCATACTACACCAGCTCGACGCCCGTCGGATGTGGCAGGGTTTGCAAACTATTACAGACTACAAAGGGAAGCACAGCCTAGAGCTGCCCAGTGACACGAGCCTACCAGACGAGCTAAATAACTTCTTTGCTCGCTTCGAGGCAAGTAACACTGAAACATGCATGAGAGCATCAGCTGATCCAGACGACTGTGTGATCACACTCTCCGCAGCCGATGTGAGTAAGACTTTCAAACAGGTCAACATTCACAAGGCCGCAGGGCCAGATGGATTACCAGGACGTGTACTCAAAGCATGCGCTGACCAACTGGCAAGTATCTTCACTGACATTTTCAACCTCTCCCTGTCTGAGTCTGTAATACCAACATGTTTCAAGCAGACCACCATATTCCCTGTGCCCAAGAACACTAAGGTAACCTGCCTAAATGACTACAGAACTGTAGCACTCACATCTGTAGCCATGAAATTCTTTGAAAGGCTGGTCATGGAGCACATCAACACCATTATCCCAGAAACCCTAGGCCCACTCCAATTTGCATACCGCACCAACAGATCCACAGATGATGCAATCTCTATTGCATTCTTTACTGCCCTTTCACACCTGGACAAAAGGAACACCTACAGCTGAAGTTGGAAGTTTACAAACACTTAGGTTGGAGTCATTAAAACTCGTTTTTTCAACCACACCACAAATTTCTTGTTAACAAACTATAGTTTGGGCAATTCAGTTAGGACTTTTTTAAGTAATTTTTCCCAAAATTGTTTACAGACAGATTATTTCACTTATAATTCACTGTATCACAATTCCAGTGGGTCAGAAGTTTACATACACTAAGTTGACTGTGCCTTTAAACAGCTTGGAAAATTCCAAAAATGATTTCATGGCTTTAGAAGCTTCTGATAGGCTAATTGACATCATTTGAGTCAATTGGAGGTGTACCTGTGGATGTATTTCAAGGCCTACCTTCAAACTCAGTGCCTCTATGCTTGACATCATGGGAAAATCTAAAGAAATCAGCCAAGACCTCAGAAAAACAATTGTAGACCTCCATAAGTCTGGTTCATCTTTGGGAGCAATTTCCAAACGCCTGAAGGTACCATGTTCATCTGTACAAACAATAGTCCGCAAGTATAACCCCATAGGACAACGCAGCCGTCATACCGCTCAGGAAGGAGACGCGTTCTGTCTCCTAGAGATGAACGTAATTTGGTTCAAAAAGAGCAAATCAATCCCAGAACAGCAGCAAAGGACCTTGTGTAGATGCCAGTACATCACCGGGGCCAAACTTCCTGCCATCCAGGACCTCTATACCAGGCGTTGTCAGAGGAAGGCCCTAAAAATTGTCAGAGACTTCAGCCACCCTAGTCATAGACTGTTCTCTCTGCTACCGCACGGCAGCGGTACCAGAGTGCCAAGTCTAGGTCCAAGAGGCTCCTAAATAGCTTCTACCCCCAAGCCATAAGGCTCCTGAACAGCTAATCAAATGGCTACCCAGACATTTGCATTGCCCCCCCCCACCCTGCTGCTGATACTCTGTTATTATCTATGTATATAGTCACTTTCATAACTCTACCTACATGTACATATTACCTCAATTATCCCGACACCGGTGCCCCCGCACATTGACATTGACTCTACCGGTACCCCCTGTATATAGCCCCGCTATTGTTATTTACTGTTGCTCTTTAATTATTTGTTATTCTTATCTCTTACTTAAAAAAAAAAGTATTTTCTTAAAACTGCATTGTTGGTTAAGGGCTTGTAAGTAAGCATTTCACTGTAAGGTCTACATGTGTTGTATTCGGCGCATGTGACAAATACAATTTGATTTGATTTACACCAACACACACGCACTACCGATACCTCTCTGTGTCTCAACTGCAGGTTCTGTCCATCATAATAGAGGTTGTAGGTTTTAAGGTGGGACAGGACTGTTGCCCTGAAGACAGAAGGACAACTTTAATGACAACAATCAATTAATTTACACACATTTTATTATTACATACATCCGTGTATGTGTGTATGTGTGCATGCGTGTATGCCTTACTTGCTGATGAACTTTTTGTCTCCGATCTGAACCCCATTCTGAACGTTATCCATTCTCAGTCAGCATGAGAGGAGCTGGAGAGAGAGAGAGAGAGAGAGAGACAGACAGTGAGAGAGACAGAGAGACAGAGAGAGAGAGATATACAGAGACAAAGAGAGATCAGAAATCGTATTCAGATGTTTTTATAGGAGGTTGATGGGTACCAGTCTAGGGATGAAGCAGAGAGAGGACATGGGAAAGGAAGGGAGAGAATAGGGGGGAGTGGAATTCAACATGAATGTGGATAGATATTGGAGAACAAGGATGCAATAGAGAGAGATTGACTCTGATGAGTCTCATGACACCTCATGATCAACTAGAGGCAGCAATTCACCCGAGCATCACCATGGAGACACACCACATTGCCACAGAGACAGGAGGTGGGTGGGGCGGAAGAGTAGGAATATGATTGAAGGAAGAATAAAACATTCAAAAATGATTGGAAGAGAATAAATATCTACCTCAGACAGACAGGCAGGCAGGGAAATACAACAATCACTGATTTCATACATCTAGTCTGTCATCAAGTCACTCAATATTGTTAAAATTGGAACTGACAGAATTTTAGCTAGATTAAATCTAGTTCAAATCCACATCATGAGAAAATCAAAAGAAATCAGCCAAGACCTCAGAAAAATCCTTGGGAGCAATTTCCAAACGCCTGAAGGTACCACGTTCATCTGTACAAACAATAGTATGCAAGTATAACCCCATGGGACCACGCATCCGTCATACCGCTCAGGAAGGAGACGCGTTCTGTCTCATAGAGATGAACATACTTTGGTGCGAAAAGTGCAAATCAATCCCAGAACAACAGCAAAGGACCTTGTGAAGATGCTGGAGGAAACAGTAAAACGAGTCCTATATCGACATAACCTGAATGGCCGCTCAGCAAGGAAGAAGCCATTGCTCCAAAACCGCCATATAAAAGCCAGACTACGGTTTGCAACTGCACATGGGGAGAAAGATCGTACTTTTTGGAGAAATGTCCTCTGGTCTGATGAAACAAAAATAGAACTGTTTGGCCATAATGACCATCGTTATGTTTGGAGAAAAAAGGGGGAGGCTTGCAAGCCGAAGAACACCATCCCAACCGTGAAGCACGGGGGTGGCAGCATCATGTTGTGGGGGTGCTTTGCTGCAGGAGGGACTGGTGCATTTCACAAAATAGATGGCATTATGAGGATGGAATATTATGTGGATATATTGAAGCAACATCTCAAGACATCAGTCAGGAAGTTAAAGCTTGGTCGCAAATGGATCTTACAAATGGACAATGACCCCAAGCATACTTCCAAAGTTGTGGCAAAATGGCTTAAGGATAACAAAGTCAAGGTATTGGAGTGGCCATCACATAGCCCTGACCTCAATCCCATAGAAAATGTGTGGGCAGACCTCAAAAAGTGTGTGCGAGCAAGGAGGTCTACAAACCTGACTCAGTTACACCAGCTCTGTCAGGAGGAATGGGCCAAAATTCACCCAACTTATTATGGGAAGCTTGTGGAAGGCTACCCGAAATGTTTGACCCAAGTTAAACAATTTAAAGGCAATGCTACCAAATACTAATTGAGTGTATGTAAACTTCTGACCCACTGAGAATGTGATGAAATAAATAAAATCTGAAATAAATAATTCTCACTACTATTATTTCACATTCTTAAAATAAAGTGGTGATCCTAACTGACCTAGGCTTAAATGTCAGGAATTTTGAAAAATTTAGTTTAAATATATTTGGCTAAGTTGTATGTAAACTTCCGACTTCAACTGTACATGATTCCACTGTGTTATTTCATAGTATTGATGTCTTCACTATTATTCTACAATGTAGAAAATAATCAAAATAAAGAAAACCCCTTGAATGAGTAGTTTTAAAACTTTTTCACCGTTAGTGTAGATGACATTGATTTTAGCGTTGGCAAATTGGCTTAGTCTCGTAGTGAGGACCCTTTAAAACGTAGCTAGCTTCATAAACATATTTTTTGCAATTCTGAAATGTATTAGAATAAATTGCCATACTATAAAACTAGCTTGCCGGCTATGGGTAATTGTAGCTCGCTAGCTACCTGACAGGAGTGCTAGTCAGCTATGTTAGCTTGCTAGGCACATTAATCGTTTTAGGCTGGTTGTTTTTAAGCTCAATTTCAAGATTTCCACCAAGGACGTTGCCTCTGATCATTACTCTCCCTCGCATTGTCAAGGGACATTTAAGGTACATTTGGATGTGACGATGTAAAATGTCATTCAAGGGCTGAGGGCTGTCTACTTTGAATTTGGACTGCAGCCTCTGTCTCAGACTGACTGAAACAGGAACAGGAACAGTCAGTGTGAGATGGAGCAAGACAGCTGTGCTACACAATCTCTCTCTCTTCCTCTTTTCCTCCTCCTCTCTCCTCCCCCTCATCAGTCTAAAACACACACCACACAGAAAATCCCTAACACACATGGAAAGTTCTCTGGTGACCATCACACACACACACACACACACACACACAGATGGAGAAAGAAAGAGAGAGAGTGTGTGTGTGCGAGTGAGTGAGTGAGTGAATGAGTGAATGAGAGGGGGCAGTGAATGAGTGAATGAGAGGGGGCAGCAGAGAAGCTTGTGAAGGACAAGAACAGGTGCAAGGCACGCTGCAGTCACATGGGGCACCCTCCATACCAAATCATTTCAGTTGCATTAACACACACATTCAACACCCTCTGACACGCAGGCACACATGTTCGCACGCACGCACACACACAGTGTCTCAGCCTTGTCCTTCTCCTTGACAGACCTCTTAAATCAAAACTTGCTGTTAATAACAGACACTCTAAACACACAATGTTACGCTATCCAGTACCCATTGTATATTTCCACTTGGCTACTTCCCCATCCCTGCCGTGAAACATTACTGAAATATCTGCCAATAACAGATACATCCAACATAAACATTTGGATGTGTGTGTGTGTATATATGTGTGTGTGTGTGCGTGTATCTGTGTGTAGAAAGCTGCCGTGTGGCTTACCGTACTGAGAGCTGTGTGACCCTGGCAGGCCAGGAAAGAGACCGAGAGATCTGCTACCAGCACTAGCAGCACAAACACACAATATGTTAGTCCTCAGGGTCCAGTTGACCTGAAGCTGGCTCGGCTTGAGCCGGTGAAGCTACTCTGTCCTTTCTGTGGAGGAGAGAGTGTGTTCAGCACTAAGCGTGTCTCTTCAGACTTCAGTGGCTGGTTATCCAGGGGAGTTACCCAAGGCCTCAGTCTAAGGCTTCTGTGTGTTTGTAAGGGAGAGGCGACAGAGAGAGCACCAGGGAGAGAAAGGGGCGGTCGAAGGGGCTGGTTTAAAGGAAGTGCTCCCCTTCCGCTAATCTCTTCCTCCTTTAGAGCCTCAGTCACAGCGGAAACTGATAATGCCGCTCTGACATGAGAGAGACTTCCTCAATTCAAACTACAGACATGAAATATGATATCTCTCTCCCACATACACATGGACAAATACACCAACGCACACACACACACACGCACACACACAGCTTCTCTCTGAAAGGCTCACAAGTAGCCCCATATACAGACAGAGAGAACTATTGAAAGGTAAGAAGCAACAGACAACACCCACACACACAATCTACCTCACATGTCCAGCCAATGCCTCACGCACAAACACATTCAATTATCGTGATCATATAAAAAATGTAATACCAATCAACCAACACACCATGCAGCATTATCCATCTTTCAGCACCTACACTACATGACCAAAAGTATGTGGACACCAGCTCATCGCTTTGTGCACGGGGGCATTGTCATGCTGAAACAGGAAAGGGCCTTCCCAAAACTGTTGCCACAAAGTTGGAAGCACAGAATTGTCTAGAATGTAATTGTATGCTGTAGTGTTAAGAATTCCCTTCACTGGAACTCAGTGGCCTAGCACGAACCATGAAAAACAGCCCCAGACCATTATTCCTCCTACTAAACTTTAGAGTTGGCACTAGGCATTCGGGCAGGTAGTGTTCTCCTGGCATCCGCCAAACCCAGATTCGTCCGTCGGACTGCCAGATGGTGATACGTGATTCAACACTCTAGAGAAAGCTTTTCCACTGCTCCAGAGTCCAATGGCGGCAAGCCTTATACCACTCCAGCCGACGCTTGGCACTGCGCATGTTTATCTTAGGCTTGTGTGCGGCTGCTCGGCCATGGAAACCAATTTCATGAAGCTCCCGACGAACAGTTATTGTGCTGACGTTGCTTCTAGAGGCAGTTTGGAACTAGCAATGATTGGCTGAGATAATGGATGGTCTGGACATGCCGAGAGATGAGTTAGGATTGGTCTGCCATGTAGCACACTTTTGTCTATAACCTCTACAGGTACTGGGGCAGTATTCGTAAGTTTGGAGAGTCTGGCGTGCCCAAAGTAAAATGCCTGCCACTCAGGCCCAGAAACTAGGATATGCACATAATTAGTACTATTGAATAGAAAACACTCTGAAGTTTCTAAAACGGTTAAAATAATGTCTGTGAGTATAACAGAACTGATATGGCAGGCGAATACCAGAGGAATTTCTGTCCGGAAAAACGTTTTTTGCCTTTTTCCTAATGGTTTACTATGGGATTTGCTTTAACTTAGGACCCAGGTTGCAGTACCTATGGCTTCCACTAGATGTCAACAGTCTTTAGACAAGGTTTCATGCGTTTACCATGGAAAACAACCTTACAGAAGAAGAATATGTAAGTGGAGGGAGGAAGTGGATTTTGTATTTTTAGCGCGAGACCGTGAGCGCCCTCGTCGGGATTTTCCTTTTCTATCGTTTAGGATATTATCCGTGTGAATTATTATAGTTAATATACAGTCGTGGCCAAAAGTTTTGAGAATGACACAAATATTAATTTCCACAAAGTTTTCTGCTTCAGTGGCTTTAGATATTTTTTTCAGATGTTACTATGGAATACTGAAGTATATATACAAGCATTTCATATTTAGTCAAAGGCTTTTATTGACAATTACATGAAGTTGATGCAAAGAGTCAATATTTGCAGTGTTGACCCTTCTTTTTAAAGACCACTGCAATCCGCCCTGGCATGCTGTCAATTAATTTCTGTCCCACATCCTGACTGATGGCAGCCCATTCTTGCATAATCAATGCTTGGAGTTTGTCATAATTTGTGGGTTTTTGTTTGTTCACCCGCCTCTTGAGGATTGACCACAAGTTCTCAATGGAATTAAGGTCTGGGGAGTTTCCTGGCCATGGACCCAAAATGTTGATGTTTTGTTCCCCGAGCCACTCAGATGATCACTTTTGCCTTATGACAAGGTGCTCCATCATGCTGGAAAGGCATTGTTCGCCACCAAACTGTTCCTGGATGGTTGGGAGAAGTTGCTCTTGGAGGATGTGTTGGTACCATTCTTTATTCATGGCTGTGTTCTTAGGCAAAATTGTGAGTGAGCCCACTCCCTTGGCTGAGAAGCAACCCCACACATGAATGGTCTCAGGATGCTTTACTGTTGGCATAACACAGGACTGATGATAGCGCTCACCTCGTCTTCTCCGGACAAGCTTTTTTCCGGAAGCCACAAACAATCGTGAAATGGATTCATCAGAGAAAATGACTTTACCCCAGTCCTCAGTAGTCCAATCCCTGTACCTTTTGCAGAATATCAGTCTGTCCCTGATGTTTTTCCTGGAGAGAAGTGGCTTCAGATGCACTCACACCTGCCTGCTGCCATTCCTGATCAAGCTCTGTACTGGTGGTGCCCCAATCCCGCAGCTTTATCAATTTTAGGAGACGGTCCTGGCGCTTGTTGGACTTCTTCACAACAATTTAACCACTCTTCTTGAAGTTCTTGATGATCCGATAAATGGTTGATTTAGGTGCAATCTTACTGGCAGCAATATCCTTGCCTGTGAAGCCCTTTTTGTGCAAAGCAATGATGACGGCAAGTGTTTCCTTGCAGGTAACAATGGTTAAAAGAGGAAGAACAATGATTCCCTCCTCCTTTTGAAGCTTCCAGTCTGTTATTCGAACTCAATCAGCATGACAGAGTGATCTCCAGCCTTGTCCTCGTCAACACTCACACCTGTGTTAATGAGAGAATCACTGACATGATGTCAGCTGGTCCTTTTGTGGCAGGGCTGAAATGCAGTGGAAATGTTTTTGGGGGATTCAATTCATTTGCATGGCAAAGAGGGACTTTGCAATTAATTGCAATTCATCTGATCACTCTTCATGACATTCTGGAGTATATGCAAATTGCCATCATACAAACTGAGGCAGAAGACTTTGACACAAATATAAATTTTCACATTCTCAAAACTTTTGGCCATGACTGTACATAAAGGTGTACCTAAGGATACATTATAAATTATGTTTGATTTGTTTGGGCAAAGTTGATAGGTATAATTTGAACGCTTTCTCTTCGCTGTACAATGGGCGAGTGGACGGTGGATTTTCTGAACATAACGCGCCAACCAAATTGAGATTTATGGATATAAACAATGACTTTTTCTAACAAAAGGAACATGGATTGTCTTGCTTGGACACTTCGTATTGCCCTCAGCAGAAGATCATCAAAGGTAAGCGATTTATTTTAGCTCTTTTATGTGTTTTGTGAGACCCATGCTGGTTATGAAATTATGCTAATGCAGAAAATATGTGAGGTGCTGTCCTCAGACAATCAAATGTTGTGCTTTCGCCGTAAAGCCTTTTTGAAATCTGACAACGCTGTGAGATTGCCAAGAGTCTAAGCTTTTGAAGACTATGCAACACTTGTATATTGATGAATGTTTTATAATTCTACTTTTGGATTTTGAATTTGGCACCTTACATTTCTCCGGGTAGTGATAGGGATTGGGGTGGTAGATAACATGAGCTGCTCAATATGTGTAGGTAATCCTTTCACGAAGAACTGTAAAAGTGTTGCTAACGTACTCCACTTTCTGGAGGACCGAGTTTTGAAAACAGTGGAATGCCGGGTGGAAGCAGAGCATGATAGCTAACGAGATGGAAAAAATTCAGGCGTTTGATTGCAAACAAATACATGTATATATATTTTTGATATATAGTGTGTGTTTACCAGAGTCGGTCATGTGAAGAACAACATGACCTGCACCAAAATCAAATTAGGATATAACGTTAGGTCACTGAGATAATGTCCAAGTTCTAAAATTATCCGGTAGAATGCCCTGCTTTTATTTTGTCACACTCAACCATAAGCTATTTTCTGTAATTAGCTTGCCATTAACTTCTAAATTATGATCTTGTTGTGAGTTTATTTTCCTGTAATAATTAATAGAAATTAACTAAAGTTAAGACATTGTCAGCTATATGATATGGTCTTTATTTGAACTGGCTAACTTAACGTTAGCTAGCTAGCTAACAAGCAAGAAACAAAACATTGTTTAGAAAGTTGCTTTTAGTTTCCTGGTTTGCTAGATTGACATATACTAAATTCTATTTGAAACAGATCGGTTTATTGGTGTTAAAATACACCAGTTATGCTATTTTGGACCAGCAGGCTGCTGATGTCATACAGCCTGTCGTTTTGATGTCGGATGACAATAGAATGTTCATGATGTCACTGTGACAACTGTATACATACAGTGGGGCAAAAAAGTATTTAGTCAGCCACCAATTGTGCAAGTTCTCCAACTTAAAAAGATGAGAGAGGCCTGTAATTTTCATCATAGGTACATTTCAACTATGACAGACAAAATGAGGAAATAAAAACCAGAAAATCACATTGTAGGATTTTTTATGAATTTATTTTCAAATTATGGTGGAAAATAAGTATTTGGTCAATAACAAAAGTTTATCTCAATACTTTGTTATATACCCTTTGTTGGCAATGACAGAGGTCAAACATTTTCTGTAAGTCTTCACAAGGTTTTCACACACTGTTGCTGGTATTTTGGCCCATTCCTCCATGCAGATCTCCTCTAGAGCAGTGATGTTTTGGGGCTGTCGCTGGGCAACACGGACTTTCAACTCCCTCCAAAGATTTTCTATGGGGTTGAGATCTGGAGACTGGCTAGGCCACTCCAGGACCTTGAAATGCTTCTTACGAAGCCACTCCTTCGTTGCCCGGGCGGTGTGTTTGGGATCATTGTCATGCTGAAAGACCCAGCCACGTTTCATCTTCAATGCCCTTGCTGATGGAAGAAGGTTTTCACTCAAAATCTCACGATACATGGCCCCATTCATTCTTTCCTTTACACGGATCAGTCGTCCTGGTCCCTTTGCAGAAAAACAGCCCCAAAGCATGATGTTTCCACCCCATGCTTCACAGTAGGTATGGTGTTCTTTGGATGCAACTCAGCATTCTTTGTCCTCCAAACACGACGAGTTGAGTTTTTACCAAAAAGTTCTATTTTGGTTTCATCTGACCATATGACATTCTCCCAATCCTCATCTGGATCATCCAAATGCTCTCTAGCAAACTTCAGACGGGCCTGAACATGTACTGGCTTAAGCAGGGGACACGTCTGGCACTGCAGGATTTGAGTCCCTGGCGGCGTAGTGTGTTACTGATGGTAGGCTTTGTTACTTTGGTCCCAGCTCTCTGCAGGTCATTCACTAGGTCCCCGTGTGGTTCTGGGATTTTTGCTCACCGTTCTTGTGATCATTTTGACCCCACGGGTGAGATCTTGCGTGGAGCCCCAGATCGAGGAAGATTATCAGTGGTCTTGTATGTCTTCCATTTCCTAATAATTGCTCCCACAGTTGATTTCTTCAAACCAAGCTGCTTACCTATTGCAGATTCAGTCTTCCCAACCTGGTGCAGGTCTACAATTTTGTTTCTGGTGTCCTTTGACAGCTCTTTGGTCTTGGCCATAGTGGAGTTTGGAGTGTGACTGTTTGAGGTTGTGGACAGGTGTCTTTTATACTGATAACAAGTTCAAACAGGTGCCATTAATACAGGTAACGAGTGGAGGACAGAGGAGCCTCTTAAAGAAGAAGTTACAGGTCTGTGAGAGCCAGAAATCTTGCTTGTTTGTATGTGACCAAATACTTATTTTCCACCATAATTTGCAAATAAATTCATTAAAAATCCTACAATGTGATTTTCTGGATTTTTTTTTTCCTCATTTTGTCTGTCATAGTTGAAGTGTACCTATGCTGAAAATTACAGGCCTCTCTCATCTTTTTAAGTGAGAGAACTTGCACAATTGGTGGCTGACTAAATACTTTTTTTGCCCCACTGTACATGTGGATAGAAGTAGTATAAACCAGCCTTTAGTCTTGAAATCTTTGGTTGTTTAGTACACTACCGTACTCACTCTGTTTAGCACATGGCCTCATTGAATTATTAAAGAGATGGGTGGGACTAAGGCTTAAGAGGGTGTGAACAATGCTGAATGGGTGTAGACAAAGAAGAGCTCTCCAGTAGGTGTATCAAAACATTCAAGGACCATTTTCTCAAAAGTGGGGTTAAAAGTTTATCAACTTTCAAAGCAGAATTACTTTCCCATTGTTCCTCAACTGTAGTGTATGATTTACCATTTACTAGCTCTGAGTCTACTTAAATCCAATTTAAAAATCACAATTAGAAATTTTGCTACATAAGACCGAATTGAGGTGGTTGGTCACATATAGTGCATATTAGGCCATGCCAGGCCTACACACACACACACACACACACCACTGAACAACACAATAGGAGACATTAGCCTTAATACCCAGACCGGGGATGGGCGGCTCAGTCCTTGAGAGCCGAATTGTGCTGGGCCAAGCCAATGGTCCCAGTGATGACAGATTACTGGTATGTCATTTAAATCTGGGCTGTGGCCCAGGAAACCGCTAAAGGCTTTGTTGGGCCAGGGCAAGAACATGTGGGAACCCCTGGTCTAGCCTGGCAGTTCCACATTAAGTATGATGTAATCTCAGAAACCCAGAACTAAAATCTGGCGTAACAGCATCACCTACTTTATGTTACTGTCAACGAGAGATTAATAATGATGTGGCTACACTCTACTTCTGATCTGTCTCAATTGAGTCTGTCTGCTGCCTGCAGAAAACAGATCATGTCTGTTGTTTTGTGGGGGGGTGACTGGCCGTATCTAAAGAGACAAATGAACCCAGGCTGGCTCGGGTCGCGGCTCTGTGTTCTGTCACTGTGTTCTGTTCTGCATTCCAGCTTGGATGATGGATTTTGGGAGAATGAGCTCTGCTCTGGACAGGGGTCCAAAATTAGCCTTCAGCCTTCCCCTCCCAGTGCACTCCCTTGAATTCTCTACTGCCTCATATACAACAACCACAGCAGCCAAGCCAGTCTCTCTCCCTCCCTATGCCTCCACCCCCCAACAACAGCAGCCAAGCCAGTCTCTCTCCCTCCCTACGCCTCCATCCCTCAAGCCTAGCAGCCAAGCCAGTCTCTCTTCTTCCCTACGCCTCCACCCCAGCAGCCAAGCAAGTCTCTCTCCCTCCCTACACCTCTACCAGAGATGACCTAGTCTAAGCATAGCGCTCTCTCTTCTTCCCTCTTTCCACACAATTCTATTCAATAAGCATAATAGCCATGGAAAAGAGGTGCAAATATTGGCAAAGCAGAACAGTTTTAGTTCGCTAATACCAGATGTCTTTTTACTCCTTTTCTAACCCCCTCCTTTCTCTCTCACTCTTTCTACCGTGCTAGACGTATTAACTCCTGGTCTATTGCTTTCTTGTTGTAACATATCTATTCACATTAATGTTGTCATTTTCATTTGTTTTCCTCTTCATCTAACTTATTTTCCTCCATCCCTTTCACTTCCTCTCTCCATCTCCCTCTCATCTTCCTGGACTGGCACCCATCCACCTCTATTAAAACTCCTGACCATGATTTCCGGACTTCTCTCTCATTCACAAACAAACACACACACACACACACGTTTTTGATCGCTTGTTCTGTGCCTCTATCCTTGGTGAACTGCTTTATCTTGTGGGATGAATGCAGGTCCAAACCTCCACTTCCCCCTTCCTTCTCCCTCCTCCCTCTCAACCCCAACTTTGCCTCCTCACTATTGTTCACATTGTCATAGCAACCCTAAAAACATCTGAGGTCTAACAACCAAATCTAATACACAGTGCCAAATATTGTGTGTGTGTATCCCAGCCCCTTCAGTCTGTTTCTCACCATTGTGGTGAAATGAGATTTTACATTACTTTAGGAAGCATTATATCCTATTAATTATGAGTCATTAAGGTACAGGCCAATACATTATGCATAACATAGTGTGAAAAATATGACCACATGCTTGAACATCCACAATCTGAGAGGGTCAGTCTCTGGGCACTCCCACAGTGGTGTGTGTGTTGAGAGGAATCTTAAATATCTGATACTTATGTTATGTAATCTATCCAGATTCCAGACTGACAGAGAATGTTTTATAGACTAGACTGTATAGGAAGAGGCCAAGAAGGCTTTCTAACGGTTAACATAATAAAACCCTGAAAAACGTTAACAGTGTTATTTGGTACTGTGTGTGGAGGGCGAAGTGTTGCACTATCAATGGGATAACATGTTTTCACCATAGCCTGACTATATTAATTATATCAGATTACTTCGAAAAGGTCTGTTTCGTTGGATCTTGATTAGTCACGCACGCATTCTTGATCGTGCTCTAAAGTGCTCTAGAACTATAGCTGGCGACATTGTAGCCCATTTCTATGCAAATACAAATAACAAAGTGCTTGCCTTGTGAGTTTATCGATCGCAACACAGGCATGGCAGACACATCGTTTTACATATATCCTACTTACGGACGGAGCTGCTAGACAGTCGGATGATTTCACCGAACCTCTTCAGGCTTTATGTATTGTTTACGAACGATAAACTGGGGTTGGTTCTTCTCTGCCACGTTGGGGGCTCGGGCGGGATGTAGTCGTTAACCGTGCGTCGCCCAGTCTGCTCGGTTCGCCCTATCCGCGCATCAGAAACAATCCGCGCATACAAGCACTGGGGCTTGCTTGCGTGCGTGGCGTGCGCGCAACGAGAGGAGATCCCCATCTGTTGTAGCGGACCTCTGGCACCGAACCCGGTAACCAATCAGTGCACGACCTGCCGCCCCTTTGTTCGCTCTGACTGCTTGCTCTCGGAATAGGTGAATAGAATAGGAGGGGGAATCCCGAAAACAATGCAAGCCCCCCCAAACACACATGCATAATAGATAACTAACCCTATGCGCGTATACAATGGAAAGCGAACTGAATAGGTCAAGTTCAAGTTATCCCTAAATAAATGTTAATGTGCTGACTGATGTGTCATATGGGGTTGTATGGTAATCACTCTTATTTCTCAACATAGTTTGACAATATTATATTTTATTATATTACTAAGAGACATTAGTGGTGCTCTCCTCTGTGTCCCACTGTAATCTCTTCGGTAACATCTGCTCTCTTTGCGCCATTCAGCTCCAGGGTTTAATATCTGACGTCAATGAATAGAGAATGGCTGAGTGCGTGATATTACCAGACAGCACTATACTTAATCTCTCTGCGATGACCACTCCCTGTCAGACAGAGAAAGAGGGTGACAGAACAATCTAAAAATGTTAACCAATTAACTATTGAGACTAGACATGTGGTTGCTGTGCAGTAGGCCTGTGTATTTAAAATGTTAGGGTAGAATAAAATACAGGTCAAAACAAAATATATTTCAGTTCTACTAACAATAAAGACAATAGACATGATTAATTCTGTAACATCTTATTAAATAGCTTTAGGAACAAAGAATATAACATTTTGTTGCTACTGTTAGTATACACAATGCCTGGTCCAGAAGTTTCTTAGCACATTGTACTCAATTCAATATATATATCTGTTTAAAGTCAGCTCCCTCAATTTGTACTGATACTGTATTAACTTGATAACAGGAAGCAATGTTAGAAAAATACATTATGAAAAAATGTCCAGCCACCAAACTACAGATTTGAAATAGAAACAAAAATGTATTGTCTTTTTTTTATTAAATAAAAATGTAACAAAAATGGTGCGCATTGCAGCATGACAATTTAAGATCAAAAAGGCATGATTTATTTTCTTACAAACATTTCTTTGTAAAAACAAAAATGTATAAAAAAAAACAAGAAAAACATTGGAAAAGATAAAACACGAGACAGACAAAAGCTTATTCTTCAGGTAGCTTCCCCTTCAAAATAACTGAAAGGGATTGATTTCTTTGCATCACACACCTGACCTTGGGTGAGAAAGCACATGCAGAGGTGAGGAATTGGCTTCAAATGAGGTGCGCTATGGGCTGAAGCTCAAACGACACCCTACTCCCCTAGTGCGCTACTTTCCAGAGTCAGTGGTGCTCTACATGGGAAATAGTAAACCATTTCAGATGTACCCGTGGTTTATATTGTAGTATTATTTAACATAGAATTATACCCCTAAAACTGTTTTAAAAAAACCCTATCCATGCTGTGAGAAGATTCTAAATCGGCACCAAGGAGGTCCATGCATTACAAACTAAAGATATATCAAAGTCAAACCAAGCTAAGTACCGATCAGCACTTTGGGTGGAAGATGTCCTTGACACAGATCTAGGAACAGTTTACCCGCCCCAAATCCTAACATTAACCATTAGTCTGGAGGAATGCAAAACTGACCTTAGATCAGTGAGCCTTGCCCTGGATCCACAGACTCTAAATAAGGTGGCCAACCAGTGTCTATTCCAGCATTCAACAACATCAATATCGAGATTTCAATATAGAATACATGTACACTAAAAAAAATTATTTTTAAACAGAGGACACATACACCATATCTGCACTGCAGGTGTGGAGGGGAGGAGGGGGTTGGAGGATGATGAGGAAGGGGTGAGAAGGGGGAAGGAAACAACGGAAAAATAGCGTGTGGTGACGTCATAGAAATTGTATTATAGAATATGCATGTGTACAAAGTTATTTCACCACAAGAAGTGGCAATATACACCCCTCCTGTCCCACTCCCCAACCCCCTTTCAAAAGACAGCAAGTTGAAGGTCTACTCTATTCCATCTATCGTATCCCCTGTTCCTAACTCTATGGAGCAGAGCAAGGCAGTATGGCCTGTGAAGCCACAAGGGAACACTTTCTCACTGGGTAAACTATGTGTCACAACCCCATCTAAGCAGAATCAAGCACGCTGCAGTACAAAACCATTGACTACACTCTTCTTTCCACCGTCTTGACTATAGTTACAGTCGGTTTAGAGCAAAATGTTCAAGGTGTGCTCAGAACTCTGCTATTAGAACAGGTCTTCTAGACCAGGGGTTCTCAAAGCGGGGTCCGGCAGTACTGCAAGGGGTCCGTGGACAGATTTCAAACTAAATATTTTAAAAAGTATGTTGTTTTTTTAAATGAATATTACTAACAGATTAAACACATTTTGGCCAAGTGATCCATGGAATAAATTGATGGTGTAATACAATATAATAAAATGTAACATTATTAATATAGAATTTATGTTCTTAACCCTTGGCAACATGGGTTTGGAAGGCTCACAGGGATATTGGTATCCACAGTAAATTTGTTCAAATCAATTACTTCCTTTTATTCCCCCAAAATGATTAAAAATATATATAAATGCACTATAATTTAAGCTTTAAAACTGTAGCATAAAACCTGCTTCATGGCAACATGTATAGAATTGCAGGATATTAGCTTTAAAGCTGCAACAAAAAATATCTTCCCCATGACAAAATGTGTAGAATTGCAGGAAATTTGCTTGAAAAACTGCAACATTTTCTCTCTGATGCCAGGAGATTTAAAATGTTCCTGTCCAGGGTTCGAGATTTGGTTCTTCCTTGTATGCACATTTTCAGCTCACTCGAGTTGTGTTCTGATTATGAGGGGGGTCCCTGATCGATTTGACATCACAAGGGGTCCCAAGACCTAAAAAGTTTGAGAACCCCTGTTCTAGACTGCCCTCTCTTCAACCTCTTCCCTCTCACCCCGGGTCCCTAACTGAGCCATGTCCAGTTCAAAAGGGTTTTCATAAAAATATAACATGCATGGAATGGCTTATTGTAAGAACAGCACCTTGTGTGATTATATGATCTTTGTAAGAATGTTGCTTTTCTCTGTCCAGGTTCTAAGAGTACTCGCTGGAGCCTCTCCCTCCATAGAGCTTTATGTATAAGTTGTCCCTAGGCACAGAAATAGGACCAGTCACAACAAATTCTAACCATACTCATTAAGGGAGAAAAAACTAAACTGATCTGTGATCAGTATCCAGAGGTAACCTCAACCTGCTGCCTGTGGGGACTAACACTATCAGTATCTCAGTGGAAAATCTGAATAAGATTCTCATAGGGCCAGTAAACTCTAACAAGTAAACTCTAAACTGATAAATATCTTTCTGACAATGTGCATAAGGCACACAAATTGGCTTCACATACATTTCACTAAACACTGACTTTCTTACTAATCATAAATAAATAAATAAAACAACAAACGAGATAAATCCAAGTCAATCTGAAATGTTACTTAAAATGGTTTACATTTTTACATGTCTGAACCGGTGACTATCACCACTCATTGTTTTGGTGCAGCAAAGAGAAGAGTAAGAGAAATAGTTGATGAGAAAGAATGAAGGACAGGTGCTTCTTTTGCATTTTGGTTCTGCAAAGATCAATAATTATGCATATCTGCGCATCTTTAAGTTAACTGTGTTATGTAGGCTTTTATTAGACAACTACACTGGCCAGGAGTCCCAATTCAACCCTACCTCAACAGTCAACCATGAGTTTTCTATAGATGACGGCTCACACAGTAAAACACAGCGCTCCAGTCCAGACACACATAGCAGAGGTTCCAGAGGGTCATCTCCATGTCAATCACACTCATTGTCTCGCAAATGGCACTCTATTCTCTATGTAGTACAGTGCACTATATAGGGAATAGGGTGCCATTTCTGACGCACCCTCAGTTTGTGAATTCTTGACTTGAACTTGACCCCAGCTCTGAAACATGTGAACACACAGTCAGGGAGCACTACCTAGCAATAGTCTTTAGAGTGATATTTACTGGTCCACTGAAATGTGTAGTCAGTCATTAGAGGACATTCAACTTGAGGTGTGACCTGTACTGTATGTTACAGGAACTGTAAATAAAGTTGGATTTGAGGTTGAGGTGCAGATTCCTACAGTTGATGTGAGGATGGAAGAAGGGAGGGTGAGGCAGGTGCGTGATGTAGAGGGGATTGGGGGTCGGCACATAGAACCAAAAATGTGAACAATGCCAACAATTCGAATAATGACACCAGTAACAATCAAAATAATAGTAGATCAATAGTCATAATCAATAGGTGCAGGACAAGATTGTAGTCTGTGAGCCATTGTGAACAAATACCCCCAGGACACCCCTATAAACATCTTCAAATACCCTCTCTACCCTACAACCATTAAACTTGAAGACTATGCTATGGTGTCTGTAAATCAAACGTGTTCACTTGAACAGAACAGTAGTGTAGACCTCTGACACCTGTATCAGAGTAGGACAGAGCAGAGGGAAGGGGAGCCTATAGCGATCAGGGAGAGGGTTGGTACTATATAAATCACCTCTTTTCTCTCACTATTTCTCACTCTGTCAGGCATCTGGGTACAAAAGGTTTCAAAGCATCTTTCTGGTAATTTCCCTAGCTAAATCTGTGGAGCCTCTCCATTTCCTTCCTTTGTAAACCATGCACTGGTGTGACTGCATATAAGCCTTTATCATAGCATGATTTTCACTCAGGCTGTGGCCTGGGCAGTGGTCACACCACCTATAGCACCATGAATGTGCTACAGAACACTAGACTAAGTATGAAATGAACACAATAACAAAATGAAGGACATCAGTGAGATAGAAAAAGGTCTGCATTTTAAAAACTACGTTGTGATCGCACAACTAGCTAACCAAGTGCATTCTGCTTCGCGCTAAAGCGGTGTAGCCTCTCTTAAAGTACGAATGTGAAAACGTTTTTGAAAGTGTCCTTATGAACTGCTTATGAACATTGTTACAGTTTGTTAAGCATTATATTGTAGTCTGTTTTTCATGATTTATATGATTATAGGTCCTTACAGGTAATACCTGTTAATAAATGTTACATTTTAATAAAACTTACTTACAGCAATAAATTGTAAGCAGTTAATAATAGTTAAATTATCCAATAATGGCTTATAAGCATTTTATAAGTCAACCATCAAATGCCGTATTAATTCCAGTTGTAATAACAGCAGCTGGTTGAGGGTGTATGCGTTCAGGACAGAGCTGGTTTTGGTGGCATTTGTTAACGATGCTAAAGATAATACTGACACAGTAAGGCTTGCAAGCTGACTGGGTGAACATCAACATTCCCAGTCCTAAATCAAGACCTCATCCCCAGCCCTAGCTCTTACCCCTGGCCTAGACACTTCTTCATGGCACCTGCTGGATTGAAAGACACAGACTGGTGTAATCAGTGGTATTAGCATCAACTATCGCTTTTACCAGTATTGACATCCATTCTCCTTCAGATCTATGAGAGGCCATTTATAAGTGTCTAGGACTAGGCCACTAAGAGAAGTGTCTAGGACTAGGAGAAGTGTCTAGGACTAGGAGAAGTGTCTAGGACTAGGGCACTAGGAGAAGTGTCTAGGACTAGGAGAAGTGTCTAGGACTAGGAGAAGTGTCTAGGACTAGGGCACTAGGAGAAGTGTCTAGGACTAGGAGAAGTGTCTAGGACTAGGAGAAGTGTCTAGGACTAGGAGAAGTGTCTAGGACTAGGAGAAGTGTCTAGGACTAGGGCACTAGGAGAAGTGTCTAGGACTAGGGCACTAGGAGAAGTGTCTAGGACTAGGGCACTAGGAGAAGTGTCTAGGACTAGGGCACTAGGAGAAGTGTCTAGGACTAGGGCACTAGGAGAAGTGTCTAGGACTAGGAGAAGTGTCTAGGGCTACGGGACTGAGGGCCCTTCGTCAAGTGGATGACATTGTCTGATCTGTTATGTTTTTGAAGTGTGGCTGTGTTGTGGGTAGAAGCCAATTAGAGGAGCAGGTTTCAGCTAACATTCTGTGCATTAACTCTTGCGACAAATAGTGCGAAACGAAGCTCAATCACTTTGCATGGCTACTGTCTGCCATTTGACAAGCCACTTGCATCTATCTGCATGACCATGCCTATCTGCATGCAATTAAGCTTGTGCTCGCTAGTGTGCAAGCAAATTATTAGTCTAATGTGAATTTGCATCAAGCCTCTCCAGCTTTCATCCAGTTCCCTTTCAACAGGAATTCATTTCCCATGACCACCGTGGGCAGTGTAGGTTTGCTAAACAGGGCTGACTGACTAGCTTAGTCTTATTTTCATTGGGTCTGTAAGGTTTCAATGATTCAGCTTTGAAACTTTTGCTGTAAATGAGATACTGTCCGTCAACAGGGAATGCGCCAGCACAAGCGACACACACAACCCCATCACAATGTCATGGGTGGGCATACACACACACAAACTCACGTGGAGGCCACTGGGAGTGGAATATCTTAAGAGTATTTTGGTTCAACGGCTGACAAGAAACCTTTTATCTCTTGGAATGAATGTAGACAGGTAGATTGATGTAGACAGGTTGACCTTGAAAATAAGTGCTTTAACTTGACAACCCAGTAGAAATACTGTATTGGGAAGACAGGGACCTCAATAAAGGGACTAAGACACTGCACTTACGCACACATACTAGGTAGAGACGAGAGCCAGAGAGTGTTGCAACTCCACTTGAACCCTCCTCTATAAGGACATTATAACACGCTAATGACACCGGTTATAACATGCTAATAACAGCATGGATAGGGCATAAACAGGGAGTTATACAGACACACAGACATACAAGACAGGGTTGAGCATGTCGCACTGCACTGACGCAACCCAAAAAACTTCCACCCCTCCATCCCTCTACTCCCTTCCATGGTTCCAAGCTCCATCCCTTCCCCCTCCACCCGTTTGCTATACCCCACTCTCCCCTGGTTCTGTGACTCCTTCCATCTCTGCTGCCTTCCCTGGCTTCCCTGCCTCCCCCTGTCCACCCCTACGTCTGCAGGCCTTGCGGATCGCGCTCCACTGGTAGCCGCTGAAGGTGGGGCTGATGGGGAAGTACTGGAAGACGGTGTGGCGACGCAGGAAGTCCATGCCAAACGGGAGGTCGTAGGTTCTCATCCCCTCCAGCTCCGCAGCACTGGGTCCCGACCCTCGCTTCAACTTCCCAATCCCTCGCTCCTCCCTGGTACCTGACAAGAGGAAAGGAGAGACAAAGGAGAAAGAAAAGAGGAAGACAGGGTGAGCAATTGGAGAAGGCCACAGTTTGTGATATTCTTGTCCTATCTGTAAATACAAACAAGGGATATAGTGTATTTTATTAACAGCGACAGTCCAGTCTACTCAGCAGCAATAGTGTTTTAACTAATGGTGAGTGTGATAGTACAGTCTACTCACCAGGGATAGTGTTGTCCAGCACAAATGCCACTGATCCCCCTACAAACATGGCTGTGGTCAGGAGCACGTTCAACACCTGGTCTAGCGATACTATACCTGAGAGACAGAGAAAGAGAGGGTTCAGAGAGCTACCCAGTCCTTTTAGATGTGTGAGAACACTGAAGGAGTAGGCCATTGAGCTAATTATGTAGTGCACTCTAACTTGTCTTCTACTCACCAGTGACCAGAGGGTTCTGTTTGAGATAGCTGGGCAGCACCAGGCCAAAGAAGATGGAGAAGCCCAGAACAAAGAGGTTCCTGGAGGAGTTGAGGTCTACAAACTGCAGGTTGGACAGTCCCACAGCTGTGATCATCCCAAACAGGGTACAGAACAGCGCCCCCAGAACAGGGTCAGGCAGGGAGGCGAACAACGCACTGAATTTACCCACCAGCCCTAGCAGCAGCATCATAGCAGCACCATACTGGATCACACGCCGGCTGCCTACCTGGAGGACCAATCAGAGAGCAGCAGGGAGTGAGAGAGCGAATCAAAGGATATCAGAAAGAATAAAACTGTCCCACTCTACAGAGCCAATAAGATCCAAGCAGATTACTAGTCAGTGAGGGAGTTATTTTATTCCGACCCGGGTTGAACCGTCAATGGCCTGTCACATCATCGGGCGAAAGCAGTGATGGAGCTGCGCCGTTCTCAAATGGAACAGTAATCTGCGCCGCTCCGTCATGTTGTCAACAAGGCAGCATGGTGAATCGTCCAGAAACAAACATATATTTTCTATAAAATGTATGTTTGAATTTTCAAACTAGTTTTCATTGGGAAGGCAGATAGTGTTTTTATCAGAAGGAATCACTTTCGCATGGGAAAACACAGAATCCTACTAATTACTACAGATTACAGGTTAATTAAGTCACTTTTGTTTGAGCCAACATAGCTGTCCGGTTAAAAATGCCTACACAGACAAGATGAATTGAACCCCCTCAATTAAAACATAAATATGTAATATTTGTATAGAACTCGTAGTGGGACTGTGTTGATGTGTGATGGTTACCTTAGTGATGCCCAGCACGCCTATATTAGGACTGGAGGAAGTAGAGCCGTTTCCTGTCCCCATCAGCCCATCCAACACGCAGGACAGACCTTCCATAAATATACCCCTAGAGAGAGAAAAACAGAAAAAAAAAAAGTATTTGTATCGGTTTTTGCAGGTAGTTACAGGTACACACACAGATCTCAAGTCATGATTCAAACCATTATCTGCGTGATTTAAGCAGATTTATGCTACTTTCATAGCAAACTTCTCTATGATGTGCATTAGGCAAGGACTGATGCGAGCAAGGTCAGGTACCTGTTGATGGCGTGAACAGGGGGTGGGGGGGCACAGGAGAGTCGGGCACAGGCGTAGTAGTCCCCGATGGACTCAATGATGCTAGCGACCACGGCACTGAACATACCTATCACCCCTGCCGCTGTTACCGTAGGAACACCCCACTGAACTATGGGTAAAAACACAAATTAAACACAACATCCTAGATTTGAGGAAGCTACAAACCTGTTGAATGCTCTTATCAAGAGTTTGGAGGTTGAACACCATAAGGAGGGGTAACTCACAGGGGTAGGGGATCTTGAACCAAGGTGCAGCTGCCAGTATCCCCTGGCGTGCGTCGGTGCGGGCGTAGTAACCGTACTTGTCTTTCTCCGGCGGGAAAACGTTGGTTACAGTGAAGATGAAACAGATCAGCCATGACACCAGGATGGCCATGATGATCTGAGGGGGAGGGTTAAACACCAAGGGTTAAACATGACCGTCAAATCACAGAGAAACACATACAGTATGTCCTGGTGAGTTACACTGAAGAACACCATAATAAACTGCAGCGGAGTGATGATGATGGTGATTACTTTATTCAAGTATGGGAGAGTTGTGAGGTCACCAGTTCAACAGTAAAGAGCAGCTTCATAAATAGTAGACCTTTGGTGGAATGCTACTTCAGAGTTCTATTCTCACACATTCTTAAAGTAAATAGTAGGATAAGAGTGAAACTTTAACGAGACAGGGAGAGAGCGTGATGAAGATGACTTTATTAGAGTGAAGTCACCATTACAAACAAAAAATCATTTCCAGTGTCTACTGTTATATTACAGCAGCAGATATATCATGACATCAAATGACCAGCAGGGGGAAAGAGACGCACCATAGGAGACAATCATTTCAGAGCTTATTAAGAGGAATGGGGAGGGAGGAGACAGGGGGAGTAGGGCTGGGTGATATGGCCAAAATCTCATATCCCGACAATGATACATTTTCTGTAAATTCAATGAATATAAAATGACCACATGTAAAGACCTATTTCTTATTACATGTTGAATTAAACTCAACAAATAAAATGTACTTACTCATATTTTATTATTTCTCCTTTTATTTAGAACCAAATAGCTAAATATTAATGTATAAAATCTAAAAAGGTAAATATTTGCAACGTCTGAGTTGGGGGTTTGTTTTGAGCACTCAACTGTACCTTTTTAGGTTTCATCCGTAGACTCCTTTCATACTCGAGGTCGACCGATTAATCGTCATGGCCGATTAATAAGGCCCGATTTCAAGTTCATAACAATCGGTAATCTGCATTTTTGGACGCCGATTATGGCCGATTACATTGGACGTTACGAGGAGACTGCGTGATAGGCTGACCACCTGTTACGCGAGTGCAAGGAGCCAAGGTAAGTTGCTAGCTTGCATTAAACTTATCTTATAAAAAACTATCAATCTTAACACATTTTTCCAAGCGGTTTAAAAGGCACAGTCAACTTAGTGTATGTAAACTTCTGACCCACTGGATACAGTGAATTTTAAGTTAAATAATCTGTCTGTAAACAATTGTTAGAAAAATGACTTGTGTCATCCACAAAGTAGATGTCCTAACCAACTTGTCAAAACTATAGTTTGTTAACAAGAAATTTGGGGAGTGGTTGAAAAACGAGTTTAATTGACTCCAACCTAAGTATGTAAACTGTATATCGTCATATCGCCCAGCCCTACAGGGGGGGTTGAATAATATTAAAAAAGCAGGACTCAACAAGTAATGGGAGGATGGAGGAGTGTGTGCCCATTTGTCTGACCTCACTTGATACGTGACAGATCAGACCAAAGAGCACACTGTTCCAGAAGAAGTGGTGTGTCTAGGTGTGTGTTTGTGCGCTCATGTGTGCCCCTGCCAGTGAATTTCTCAATTGTTCTGTGGGCATCAGTGTGTGTGTGTGTGTGTGTGTGTGTGTGTGTGTGTGTGTGTGTGTGTGTGTGTGTGTGTGTGTGTGTGTACACTCACAGGGAACATCTTGAAGAGCTGTAATCTATAAGAGGTCCATCCTTTCTTAGCCTTGTAGATGGGCAGAGGAAGCTGTACGTTCCTCGCATACTGAGAGAACAACAACACCAGGAATATAGTCCTACAGACAGACAGACATACAGAGAGAGAGAGAGATCTCACAAGTAAGAAACACAGCAGCCAAGGCTCTGTAGAACGGTTAAACATTTGTAAAAAGAAGCAATAACCCTCCTATAAAGACTGCCATAAAGACATCTGGATCCAAAGGTTTCTTTCTCAAAAGGGACACAATAAAATAAATTAATTGTTAACTCAAAGAAGATGCATTATATTCAGACCCCTTCACTTTTTCCACATTTTGTTACAATACTGCCTTTCCCCCCTCATCAATCTACACACATTACCCCATAACAGCAAAGCAAAAACTAGTTTGACATTTTTGCTAATTGATATTTTTTTTTTATAAAACTGAAATATTACATTTACATAAGTATTCAGACCCTTTACTCAGTACTTTGCTGAAGCACCTTTGGCAGGGATTACAGGCTAGAGTCTTCTTTGGTATGACTCTACAAGCTTGGCACACCTGTATTTGGGGAGTTTCTCCATTCTTCTCTGCAGATCCTCTAAAGCTCTGTCAGGTTGGATGGGGAGCGTTGCTGCCCAGCTATTTTCAGGTCTCTCCAGAGACGTTTGATCGGGTTCAAGTCCGGGCTCTGGCTGGGCCACTCAATGACATTCAGAGACTTGTCCCGAAGCCACTCCTGTGTAGTCTTGGCTGTGTGCTTAGGGTTGTCCTGTTAGAAGGTGAACCTTCACTCCAGTCTGAGGTCCTGAGCGCTCTGGAACAGGTTTTCAACAAAGATCTCTTTGTACTACATCAACTAGTCCCTGCCGCTAAAAAACATCCCCACAGCAGGATGCTGCCACCACGTTTCACCAGGTTTCCTCCAGACGTGACGCTTGGCATTCAGGCCAAAGAGTTACATTTTGGTTTCATCAGACCAGAAAATCTAGTTTCTCATGGTCAGAGTCCATTAGGTGACTTTTGTGGCTTGCGTATGGCCACTCTACCATATAAAAGGCCTCATTGGTGGAGTGCTGCAGAGATGGTTGTCCTTCTGGAAGGTTCTCCCATCTCCACAGAGGAATTCTGGAGCTCTGTCAGAGTGACTATTGGGTTCTTGGTCCCTTCCCTGACCAAGGGCCTTCTCCCCTGATTGCTCAGTTTGGCCGAACGGCCAGCTCTAGGAAGAGTATTGGTGGTTTGAGATGAGATTCAAGATTCAAATTTCCCCAAATATAAAATAAATGAATGAATAACTGAACGTAAGACAGAAACAGTTACCAGCAGACACAGCTCTGCTGAACCTCATGACCCAGAGCCCTCTGTCTGGAGCAGCACAGTGTTCCCACCTAAATTCTGCAGGGCATCTGTGTCGACTGGAAATGGTTTCTGATTGGCTATGTAATGGGCAGTTACGGTAATTGATTGGTTAAGGTTGCCTCTGGGGGCGAGAATCAGTCTAATAGTATAACATAAGATAGATAAGATAGCATTTTATTGTCAGATTTGACAGAAATGTGCCTTGCATCATAACAAGACAAAGACAACAGACCGTATATGAAACGTAGAGGGCTGGGAACTGTACGGGAGACTAAGTATTCAGGAGAGCCTAGAACCACAGTGTACTACTCACAGCATGGCAATGCCCCAGTGTTTCCCTGCTCTCTCCCCTGCAGCCTGGAAGCCAGACAGGCCGATGAGGGCCACGGTTGGGGTGATGGTCAGAGGGCCAATGTATTTCAACAGGAGCCCTGGAAGCCCCAGGAAGCCGATACACACCTCTATCAGAGACGACACAATGATAGCCCCCTGGATCTGGGGGGGGAGAGAGAGAATAGTACAATTTGTAATGTCATTTCATAATAAAGTACTTTATTTATGTGCCAAAGTCCCTAATTAAATGTATATACGCAGTTATCATTACCATTTAGAGAAGTGATCATAGAGAGGAAGTTATCTTTATTTTTCCTTTATAAGAGCAATCGCAACACCTGGAACAAGTCTGTAAAATGAATGACTGTTTAATGAAATTACTACTCCCCCTCAAGCCTATCAACGTCCATGTCTCTAATTCTATTCATCGTGACATCGTCATTGAGTTATCCTCTCACACACACGTGTCAAAACAGGGTTACCAAACCCACTTACACAAGCCTTATAAAAAGGTTAATGTGCGTTAACCGCCTCTGTCATACTCTAAGTGCACAGACACAAAGGCTGGCCGAGTCACAGCAACAGGCCTCAACAAGCATCAATTAGAACTCTTTCTATTCTACGTTTTAGTCTGTGACTAGGAGGTGCCGATTGGCTAACATGAGCTTTGAACAACACTGACACAGAACACAGGAGTAGACCTCTCTCTGTACACTATGCAAGGTAATGGTTTGGGTACTTTTAAAATCTCTCATTTCAGTGCTCCTCCCTCTCTCACCTCTCGTATTCGGGGATGCCAGATGTGTTCAGTGTTGAACAGCTCGGTCTCGTTGAACATGGGCGGCACCACTGATGGAGGGACAGAAATAATGGAGAAAGACAGAGGGGAAAAAAGAAAGAGAAGGATGATTAAACATTTATTGTTCTGAGTGTGCAAAGCTGTCATCAAGGCAAAGGGTGGCTACTTTGAAGAATCTCAAATATAAAACATCTTTTGATTTATTTAACACTATTGGTTACTACACGATTCCATATATGTGTTATTTCATAGTTTTGATGTCTTCGCTATTATCCTACACAATGAAGAAAATAGTAAAAAAAAATAAAAACCCTGGAATGAGTAGGTGTCCAAACTTTTGACTGGTACTGTACACTAAATAATTGATTTGTGAAATTAAATCATTTTGATTTAGAATGGACCATTATCATGCACCGGTTTCAATGTCACCTCTGCACTTAAATAGCAAATGGGGAACGCTTTTCCTGTGGTCCATTTTCATACCAGCCAGGTAGGCTATACTGTTGTAAAGAGAAGCAATGTGCTTAATTTTTGCTTAATATTAGGAAAGTTGAGAAATATGGGATCCTCCTCTTTTTAAGAGGCCATCACTCTTTTCTCACACAATTGCAAAGTCTATAGAAATGTTGCACAACATGAGCTCATGGGCTCTCGAAGTGTTTCATTAGATTTTTGATTACATTTGCATTGATGTCAGAAGGAATAGAGGGACAATAGAGTGCTGAGTACCAGGAAGTTAACAATTTTGGTAGGCTACTAATGACCGTCAGCAGCATCAGAGCTTGGAGAAGCCTTATTACTATGGCTAAACGGTCACGTGGAATTTGACTGCCTTCATGCCCGGCGGTGTGGCAATAATACAGTCACCACAACAACCCTAGTCACACCAGATACAGACTGTTTTTTTTTGACAAACAGATGCATACTTTTTTCCCAGTCATGTGAAATCCATAGATAAGGGACTATGAATTTATTTCAATTGACTGATTTCCTTATATGAACTGTAACACAAAATCTTTGAAATTGTTGCATGTAGCATTTATATTTTTTTGTTCAGTATATGTTTTTTTTTATACTTTGTTTTTATTGAGGAACACAAAGAAAGTACAAATAAAGTAAAGTAAAAGAACAACAAAAAAGATCTGGCAGTTACAGTGCACATCATATCTTCATCATATTAGATACATTGTACATATTAGTTACAAGTACGAAACCCATTTTCCCAGTATTCCTGACCTCTCTCCTCTTGAGTTCTTATAGCAAAGGTCATACGCTCCATGTGGTGTATTTCTTTAACAATGTCTATCCATTGTGTCATGGTGGGAGGGTCTTTTTGTAGTCATTTCCTAGTGATAGCCTTTTTTTACTGGCTGCCAGTAGGACCTTCAAGAGGTTATTTTCTATATTGTGTAAGTTATCAGGTATTTCACCCAAGTACAAAGAAATCGATTGCGGGACAGGTCCAAAAGATGAGTGATCCACCCTCAATAGACTGCATTCTCTCCAACAAGGGTGTATGGAGCCAGTCTGTTTTGATTTCAGTTTAGGTGTTCTGAAGAAACGTATAACATTCTTCCAACAGAATTCTCTCCATGACCTTGAGTTGGTGGAGCTTTGTTGAGTCTAATATGTTCAACCATGTTTCATCAGTTATTTCAATGTTAAGTTCCTCCTCCCATTTATTTTCAATATAGTTTGTAGAATGTTTCTTTGAGGATTGAATACCCAAGTAGAGATTTGAAATAGTTTTTTTGTTACTCCAAGTTGTATGCAGTAGTGAATACTTAGATTAATATTTGAGGTGCTCGATGGTCAATCACTTTTATCTCCCTTAAGAAATAGTGTCGAACTTGAAGGTAAATTAAATCAAATTTTATTTGTCACATACACATGGTTAGCAGATGTTAATGCAAGTGTAGCGAAATGCTATCTGTAAGAATCTTGTTTATCCAAGCCATGTTTTTTTACTTAGGTCGTGGAAGTTATCTAGGTCCCCATTCCTTAGAATTGTACTGAATGATGATGCCTTTCTGCATCCATTGTTTAAATTAATCCACAGATTTTGTCTATTGTATATTTACATTACCATGTCCTTATTTCCCAAAACTGACTGTATGGGAATCTCTGTCAATCTCTGTCGATGTTTTTCCATTTGGATTCGTATTCTGAATTGCACCAACACACCAGAGGTCTCAATTGGGCTGACACAAAATAATATTTAGGCATGGTAAGGCCACACCCCCACTGATTGTTGGCCATTGTAATGTTGTATATCTAATTCTTGGCCTCTTACTGTTCCAGATAAACCTTGATTTCCATTTGTCCCTAAACTGTTTAGGTGGGATTTCTACGGGCAGTGATTGGAACAAATACAGTAACCTCGGCAGGATGTTCATTTTGATTGTTTCAATTCTACTACTAAGATCTAAGGGAAGTGAAACCCACCTGTCCAGGTCATCATATATTTTCTTGTTGATGTGATCGTAATTCATGTCATAAAGTTTGGGTGTATCTTTTGGTAGATATACTCCAATATATTTCATGGATGAAGAGGTCCAGTGGAAGTTATACCTACTCTTCAGCTCTTCCTGTGGGGTATAATTGTATACTAGGGCTTGGGTCTTGTGTACGTTAAGCACATACCCTGAATATGTTCCAAATGTTTGTAAAACATCCATCAATCTAGGTACATCTAGGAGCCTGGGTCTTTAAGGTATAACAGAACGTCATCAGCATACATGCACATCTTATGTTCACTGCCTCTTATTGTTATTCCCTCTAAAGTTGGGTCCTGTCTAATTGCCTGTGCTAATGGTTCGAGGTACAAGAAGAGCGTGGGTGAAAGATTACAGCCTTGTCTTGCCCCTCACTCTAATTGTATCGTTCGTGACAAATGTCCATTTATCTTTATTCTAGCAGTCGGATATGAATACAGTTATTTTTATGCACTGTATCACTTCTTTGTTGAAACCAAATCTGTCCATAACTTGGAATAGGTCATCCCATCCCACTGAATCAAATGCTTTTTCTGCATCTAGACTGATTAATATTGCACTTGTCTTATTCTGAGTAATGTGGTCCATGACATGTAGTGTTCTCCTTATACCACCGAAAAGTGAAATACAATGTTCTTCCAAAACACTGACATTAAACACACCTTTGCACCAAACCTGGAATCCTAATCTGATGCCAGCTGAGGTTCCAGACAGCTCTACTGATGCCAGCTCACGTGAGCAGGACAGTGAGGGTGCGACCAGGTCATAGTGAATGTACTTGTGGGGTGTGTGTACTCAAGTGTGTATGTATTTGTGTGTGTTTACCTGTATCGTTGCACTTCCACTTGTCTAGTGACAGGATTGCTCTGGCGGGAGCCAGGAAGGCAAATGCACTCGCCTGGAACAGAGGAAGCCTGGAACAAAACCACCACACAATTACTCTATTAGTAAGAATACACATGCACACATTCCTCCAATACACTCTACCTCGCTGCTCACTAGGCAACTTTTCACTCTACTTGCATTGTACATATTGTTACTTGACATAGCATATTCTCTATATCTCTTCAATATATCGCGTTCTGTACATCACGTCCACACACATCTATCACTAAGTTGATCCAATCAGTTGATGAAAACATTGTTAGTGTCAGTCGGTGGTAAAACAGTGTAAAGTCAGTCACCATAGCATGATGGTTATGTGATGATTATGCCAGTGTTATGTGGTCTTTATAGCTGTGGGCTCCAGTGGTGTCAGTAACCATTCTCCTGTTGGTCTGCTAGATGTCACTAGTGAACACTGAGCAGCAGGGTCTACCCTGGTTAGGCAACAGTAACAGTATGGACACTGACAGAGCTGCGCTGGTTGAACGGAGCAGGTGCTGGCTGATAATTGGCATTGATTTGAATGCTGGTCAGTGTGCAGGGACACACCATCATTAACTGATGACCAACCAGATTAAATCGATCAATGTACTGCAGCGGATGCAGGTCACTGACGTAAAAGGCAAACACCCTACGTATCGCACTAATGGGGTTAACCCACTTGGTGTGAATTGTAACGTGGCTCATATAGCAAGGATTTCCACATCCCCGTTCAAACGGGAGACCACGTCCCCGTGTGTCGACTACTCAGCCCACTCACACATTCGTGCCTTGTGTTCCGATGGCCTCATAGCCGTTCTCACTTCTGACACTAATGTAGCAAACGGTGAGGCAGGGAAGCAAACCCGGGTCGCTGGCGTGAAAGGCAAAACACCATACGCACCTTTAAAGGTCGCTTTGTATTTGAATGTTCGCATTATTGATATAATAATAGATTAGAACGAAACGTGGGCCATCTGAGTGTCAGCGTCCCTGACAGCAATTTACCCAGCAGCACTCATCTACCTCAGAGGGTCACATGTTGTCCGCAGGTGGGACCAGCTGTGCACACACTGATACGTAAACACACACACACAAAATCACCTTTCCTAGAGTGTTTGTGATCTGACCTCACTTAGCACAATGACTCAAAACACAGCCACTAGCACTCCTCTCTCCATTTCTCTTTCCATCCATTAATCTCTCTCCATTTCTCTATTCCATCCATTCATTCACCTTCCTCTATACATCCCTTCCCTCGCTCTCTCTCAGCCCCACCCTCCCCTTATGCTTCAGGCCACATCTCCAGCCCTCTACCTCAGTCCTCCTCTCATCCATCTCTCCAGCCCTCTACCTCATCCATCTCTCCCTCATGTTCAGCCCTCTACCACAGTGCTCATTTCTTCCCTCCCTCCACTCCCACCTTATCCATGTTGCCAGGGTGACACAGATAGCTGCGATTTGTGACACAAAGATGACGGTCATTAGTGAAAAGATGGACGTCATATTGACTTTGAATGAGTTGGCAAGCAGCCAGTGTGTGAGTGTTTTGTGAGAGAGACATGATGGAGCAGAGAATAGATCTCAATAACAACTTCTCAAATTCTTCTTTGAGTTCTCAGTTCTAAGGTTTACTACAGGGCACACAAAAAACAACATCAACGGTGACTGGTGCATGATCTTACCATCTGTGTAAGTGCTAAGTATAGGCTAGTCCTCTGTGTGTGAGAGAGTGCTGTGCATGCTTCTCTGTGTGACCAGTCCTAATTGCAGGACTAAAGACAGGAGAATAGGCCACAGCTAAAATTACATTGACCCATTTTTCACAGTAGTCCTATGTAGCAGAATGCCTGGTTTCTCCCTGAGCGGAGTGTGTGTTGTGTGTGTGCCAGGCAAACACAGGTCCACCATACCGCTGGTCTGTGTGTGTACGCGTGTGGGTGAGTGAGTGTGGGTGTGTGTCTGCAGTTCTTTCAAGGCTGTACCTGACTGTTAGACAAAACACAAATGGCTAAAAAGTAAAAATTCTGCTTCGTTCTATCCTTTCAGACAGAAATCACTCAAGGCCATGAGACTAGGAGAGTACTTTCTGTGTGTGTGTGTGTGTGTGCAGTGATTTCCCATCAATGCTGCTGTATCTGGGCCACGAGACTGAGACAGGCAGACTGCGCAAACACAATTACAGACAGACTACCATGACGTGGCATGGCATCTAGCATCACATTCACGTGTGGTAGCAATAATAACCATGGCAACAAATATGAAACCTGGCAGTGGCATTTCTAAAGGATATCATATTTCTAGAGAGGGATAGAGGGAGAGAAAGTGTGGGCAAGATGAGTGAGGGAATGAGAGAGCGAACAGAAGGGCATCTCAAGTCACACTAACTCACTGAGTAAAATGTTAACCTATAACCACAATGAGAGAGAGCGAGAGAAAGACATTAAAGATAGAAAAAAGAACAATGAAAGAATGAAAATTAGAGAGAAGGAAAGATAGTTTCCTGTAGAGTGAGAGGGAGAGAAAATGAGCAGGAAAGAGTTTCCTATAGTGTGAGGTAAAACTGATGGCTTTATCAAGGCTTGGTTCAGCCCCTATATCCAGTTGATTCTGCCTGCCACCTGGGGTGTAGAAGTGTAGCATAGTGAATAATTATGCTCCTAACACCAACATACCTACCCCTATTCCATAACACTCCTTAACCCTAACCACACTGTGTAGAATGTGACGCAATGGATGTCTTCTTCCACAGTCTGGTTTACTGTTAAAACCAAACAAGGGGAAAGAAAAGCCAAATCACTTGCCTACAGTTTCCCCAGGTGCCTGCATTAGCGCTACACCCCTGTGTGTATACACACACACACGGACACATACTCATTCAAAGGTTTTTCTTTATTTTTACTATTTTTATTTTTACTATTTTCTACATTGTAGAATAATTGTGAAGACCTCAAAACTATGAAATAACACATATGGAATCAGGTAGTAACCAAAAAGTTGTTTCTTCAAAGTAGCCACCCTCTGCCTTGACAGCTTTGCACACTCTTGGCATTCTCTCCACCAGCTTCATGAGGAATGCTTTTCCACATAGTTCCCACATATTCTGAGCACTTGCTGGCTGCTTTTCCTTCACTCTGCGGTCCAACTCATCCTAAACCATCTCAATTGGTCTGAGGTCAGGTGATTGTGGAGGCCAGGTCATCTGATGCAGCCCTCGATCATTCTCCTTCTTGGTCAAATAGCCCTTACACAGTCTGGAAGTGTGTTTTTGGTTATTGTCCTGTAAAAAAAAAATGATAGTCCCACTAAGCCCAAACAAGATGGGATGGCATGTCACTGCAGAATGCTGTGATAGCCATACTGGTTAAGTGTGCCTTGAATTCTAATAAATTACAGACCGTGTCACCAGCAAAGCACCCCCACACCATCACCTCCATGGTGGGAACCACACATGTGGAGATCATCTGTTCACCTACTCTGCGTCTCTGAAAGACATTTCATCATAGTGCTTGATGGTTTTTGCAACTGCACTTGAAGAAACTTTCAAAGTTATTGACATTTTCCAGATTAAGACATGAAGGTCAGTCAAAGTAATGATGGACTGTTGTTTCTCTTTGCTTACTTGAGCTGTTCTTGCCATAATACGGACTTGGTCTTTTACCAAATAGGGTTATCTTCTGTAAACCACCCCTACCTTGTCACAACACAACTGGCTCAAATGCATTAAGAAGGAAAGAAATTTCACAAGTTAACTTAACAAGGCACACCTGTTAATTGAAATGCATTCCAGGTGACTACCTCATGAAGCTGGTTGAGAGAATGCCAAGAGTATGCAAAGCTGTCATCAAGGCAAAGGGTGGCTATTTGAAGAATCTAAAATAAAACACTTTCGGTTATTACATGATTCCATGTGTTATTTCATAGTGTTGATGTCTTCTACAATGTAGAAAATAGTAAAAATTAAGAAAAACCCTTGAATGAGTAGGTGTGTCCAAACTTTTGACTGGTACTGTATCTGTGTTTGTATGTATGTACAGTTGAAGTCAGAAGTTTACATACACTTAGGTTGGAGTCATTAAAACTAGTTTTTCAACCACTCCACAAATGTCTTGTTAACAAACTATAGTTTTGGCAAGTCAGTTAGGACATCTACTTTGTGCATGACCCAAGTCATTTTTCCAACAATTGTTTACAGACAGATTATTTCACTTATAACTCACTGTATCACAATTCCAGTGGGTCAGAAGTTTACATACACTAAGTTGACTGTGCCTTTAAATAGCTTGGAAAATTCCAGAAAATGATGTCATGGCTTTAGAAGCTTCTGATAGGCTAATTGACATAATTTTAGTCAATTGAGAGGTGTACCTGTGGATGTATTTCAAGGCCTAACTTCAAACTCAGTGCCTTTTGCTTGACATCATGGGAAAATCAAAAGAAATCAGCCAAGACCTCAGATATCTTTTTTTTAGACCTCCACAAGCCTGGTTCATCCTTGGGAGCAATTTCTAAACGGCTGAAGGTACCACGTTCATCTGTACAAACAATAGAACGCAAATATAAACACCATACCGCTCAGAAGGAGAAGTGTTCTGTCTCATAGAGATGAACGTACTCTGGTGCGAAAAGTGCAAATCAATCCCAGAACAGCAGCAAAGGACCTTGTGAAGATGCTGGAGGAAACAGATACAAAAGTATCTATATCCACAGTAAAATTAGTCCTATATCGACATAAACTGAAAGGCCGCTCAGCAACGAAGAAGGCACTGCTCCAAAACCGCCATAAAAAAAAAAGCCAGATTACGGTTTGCAACTGCACATGGGGACAAAGATCGTACTTTTTGGAGAAATGTCCTAGTCTGATGAAACAAAAATAGAACTGTTTGGCCATAATGACCATCGTTATGTTTGGAGGAAAAAGGGGGATGCTTGCAAGCCGAAGAACACCATCCCAACCGTGAAGCACAGGGGTGGCAGCATCATGTTGTGGGGGTGCTTTGCTGCAGGAGGGACTATTGCACATCACAAAATAGATGGCATCATGAGGATGGAAAATGATGTGGATACAGTGGGGCAAAAAAGTATTTAGTCAGCCACCAATTGTGCAAGTTCTCTCACTTAAAAAGATGAGAGAGGCCTGTAATTTTCATCATAGGTACACTTCAACTATGACAGACAAAATGAGGAAAAAAAATCCAGAAAATCACATTGTAGGATTTTTAATGAATTTATTTGCAAATTATGATGGAAAATAAGTATTTGGTCACATACAAACAAGCAAGATTTCTGTCTCTCACAGACCTGTAACAACTTCTTTAAGAGGCTCCTCTGTCCTCCACTCGTTACCTGTATTAATGGCACCTGTTTGAACTTGTTATCAGTATAAAAGACACCTGTCCACAACCTCAAACAGTCACACTCCAAACTCCACTATGGCCAAGACCAAAGAGCTGTCAAAGGACACCAGAAACAAAATTGTAGACCTGCACCAGGTTGGGAAGACTGAATCTGCAATAGGTAAGCAGCTTGGTTTGAAGAAATCAACTGTGGGAGCAATTATTAGGAAATGGAAGACATACAAGACCACTGATAATCTTCCTCGATCTGGGGCTCCACGCAAGATCTCACCCCGTGGGGTCAAAATGATCACAAGAACGGTGAGCAGAAATCCCAGAACCACACTCTCACATGCAGAGAGCTGGGACCAAAGTAACAAAGCCTACCATCAGTAACACACTACGCCGCCAGGGACTCAAATCCTGCAGTGCCAGACGTGTCCCCCTGCTTAAGCCAGTACATGTTCAGGCCCGTCTGAAGTTTGCTAGAGAGCATTTGGATGATCCAGATGAGGATTGGGAGAATGTCAGATGAAACCAAAATAGAACTTTTTGGTAAAAACTCAACTCGTCGTGTTTGGAGGACAAAGAATGCTGAGTTGCATCCAAAGAACACCATACCTACTGTGAAGCATGGGGGTGGAAACATCATGCTTTGGGGCTGTTTTTCTGCAAAGGGACCAGGACGACTGATCCGTGTAAAGGAAAGAATGAATGGGGCCATGTATCGTGAGATTTTGAGTGAAAACCTTCTTCCATCAGCAAGGGCATTGAAGATGAAACGTGGCTGGGTCTTTCAGCATGACAATGATCCCAAACACACCGCCCGGGCAACGAAGGAGTGGCTTCGTAAGAAGCATTTCAAGGTCCTGGAGTGGCCTAGCCAGTCTCCAGATCTCAACCCCATAGAAAATCTTTGGAGGGAGTTGAAAGTCCGTGTTGCCCAGCGACAGCCCCAAAACATCACTGCTCTAGAGGAGATCTGCATGGAGGAATGGGCCAAAATACCAGCAACAGTGTGTGAAAACCTTGTGAAGACTTACAGAAAACGTTTGACCTCTGTCATTGCCAACAAAGGGTATATAACAAAGTATTGAGATAAACTTTTGTTATTGACCAAATACTTATTTTCCACCATAATTTGAAAATAAATAAATTAAAAATCCTACAATGTGATTTTATGGATTTCTTTTTCTCATTTTGTCTGTCATAGTTGAAGTGTACCTATGATGAAAATTACAGGCCTCTCATCTTTTTAAGTTGGAGAACTTGCACAATTGGTGGCTGACTAAATACTTTTTTGCCCCACTGTATATTAGAGAAACATCCCAAGACATCAGTCAGGAAGTTAAAGCTTGGTCGCAAATGGGTCTTCCAAATGGACAATGTCCCCAAGCATACTTCCAAAGTTGTGGCAAAATGGCTTAAGGACAACAAAGTCAAGGTATTGGAGTGGCCATCACAAAGCCCTGACCTCAATCCCACAGAACATTTGTTGGCAGAATTGAAAATGCGTGTGCGAGCAAGGCCTACAAACCTGACTTAGTTACACCAGCTCAGTCAGGAGGAATGGGACAAAATTCACCCAACTTATTGTGGGAAGCTTGTAGGCTACCTGAAACATTTGACCCAAGTTAAACAATTTAAAGGCAATGCTACCAAATACTAATTGAGTGTTTGTAAACTTATGACCCACTGGGAATCTAAAATAAATCATTCTCTCTACTATTATTCTGACATTTCACATTCATAAAATAAAGTGGTGATCCTAACTGACCTAAGACAGGGAATTTTTATTAGGATTAAATGTCAGGAATTGTGAAAAACTGAGTTTAAATGTATTTGGCTAAGGTGTATGTAAACTTCCGACTTCAACTGTATGTGTGTGTGTGTGTGTGTATGTATGCATGCATGCGTGTGTACCTGCAGCCCAGTGTAGTCTGTAGCAGGGTGGTAATTCCCACACAGAAGAAGATAGTTCCTATGAGCTGACTGGTAGCCCACTGGTCAAACCCTACACACATGGCTTCAGCTAGCAGGAACGGCACTGCGATGGTACCACTGAAACACGTCAGGTAGTGCTGGAGAGAGAGGTGAGAGAGGGTTAGAATGAGAAAGTGTGTGTGTGTGTCACTGTGTGTGATGGCCCTTTACAGTGTGTATGTGTTTATGTTAATAGACAGGACTGTTGTGTAAATATTGATTGAGGTTATTGAGGTCTCTGTGTGTCTGTGTGCAACAGTGAAGCACAGCATCAACTTCCATAACAGCACGTTTCATAAGCATGAGTATAAAGGGGAGGGGCTTAGTCTACCCACTCCTGATGTAACTATGTTACATGATATGGGTTATAGAACAGGAAAGAGGAAGTGACTCGAATAAGCGGTGAGATGGCATTTTCTGGGCCTGGGCTTGGCTGAATTTTTACAGTCTGAACTAAAGTGGCTTCCTCTCCTTGTCTCCTCTTGTTCAACATCAGCACTGATAAAGGACAGGTGAAAGCAATAGGGAGAGGAACTTGATTAGGAATTAGCTTTCACATCAGTACAGATGAAGGAGAGGAGACAAGGAGGAAGCCACGTTATTCAGATTACATTTATACATATTTCAGACAGTCAAACACACAACACATGCTTATCTGGTACTTGCAAAACAACAGAGGTACCAGAGCTGTGGGTGTCTCTCACCTGTAAGCCCAGGAATATACACAGGTACCAGGGAGGTGTGTCTTCGATGGTGTAGATCATGTCCATTCTCCTGGCATCCATACTGTCTGCACTGTCCAACGTCTCCGACATGGAACTCTACACACACACGCAAAGGTGAGAAGACAGTTTTTTTTTTATACTATAGATGTAGGCCTCCCACCACAGGGTATACATCTCTGGACCAAAGGGTTTTAAGACTTAAGTCTAAGTATTAGACTAAGTGTGTTTACGCCTACAGGTAGTAATCTCTATGTGCCTAGTTAAATAATGGTTAAATAAAAAAATGTGAGTGTGTGTTTGCCTTAGGGAGGTCAAAATGTGAAGCCAACCACACCCATAAATAGTGCACTATATAGGGCAGGGGTCTCCAACCTTTTCTAGCATGAGAGCTACTTTATAAAAATGGAACATGCCTTGAGCTACAATTTTTATTCTAGCTTTCAAATAGGCATTCTTCTCTTCTCCTGTCCCCTTCATCTATTCCCCGGATCTTTGGTGTACATGAGAAAGTTCTGTCAATATACCTGGTAAAATAATGGTTAATAAACAACTCTAAGGGGGGCCCTATAAAATCTGAGATTTTTCCCCCCAAATACTGTTTTATAGTTTCCCAAATTATGTTCTCAGTTTTATTTTCACTCTTAAAATTACAATTGTCAATAGAGAAACAACTCAATTAAAATGATCTGAGTCCATGTCAAATGCTTAAATCACACCAGAAGACAAAAATGTTTTTGTCTGGTTGAAAACTAACAAATTGTGATTTTTTTAATGTAATTCCCCTTCAATACGGGTAGGCCGTCATTGTAAATAAGAATTTGTTCTTAACGGACTTGTCTAGTTTAATAAAAGATATATATATATTTAAGAAAAATATATATCTCTATATCTATCTATATACACACACACACACACAAAGAAATTTGAGCATCTGACCCTTTAATTGAGCATCTAGCGAGATCTAGAGATGGATCTGTACTGCTGCTGCACATTTCATGTCAAAGTTTGCAATAACAAGTAATAGATACAAATGATATACTTCTGCCAGGTAAGCCTACTTTGCAGTTAACATTTAATTGAGAAGTTTTTAGGGAAAATATTTCTGTCAACCCACAAGACAGTAATCACATCAAATGGCTACACACAGAGTGATAAACAAATGAGCACACGCCACAGACAGACCGGGACAATATTGCTGGAAGTTAATTGGCAGATATTGTGTTAGGTTTGGGTTTTTAAGCCAATAGTGGCTAACCAGGGGTGGGATAATGAAAATGATACATTGAATAGAGTAGCTGGGAGCTTGCTGGTGTCTGATACTTGTGAGATTTGTTTATGACAGTTTGCAGTGGAACACATGAAAATTGCATGTACTTTCAGAATTGTTTGGCGAGCTACTCATAGGTGGGCTGCGAGCTACTGGGAGCTCACAATCGACCTGTTGGAGACAAACTAGACAGAACAGTCATACTGTAGGCTGATGATGTCACAGCAACATAACCAGACAAAAGACAGAGGGGCAGGAGATGGGAGAAGAATATTCAGCATTGAAGAGGGAAAGGCTGAACAATTCAGCAAGAGAGTGTAGTCAAAGAAAGACGGGAGAGATTCAGAAAGGGAGAGAGAGAAAAAAAAAAGAGATTCAAGCCGACACCAACGAGAAATTCCTCTTGCCTCTGACCTTTCTCACACAAGGGGAAAAGTGCAGAGTCACAGTGACAGAGAGAAGAGGGGATGATCAAAAGAACAGGGATAAACAAAGGAAGTAGGGGAGAGACCGGGTATGAGAGAAGGGAGAGTTAGGAGTTTAAACTATGCGTGTGTGTCTCGTACCTTTTCTCTTTCCTGGTTCACTTTAGTGTAGATGGCCATCAGCTCAGTGTCTTCAGTGTCCTGCTCTCCAGCGGCTTGTTCAACTCCGTTCACCACCACCTACAGTACAGTACATGCATGTCAATACTTTATCCACCTACACTACATACACAGGCAGATGCATGTCAATACTTCATCCACCTACAGTCGTGGCCAAAAGTTGAGAATGACACAGATATAAATTTTCACAAAGTCTGCTGCCTCAGTTTGTATGATGACAATTTGCATATACTCCAGAATGTCATGGAGTGATCAGATGAATTGCAATTCATGGCAAAGTCCCTCTTTGCCATGCAAATGAACTGAATCCCCAAAAAACATTTCCATTGCATTTCAGCCCTGCCACAAAAGGACCAGTTGACATCATGTCAGTGATTATCTCGTTAACACAGGTGTGAGTGTTGACGAGGACAAGGCTGGAGATCACTCTGTCATGCTGATTGAGTTCGAATAACAGACTGGAAGCTTCAAAAGGAGGGTGGTGCTTGGAATCATTGTTCTTCCCCTGTCAACCATGGTTACCTGCAAGGAAACACGTGCCCTCATCATTGCTTTGCACAAAAAGGGCTTCACAGGCAAGGATATTGCTGCCAGTAAGATTGCACCTAAAAATCAACAATTTTTTTTTTAGATCATCAAGAACTTTAAGGAGAGCGGTTCAATTGTTGTGAAGAAGGCTTCAGGGCGCCCAAGAAAGTCCAGCAAGCGCCAGGACTGTCTCCTAAAGTTGATTCAGTTTTGGGATCGCAGCACCACCTTGAGAGCTTGCTCAGGAATGGCAGCAGGCAGGTGTGAGTGTATCTGCACGCACAGGGAAGCGAAGACTTTTGGAGGATGGCCTTATGTCAAGAAGGGCAGCAAAGAAGCAACTTCTCTCCAGGAAAAACATCAGGGACAGACTGATATTCTGCAAAAGGTACATGGATTGGACTGCTGAGGACTGGGGTAAAGTCATTTTCTCTGATGAATCCATTTCCGATTGCTTGGCGCATCCGGAAAAAAAGCTTGTCCAGAGAAGACAAGGTGAGCGCTACTATCAGTCCTGTGTCATGCCAACAGTAAAGCATCCTGAGACCATTCAGGTGTGAGGTTTCTTCTCAGCCAAGGGAGTGGGCTCACTCACAATTTAGCCTAAGAACACAGCCATGAATAAAGAATGGTACCAACACATCCTCCGAGAGCAACTTCTCCCAACCATCCAGGAACAGTTTGGTGACGAACAATGCCTTTTCCAGCATGATGGAGCACCTTGCCATAAGGCAAAAGTGATAACTAAGTGGCTCGGGGAAAAAAACATAGATATTTTTGGGTCCATGGCCAGGAAACTCAGACCTTAATCCCATTGAGAACTTGTGGTCAATCCTCAAGAGGCAGGTGGACAAACAAAAACCCACAAATTCCAAGCATTGATTATGCAAGAATGGGCTGCCATCAGTCAGGATGTGGGCCAGACGTTAATTGACAGCATGCCAGGGCGGATTGCAGAGGTCTTGAAAAAGAAGGGCCAACACTGCAAATATTGACTCTTCGCATCAACTTCATGTAATTGTCAATAAAAGCCTTTGACACTTATGAAATGCTTGTAATTATACTTCAGTATTCCATAGTAACATCTGACAAAAATATCTAAAGACACTGAAGCAGCAAACTTTGTGGAAATTGTACATACACAGACAGACAGATACATGTCAATCATTGTTAACTAACTATGAAACATTGAGTACCAAGGACCCATATGTCATTATCCCTCTATTATTGTAACAGCATTTCTTTCATAAATGTAACTGTATAAAGCCAATGTAGGGGTAGAGAAATGACAAACTTCCAAAGTGTTATGCTGATGCGCTACAGAGTGTTTTTACAACAGTGACTTTTTGCACCGCAAAAACATCACCCTAGTAAGTATTTTACAAACATTTCACACTGCGCTATACAAAGTAGCACAACTTATATACACTCACGTACGCACAACAGAGAGAACATTTCAAGGAAAGCAAGGACATTGATGCTGATTGGGTAAGGTTAACAGAACTATCAGACATAACACACAAAGGACAGCCTGGGTGTTGCTTTGGGAGCCTTTGCACTTTGCCTGGAAAATTCTCTCTGGGAATACTGGGCCATAAGCCATCGGTTTCTTCATTAGTTGAAGATCCGAGCCGACGAGGTGAAAAAAAAAAAAAAAGTGTCTATGTGCCCTTGAGCAGGGTACTTAACCCTCCAGGGGCACGGTACTACTATGGCTGAAATGTGTAAAAAAAAAACAAAAAAAACACTGCACCTATCCTGTGTATGTGACTACAGTATTTATTTTTTGCATTGGTCTATTTATCACACTGCTGCACACACATACGCTGTAGGGATCCAAGGTCATGACATCACTGTGCGTGTGTGTTGTGTCCTGTTTGTTGTGGATGTGTGTTTTCCGTCTGTGGCTTGGTTAGCAAATCACAGATGAAGTTCAAAGTATAGAAGGACAGTGTTCAGTCTCTCACACACAGTGGCATTTGTCTAAATTTAATTTGAGGATACGTCTTTGCATACTTTCATCCATCTTTGCATCTAGTCTGCCAGGCATGAATAACAACAAATGACTTGTTCAGACTCAAATGTCATTGGCCTTCAAGTGTGTGTGTGTGTGTGTGTGTGTGTGTGTGTGTGTGTACACCTTTCCTGGTGACACGTTCTATCCTACTGCCAATCTTTCACTAGCTGGGAAATATCACTGCTGACAGAGTAGTCATCAGATGAGAGACCTTAGAATGAACTGAAGGTCTGTCATTTGTATTAATGGACATTAGATAATGAAAAATATAAAGATATTTTATTGGCACATACACTGGATAGGTGCAGTGAAATGTGTTGTTCCATCTAAAGATTTTTCACCTTGTAGGCTCAGGTATTCGAACAAGTGACCTTTCAGTTGCTGGCCCAACACTCATACTGCTAGGCTACCTGCTGCCCCAGACATCACATTCCTAGACGTCACAAAACTAGCACCCTTGGGAGAGAGCTATGGTGATAGAGAGCTATGGAGAGGACAACGAGGAGGATATTAAAGAATGAATGCAAGAGGCAAAGAAAGAAAGACAAAGAAAGGAGGAAGAGAAAGACTGAAGGGAGGGAGACTGGCTGTACAGGTAATTGAGGATAGCCATCCCTTTATCCACCTCTGTCCTATTCATCCATTCAGTAAACAGGAGCATGTGAATGGGATACTTATAACAAATAGGATATATAGTTGTAAATCTCTGAGTGACTCAAAACCCAGGCAGGCTTTGTGTTTGGGCTCCTCAGTACAGTATCATGTCCGTGTGTGCGTGGCTAGGGAAACAGTTATTGTTGATTTGTGGTGTGACCTACATGAGGGGACTGTGCTCCAACCAAGTGGGAAATGGCCAGAACAAAACTGTCACGACATGAAGACTGACAGTGCATGTGTGGATGTTCGTCAGTGCGTGTGACCCTGACAAGTGTTAAGTGATCCTAATGACAGGTCTCTGTGTATGGTGGCCAAACCCTGTCTTTACCGTCACTCCTCTGTCAGTGGGTCAACTTGATGACCCTTAAAGGGCCAATATGTGGTTGAAACAATAACAGTACTCACCCCACCTCTGTTATGGTAAGAAGCTGAGGGATAGTTCTGGACAAATGTAACCACTTTCAAATTCATAGACAGAGCCATGGATGGCAGGACTGACTATCCATGATAACAAAATTATAGTTTTAAGCATGCTTTAAGGCCATGTCTACAAACATTTATTTTGGGTTCTGATGGGGTATGACAGTTGAACTAAGCTCATGAGGCATTAATAAGTTATATTCTTTAATAATCAATGGGTAAATATAATTCATTTATAAGTCATAAAATGTATGTAGTAACTGCAGATTGTCGCTTTAACTGACTAAATCCCCAGTGCAAGCAGACACACACACACACACACACACACAGATGCATGCATACAGACAGAACACACACAGCGTACCGGAATGGGGTAGAAGTCAGCGCTGTGTTTGTTCTCCTCCTCATACTTCCCCCCTTCTCCTCCCTCCATCGACTTAGAGGTGGTATTCTTCCCCACACCCATTCCTCTATCTTCCTCCTCTTCCCTCGCTCTCCCCGTCTCTCTGCTCACTCGCTCCGGTAGAAACACTGCAGATTGATCCTTCAGCTCCCTTACATGGTCCAGGACTGTGTCATCTACTGAGATAGAGAGAGAAAAGATGGATAATTTACTACACAACTTTCCTGAGTCTGCCCTTGATGTCATCTAGACTACAGTAGGTATTGTACCAGGTAGACTATGCTAGAAAAGCTCTATGGGGGTGTGTGGATGGGGAGCAGGGTTGGGCTTAAACCTGAGTTTACAGGGTTTGGTTTAAAGAGGAGTTTATCCAGGACTGTGGAGAGACCTGATACTGGGATGGGCCTGGGAGACCCCAAAGGAGTTCCAAATGGCACCCTGTTCCATATACACTGCACTACTTTTGCTCCAGATGTATACACTCATACATTATGCTGTCAGGGATCGATTAGAAACAGGGCAGAGGATGGAGAGAGAGAAAGAGAAAGAGAAAGAGAAAGAGAGAGAGAGAGAGAGAGAGAGAGAGAGAGAGAGAGAGAGAGGAGTCGACAGGTACAAGAGGAGAGCAGAGACAGAGGGAAGGATAGAGGAGGAGATTGAGGGATAGACTGAGGAGGGAAAGAAGGAAGAGGGTGAGAAAGGGATAAAAGCGCAAGGAAGAGGTGTGAGAGGGAGGTCAGTTTGTTGGTCTCAGGCAGTGTTGTGTTATTTCTGGTGTCATGTCAACTCCATTTTATGTAAGACAAGGCCTTGGGCTCAGTCTAGCCCTGTGACTAGTCCCGGTCTCACACCTCCCCCTACTCTATACTCTAACACAAGACCTTTGGCTGTGTCTATCCCTGCATGTTATCTTTCACTGTCTCACTCCAGTCATCTTTCTAAAACTTGTACAAGGCCTTCTGTCAGACTTAACCTTCCTCTCAACACCCTCTCCCCAGCTTTAGAAATGACAGATTAAGCCTACTCTCCAGAGAACATTTTAGTCTAGGAGTAAGCAAAGTCCATTATCACCAAAAGGCACATCTCAATAGGTGGCTCAGGAGTCCTCTGACATGACACAAACGGGGAAAGGGGGTGGTGGGCCTTTCCTCTTTTGTTCTCAAATTGTTCCTCAACCAAGGGGGGAGGCCGATGACAGAGGTCACCATCAGACACCAACTCTTTGAATGGCCTACTCCATGAAGTTTGTACTTGTCAAAAAAACTATTTTGCTCAAAACATTTTTTTTACCCTTAAGTGTGTGTACATCACTGTATTTATCCTGGGGATATTGTTATTCAACAGGGGAAAACAATTTGTTGGAGTGAGTCTTCAATCTAGTTCTGAAAAACCAGCCCTGAGCTTCCCCCTTTCCCCACCCCTTATTATCCCCAACCCTTCTTCCATCCTCCCCCCTCCCCCATCCTCACCTTCATGTGGAGTGTTGGATGATGCATGAAGTACCTAGTTGACATCAACCCCATCCCAGTCCCCCATCCCCTCACCCGTCCCCCCTCCGCTTTTCTAACCCAGTCTCCCTCATCCCCGCACCCCCCACCCCTTGTCAGTGTAAATGTTGGTAAGTGAAGTACCTAGTTGACACATCCCATCGCTCCTGTCGAGCTGGGCAGCGGGGTGCATCTGTGTGGAAGGGGTGAAAGAGGGAGAAGAGGAGGGGGCAGGTGGGAGAAGCGAGAGAGAGGGCGAGAAAGAGATGGAGAGAGAGGAGAGAGCGGGGGGCAGGTAAGGGGGCAAGATAGTTAATGTGACAGCCAACATTCATTAACCGCTCATCAGTCAGGTAATTCATGAGATTGCTTGGTTTCTATCCTCTGTCCCTCCCTCTATAGACCTATCACACAGGCACACCTTTTTTGTGACATGGAAATAGTATGCCCTAACAGGCTGTCCTACAGTGTCAGTCTGTCCCATAGTAAACTACACAGTGGTATTTGTGAGAAGCTCTGTTTCCCCAGTGTGCGTGCGTGCGCAAGCCATGGAGGTGGAGGAGAGTCTGTGTTGACAACATTCCATCCACCTGCTCCTCTGTGTGGTAACACATCACTCCCTAACTACAACCCTGGATGCTGAAGGGTACACGTTTCAGTGTGTGTGTGTTGGTGGGTGCAGGGTTGTGTGAGGGAGAGTTAATTCAGTGTTCATTTCAGAGAGGAAGAGGTGACGTGAGAGGATTTGCTCTGCTCAAAATCTGTCCGAATTACATGAGGCTTATATGATCAAAGACAAGTTGTCATGTTTAGGCTGTTACAAAAGTACTGATAACTGGATGCATGTAGCATTCCGGCAACTACTTAGTTGTGCCTGTTGTTCATACGCGTATCTGCCCTCTCATTGACTAGAATGTCTCACCCGATCCGGCTGCCTTCGATCATTGAGGACATGAAATTGAATTGTTAGAGCGTTCACTCGGCTATCTTGTCGACATAATAGATCATCTTTGTTCATGTCGTCTTATAGGTGACAAAAGCACATTGTGTGAATAGTTATTGCAATGTCAGCAATAGTCACAAAATAATGTGGTGTGTGTGTGTGTGTTTACGGTCAGTTATAAAGACTCCTCGGTCATTGCAGTTCTAGAGAAACAGAAGTGAAATGTACAAGAATAGGAAATAAAAACTTCACAGAAGCACCTAGAATAACCTCAACCTTCCCCCAGAGGGATAGTCCTATGACTACAGTTAATAGGAAGGAAAAAGATGACAGTCCTAGCATCCCACTGCTTCCTAAGTAGTTAAGGATCATATCACCTCTACCTTACACCGTAGACCCACTTCAATTTGCATACCGCCCCAATAGATCCACAGACAATGCAAATCACCATCACACTGCACTATTCCATCTGGACAAGAGGAATACCTATGTAAGAATGGTGTTCATTGACTATAGCTCAGCCTTCAACAGCCCTGGGTCTGAACCTCGACCTGTGCAACTGGGTACTGGACTTCCTGATGGGCCGCACCCAGGTGGTGAAGGTAGGAAACAACACCTCCACTTTGCTGAGCCTCAACACATTGGCCCCACAAGGGTGCGTGCTCAGCCCCTTCCTGTACTCCCTGGTCACCCATGACTGCACATCAACGAGGCCGCAGTGGAGAAGGTGATAAGCTTGAAGTTCCTCGGTGTAAACATCACTGACAATCTGAAAAGGTCCACCAACACAGTTGAAGGGGCAACTGCGCTTCTTCAACCTCAGGAGGCAAAGAAATTCGGTTTGGCCCCTAAGACCCTCAATTTTTTTTTACAAATGCACAATTGAGAGTATCCTGTCGGGCTGTATCACCGCCTGGTATGGCAACTGCACCACCTGCAACTGCAGGGCTCTCCAGAGGGAGGTGCATACTGCCTGCCCTCCAGGACACCTACAGCACCCAATGTCACATGAAGGCCAAAAAGGAAATCAACCACCCGAGCCACGGCCTGTTCACCCCACTACCATCCAGAAGGCGAGTTCAGTACAGGGGCATCAAAGCTGGGACCGAGAGACTGAAAACAGCTTCCATCTTAAAACCTCTTAAGGATCGGCCCCTTTTATCCCCCCATTTTCACCTGAAATGACATTACCCAAAGCTAACTGCCTGTAGCTCAGGCACTGAAGCAAGGATATGCATATTCTTGGTACCATTTGAAAGGAAACACTTTGAAGTTTGTAGAAATGTGAAAGGAATGTAGGAGAATATAACACATTAGACCTGGTAAAAGATAATACAAAGAAAGAAAAAAATATTTGAAATGCAAGAGAAAGGCCATAATGTATTATCTAAATTGCAACTGGGCTGTAATTTTGGCCACTAGATGGCTGGAGTGTATGTGCAAAGCTTTAGATTGATCCAATGAACCATTGCATTTCTGTTCAAAATGTTGTATCAAGACTGCCCTCATTTGTTTCTTAATAACTTTTCATGTTCAAAACTGTGCACTCCTCAAACAATAGCATGGTATTCTTTCACTGTACTAGCTACTGTAAATTGGACAGTGCCATTAGATTAACAAGAATTTAAGCTTTCTGCCCATATCAGATCTGTCTATGTCCTGGGAAATGATATGGTTACTTACAACCTCATGCTAATCGCATTAGCCTACGTTAGCTCAACCGTCCCGCAGGGGACACACCGATCCTGAAGAAGATTTCAGGCCATCAGACTGTTAAATAGCCATCACTAGCTGGCTACCACCTGGTTACTCAAGATAACATAGATATGGAATCACTGGCCACTTTAATGTTTACATACTGCTTTACTCATCTCATATGTATACACTGTATTTTAGTCAATGCCACTCAGACATTGCTCATCCTAATGTTTATATATTTCTTAATTCCATTCTTTTACTTTTAGATTTGAGTCTATTGTTAGACATTACTGCACTGTTGGAGCCAGGAACACAAGCATTTCGCTACACCCGCAATAACATCTGCTAAATATGTGTATGTGACCAATAATGATTTTGAAGAGACATGTATCGCTAACTGTAACCCTACCCAGAATACCCTGGGTTGACAGTGCTGGCTCCATCACCATGGTAACCTGAACTGTGTTACACTGATGTAAGATTCCACTGGAGGAGGAAAACAATCCCTGCCAAAACAGATATATGTGTCTATTAGAGCTGGGCGATCTGGACAAAAATTCCTATCGCTATACATATCCTGAATTGATGCAATAACAATAAATAGAACAATAAGTTTATAACATGAATGTGCACCACAAGTTTTTTTAATGATCTTTTAAACTACTACTACAAGTTTTATGGTTGTAAAAAAACACCCATATTAGCAAACTTATTTCACTTCAAACTTTACATTTCTTTAGTATAGGCTACTTATTGTAATGAACGATATCAGCAAAATGCCTGCAATAAGTGATCGATATAGTCGGTGTCGATAATTTTCGGTTTATCGCCCCCAGGTCTAGCGTGTGTGTCCCAGTCCACCAGATGTTTGTCCAAAGTTAAGCATGGCCAAGTCGACGCAAGAAAGATACATCCGTACACACCTCCTGGTATTAATACTTTATTACTGTATTATTGAAGTTAGCCAGAGAGATTGTAATACAGGCAGCTGACAATATACTGATACACTCTGTTGTATCATGGCAAATTCAGAGATAAATCACATTTGGTATCTAATAGCTTCAAATACTAATCAAGGGCTTAGTAATTAGGTGATTAGTTGAATCAGGTGAGCAAAAACATGCAAGGACTGGCTGGAGGTTTATAAAGAATGGATTGGAAAACACTGTCTTATACAGTGGCAAGAAAAAGTATGTGAACCCTTTGGAATTACCTGGATTTCTGCATAAATTGGTCATAACATTTTATCTGATCTTCATCTAAGTCACAACAACAGACACAGTGTGCATAAACTAATACCACACAAGTTGTATTTTTCTTGTCTATATTGAATGCATATTTACCAATTTATGCAGAAATTCAGGTAATTCCAAAGGGTTCAAATACTTTTTCTTGCCACTGTATGCTTATATGGAAAGAGAGACTGAGGGATTTCTATTCTATCAGCTGAAAGATGTCTCTATGGGATTTAATCTGTCATGACCTCATAATCTGTTGATAATCTGGTGTCGTGATAATCTACACAGTGAAAGACTGGGAAGCAGCCATGCACTCCTGAGTCCCTCAAAATATATTTGATTATTATTAACTTTGGCATGAGAACTCAGGGAATGGAGAGGACTCTAAAATATCATCCAATGTCTCCATTTAAACAGGTTTAAATCTCCTTATGTCCCTCTCACACAGGCATGCAGGGACGCACATATGGCATCCCTCAATTCCTCACATACAGACACAAATGGGTCCTGGCTGTGTTTTTGTCTAGGCCAGAAATACATAATGCTGACTCCCTTCACTTTCTGTCTACACTGGCAGATAATGGAAGCGTGAAGTCTTAACCCCTACATCAGGGGTTGAAACTTTTTCACTCGGGGCCCCCCCATCCAGCATTGGGGAACATCTCGCTCACCCCCTGCATGCCCCACGTCTATTTCTATGGGCACAAGCATTGTTTATTTTATTTAACAAGCATTGCTCATGACAAACTCTTCACACCCCTCGTTGGTGGAGAGAATTTTGCAGTTTTAAAGCTTATTTCCTGCACATTTTCTTGAAATTCCATACATTTTGCAACATCTAACGTGTATTAATGTGATATGAGTGAGAAAAATAATAAATTACTTTGGCCTAAAAAAAACACAAATAAAAAAAAACGTTGACATGGGCTAGTTGATCTGGACATTTGACAAGTTATAAATAGCCCTCTAAGGTATGCAATGATTAAGATGACAAGAGGAACTGATGACGCACAACCAAATATCGAAATTGCACCTTGTACATTCTACTATTACAACATTCAAGAGTAAGTTTAAAGCCGGATTGAGTTCCCAAACTTTTAGCACCACCCCTTGCCAACCCCTCACGCCACAGTTTGGGAACCACTGCACCACACACACTTACTTAAATTATGGAACTCCACATTGTCTGTCGCAAACAGGGCATGTTAAGTTACCTACGAAAGGCAGAGCCTTTTATTTATAAGGGTCAATAGGGCATTGGCCTGGAGAGGTCAGAGGCCACAGAACCATGCTGGGGTGGGTATGTATGTGTTGTATATTGGATGGGGGCTGTCCTTTCTCTTTCTGTCAGCCTCAAAGCTTCAAAACCACCCACAACCCCCTACACCTACAGCACCACCTCCGCTGCTCCCAGTGAAAACAGAATTGCTGTGGCAGGCTTCACCAGCAACAAGAGTCAGACAATAGAAGACACTGCCACCTGCTCCAGAAAAGCGTGGGAACTCTTCTCCTTCTGAGGAATAATTTTTAACACTCATTAGTTTTAGCAACAGAAACACACAGTTTGAATTAAAAGAGTCAAGACTACAACACTTCTTGTATGTACTGTTGGTGGAGCCACTCAATGCGTATCCTTTGAGATACAGAACAGAGGCAAGACGGCCAACTCTCCTTTGTTGAAAATTCTAACAAATCTACATGCAAGCAGTTGTAGAGAATAGCAGCGTGACAGAGTGGCATTGTGACGCCTCCATCCTTACAGGGGATAAGAGCTATTGGCTGTAAATCCCTCTGGTCCTTTCCATTACAGTAGCTGGTGTTGGATTCATTCGTTGAGTCTGTGGGGGGCAGTATTTAACCACAATAGACCCTGACTATCACCGACTTGGAGTCTGGGAATTAAAGAATGCCAACACCCCAGGAAGGCCTATTAAACTATGTTAATGCTCCACCGCTATACAGCCCATCACAAAGAGCTTAAATACTACTAAATCATGACTTGGTTTAAACCATCTATACAGTACACCTGCAACAAAAGGGCTTAAATACTAAAGAAAGACAGCGGGCAGAAAGGGTGTGTGTGTGGTCTACTGAGCAGATATCCATGGAATCTAAGCCCATATAGTACACACTAGGGCTGGGCGATAAATCAATAATTAGAGGGAAATTCTTCCCTCAATAACTATATAAAAACATTTTTGATTAATTTTTAATAATGTCGATATAGAATTATTAGGTACACCAGTCCATTTCACCTCTGTGACGCAGCAGGAACGTGCAGAGAAGTGACAATATGCGCATGGAGAGGTATACACCCACTAAAAACCACTTAGCACCTCGAGTGATGAAGCAGCCACTATTAACCACAAAAAAATGGTGATGTAGGTGAAAACAGTGGCAGTGATAGCCATGGAGAAGGAGCAGCTTCCAACGAAGAAATTATTGATAAAAAGGGTTCAACTGTTTCAGTTATTTGGAAGTGGTTTGGCTTTTTGAAGTCCGACAAAGAGCAGAGCAATGTTCGTTGCAAATTGTGCTGTAGACTGGTGGCTACCAAGTCTGGTAATACGACAAACCTTTTTCACCATCTGAAGAAAAATCCCTCTTTGGAACATGCAGAAAGCTTGAGTTTGCGCCACGGTATTGATAAATGCCTCTCAAGCACCAGCCAATCTAGGGATGTTCGGCCGAAGCAGTCAACACTGACAGCGTTTATGCCCTACGAGCAAACATCGAAGACACACCACAATGCTATTATGCATTGCATTGCTAAGGACATGCTACCAATTAGCAGTCGAAAAGGAAGGTGTCAAGAGGCTTATCAATTTAATTGACCCCAGGTACGTGCTCCCTGGCCGCAAACACTTCTCTCACGCCGCACTGCCTAAGCCTCACTATCCACTATATTGGCTGGAATCTTCAACAAATGGATCTGACTGCAATGTTTTGGACATCGTCTGCACTTGGCCATTGGTAAGTAACCTTGTCAATTGTGTATATTGAAGTGATTGGTTAGATGAAACTAAATGTGCATTTTTCTTCATCAACTGATTAAGTTAAATATTACATTTGTACATAACTAAAGGGATTATTGTGAATTTAACATTTTATTAAAATCTCGATTCCTTTTAGAGAGAGAGTGGGTAGAGACAAACGGGTGGATCGAGCAATTGAGTGTGTAATAAAGTGGTAGGTGCCTTTTCCTATTGGTGGGAAAAGAAGCGACCTGGCAGTTGCTCAAAAAGAACACAACCTACCCCAGCGCACAACCTACCCCAGCGCACAAGTTGGTTACAGAGTCGCCTACCAGCTGGGGATCACGTCAAAAGATGGTGTAAAGAGTACTTGAGCAGGAGAAAGCCATTTCACAGGTCTTGTCCAGTGACAAGAAGACCCGGCATTTAGCTCCCACCTACACAGATATAGATGTTCTTGAGTCCATCAACCAGGCATTGACCCCACTTCTAGAATTCACAGATGCTCTGTCTGGTGAGTCTTATGTCAGTGTGTCTTACCTGAAACCAATACAGAGGTCATGAAACCTGGATGGTGAAACAGAGCTCCCCCAAACTATCAAAAGCAATAGTCATGGACTATTTGAATGAGAAATATGATGACCTAGCCACAGATGACCTCCTGAACATTGGTCGACCCTCAGTTTAAAACACATTACTTCAAAGAGGAGAAGGTGGGACACATAAAAGCAAGAGCTGTCTCAGAGACGGTCAATGAGGGACATGAAAACCCAAGCCCAACACAGGGAGACGTTGCTGCTGCTTCATCCCACAACTGCCAGCTAAAAAGAGAAAGTCGCTGGGCAGTTTTTTCATAAAGCCATGCTCCACCACCACAGGTCTCACTAAAATCCAGCTGGTAGAAAAGGAACTCAGCTGCTACCTTCAGTATCCTAATGCTGACAGTGAAATCAATCCACTGGACTGGTCGAAGATCCAACCCCAAAAAACATTCCTCAAAGTCAGCCAACTGGCAAAGCGCTACCTGTGCATTCCTGTGACCAGCTTCCCCTCAGAATGTGTTTTTAGCACAGGTGGCAACATAGTGACCTGCCATAGGGCAGCTTTAAAGCCAGAGACCAAAGACAGACTGGTCTTTCTTGCTTGTAACTTGTAAGATAACAACTACCCCAACATAAACTGTGACGTGCCATTAGGCTACCAGTTATAATGCATATTGACTTGCACAATTGTATTTCTTGCTGACGACTTGTAAGGGTTTACAGCTTTTAAAAAAAAGTTACAATTGTATGTGCGTTCTACTTCTGACAATAAATAAGAAACATTAAGGCCTTTGGTTTGTTCAGGAATTCTTGAGTGTGAAGCAGATATGCACCTTTTAAAAACAGTATTTGATAACCACGGCAGGTAGCCTAGTGGTTAGAGCGTTGGACTAGTAACCGAAAGGTTGCAAGATCGTTTTCTGAGGTCTTGACTGATTTATTTTGATTTTCCCATGATGTCAAGCAAAGAGGCACTGAGTTTGAAGTTAAGCCTTGAAATACATCCACAGGTACACCTCCAATTGACTCAAAGGATAACAATTAGCCTACCAGAAGTTTCTAGCCATGACATTTTCTGGGATTTTCCAAGCTGTTTAAAAGGCACAGTCAACTGAGTGTATGTATGTAAACTTCTGACCCACTGGAATTGTGATACAGTGAATGATAAGTGAAATAATCTGTCTGTAAACAATTGTTGGAAGAATTACTTGTGTCATGCACACAGTAGATGTCCTAACCGACTTGCCAAAACTATAGTTGTTTGTTAACAAGAAATTTCCGACTTCAACTGTATGTTATAAGTGTATTAGAGAAAGTCAAGGAATATTTCTGTGGATAGTCTGAGGTCTAGTAGTGTGTATGCGTGTGTGTGTGTGTGTGTGTGTGTGAGGAGTGGCAGAAAAACAAAAAGGGAGAGGGAGATAAGACAGAAGAAGCAGAGGTGTAAGAGACTAAAGGATAACTATTTATTTCCACCAACAGATGGTTTCCATATCCCTCTACTCAAGTGAGAATTCTATAACTACTATGAAACAGTCCTACATAGAAATGGAGCTGCTTACTAGGGCTGGCACAACAATTTATAATTGCGTAATAAACAATTATGGATAATAAACGTGAAACAAAATAAATAAAATCATTGTATTCTTAATGGGATACTTCAGGATTTTTGGCAATGAGGCCCTTTATCTACTTCCACAGAGTCAGATGAACTTGTGGATATCATTTGTATGTCTCTGTGTCCAGTATGAAGGTTAGAGGAAGTTTTGAGAGCGAATGCTAACTAGCGTCAACGCAATGACTGGAAGTATCTACTAGCAGGAAGTATCCGTTTAATGCATTAATGTTAGGGGGGTCATTTTTACATGAAGAGGGTCAAATTGGTAACAATTTTCCGAGCAGAACATTGTGGTCAGAGAAGAAAAAAGAATTACTTTCCAAAAACATACAAAAGTTCCAAGCGGTCAAAACCATTCATTTTCTAAACTGGGGTGTCACCAAAGCTGTGTTGTATTCATTAGGTATGTTGTAGCACATTTTCAAAGAAGCATTACAAAATATTTTTACAAAAATGACAATATTCTTTAAAAAGTGCTTTCCTCACCATCTTAAATAAGCATTTTTTTTTAACCAGGAACAGATTTAGCCCTTGGTTCACTCCAGACCTGGCTGTGGCAGTCTCTATAGTCCCTTTGGCGGTGCCACAGGGTTCAATCCTCAAGCCGACTCTTTTCTCTGTATACATCAATGATGTTGCTCTTGCTGCTGGTGATTCTCTGATCCACCTCTACGCAGATGACACCATTCTGTATACTTCTGGCCCTTCTTTGGACACTGTGTTAACTAACCTCCAGACGAGATTCAATGCCTACAACTCTCCTTCCGTGGCCTCCAACTGCTCTTAAATGCAAGTAAATCTAAATGCATGCCCTCAACCGATCACTGCCCGCACCTGCCCGCCCGTCCAGCATCACTACTCTGGATGGTTCTGACTTAGAATATGTGGACAGCTACAAACACCTAGGTGTCTGGTTAGACTAAACTTTCCTTCCACTCACATTAAGCATCTCCAATACAAAATTAAATCTAGAATCGGCTTCCTATTTCGCAACAAAGCATCCATCACTCACGCTGCCAAACATACCCTCGTAAAACTGACTATTGAAACCGATCCTTGACATCGGCAATGTCATTTACAAAATAGCCTCCAACACTCTACTCAGCAAATTGGATGCAGTCTATCACAGTGCCATCCGTTGTCACCAAAGCCCCAAATAATACCCACCACTGAGACCTGTATGCTCTCGTTGGCTGCCCCTCGCTTCATATTCGTCGCCAAACCCACTGGCTCCAGATCATTTCTAAGTCTTTGCTAGGTAAAGCCCTGCCTTATCTCAGCTCGCTGGTCACCATAGCAACACCCACCCGTAGCACGCGGTCCAGCAGGTATATTGCACTGGTCATCCCCAAAGCAAATTCCTCCTTTGGCCGCCTTTCCTTCCAGTTCTCTGCTGCCAATGACTGGAACGAACTGCAAAAAAAATCCCCCCCCAAAAAAATCACTGAAGCTGGAGACTCATATCTCCCTCACTAGCTTTAAGCACCAGCTGTCAGAGCAGCTCACAGATCACTGCACCTGTCCATAGCCCATCTGTAAATAGCCCATCCAACTACCTCATCCCCATACTGTTATTTATTTAGCTCCTTTGCACCCCAGTATCTCTACTCGCACACTCATCTCCTGCACATCTATCACTCCAGTGTTTAATTGCTATATTATAATTATTTCGCCACTATGGGCGATTTATTGCTTGCCTCCCTTATCCTACCTCATTTGCACACACTGTATATAGAACTTTCTATTGTATTATTGACTGTTTGTTTATTCCATGTGTAACTCTGTTGTTGTTTGTGTCGCACTGCTTTGCTTTATCTTGGCCAGGTCGCAGTTGTAAATGAGAACTTGTTCTCAACTAGCCTACCTGGTTAAACTAAAATGAAAATAAAATACAGAAATTCTGTTCTGATCTTTCAGAAATTACGTTACAGATTTGATAACGGAATTTATTTTTAATCACTTAATAAACAAAATGTATACCAGTAAAAACACTATAATTGCTAGACATATCTTTACTTGTTACTTCTGTTAACTTTCATTATCCTCCCTCCTCATGAGGGAGAGAAATTAGTAAATATCTTCAAGATAAGTGGGTTTTTGGTAACAGAATTTCAAGGCACAAGGCAATTTATCCAAAACTAAATATACAGTAAAATGTTGATATTAGTTGGCAGGGGTCCTTACTTCAACATTGTGTTTTGATGCATTTCTAAGACCCCTTTTCCATCGGTTTGACCAGAAATCAATGCCTTTGTTATATATGCCTTAATTTCAACAACAAAAATTTATAGCTTTCATTTGACACCCAATTTGATATGCTCCTATGAACTGTTGGTGCTCATGGGTCCTTTTATATGGAAATGACCATATGAATACTGGTTGCCAGACCGGTCTATAAATATACATACGTACACGGAAAGACATTTAGTCCTATAGATACACATCATAAGAACATTTGTAAGGACAACTACGCAGACTAACCATGACTTTGGTTTGACTGTCATATGCCTTAGCTTGAGTGTCAGTGTGTGTGTGATTGCGAGAGTGACTGAAGGCGTGGATAGGAGTATGGATGTGTGTGTGTACCTGAGTGTGTATACGTAAAAGTCAGACACACAGTCAGTCAGTGAGAAAAAAAAACATTAAAGCCCATCAATTACTTCTGTCATTTAGAATAGAAAACCAGCCTTGTTGCGGACATCGACGTCTTGCTCCCAGACAATTAAACAACTTATTTGCTCGCTTTGAAGAAAATACAGTGACACTGACACGGCCCGCTACCAAAGACTGTGGGCTCTCCTTCTCCGTGGCCAACGTGAGTAAAACATTTAAACGTGTTAAACCTCGCAAGGCTGCCTGCACAGACGGCATCCCTAGCTGCGTCCTCAGAGCATGCACAGACCAGCTGGCTGGTGTGTTTACGGACATATTCAATCGCTCCCTATCCCAGTCTGCTGTCCCCACATGCTTCAAGATGGCCACTATTGTTCCTGTTCCCAAGAAAACAAAGGTAACGGAACTAAATGACTATCGTAGCACTCACTTCTGTCATCATGAAGAGCTTTGAGAGACTAGTCAAGGATCATATCACCTCCACCCTAGCTGCCACCCTAGACCCACTCCAATTTGCTTACCGCCCCAATAGGTCCACAGACGACGCAATCGCCATCACACTGCCCTATCCCATCTGGACAAGAGGAATACCTATGTAAGAATGCTGTTCATTGACTACAGCTCAGCATTCAACACCATAGTACCCTCCAAACTCGTCATTAAGCTTGAGACCCTACGTCTCAACCCCGCCTTGTGCAACTGGGTCTTGGACGGGCTGCCCCCAGGTGGTGAAGGTAGGAAACAACATCTCCACTCCGCTGATCCTCAACACTGGGGCCCCACAAGGGTGTGTTCTCAGCCCTCTCCTGTACTCCCTGTTGACCCACGACTGCGTGGCCATGCATGCCTCCAACTCAATCATCAAGTTTGCAGACGACACTAGTGATAGGTTTGATTACCAACAACGACAAGACAGCCTACAGGGAGGAGGTGAGGGCCCTCGGTGTGTGGTGTCAAGAAAATAACCTATCACTCAATGTCAGCAAAACAAAAGAGATGATCGTGGACTTCAGGAAACAGCAAAGGGAGCACCCCCCTATCCACATCAACAGGACAGCAGAGAAGGTTTTAAGTTCCTCTGTGTACATATCACCAACAAACTGAAATGGTCCCCACACACGGACAGTGTGGTGAAGAAGGCGCAACAGCGTCTCTTCAACCTCAGGAGGCTGAAAATAATTGGTTTGTCACTGAAAACCCTCACCAACTTTTACAGGTGCACAATTGAGAGCATCCTGTCTGGCTGTATCACCGCTTGGTATTGCAACTGCACTGCCCCCAACCGCAGGGCTCTCCAGAGGGTGGTGCGGTCTGCACAACGCATCACCGGGGGGAAACTACTTGCCCTCCAGGACACCTACAACACCAGATGTGACAGGAAGGCAAAAAAGATCAAGGACAATAACCACCCAAGCCACTACCTGTTCACCCAGCTTCCATCCAGAAGGCGAGGTCAGTACAGGTGCATCAAAGCTGGGACAGAGAGATTGAAAAACAGTTTATATCCCAAGGCCATCAGATTGTTAAACAGCCACCACTAGCAGAGAGGCGGCTGCCTACCTACAGACTTGATATCATTGGCCACTTTAATAAATGGAACACTAGTCACTTTAATAATGCCACATTAATGCATTGAAGCCTGCTTACTTACCTGCACTCCACGCTGGAATGTCATTCAGAAAAATGGTAGAGTTCAATGGGATCTTGCACTCAAACCATAAAAGAATATAATGTCAGATAAAAGAAACATGCACGTGAGCTTTTTATGGCTTATCTGTGATCGCACTCTGAGCCACAGAAGTGGGCGGCAGGAGGTAGCCTCGAGGTTAGAACGGTCACTGGTTCAAATACCGTAACCGAAAAGGTGAAGATTGTTTTTGCCACCATGCCCTTGAGCAAGGCACTTAACCTTAATTGCTCCAGGGGCACTGTACAATGGTCACCCCACTCCCTGCAGGTGTGTCAAAGGAAGTTGGGATATGCAAGAAACACCTCCATTACACACGTGTGTGCAACAGGACAAATATAAGCACCTACAAAATTATTAGGTTATACCTCCACACTCTGAGGTACACACAGACACGGTGTGACTCAGCACAGCAGGGTAATCTCAGTCACATGCTACCTACGGTGGTCAAACACACCACAATCCGAATCCAAGACCCACTTCAGCCCAGCTCTCATACTCACCATAGTAATATTATTTAAAAACAGTAGGCTTGGCTTAATAGCCTAATCCAGGGACCATGAACTAGATTCAACCGTGGGCCGACTTTCTTGAGCGGATGGTAAGGGGGTTGGAACATAATTACAAATAGTTTGTGGACTGCAAATTGACAGCAAGATATAATATCTGACTAAAACTCTTTTCAACCCTTGCTTACATTTGTATATGATCACGAATCTTTATTATACGAGGGACAACTTTGGAAAAGATTTCTAAAATTAAAGTCATGATTTGCTGGTGTTAACAGTCTTTCATGCCCAACAAAAAAATAAATACAAATGTTATATATATATGTAAGAAAAAAAAGCCTGTGTGGAAAAATTAAGTTATGTTATCAATTTTGTTCAAGACTATGAATTACAGTGCATTCGGAAAGTATTCAGTTTTCCCCCTTAATCTACACACAATACCCCATAATGACAAAGCAAAAACCAGGTTTTTAGAAATGTTTGCAAATGTATAAAAAAAAAAAAAACATCACATTTACATAAGTATTCAGACCCTTTACTCATTACTTTGTTGAAGCACCTTTGGCAGCGATTACAGCCTCAAGTCTTCTTGGGCATGACGCTACAAGCTTGGCACACCTGTATTTTGGGAGTTTCTCCCATTCTTCTCTGCAGATTCTCTCAAGCTCTGTCAGGTTGGATGGGGAGCGTCACTGCACAGCTATTTTCAGGTCTCTCCAGAGAGTTTCGATCGGGTTCAAATCCGGGCTCTGGCTGGGCCACTCAAGGACATTCAGAGACTTGTCCCGAAGTCACTCCTGCGTTGTCTTGGGTGTGTGCTTAGGGTCGTTGTTCTGTTGGAAGGTGAACCTTCCAGAGGCCCTGAGTGCTCTGAGCAGGTTTTTAAATCACAGATCTCTCTGTACTTTACTCCATTCATCTTTCCCTCGATCCTGACTAGTCTCCCAGTGCCTGCCGCTGAAAAACACCCCCAGCATGATGCTGCTACCACCATTCTTCACCGTAGGGATGGTCAGATGTGACGCTAGGTATTCAGGCCAAATAGTTCAATCTTGGTTTCATCAGACCAGAGAATCTTGTTTCTCATGGTCTGAGAGTCCTTTAGGTGCCTTTTGGAAAACTCCAAGCAGGCCGTCATGTGCCTTTTACTGAGGAGTGGCTTCCATCTGGCCACTCTATGATAAAGGCCTGATTGGTAGAGTGCTGCAGAGATGGTTGTCCTTCTGGAAGGCTCTCCCATCTCCACAGAGGAACTCTGGAGCTCGGTCAGAGTGACCATCGGATTCCTGGTCACCTCCCTGATCAAGGCCCTTCTCCCACGATTTCTCAGTTTGGCCGGGAGGCCAGCTCTAGGAAGTGTCTTGGGGGTTCCAAACTTCTTCCATTTAAGAACGATTGAAGTCACTGTTCTTGGTGACCTTCAATGCTGCAGAATTCTTTTGGTACCCTTCACCAGATCTGTGCCTCGACACAATCCTGTCTCGGAGCTCTACAGACAATTCCTTCAACCTCATGGCTTGGTTTTTGCTCTGACACGCACTGTAAACTGTTTGACCTTGTATAGACTAGAGGTCGACCGATTATGATTTTTCAACGCCGATACCGATTATTGGAGGACTGTTTTTTTTAAAACAGACGATTTTTATATATTTTTTTAAATAATGACAATTACAACAATACTGAATTAACCCTTTTATTTTAACTTAATATAATACATAAATTCTATTTAGTCTCAAATAAATAATGAAACATGTTCAATTTGGTTGAAATAATCCTTGCTCAGAACATATGAAAACTGGTGGTTCAATATTCCCAGTTAAGAGGTTTTAGTTATTGGAATTATGACACGTCGACTATTTCTCTCTATACCATTTGTATTTCATATACCTTTGACTATTGGATGTTCTTATAGGCACTTTAGTATTGCCAGCCTAATATCGGGAGTTGATAGGCTTGAAGTCATAAACAGCGCTGTGCGTTCAAGCATTGCTAAAGTGCTGTTTGAATGAATGCTTACAAGCCTGCTGCTGCCTACCACCGCTCAGTCAGACTGCGCTATTAAATTTCAAATCATAGACTTAATTATAATATAACAAACATACAGAAATACTAGCCTTTGGTCATAAATATGGTCAAATCCGGAAACTATCGAAAACAAAACATTTATTCTTTCAGTGAAATACGGAACCGTTCACGAATGTGCTTATGTTAAATCATCACCTGTTTGGTGATGCACGCATTTATTATATGCAACGCAGGACAAGCTAGTTAACCTAGTAATATCATTAACCATGTGTAGTTAACTAGTGATTATGTGAAGATAGTTTTTTTTATAAGATAAGTTTAATGCTAGCTAGCAACTTACTTTGGCTCCTTTTGACGCTGCCCTCGTGTAACAGGTGGTCAGCCTGCCACGCAGTTTCCTCGTGGATGGCAATGTAATCGGCATCCAAAAAGGCTGATTACTGATTGTTATGAAAACTTTAAATTGGCCATGCCGATTAATCAGTCGACCTCTAGTATAGACAGGTGTGTGCCTTTCCAAATCAGGTCCAATCAATTGAAATTACCACAGGTGGAGTCCAATCAAGTTGTAGAAACATCAAGGATGATCAATGGAAACAGGACGCACCGGAGCTCAATTTCAAGTCTAATAGAAAAGGGTCCGAATACTTTACATTTTAGAAATTAGCATAGATTTTTTAAAACCTGTTTTTGCTTTGTCATTATGAGGTATTGTATGTAAATTAATGAGGACAAAATGTATTTAATCCACTTTAGAATAAAACTGTCACCTAACAAAATGTGGAAAAAGGGAAGGGGTCTGAATACTTTCCAAATGCACTGTAGATAACACATAAAAATACGACTTGGTACATGATCGCTGACATTCGCTGACATTCACATTCAAGGCTAGATAAATCACATAGGCTAGGCTACACAAATTAGGCTACAAACCAAGGGTTTTGCTGCAGCCTGTCATTGTGTAGAACGCACCAGAGATTATAGGCTATGAACGTTACTGCTGAGAACCCCAAATAAATATTCCTTCGTCTTGTGGGCTCACAGACGCATGCACACATACAAACCTGTTGCTCCAAGCTCTGTTTCCAGGACAACCATACAGGGAGTAATAAAGCTTGCCCTTAAAATCAGATGTGATCCCTAGATGGTGACTGATGGATAGATTAATAGCCCTACCTGCTTATAGTCAGGTACCTCACCTCCTCCATGGAGTTGAGCGCCCAGTTCTTTTTTTTTTTTATGAACCTCCAACTCCTCCGAGTCACTATGTGTCGATACAATTTTTTTTTTTACATCTTAAACCCTTTCCATGTAACTATGTTTGTCCTCTGTTGTTGCACGCCTTTGTTTGCTGAAATCCAGGGCTTGACATGAACCTTTTTAGCCAAGTAGGACAGATATTTTACTTTACTTGTCCAAAAGCCAAGTCAATTGGAGTCTGGGTAGCCAGTTAATGGTTGGCCACCCTTGGTGACTGGCTACCCTTGGTTTTCATTTACACAGGCAGCTCAATTCTAATATTTTTTCCAGTAATTGGTATTTTGAACAATCACATCAGATCTTTTCACATCTGATTGGTCAAAAGAATAATTAGTGAAATAAATATTAGAATTGGGCTGCCTGTGTAAACGCAGCCTTGGTGGCCAATAAAATACTCCAACATTACAATTACAACCAAATAAATACTTTATATGTCTTCATAAAATAATTCCCTCCTGGGCTTGAAATAAAGGGGGCGTCCAGTCATCCCCGGGACAAAAGAAAACTGACTCTGGGACGACAGATCCAAAATTCATATAACCACTGCACATAACAAAAAAATGTAAAAAAGCAATGAGGCTGACGCAACAGATCAGAAGACCATTTAGCTTAAAAATATCAATAAAGTTGTATTAATTCATTTTAATTGTTGTATTTTACCCCCTTTTTCTCCCCAATTTCAATCTTGTCTCATCGCTGCAACTCCCCAACGGGCGGCGAAGGTTGAGTCATGCGTCCTCCAAACCGGCCAAACCCTCCCCTAACCCGGAAAACACTGGGCCAATAGTGCACCGCCATACAGGACTCCCGATCACGGCCGGTTGTGATACTGCCTGGGATCGAACCCAGGTCTGTAGTGACCCCTCTAGCACAGCGACAGAAAGTCACCCTTTTTCTCTTAGACTGCTGCGCCACTTGGGAGGCCCATTACTTCATATTAAAACTCAACAATGCACATATGTTCCAAAATACAATTAGTGGGAAAACAGTTCTCAAAAGAGCAACGCACACACGAGCGGTTTCATATGACAGATTACAATATCTCTTCGAAATTAAGAAAGAGGGAGATCTAAAGATGCATGGGATATTTAACTAATATAACTAGGATTATGCCTTTGGCTGCTGGACTATAAAATAACGTTGATGTGAAAACCAACAGAACATAAGAAAAATTCTGGTTTCAATGGCATATTAAGTGTTTAAAATAATACCTTCAACATTTTTATGGTCGTATTTCAGCTAGGCTACTTTGGAACAAGGTATGACATGCTTCTTAAAATGACAAATGTCTAGGTTTTAAACAATTAAGTTTATGGTTAAATAGTTACAAAATGCTGACTACCTCTGCTCAGATTCAAGGTGGGTGATGTGCGCAACAGGCACTGTCCTACACTTTCTGTTCTTGTGTAAATTTGATCTGAACGAACCGTGCTTCAAGTAAACCTGTATGTTGACAAAATCAAGCCTTATGTTAATGTTAACTATCCTTTATTACATTTGTAATGTAATAAACATGACTGGCGTTGTAATTAAGTCTCTCAGCATCGGTTTGGACATAAAACTAGAGCCAACATTCAGATCACCTACACTTTGACATGTAGGCTTTTTTCTGATCTAATAATTGTTTAAGGATTTGTGTGTGACTTTCTTTACTTGTCCATTCAGACAATTTAAATCTATATTCTTCTTGTCCGACAATTATTTTTTTTTACATTGTTTGTTTTTTTTGTTTAGTTTTTTTTACTTATCCCAGACAAGAGGACACGCGCTAATGTCAAGCCCTGAAATCCATACATTTTAATAAAGTGTTAAATCAAATACAACCACCGACTGATTCTATATCTGATAAGTTGGAAGACGTCCTCCGGAAGTCATCATAATTACTGTGTAAATCTATGGAAGGGGTGAGAACCACCATGAGCCTCCTAGGTTTTGTATTGAAGTCAATTTACCCAGAGGGAAAATATCTGTCCTCCGGTTACACCATGGTGCTACCCTAGAGCAGGGGTTCCCAAACTTTCACTCAGGCCACCCTTCTAATATTGGGGAACACCCTGCGCATGCCACGTTTATTTCTATGGGCACAAGCACTGTTCATGACAAACTGTTCTTACCCCTTTTGTTGGCGGAGAGAAAATTCTGCAGGTTTAAAGCTTATTTCCTGCAATTCTATACATTTTGCCATGGGATCAGTGGCAATGCGTCATTCAGGGCAGTTTTGCATGTTATTTTGGTCACATATCAGTTTGCAAACAATATAAAAAAACAAACCAAAAATCTTTGAGTTAATAAGCTGCATACACATATGGTCTCTTTTCTGCTTTTTTGATTAAGGCAGCTCCAAGATACAGGTGTTTCAGCCTAGCTCAGTGCTTTCCGTGGTGGTGGGGCAGCCAGTGGAAAATACAGAGTGTAGGGGTTGGTAATGTTCTCTAGTTGCACCGTGATTGGCTCAGTGTTCTGTCACTCATGGGGACACTAAGTCACCGCAAAATCTATGGGTAGAGCTCAAATTCAAGCTGCCATAGACTTACATTAGAAGTGCCCATCCAAGAAGGCTCAAGGTCATGGCCACAGATAAAATGACATCCAATCACGTTATATCTACCATAGCTTTGATTGGACTGATCATGTCAACATCTTACTTTCAAAATCTTGGCTAGCAAACTAAACAAGCAGTCATCATCACACATTAAGTCAGCAATCTACCGGCAAATCCTTTTCAATCCTTGTCATTTGAAGATAAAAACGTATCGGTGCTCATCGGCCATAAACATTACACAACAAGTTGGAAATTGCAAATTCAACATTAAGTGCTAAGGCACCACTGCAGCCCCGGGTTCGATCCCAGGCTGTGATCGGGAGAACTATGAGGTGGGGCCACAATTGACCCAGCGTGGTCTGGGTTAGGGGAGGGTTTGGCCGGCCGGGATATCTTTGTCTCATCGTGCTCTAGTGACTCCTTGTGGTGGGCCAGGCGCATGCAAGCTGACTTCAGTCATCAGTATTTCCTCTGACACATTGGTGTCATTGGCTCTCGACCTTCACTGAGTCCATAGCAGAGTTGCAGCGATGAGACAAGATCGTAACTACCAATTCGATATCACGAAAATGGGGGTAACGCCATGGGGCAGACTAGTTTGAATACATTGGCCATGTGGTCAATCCAGCATGACGTCTGATGCATTCAAAACTGGAAACTCTGAAATCTCAGACTTCAGTGAGTTCAAGACAATTGGGAAAGCAGATAAAACTAGCTCTAATTTTTAGTGGTCATCCGTCAGGATTTCGGGCCTCTTTCTAGAGCTCACAAGAAGGACAGCCGCGCCACCTTCCTGTTCAAGTGAGCACGGCACAACAAGGCGAGTCCAAAAATGTATTGCATGCTGCTGCATAAATTATGTAATATGCCAGGGAGATATGTATAATGTAGCTAAGAAAGTAATACTAAGTGTAAGTTGTGTGGTAAGCTATTAGTAGCCCATGTGCCTCACCCAAATAATTTGTTCCCTTTCTCCCTCATAATTTAGCCTACTGTTCTGACTTGGTGGTGCACATGTAGCCTATAGCCTGTTTTAGAGAAATGTAATCATCAAATATTGTAAGAGCTTTCATTGTCTGCTTATATGGCCCCTTTATTTATCCTACGGTTCTGACTTGGTGTACAGGGAGAATACTAAGCCCATGTTCTGAATTCTGTCGCTGTACATTTCAAAAGTGCTGAACAAATAGTAGACTACATCTGTCCTAGCTCACTCAATAAATGTCTTAATTAGGGATGCACAATATAAAAAATAAATTGGTGAACATATCGGAATCGGCCAATATAAGCTAAAAATGCCAACATCGGTATCGGTCCAATGTCTAGTTTAACTCCGATGTGCAAAACCGATGTCAAAGCTGACGTGCATACCTATATAACGTAGGTACATGACGTAATGACGCGACGTCAAATGTTGCGCTATACGTGCAACACAGTATTCCTAACCTAGCCCACAATGTCTTCTTTGTGGATCGCGCAGTCAACAAGTCGAGCAGTCATTTGAAAGAGTAAGAACATTTCAGTGAGACAACTCAAAAGGCGAAATCCATTAACGGCAACATAATGGAATTCATTGTCCTTGACAATCAATCGTTCGCTGTCGTGGGTGATGTTGGCTTTTGCGACTGGTCGAGCACAATAACACAGTTCTATTATAGAATGTTGTGTGTTCTGAATTTGCACGTGCAAGACAAGCACCACCACTAGTATCAGTTTACAATACCGCGCTGGTAATAAAGCATTATTTGTTTCACTGCAACTTCTGGGGTAGCTAACTAGCTTTAGCTTGGTACCTAGCTAGCACCAATAGAACCAGCCTGAAAACAATGACCAGTAGAAACTGCAGTAAGGTTACAATTGGTGGAATCATGTCATATTTAGCATGCGCATAGCATGCACTCCAGCAGGTATATCTCACTGGTCACCCCCAAAGCCAATTCCTCCTTTGGCCGCCTTTCCTTCCAGTTCTCTGCTGCCAATGACTGGTACGAACTGCAAAAATCACTGAAGCCTCATACCTCCCTCACTAGCTTTAAGCACTAGCAGTCAGAGCAGCTCACAGATCACTGCACCTGTAGCCCATCTGTAAATAGCCCAACCAACTACCTCATCCCCTACCGTATTCATTTATCTTGCTCCTTTGCACCCCAGTATTTCTATTTTGCACATTCATCTACTGCACATCTACCATTCCAGTGTTTAATTGCTATATTGTAATTACTTTGCCACCATGGCCTATTTATTGCCTTACCTTCCGTATCTTACCTCATTTGCACACATTGTATATAGATTTGTTTTTTGACTGTATGTTTGTTTGTTTACTCCATGTCTAACTCTGTGTTGTTGTATGTGTCGAACTGCTTTGCTTTATCTTGGCCAGGTCGCAGTTGTAAATGAGAACTTGTTCTCAACTTGCCTACCTGGTTAAATAAAGGTGAAATAGAAAAAAAATAAAATGACTACATACCTGTTAAAAAAGGTTGGAATGTGAAGCAAGGAAATGGGGTATCTGTCTACTCGGTGACACCCACAGAACACAACTGTGAAGAGTTTACACAAATATTAGCGTTGTGGCTCTTATCGTGGAACTATGACTGTCTACCAATATATTTTTTCCCAACGTCCTCCTCAGAGAGATCAGACTCTAAAACATCCACGCAGTATTGTTTTTCCTCTGGAATAATGTTCAATACACATTAGGTTGACAATAAATGTTGTTCAAGTCACAGTTGTTTCAGAGTCCCACAATAAGAGCTACGACGGGAATGTTCTCTGGGTGTCACTTAGACTGATACCCCATGTCATTGATCCACATTCCATAGGTAAGGCTGTACAGTAAAATAAGTATGCCCCCAATGCAATTCTAAAGTATAATACATTCAGTATGATTTAAACAGATTTGTCAAATGATTGTCTTTTGTTGATTTTATATAACATTCCAACATCGTTTAGCACGATCTATTCAATTATGGAATAATTCATTTGTGTCACTGTCAATGACATACTTTTATTTTGAAGGCTAACCGCAAAGTCCACTATTGTGGCTAGCTTCACATAGATGGGTCCGACCACCATTAATCAAATAAGAACAGTCTTATAAATTAGGTTTATTTTAGATGATAACACCTAGTTATAGATAGCTAGCTAACTAACTATAGCTACTGAAACAAATGTTTTGCTATGTTTTTGGGGCAGAACACTGTTTGCATCCATGAGCTAGCTAGCTTTATTTTTATGACCTGCACTGTAGGTGCGGGAGACAACTTTACCAGTATCATAGCATACGTATCGATGAATCGTTGTGACATGAAATAAGAGTGAGTGTAATCAATGTGTAATAACTACGTAAAAAATGTATGAACGCATTCAATTATTATGTGACGTGCTGTCATATTCAGGTCCTAATTGGTCAAATAGTGTCTTTTTTTTACATGCAAAGACCCAAACGGCGTTCCATTGAAATCCTGGTTGAGAATGAAACGACAGAACAAATGAACAACAAAATAACTTTTTTGGTCAGTGTGGTGTGTGTGCAACCTTTATTTAACTAGGAAAGTCAGTTAAAAACAAATTATTATTTACAATGACGTGTTACGTTCCCCAGTTTCTGTGTTATGGGTTTGTGTATATGCATGTGTGTATTTTAGGAAATGGCTTCCTGGATTCCCCCAAGCAGCTGATTGGTCGGCCCCAGTGCAGATTGGAGCTCTGATCCCGCCCTCTCGTTAGGGGATACAGCTGTCAGCAATTAAACTCCTTCCGGCAGCTTTAACCCGGATGACGCAGGACCAATTGTGCGCCGCCCCATGGGACTCCCAATCACTGCCGGATGTGATACAGCCTGGATTCAAACCAGGGACTGTAGTGACGCCTCTTGCACTGAGAAGCAGTGCTTTAGACAGCTGAGTCCATGTGTGTTAACTATTTAACTGTACTAGAATGCTTAAAAAGGTAGCTAACATTTTAAAATATCAGTTATCGGTAGTTTTTTTTTTTGGCAAGGAAAATATTGGATATCGGTATCGGCCAGAAATGTCATATCCGTGCATCACTAGTCTAATCCAAATTACAGATGGCCTCTTATGTGCTTGTCGTCCCCTTATGCCATAGTTTGTACATCTCAATTGTCAGTAGAAACCACATTTGTTTAAGCAAGTCAGCCATATCAGCTGTTTTTTTTTAAGGCAGTAAATGAGGCTGAATTAACTGTTTCGCTGACAGACAAGGCTCCGCTGATAGCCAGGTGTAGCGGTGATAAGGATTCACCACATGGTGCTGAAAAGAAAGCTCTGCTGTTGGGAACGCTTGATGTAGGCCCTAACAGTTTGTGGGCACCGTTATAGTGCAATTCATGTATTGTTTAGTGTTGTGGCTTTGCTTGCATCAAAAAAATATATATATTCAGTTAGCCCCACCGAGACTTACATGCTAAAATCACCACTGCATGGGATGGATACTTTTTTGTCGTGCCATTTTAAAGTAATTTCCTGCTATTCTACAAATTTCACCATGTCTTGTGTTCATCTGATTTGAGTGACAAACATTACAACAAAATCAATGGGTGAAAAAAACCTGACAAGTTATAAATAGCTCTAAGATCTGCAATGACGAGAGGAAAACTGCTGATGCACTACCCAATTTCGAAATTGCACCTTGTACATTCAACTATCACAACTTTCAGGAGTAAATTGAAAGCCGGACCGACTTCCTTAAAAAGTTTCCCTTCCCAGTACGGGAACCACTGCCATTCCGGTAGGTAGCCTAGCCGTTAAGAGCGCTGATTCAAATCCCATTCTGCCCTTGGGCAAGGCAGTTAACCCCCAACAACTGCTGCTTCCCGGACGTCTATTAAGGAAGCCCCCCTGCACTTCTCAGATTCAGAGGTGTTGGTTAAATGCGGAAGACACATTTCAGTTTAATGCATTCAGTTGTGCAACTGACTAGGTATCCCCTTTGCCCATAGAGGGTGCTGTTGAAGCTACTGTATACCATTGCAAAACAGTGTGTTTTAATCAGTTGAGCCTCCACTGCTACACACACTTGCTATAAGATGAAGGAAAAGGGGAGAGGCCATAGGTATTTTATTAGGATCCCCATTAGCTGTTGCGAAAGCTGCAGCTACTCTTTACGGGGTCCACACAAAACATGACAGAGAACATTAAAACAACTCAAGACCAGAACTAAATCAATAAAAAAAATTGCACAAGTAGACAACATATCAATACATAGACAAACTATCTAGGTTAAATAGAGTCTAGGCTAATAAATAGAAAGCAAGGCGTCCTACTTTTCCACTGCGTATCTCTTATCATTAAATGATGAGGGCGTCTGACTAGGCGCATGCATTGCTATAGACATGATCCTTACGCGTTTGCTATTGGTCCATTCTCGGTTGGTTTCCCCTTGCCTCTGTATACTACGCCAGGGTTTCCCAAACTCGGTCCTGGGGTACATTTTGGGTTTTGCCCTAGCACTACACAGCTGTTTCAAATAATCAACGCTTGATAAGTTGGTTATTTGAATCAGCTGTATAGTGTTAGGGCAAAAAACAAAACGTGCACCGGGGGGGCAGAACAGAGTTTGGGAAACCCTGTGCTACACTAGCTAACGCGTCTTATACCTAATCACGAGAATGTTGAAAATACGGTTTAATAACGTAGTGAGCAGTAAACAGCCGGTTCCCCGGGTAAAGACTCACCTGCCCTGGGGAAGGAGAACCGACAGGACCCGATTCCCGTCAGGGTTAGAGTCCCCGTGTCGGTGAGGTTAGGGGTGATAGGCTACAGCCAAACCTAAACCCGAAAATAACCTTTAAATGAAACCGAAAGGAGCTCTAGATGTGTGTAGGTCCAGTTCTTAGTAGAAAATACCTATTCTTGTATTCTACCACGACAGCAATGTCTATAGCTGCAGACGGATTTTGTCTTACATATGTACGGACAGACACACGCACTGGCTTGACTGGAGACACAATTGCGCATGCTCAGGCCCTTGAAGTCCTTCCTCTGTCTCCTCCTTCAGAACCCGTGCTTCAACCAATCGGGGGCGTTCGTACCTGTGATGCAAGCAGGACTGTCATTCGGTGTGTTCATAGGGGACGTTGATTCTATAAACCTAGTCTACTCATTCTCCTCCTTCATCCCTCCCTTTCTCTCCTCCTCCATTCTCTCTCGCTTTCTCGGTACTCTCCGTTTCGCTAAGCTTATATCTGCTGTCATTGTTATGAAAAAAATGGCGTCTTCCTATTTCTCCCTTGGTCTGTGTATATTTGCAACGTTCAATAGTGCCATCTATTGGTCTTCTAGACGTATCGCAGCAACATTACTTAATGTACCTATTTGCTGTGGACGTCCCAAGGATCCCTAATAGAAATAGCACTATGCATCAGGCTGCATGCACTACAAACATGAGCATGCTGCCCAAATTAGCAGTGATTGGGAGTAGTTTACTCCATGTAGTTCATCTAGTACACCTAGTTTAATTACATTTTGTTGTAGCTTGGTGGTAGTTTAATAAATTCAAATATTGGTAGTGTTTTCACTAGTTAATACTTTTTTACCATGTAGTGGTGTAGCTAACTACTGGAACTACACACACTTTTTTTTTGCAAAAGCAAAGAAAATATGGTGGGTGAAGTAGGCAAGAATTTCCTTTATTTTTCAGCATTAGACCTGCCTAATTCTCACTTGAAACACATTTTTGGTGTTTAATAGGATAAATTACACATTATGGTAACATTGACTCCAGAGTGATCTGTCTTGCAATTTGTAGCCTATACATTTCAGATTGCAATTCGTAACATATCATATGAAATGGATGATGGAATTCCACAAATTAATACATACCATAGCATACGAAACGTAACATATCATAGTAATTGGAGTGTCCCGGATTTAAGTTTACTATGTTACGTCTAAACATGGGTCCAGGTTGGCCAATTAGGTCACCCAAAAGTGAAACACCCTAAACAAGATCAAGAGGGGGGAGAAACACAATACTGCTTTAATGTAGGTCTGCAAAAAAACTATGTCTCCAGATTGTATTGTGGACATCAGAAGCACTGTAATATTGTGCAATCCTCCTACTGTTGAAATGTGGACTGGGGCAATAACCACAGTTTCCTAATAGTTCAATTTCTCTAGACTGCATGACTTTATGTGTGTGTGAGTGAGAGAGAGAGCGCTCTAGGCCAGGCCAGGCCATGCTGTCTGTGTATGCTTTAGTTCCATGGTCTGGTCTCTAGTCTGTTTCATTAATTCATGCCACGCACACACACAAACATAACTAATCTGTTCCAGGCTAGGTCACATGAGCTATGTTGTTAGGGGAGAGACAGAGAAAACCTCTGTTACAACACTACTTCTGAGACAACATGTGATTTCCTAGAACAGGTCCACTGGGTACAGTATAGGGCCTTGGGATAGGGGCTATAGTTAGGGCTTAAGTATGGGGGTATGATGGATGGGGTATGGGTATATGAGGTGGGGCTGGGTATGGGACTGTGTTTTCTGCAGTCTGAGCTGTCAACATGTTACAGGTATAAATGGTGGTATTACCATTTCAGGATTATGGTATAGTTATGGTATAGTTTTGCTGTCTCCGAATTGTCCCTGGTTTCAATGAGAATGCCACAGGAACACTGTTCCCTTATTCACTACTGTATATATATATATATATATATATATATATATATATATATATATATATATATATATACACATACATATATATATACACATACATATATATATGTAGTACAACAACAACAACAACAAACACATACCTTATCAGGCTTTAGGATAGAAACGTATAGTGATGTCATCACTAGTGGCAAGTGCTCATACCTCAGATGATGACATTATAGATGTCCCACGTGGCACCCTATTCCCTTTATAGTGCACTACATTTGACCAGGGCCATGGCACCCTATTCCCTTTATAGTGTACTACTTTTGAAAGGGAATAGGGTGCCATTTGGGTCATTAACAAAACTAAAACTCTGATGAGTGATTAAGAAGAGGGATCAAGCCCTAGCTGTATACTCTATTCCTCTGAGGATGGCTTTAGTTTACAACACATATACACCTTAGTATATCTGTCTTATTATTATTACACATATTATAAGGTGGCACTGGCATACTGTACATCTAAAGCTTATTCTGACTCACTGGTCCGTTGGTGACAGAGCAGAACCAGTGACCCTCCCTGTGTCAATTAGAACTATGACCAGACGCAACCAGTAGGGGTAGAACCCACCGACCGTAGGGGTACATCTACACTCCAGAACTGACTTGGAATTAAACAAAATACCTGTAGGATCAAATGATCCAATAATACTTATACTAAACATGTTAGGCTACAATTATATTAATTACTGTCCTGTAAGTGGTAAGAAAACAACCACACAGATTTTGTCTGGCCTTAACTTTAACACCTGTTACCCATAGTGGAGTACAGGTGAGAACTTGACACCTGGCTTTAGGATGCTATTATTATATATTACTGTCTATACATATCTACATACACACTGAGTTTTTCTTTAGTGGTCTACAGTGACTATCTACATTTAAAATCAATGCATTCTCTTCAGGTGCATATTGTACAATATGAACAATTCTTAGTGCAAGCAAATCACACATCACATCTGACAAACATGCTTCAGTTCTTTTCTTTTTAGTGTCTCTGTGGTGTTTGGTGCCGTTGCCCCTGCTCGGGATCAGTCCAGCTTTCTGTAGGCTACATCAACGCTCTCAAACACTCTTCAGAGAAGTGTGTCAGTGTGTCCACAGCTATCCTTTCCTGGCAAGCCTCTGCTGGGGGGGAAGGGTGTGTGTGTGTGTGTTTGTACAGCATTTATGAGTGTGGGGAGATTGTGTGTGTGTGTGTATAGTATGTTTATGTGCAGACAGATAGTGTGTTTGTGTGTACAGAATGTGTAAGTGTGTTATAGCTACAGGATCCTCATCTGGAGGTCAGCAACATCGTGATCAGTTTCTCTCCTCTATTTCCACTCTCACACCCTCTCTCTCCATCATTAGATTGGTCATTGGTCTTTTGGGTCCAATGAGGAGGCAGAGTACTATAAGCTCGTAGGATCAGCAGTGTTGAGCAGTTTGGTCCATTTTTCTTTTTTCTTTGGGAGGCTGAGAAGCTTTAAAGTAGCAGAGGTCCCAGTATCTCTCTTCTCTTTCTCTAGTGTTCTCTTTAGTCCATAAGCAGTGGCAGGTTGAGACTAGTGCAGCAGTAGAGAAACTAGTTTCTACACATGTACATATCTGTGGATTAGCTAATCCTATACATACTGCACTAGATGTAGGGTGTGTGTGTAAGTGGGTGTCCTGGGATTGGACAGGAGTTGTGTATAGACAGAAGTACAGGATTGGATGTTGGGGGAATGATGTAGAACGTTCTGCTGGGGTCTAGAGCACGTTCTCAAAAAGCTGCATCGAGTTCATTATGTTCTCATCCTGAAAAAGAAACATACAAAACAGAACATTGAGCGAAAGTCATGAGGCTGTTTTTTTGTTCACTTGGATTATTAGTCTATAAACTAAAACATTCAGCAAATCTCCCACTGACATCTACATAACACTTTACTTGGAGGGGTTATTCATAAGACATTCACAACACCTTTATGAAACCAGTCATAACACCTTCATGAGTATTGCAGTATGATTCATAACAACCTTCATAACACATTATTAAAATTACTTCATAAGGAACTTTCTAAATAAAAGTTCAATTTCATTACATAACTAAAAGTTATCAGTAACACTGAAATAGTTCTTATTTATCCATTGTATAACACAAATGTGTATGTTCACAGACACAGTACCTAACCCCCTAAGTGTTAACCTAAGAACACATGTTTTGGGCTTATCTTGATAGAGAACACACTGTAGGCCTAACTTGACATTGGCTCCAGACCAGGAGCCATATAATACAACTTTATTGTCCATGTTACAGAGAACAACAGAAATGTGTCTTCTGCGCTTACTACTCAACTCTCCCAGATAGCACACATCCCTCACACACACACACGTAGTGCAGCGCTCCTGGATGGAGAGCATGTTGCTCAACGGAAGGGACTTGTTATCAGGAACTGAACAGTTACCAGATCAGTTCCCCCCTTATTCCAGCTCCCGGTGTATGTGACAATAATTTTTTGGGTTTATCCAACTGCTGACCTTTCGGCTACAGGTCCAACTCCTTAGCTGCTGGGCTACCTACAGCCCCCCTGGGTGCATCCCTTGGATATCGTCACATATAATAGGGCGGCTAAGCTGACATTTCCATAATGATTGTTAATTTTGTGATAAAAGCACCACATTTTGCAGAGAGTTAGATTTGTGTCCCACAGTGTCTCCCGACCCCTCCTGTCTCAGCCCCCAGTATTTATGCTGCAGTAGTTTATGTGTCGGGGGGCTAGGGTCCGTCTGTTATATCTGGAGTATTTCTTCTCTTATCTGGTGTCCTGTGCGAATTTAAGTATTCTCTCTCTCTCTCTCTCTCTCTCTCTCTCTCTCTCTCTCTCTCTCTCTCTCTCTCTCTCTCTCTCTCTCTCTCTCTCTCTCTCTCTCTCTCTCTCTCTCTCTCTCTCTCTCTCTCTCTCTCTCTCTCTCTCTCTCTCTCTCTCTCTCTCTCTCTCTCTCTCTCTCTCTCTCTCTCTCTCTCTCTCTCTCTCTCTCTCTCTCTCTTTTCTCTCTCTCTCTCTCTCTGAGGACCTGAGCATTAGGACCATTCCTCAAGGCCTACCTGGATGTCCCGAGTCCACCTGGCCGTGCTGCTTCTCCAGTTTCAACTGTTCTGCCTGTTTTATGAACATTTTAAAATCTTGTCCATGTTCTGTTATAATCTGCACCCGGCACAGCCAGAAGAGGACTGGCCACCCCTCACAGCCTGGTTCCTCTCTAGGTTTCTTCCTAGGTTTTGGCCTTCTAGGGAGTTTTTCCTAGCCACCGTGCTTTTACACCTGCATTGCTTGCTGTTTGGGGTTTTAGGCTGGGTTTCTGTACAGCACTCTGTGACATCAGCTGATGTAAGGGGGGCTTTATAAATAAATTTGATTTGATTTGATTTGTCCTGAAAATATTTAGATATTGTGCCATCACAGATATTGCCCCTGGGGGTCATGGCACTTATCTTACAAATTAAAGGTTTAATAAAATAAACAAAGAAACACATCCAGGAAAGAGTAGCTTGGCATTACCAACAACAGGAGTAAACAGCACACGACTGACAGTAACTACTCCTGGGTCAAGTCATTGCTTCCAGTCCAACTCCTGGGTCAAGTCATTGCTTCCAGTATGACCCCTGGGTCAAGTCTGTGTAAGCTGCTCCTTCCAGGATTGATAAAAAATAAGGGAGGGGATGTTTTGATCCGTGGTGTAGTGGGGGGTAAACCCACATTAACACCGTTTACACACCTGTTTTATTTTTTGCAAGCATTTACCCACCTATTGCGTGAAAAATGCATTGAAAATAAAGGGAGCGTTAATTTATTCACAGCGAATGGCAACCAGTGTTTAGCCATATATTTTCTTACCTCTACAGATTATGATGGTATTTGATGAAGACATTGGTACTGTACTAGCTGAAACATGTGAGCTACAGTTGAAGTCGGAAGTTTACATACACCTTAGCCAAATACATTTAAATTCAGTTTTTCACAATTCCTGACATTTAATCCTAGTAAAAATTCCCTATCAGGTCAGTTAGGATCACCACTTCATTTTAAGAATGTGAAATATAAGAATAATAGTAGTGAGAATGATTTATTTCAGCTTTTATTTATTTCATTACATTCCCAGTGGCTCAGAAGTTTACATACACACAATTAGTATTTGGTAGCATTGCCTTTAAATTGTTTAATTTGGGTCAAACGTTTCAGGTAGCCTTCCACAAGCTTCCCACAACAAGTTGGGTGAATTTTAGCCCATTCCTCCTGACATAGCTGGTGTAACTGAGTCAGGTTTGTAGGCACGCTTTTTCAGTTCTGCCAACAAACTTTCTATAGGATTGAGGTCAGGGCTTTGTGATGGCCACTCCAATACCTTGACTTTGTTGTCCTTAAGCCATTTTGCCACAACTTTGGAAGCATGCTTGGGGTCATTGTCCATTTGGAAGACCCATTTGCGACCAAGCTTTAACTTCCTGATTGATGTCTTGAGATGTTGCTTCAATATATCCACATAATTTTCCTACCTCATAATGCCATCTATTTTGTGAAGTGCACCAGTCCCTCAACATGATGCTGCCACCCCTGTGCTTCACGGTTGGGATGGTGTTCTTTGGCTTGCAAGCCTCCCCCTTTTTCCTCCAAACATAATTATGATAATTATGGCAAAACAGTTCTATTTTTGTTTCATCAGACTAGAGGACATTTCTCCAAAAAGTACAATCTTTGTCCCCATGTGCAGTTGCAAACATAGTCTGGCTTTTTTAATGGCGGTTTTGGAGCAGTGGCTCTTTCTTGCTGAGCGGCCTTTCAGGTTATGTCGATATAGGACTCGTTTTACTGTGGATATAGATACTTTTGTACCTGTTTTCTCCAGCATCTTAACAAGGTCCTTTGCTGTTGTTCTGGGATTGATTTGCACTTTTCGCACCAAAGTACATTCATCTCTAGGTGACAGAACGCATCTCCTTCCTGAGCGGTATGACGGCTGCGTGGTCCCATGGTGTTTATACTTGCGTACTATTGTTTGTACAGATGAACGTGGTGCCTTCAGGCGTTTGGAAATTGCTCCCAATGATGAACCAGACTTGTGGAGGTCTACAATTGTTTCTCTGAGGTCTTGGCTGATTTCTTTTGATTTTCCCATGATGTCAAGCAAGGATGCACTGAGTTTGAAGGTAGGCCTTGAAATACATCCACAGGTACACCTCCAATTGACTCAAATTATGTCAATTAGCCTATCAGAAGCTTCTAAAGCCAGTAGGTAGTACCGGAGATAATCGAGGGCCCACTTAACTTCTTAGGGAGCGGCAGGTGAGGTGACGGTTTTGGAGAGTCTGGCGTGCCCAAAGCAAAATGCCTGCCACTCAGGCTCAGAAAATAGGATAGGCACATAATTAGTACTATTTCATAGGAAACACTCTGAGGTTTCTAAAAGTGTTAACATAATGTCTGAGTATAACAGAACTCATTTAGCAGGCGAAAACCAGAGAAAAATCTATCCGGTAAATCAGTTTCTGGTGACCTATTGCTCTGTTTGACACACTCCTATTGAATCCATTTGTAACCAGGACTGAGACTGCAGTACCTATGGCTTCCACTAGATGTCAACAGTCTATATACAAAGACTCAGAGAGATTGGAGTAAACAGAACGAATAGGTACAGGAAATGGCCAAGGTAGCTCAGATGTCAACAAGTTTTCTCGGGCGCGAGTCTAGCTGCGCGTACCACTTTATTTTACTTATATAAAGGTATAGGTATAGACCATCCGAGTGAAATATTATTGCAAATATTCATAAAAGGATAGCTAAGGATGCATTTTAACTGGTATTTGATTTGTTTAGGAAAAGTTTATAGGTATATTTGAACTCGTTCTCTTCACGTTTCAATGGGCGATTCGACGTTGGATTTTCTGAACTTAACGAGCCAACCAAACTGAGATTTATGGATATAATAAATGACTTTTTCTAACAAAAGAACCATTGGATGTCTTTGTTGGATACTTGGGAAGCCCTCAGCAGAAGTTCTTCAAAAGGTAAGGGATTTGTTTTCGCTGTGAAATGTGTTTTGTGTGAACCGCGATGGTTTATTAATTTATGCTAATGCTGAAATATTGGAGGTGCTTCCCTCAAACAATCAAATGTTGTGCTTTCGCCGTGAAGCCTTTTTGAAATCTGACAACGCTGTGATATTGCCAAGAAGCAGAACTTTTGATGACTATGCAACACTTGCATATTGATGAATGTTTAATAATTCAACTTTTGGATTTTGAATTTGGCGCTAGCGCCCCACCACTCCGTAAGTAGTTAATGGCTAGGGCCTCTTTCTCTACGGTAGCATATCTCTGTTCCCAATCACTGAGCTTCCTACTTATGAAGAGAATAGGCCTCTCTGCTCTGCCTTCACCCTGAGCTAGGACGGACCGAGCCCCATATCGGAGGCGTCTACCTGCACAATGAACTCTTGGGAGAAATCAGGAGCCTGCAGGACGGGATCAGAGCACAGGCTTTAAGCAACTGGAAGGCGTCATCCGTCTCTTCCTTCCATGCTACACGGTTTGGCAGGTTTTTCTTGATGAGGTTTGTGAGGGGGGTGGCAATGGTTGCATATCCAGGGATGACACGGCGATAATATCCCGTTATCCCCAAGAAGGCTCGGACGTCCCGCTTCGTCTGGGGCCGAGGCCAGTCCCGAATTGCCCTGGTCTTTTCTGCCTGTGGGCGTATTTTCAGTTTCCCACGGTGTATCCCAGGTATTCCGCTTTGGACAGACCCAGGCAGCATTTTTTTGGATTGGCCGTCAGCCCTGTAGCCTCCAAGCTCACGAGCACCGCCCGCAGTCGCAGGAGGTGGCTATCCCAGTCCTCGCTGTGGATGACCACATTGTCTATGTACGCCGCTGCGTACTCTTGATGGGTACTCTTGATGGCATCCATGAGGCATTGGAAAGTTGCCGCAGCACCATGCAGTCCGAAGGGCATCCTCACATACTGAAAAAGCCCCTCCGGTGTGACCAGGACTATGGGACTGGACCACTCACTCGTAGATGGCTTGATCACCCTCATCCTCGGCATCTCCCTTACCTCGTTCTTAGCGTTGACTCTGCGGGTCTCAGGAATCATGTAAGGCCGGATATGCACCATCTTGCCGGGTTCAGTGTGGATATGGTGAAACAGGACATCTGTTTGTCCTGTGAAGGGAGAGAATCCCCTGCCGAATTGCATAATCAGCTTGTTTAGCTGTCTAGACTGCTCCGGCAGGAGAGTTCGTCCACGGCGCACCTGTAGCAGGGCCTCCTCTTTATCCTTGTCCTCCATGGCCATCAAAGCCACACCCTCCTCTCTTCCATGGTACTTCTTCGGCAGGTTGATATGATAGAGTTGGACCTTCTTCCTCCTGTCAGGTTGCTTGATGAGGTAATTGACCGGTGAGACCCTTTCTGTTACCTCGTAGGGCCACCTCCACTGCGCCAGCAAGCGAAGTTCGGCCGTGGGCACGAGTACCATCACTTTCTCTCCCACGGTGAACTCCCTGGGTGTCGCTGACTTATTGTAGGCCCGGCCTTGAGTCTGTTGGGCCTTCTCCATATGTTCCTTTACTATGAGCCAGACTGCATCGACCGGAATGGGCATGGTTGGGCCTCCCAGGTCTCCTTGGCTAAGTCGAGGATGGCCGGCCGTAGAGCAATTTGAATGGGGAGAACCCAGTGGACGCCTGGGGTACTTCTCACAGGGCAAACATTAAGTGGGGCAGAAGCATGTCCCAGTTTTTCCCATCTCTGGACACCACTCTTCTCAACATGCTTTTAATCGTTTTGTTCAGGCGTTCGCACAAACCGTCTGTCTGTGGGTGGAATATGCTTGTGCGTATCTGTTGAACCTGGTATAACCGACACAAGTCCTTCATTTCGGGAAGGGTCCCACGAGGTGCATAGCTATGCGTTCGAAGGGGGTCTCTATAATGGGGAGAGGAATCAAAGGATTACGCAGGTGTGCCCGTGGGGCCGTACGCTGACATTGATCACACGTCCTACAATACCTGGCCACATCTCGGGTGACACGGGGCCAATAGAACCTCTGCATGATTCTGTCGATCGTTTTGTCCCGTGCCAGGTGTCCTCCTAGGACGTGGGAATGTGCTAGCTGTAAGACAGTATCCCTGTATGGTCTAGGCACCATTAGTAATTCCTGTTTTTCACCCCTTTGTTGCACAACCCAATACAAGAGACCCCGCCTGATTGCATAGTAGGGAAGAGAGGGCTCACCTGATCCGTCAACATTTCCTCATGGCATCCCGTAGGTCTGGGTCTCTATGCTGAGAGGTGCCAAACTGTCCCTTTAATTCTTGGGGCAGGTTGACATCGGTAGAGGGGTGGGGAGGTTGTTCCCCATACTCGTCGGGGGTGCCCGAGGAGAATCCCTTCCATGTTCCCTCCTCTGATGGGGCTTCAAATATAGCCCTTAGCCTCTGGTTGCTTCTTCCTTCCTCCGTCGTGTATAACCCTTCGCAGGTTTCTTCATCTGAGGTTTCCTAAAATAGCTGTCGGAGGCGTTGGGTCTGTATTTCTTCCTCTGCTCCAGAGGACGAGGCCGAGGCTACGTTTCCTTGTAGGGCTACTACCCCGGGCTTGGACTTGTTTTTTTTCTTTCTCTGCTTTCCTGCCCCCTTGCGGTGGCCCAGCTCTTGGCGTGTGATAGAGAGACCTGATTCCCAGCCACTGTTTCGTTAAGGGTATGAGTGCAAAGGGCACGGACGGGTTGGTCGGCCATATAGGTCCATTGATGAAACTTTACGGCTCTATCTCGGGCGGTCAGCTGGTACCGGGACAGAATCTCGGTTTTTAGTCGCCCATAGTCAGCAGCTTCGCGGGGGTCCAGGTCATAGTAGAGGAGCTAACGCACTTGCCCTTTCTGTGGAGGGAAACCCTTCCAAGGTGGTCATCCTTTCGAACGTCATGATGAAAGTCTCAATATCATCCTCCTTTGAGAGGCGAGGTAAGATGGCGTGAGCAGCCGCTCTCGGCTTCACTCTTGGTTCTTCTCGCCGGCTCAGCTGTTGTTGCATGAGTTCTATGGTTGTCTGCTGTGCTGTGATCAACTGTTGTAGTAGAGCGTTATCCATCCTTCTTGAATGGTTCCTCTGTGTCTACAAATTTTAGTTTTCCTCACTTATCCTTGTCACTCGTCCACATAATGCCCGCATTCTCCACCAATGTGAGCGGACCAAGTACTTTGAGGTTGCTCTAAAGCGGGAAAGTGGAATAAACAAGTCAGGAGCAGGTTTTCTTCTTCTTCTTGAACAAAGTTCTCTATTGAGGTATTTTTTTCTTCTCAAACACTCCAACACAATCAAGGACGATCTCCCAAGGAAAACACAAATCTTCTTCTTTACAAGAACAAGTAACACAAGATGAGTATCTTTAAACTATAACATAAATCACGGGTGTGTCACCACCTTAACGATCCGTTTGTGGAGAGCCCCCTTCAAGTGGTGGTCTGGATCCGTGGTGGCCATTCCCAAGAGGTAGTTTGTCCTCTTCTTCTCCCTTCCAAAAGGTACGTCCTCTCCTTTGGAGAAGCAAACACAATTTTCTTTCTCCAGCTCCCCTCACTGCCGGTTCCCTCCTCTCTCTTGTAGGGGAAAGAGAATAGGTCATTAGTACCGTCAGCTGTGCTTAACTGCCTCTGATCACCTTGACTCACATGCCAGTCTGGGCTACTATCCGTGGGACCAGCCTGCCCTCTGGTGGTCTTTCCACAGAGATGACAAGAAAAACCTGTGCCACCACTACTGCTTTCTCTTGTTATCATGGTTCTCCAGGGTCCCAGTCTGACCCTAGTTGTCAGGGATCAGCCAGGCTCCACCACCACACAATCACAGAGATCACTGTCACCTGAGTTCTAATCACCCACACCTGCACGTCATTTGATCATCAGCACAGTCAGCATATAGGCACTCTCTCCACACAGTCACTTTGTCTGGTCTCGTTTGAGTAAGGACTCACTCCCGGTTCCTCTGACCTATACCTTTGATATCAGCATTATTTCATCTGCCTTCCAGTGTCTCCTTCGACTTCCTGGTTCCAGTTATCATCATCCGGCTACCTTCTTCATCTTCTACAAGAAAACTATAACCTGTCTGGATTTCCCATCATCATCTAACAGAGACTTTCTCTACTACATTTTACCTCACCATCATTGTTTCATTAGACCTGTTTCTCTTTTGGAACCTTTTTGTCTTGAGTCTCTGTTCCATAACACTAGTGACATCCTATCAAAACAATCTGATTTAGAAAATAACAGGGTTGGGGTCAATTCCATTTAAATTCAAGTCAATTTAGAAAGTAAAACAAATGTATCTGGTGTTTGTAGAATATTGTATTAATGAGACTTGAGACAGCAAAAGTCCCACATTAAATATACTTTAAATATTGTAAAATATTGTGTTATTTTTATTCTTTGAAATGCTATTTTTCGTGCACCATTTAAGCTAGAAACGCCATTGAAACTTTAAAACATGTAGACTAGTCATTAGTAGACTAACTACTAACATTAATACTTACAAACTATTAAGCTTTTTGTCCTCCCCCCAAAAATCTCATCCACTTTGCGATTTCTTCAACATTCTAAATGTCCATTGTTAAAACTCACATACTGCCAACATTCTATTCACAGTAAACAACTTTTGACACAAATCAGTTACTTTGACAATTTTTCAACAAGTTAGACAAAAACTTTTGTCTGCTTCTCTGCTATTCAAATCTGAAATCGGAACATAAATATCTTCTACAAATCAAATGATACAGCTGTTTTAGTAACCACATCTGTTGTAACTTTCATGGGTTACAGAGTTCATGTTTACAGTTAATTCATTAAGATGTATCTAAAGATATTATTTACAGTTATTTACATACAGTGGGGCAAAAAAGTATTTAGTCAGCCACCAATTGTGCAAGTTCTCTCACTTAAAAAGATGAGAGAGGCCTGTAATTTTCATCATAGGTACACTTCAACTATGACAGACAAAATGAGGAAAAAAAATCCAGAAAATCACATTGTAGGATTTTTTATGAATTTATTTGCAAATTATGGTGGAAAATAAGTATTTGGTCACATACAAACAAGCAAGATTTCTGGTTCTCACAGACCTGTAACTTCTTCTTTAAGAGGCTCCTCTGTCCTCCACTCGTTACCTGTATTAATGGCACCTGTTTGAACTTGTTATCAGTATAAAAGACACCTGTCCACAACCTCAAACAGTCACACTCCAAACTCCACTATGGACAAGACCAAAGAGCTGTCAAAGGACACCAGAAATTGTAGACCTGCACCAGGTTTGGAAGACTGAATCTGCAATAGGTAAGCAGCTTGGTTTGAAGAAATCAACTGTGGGAGCAATTATTAGGAAATGGAAGACATACAAGACCACTGATAATCTTCCTCGATCTGGGGCTCCACGCAAGATCTCACCCCGTGGGGTCAAAATGATTACAAGAACGGTGAGCAAAAATCCCAGAACCACACTCTCACATGCAGAGAGCTGGGACCAAAGTAACAAAGCCTACCATCAGTAACACACTACGCCGCCAGGGACTCAAATCCTGCAGTGCCAGACGTGTCCCCCTGCTTAAGCCAGTACATGTTCAGGCCCGTCTGAAGTTTGCTAGAGAGCATTTGGATGATCCAGATGAGGATTGGGAGAATGTCATATGGTCAGATGAAACCAAAACAGAACTTTTTGGTAAAAACTCAACTCGTCGTGTTTGGAGGACAAAGAATGCTGAGTTGCATCCAAAGAACACCATACCTACTGTGAAGCATGGGGGTGGAAACATCATGCATTGGGGCTGTTTTTCTGCAAAGGGACCAGGACGACTGATCCGTAAAGGAAAGAATGAATGGGGCCATGTATCGTGAGATTTTGAGTGAAAACCTCCTTCCATCAGCAAGGGCATTGAAGATGAAACGTGGCTGGGTCTTTCAGCATGACAATGATCCCAAACACACCGCCCGGGCAACGAAGGAGTGGCTTCAGAAGAAGCATTTCAAGGTCCTGGAGTGGCCTAGCCAGTCTCCAGATCTCAACCCCATAGAAAATCTTTGGAGGGAGTTGAAAGTCCGTGTTGCCCAGCGACAGCCCCAAAACATCACTGCTCTAGAGGAGATCTGCATGGAGGAATGGGCCAAAATACCAGCAACAGTGTGTGAAAACCTTGTGAAGACTTACAGAAAACGTTTGACCTCTGTCATTGCCAACAAAGGGTATATAACAAAGTATTGAGATAAACTTTTGTTATTGACCAAATACTTATTTTCCACCATAATTTGCAAATAAAGAAATTAAAAATCCTACAATGTGATTTTATGGATTTCTTTTTCTCATTTCGTCTGTCATAGTTGAAATGTACCTATGATGAAAATTACAGGCCTCTCTCATCTTTTTAAGTTGGAGAACTTGCACAATTGGTGGCTGACTAAATACTTTTTTGCCCCACTGTATGTACAAGAGTAATTGTATTACATTTGATGTGATGGAGATTGAGAACTACAGTGGCTTGCAAAAGTATTCAACCCCTTGGCATTTTTCCTATTTTGTTGCCTTACAACCTGTATAATTTGATTTACACAACATGCCTACCACTTTAAAGGAACCAAATATATTTTTATTGTGAAACAAACAAGAAATAAGACCAAAAAAAACAGAACTTGAGTGTGCATAACTATTCACTTCCCCAAAGTGAATGCTTTGTAGAGCCACCTTTTTTGCAGCAATTACAGCTGCAAGTCTCTTGGGGTATGTCTCTATAAGCTTGGCACATCTAGCCACTGGGATTTTTGCCCATTCTTCAAGGCAAAACTGCTCCAGCTCCTTCAAGTTGGATGGGTTCCGCTGGTGTACAGCAATCTTTAAGTCATTCCACAGATTCTCAATTGGATTGAGGTCTGAGCTTTGACTAAGCCATTCCAAGACATTTAAATGTTTCCCCTTGTGTTGCTTTAGCAGTATGCTTAGGGTCATTGTCCTGCTGGAAGGTGAACATCCGTCCCAGTCTCAAATCTCTGGAAGACTGAAATAGGTTTCCCTCAAGAATTTCCCTGTATTTAGTGCCATCCATCATTCCTTCAATTCTGACCAGTTTCCCAGTCCCTGTCGATGAAAAACATCCCCACAGCATGATTCTGCCACCACCATGCTTCACTGTGGGGATGGTGTTCTCGGGGTGGTGAGAGGTGTTGGGTTTGCGCCAGACATAGCGTTTTCCTTGATGGACAAAAAGCTCAATTTTAGTATCATCTGACCAGAGTCCCTTCTTCCATATGTTTGGGGAGTCTCCCACATGCCTTTTGGCAAACACCAAATGTTTGCTTATTTTTTTCTTTAAGCAATGGCTTTTTTTTGGCCACTCTTAAAGCCCAGCTCTGTGGAGTGTATGGCTTAAAGTGGTCCTATGGACAGATACTCCAATCTCCGCTGTGTTTGCTTTGCAGCTCATTCATTCTTTGTTGCCTCTCTGATTAATGCCCTCCTTGCCTGGTCCGTGAGCGGCCCTCTCTTGGAAGGTTTGTTGTGGTGCCATATTCTTGTGGTGCCAATTTTTTTTATAATGGATTTAATGGTGCTCCATGGGATGTTCAAAGTTTCAGATATTGTTTTATAACTCAACCCTGATCTGTACTTCTCCACAACTTTGCCCCTGACCTGTTTGGAGAGCTCCTTGGCCTTCATGGTGCCGCTTGCTTGGTGGTGCCCCTTGCTTAGTGGTGTTGCAGACTCTGGGGCCTTTCAGAACAGGTGTATATATACTGAGATCATATGACACTCAGATTTTATTTTATTTGTACCTTTATTTAACTAGGCAAGTCAGTTAAGAACAAATTCTTATTTTCAATGACGGCCTAGGAACAGTGGGTTAACTGCCTTGTTCAGGGGCAGAACAACAGATTTTTTACCTTGTCAGCTTGGGGATTCGATCTTGCAACCTTCCGGTTGCTAGTCCAACGCTTTAACAACTAGGCTACCTGCCGCCCCAGATTGCACACAGGTGGACTTCTGAAGGTAATTGGTTGCACCAGATCTTATTTAGGGGCTTCATAGCAAAGGGGGTGAATACATATGCATGCAACACATTTACATGTTAAATATTTAAATATTTTTTTTATATTTAACTTCACCAATTTGGAATATTTTGTGTATGTCCATTACATAAAATTATAATAAAAATCCATTTAAATTACAGGTTGTAATGCAACAAAATAGGAAAAACAGAAGACTTTTGCAAGGCACTGTATGTACAAGTATTGGTCCCATGTTTCATGAGCTGAAATAAAAGATCCCAGAAATGTTCCATTCACACAATAAGCGTATTTCTCTCAAATTTTGTGCACAAATTTGTTTACATCCCTGTCAGTAAGCATTTCTCCTTTGTCAAGATAATCCATCCACCTGACAAGTGTGGCATATCAAGAAGCTGATTAAACAGCATGATCATTACACAAGTGCACCTTGTGCTGGGGACAATAAAAGGCCACTCTAAAATGTGCAGTTTTGTCACACAACACAATGCCACAGATGTCTCACGTTTTGGCATGTTGACTGCAGGAATGTCCACCAGATAATTGAATGTTAATTTCTCTAACATAAGCCTACTCCAATGTCGTTTTAGAGAATTTGGCAGTACGTCCAACCGGCCTCACAACTGCAGACCATGTGTAACCACGCAAGTCCAGGACCTCCACATCCGGCTTCTACACCTGCGGGATCATTCTGAGTCCAGCCACCGTGACAGCTGATTAAACTGTGGGTTTGTACAACCAAATAATTTCTGCACAAACTGTTAGAAATCGTCTCAGAGAAACTCATCTGTGTGCTTGTCGTCTTCATCAGGGTCTTGACCTGACTGCAAATCGGCGTTGTAACCGACTTCAGTGGGCAAATGCTTACCTTTGATGGCCACTGACTCTTCACGGATGAATCCCAGTTTCAACTGTACTTGGCAGATGGCAGACAGCGTGTATGGCATCGTGTGGGCGGGCGGTTTGCTGATGTCATCATTGTGAACTATGTGCCCCATGGTGGTATGGGCAGGCATAAGCTACAGACAACGAACACAATTGCATTTTAGCGATTGGCAATTTGAATGCACAGAGATCCTGAGGCCCATTGTCGTGCCATTTATCCGCCGTCGTCACCTCATGTTTCAGCATGATAATGCACGGCCCCATGTCGCAAGGATCTATACACAATTCCTGGAAGCTGAAAATGTCACAGTTCTTCTATGGCCTGCATACTCACCAGACATGTCACCAATTAAGCACATTTGGGATGCTCTGGACCAACGTGTACGACAGCGTGTTCCAGTGCCTGCCAATATCCAGCAACTTCGCACAGCCATTGAAGAGGAGTGGGACAACATTTCACAGGCCACAATCAACAGCCTGAGCAACTCTATGCGAAGATGTGCCACGCTGCATAAGGCAACTGTTGGTCACACCAGATACTGACTGGTTTTCTGATCCACGCGCTTACCTTTTTTTAAGGTATCTGTGACCAGGCCTAATGAATTTATTTAAATTGACTGATTTCCTTATATGAACTGTAACTCAGTAAAATCTTTGAAATTGTTGCATGTTGCGATTATATTTTTGTTCAGTGTATATCTTTCAGTTCCATTGGATAGTATTGGATTACGCTTTTGACTGCAAGTACTAGAATGCTTTGCGACAGGAAGTGGAAGTAGAATGAGAATGCTGCAGTTATGAACAAGTGGCAAGTGATTAGCCTGGCTTTTGCTAGAAACATTATTTTATTGTTTTGTAAAATCTAAAGTGGTAAAATGTAACGTGAACAAGTATTGTTATTAAAATAAGCTTTCATTTTATAAGGAAAGTCCTGAGTCATTACTTTGAAGATTCTATAGCATCAACTACATTTTCTCTCAACTTTTATAAACTGACATTATGACCATTTTCCTAGCAAGTTAGACAAAAACTCTACTTATCTGCTTTACAAATCAGCAATCTGTCACGTCCAGGCCTGAGATGACAGGCTGGAGTGTTTAGGTTTCGTTTTGGTGTAGGGTTTTTTGAGTTCTAGGTTTTCTATATCTATGTTGGGGTAATGGTTCCCAATTAGAGGCAGCTGTGTGTCGTTGTCTCTAATTGGGAACCATATATATGTTTGGGGTTTTCATTTAGGTTTCGTGGGTTATTGTTTGTACATAGCTTTAGTGGTTTTTTCACGTGTTATGTTACGATCTTTGTTTATTCATTTTGTTGTATATTTGCCCAGTTACGTGTGTTTCGTTTTCGGTTAATAAACATGTATACTGGATGCCTCGCTGCGCCTTGGTCTGTCCTTCCTGAGGATCGTGACACAATCAGAATATAATATTCTACCAATCAGGAGGTACAGCTGTTTTAGTATATATTTTAGTAATCTTGCTCTCTCTTTTTATTAAACCTTTTATTTCCTCATATCTCTCAACAATACATGTTATTTTTAACCCTTAACACCTTAAATATATTTTTTGTGTTTCATTTCTCTGTTCGGTGCCTCTGTTGGAAAGAAGCATCATGTGTGGGTGTGGGCACACACCAATCCGAGTACTGAATTTGCCATGTTGGCCGCTCTGATGAACTCTCTGCCACTGACTCATTACTTAAGAACTACATATGTATCATGTAAATCAAGTCTTGGGATGCATTTCCTCCATTGTAAAATGTTTTGATGGTGATCCAGTTAAGGAGTTCAGATTAAACACAAGCTCCACAAACCCCGCTGGCTTGCCAACTTCAACATGCCATCCCCCTGCTTCCTCCAGTCCTGAAGAGGGTGGCTCTAAGCATCATAATCACAAGCTCCAACCCTGCTGGTGCAAGGCAGCCCAACCCCAGAAGTGACCCTTCTTGTCAACAGTATGCAAGAATGTGCTATGTGCTGTCTTAAGAATTCAACATTCTCTGTGTTGGTCTTGCCAAACCCCATTGTCACACCATTGTCTGATATCTGACTGGAGGTTAACTTAACTCAGGTTTTGAATCCAAACAACTCAGATGCTTATAAAAGGGTCTAAGATTCATTGCTCTTTCTCTTATTTGTTCCTGACCTGCTGTGGTGAGATACTATTTCTTTCCTTCTTTCAAATCAAATCAAATGTTATTTGTCACATTCACTGAATACAACAGGTGTATACCTTACCGTGAAATGCTTACTTACAAGCCCTTAACCAACAATGCAGCTCAAGAAATAGAGTCATGAATATATTTACTAAGTAAAAAGTAACACAATAAAATAATAATGAGGCTATATACAGGGGGTACCGGTACCGAGTCAATGTGCGGGGGTACAGGTTAGTTGAGGTATGCATAGATAATAAACAGCGAGTAGGAGCAGTGTAAATAGTCCGGGTGGCCATTTGATTAATTGTTCAGCAGTCTTATGGCTTGGGGATAGAAGCTGTTAAGGAACCTTTTGGACCTAGACTTGGTGCTCTGGTACCGCTGCCGTGCGGTAGCAGAGAGAACAGTCTATGACGGGTGACTGGAGTCTTTGACAATTTTTTGTGCCTTCCTCTCTCCACCCCATGGACTTTTGGGGCATGGCCTTTCAGGCTATGATTTCTTTCTCCCTGACCATGCTTAGAATAATGCCTTGTAATGCTTGTTAATGCCTTGTAACTTAAGCTTTATGCTTTGTCTGTGATTCCATTCGTTTTACAAAATAATTAAATACACTTATATTTAGAATCCATTCTCAGACATTTCTTCATTGCCTAACTCAGCCATAGTCTCTTGCATATTGCTAATTATCTTTATGTCAGATAAACATTTTAATAGGATAATTGCTTAGTCTTATTTTGAGTCACGTGATATATTTATAATATACACATATCAAAAATGATTGCCCACTACACTGGCTTACCAACTTCAACAGATACTGTTGTGGGAATTTTCCTCTCCCTTGTTATAGACCTTTGTTTCCTTATATCGCTCAGAACATTAATGTTTTTAAAGACCAAACAGAACATTGTGGCTTTGTGCTAGGACCCCGAAATGCTGATCCAGCTTTAAATAGGGGTTCTAGCACCGGTCCGAGCACATTTTTACTAAACAGTATGTTGTAAATCATATGTAGTATGATTAGTACACAGTGTGTAGTTTAAGTAAGCAGCAGGTAAGACAGATTTCGAACACGGCCACTATAGTAGTCTAAAGACAGCTTGCGAATAGTCATTGCGTTCCAAAATGGCCACTCCACCTAGGGCTATATTGGCCATTTCCGCTTTGTAAAATTTAATGAAACTCAGCAGGATTGTAGAACCCACCCACTGGGGGTGGCAGGTAGCCTAGTGGTTAGAGCATTGGGCCAGTAACTGAAAGGTTGCTGGATCAAATCCCTGAGCTGACAAGGTAAAAAAAAAAACAGGGCTGTTCCCCGGGCGCCGAATAAGTGAATGTCGATTATGGCAGCCCCCCGCATCTCTCTGATTCAGAGGGGTTGGGTTAAATGTGGAAGACACATTTCAGTTGAAGGCATTCAGTTGTACAACTGACTAGGTATCCCCCCCTTAATGATGCTGTTATTTCTCTTTGCTTATATGAGCTGTTCTTGCCACAATATGGCCTTGGTCTTTTACCAAATAGGGTTATCTTCTGTATACCACCCCTACCTTGTCACAACACAACTGATTGGCTCAAACGAATTAAGAAGAAAAAAAATCCCACAAATTAACTTTTAACAAGGCACACCTGTTTAATGCATTCCAGGTGACTACTTCATGAAGCTGGCTGAGAGAATGCCAAGAGTGTGCAACTATTATTATGCTTAGTCACCCCACTAACAGAAAATGCATAATTCAATAAGACAATATTGATCATTCCAAGGTGGCATCCTGTCGTATTGAAAGATCACGAGAGAGGATACAAAACACTCAATGCACACAGTCACTAACCGCTAATCCTGCTCCCAGCCTATTACGTGACCAGTGTGTCAGTGGGTTGGGTACTGTGGCAGTATGATTACACATTTCCACTGTTAAATAATTGTAAAGTTATAATGTTATTTTATTTAACCTTTATTTAACCAGGCAAGTCAGTTAAGGACAAATTATTATTTACAATGATGGCCTACCCAGTGATAATCCAATGATAAAAAAAATATTTATTTTGAAAACTTCTGATGTTGTTTGAATGTTGAATAAATGTGTTAAATGTGAAAAGGTTTGTAACTGAGGTATAGCCACTACAAGTAAAGTGTTAACAACATCTATGTATTTTATTATTTATTTAAAAATTGAGCTAGCGTACAGATGTGCTGAAATGTTTTGTAACTGTGGTACCTTCTGACAGGTCTCAATGAACTCGTCAATGGTCACCACTCCATCTCGGTTTCTGTCCATTTTCTAAAGAAAGGAGAAAGGGAGGGAGGGGTAAGGGAGAGGCAGAAAGGAAGGAAGTAAGGTGAAAGGAAGAGAGCAAGTTTAGTGGGTATCAAAAGCTTTTTTTTTGGTGTGTGTATGAACAGTGTTTGCATGTGTGTGTGTGTGTTTGTGAGCACAGCGCAGCACGCACCTGGAAGAACTTATCCACGTGTTCAGAGGGTGCCTCGTCCCGTACACTGGGGTAGGTGTACCTGCCCATCATATCATAGATGGACTTCATAATAGCCAGCATCTCCTGAGAAAGAGAGAGAGAATGAGAGTCATAGTGTACCGTGATGTATCTAAAACTAGCCAATCATTTAGATATGCAATGTTTGTATAGTAGCCAATCACAGAGTACCTCTTTAGTGATGTATCCGTCCTTGTTGATGTCGTACAGGTTGAAGGCCCAGTTGAGTTTCTCTGTGACTGTCCCTCTCAGAAGAACAGACAGGCCGATCACAAAGTCCTCAAAACGAATGGAGCCGTTTCTGTCCATATCAAACGCATTGAACAGGAAATGTGCATAGGTGGTGGCATCTGTAGGATAGAAGGAGGGAGGGAATGAGAGAGGGGTAAGGAAACGAGTGAGGGGGAAGGGGGAGAGTGTTAGTGGTAGGAAGACATTCAAATAATCAGCAACCATAAGCTTTTCCTGGTATTCTTTCTATAAATCTGTCAGAGTCAGGTGTACTATTATCATATTCCAGGCACATGGAAACAGAGAGTCAATGGAGATAAAGTAGCTCTCTCCTCTCACCTCCTTGGGGAAAGAACTGAGAATAGATGGTCTTGAATGTCTCTTCATCAACCAAACCACTGGGACACTCCTACCAGAGAAAGAGGGGGTGTACAGGAAAAAGCCATGTGTCTAATATTATTAAAGTACGTATACTCAAATCTACTCGATCACATTTATTCAACATTCTCATGTAAAACTGCAAACTGCCCAAAAATAAAGATCCAAGCTCAACCTCTAAGATGGCGCCGAATGACTGACATTTCACAAATTCCTAACCAATTGTGCTATTTTGTTAGTTTTTTTACGTTGTTTGTAACTTATTCTTTTACTTATTTTGTACATAATGTTGCTGCTACTGTCTCTTATGACCGAAAATAACTTCTGGACATCAGAACAGCGATTACTCACCACGAACTGGAAGAAGCTTTTTCCTTTAACGAGTCTGACGAGAAGGATATACAGTCGTGGCCAAAAGTTTTGAGAATGACACAAATATTAATTTTCACAAAGTCTGCTGCCTCAGTTCGTATGATGGCAATTTGCCTAATCTCCAGAATGTCATAAAGAGTGATCAGATGAATTGCAATTAATTGCAAAGTCCCTCTTTGCCATGCAAATGAACTGAATCCCCAAAAACATTTCCACTGCATTTCAGCCCTGCCACAAAAGGACCAGCTGACATCATGTCAGTGATTCTCTCGTTAACACAGGTGTGAGTGTTGACGAGGACAAGGCTGGAGATCACTCTGTCATGCTGATTGAGTTCGAATAACAGACTGGAAGCTTCAAAAGGAGGGTGGTGCTTGGAATCATTGTTCTTCCTCTGTCAACCGTGGTTACCTGCAAGTGCCGTCATCATTACTTTGCACAAAAAGGGCTTCACAGGCAAGGAAATTGCTGCCAGTAAGATTGCACCTAAATCAACCATTTATCAGATCATCAAGAACTTCAAGGAGTGCGGTTCAATTGTTGTGAAGAAGGCTTCAGGGCGCCCAAGAAAGTCCAGCAAGCGCCAGGACCGTCTCCTAAAGTTGATTTAGCTGCAGGATTGGGGCACCACCAGTACAGAGCTTGCTCAGGAATGTCAGCAGGCAGGTGTGAGTGCATCTGCACACACAGTGAGGTGAAGACTTTTGGAGGATGGCCTGGTGTCAAGAAGGGCAGCAAAGAAGCAACTTCTCTCAGGAAAAACATCAGGGACAGACTGATATTCTGCAAAAGGTACAGGGATTGGACTGCTGAGGACAGGGGTAAAGTCCTTTTCTCTGATGAATCCCCTTTCTGATTGTTTGGGGCATCCGGAAAAAGCTTGTCCGGAGAAGACAAGGTGAGCGCTACCATCAGTCCTGTGTCATGCCAACAGTAGAGCATCCTGAGGCCATTCATGTGTGGTGTTGCTTCTCAGCCAAGGGAGTGGGCTCACTCACAATTTTGCCTAAGAACACAGCCATGAATAAAGAATGGTACCAACACATCCTCCGAGATCAACTTCTCCCAACCATCCAGGAACATTTTGGTGACGAACAATGCCTTTTCCAGCATGATGGAGCACCTTGCCATAAGGCAAAATTGATAACTAAGTGGCTCGAGGAACAAAACATCGATATTTTGGGTCCATGGCCAGGAAACTCCCCAGACCGAACTTGTGGTCAATCCTCAAGAGGCGGATGGACAAACAAAAACCCACAAATTCTGACAAACTCCAAGCATTGATTATGTAAGAATGGGTTGCCATCAGTCAGGATCTGGCCCAGAAGTTAATTGACAGCATGCCAGGGCGGATTGCAGAGGTCTTGAAAAAGAAGGGCCAACACTGCAAATTCATGTAATTATCAAAAAAAGCCTTTGACACTTATGAAATGCTTGTAATTATACTTCAGTATTCCATAGTAACATCTGACAAAAATATCTAAAGACACTGAAGCAGCAAACTTTGTGGAAATTAATATTTGTGTCATTCTCAAAACCTTTGGCCTTGTCCTCGTCAACACTCACACCTGTGTTAACGAGAGAATGACCCCCCCCACCATTTGTTTTGTACACTGCTGCTACTTGCTGTTTATTATCTATGCATAGTCACTTCACCCCTACCTACATGTACAAATTACCTTAACAAACCTGTACCCCTGCACACTGACTTGGTAACGGTGCCTCCTGTATATAGCCTCGTTATTTTTATGTTATGTTATTTTTTTTTTTACTTTAGTTATTTGGTCAATATTTTCTTAACTCTTCTTGAACTGCAATGTTGGTTAAGGGCTTGTAAGTAAGTATTTCAAGGTAAGGTCTACACTAATGTGACAAATAAAGTTTGATTTGATTTGATATACAGTCCCACAGCATCCCCACCCCATCCTCTCTATTCCACTACGTACGTTCTTGAAGCCCCTGTATAGAGACTGGAGCTCCTTCTTGGTGAACTTGGTCTGAACCTGCAGCTGGTCCAAGCCTTCTGGCTGGTGACGAACCGTAGACAGCTCCAAATCACTCTCACTACTGTCTGTAAACAAGAGAGAAAGGGAGAGACGGAGAGAGGGAAAGAGAGAGAGAGAGAGAGAGAGAGAGAGAGAGAGAGAGAGAGAGAGAGAGAGAGAGAGAGAGAGAGAGAGAGAGAGAGAGAGAGAGAGAGAGAGAGAGAGATAAGGAAATAGAGAGAAGGAGAGGGAAAGAGGGAGAGAGGATGGGAAGACAGAGAAATAAAGGGAGAAGGATGGGTAGAGGATGAGTGCATGGCAAGCAGGGTAAGAGAGGAGAGGGAGGGATAACACATGAAAGGGGTGAGATCAAGAAAGAGTTAGAATAAAAGTGAAAAAGAGCAAGATAAAATCAAAGCGAGGACTCAAAATGAGAGGGAGGTACCTTCTTTTATAGTGTGATCTTTGCAAAGAAACCCATTTATATGTTAGTGTTCACAGATTATATTTGAGTGAACAGGTGCCAGATTAGTAATAGTGAAAACATTAATCCAATTAAAGCCATGACTAAGAATGTTGACTATAAGGCTGTTTGAGCTGTATTAGTCCTACTTGTTCAAACACAGTAAGAGAAAGCACTAAGACTGGGGAAAAGAAAAGCAATACATAGATCAAAAATGAGGTGGAGTTTCTAAAAACCAGACTTACCATCTTTTAACACACAAACCAGAGAGAGCGTGTGTGTGTGAGAGAAAGTAAGAGATAGAGATGTAACGACAGTAAATGGAGTAAAGAGAGGTATAGAGAGACAGTGAGAAAAGGGAGAGAAAAAACAGAGAACATGGTCAAGTCAAGTCAGACATTGTGGAATACAAATACTGGCTAGGGAGAACATGAGAGGAATAGACAGAATCTTCATAAATGCAGTTTGTTGCCCTCTCTCCCTCCACCCTCCCTCCAACCTCTCCCTTCCTCTCCCTTCATCTTACCTCTCTCCCTCCACCCTCCCTCCAACCTCTCTCCCTCCACCCTCCCTCCAACCTTTCTCCCTCCACCCTCCCTCCAACGTCTCTCCCTCCAAACTCTCTCCCTTCCTCTCCCTCCATCTTACCTCTCTCTCTCCCTCTCTCCCTCCACCCTCCATCCAACCTCTCTCCCTTCCTCTCCCTCCATCTTACATCTCTCTCTCCCTCCACCCTCCCTTCAACCTCTCTCCCTCCACTCTCCCTCCACTCTCCCTCAAACCTCTCTCCCTCCACCCTCCTTCCAACCTCTCTCCCTTCCTCTCCCTCCATCTTACCTCTCTCCCCCAACCTCTCTCCTTTCCTCTCCCTCAATCTTACCTCTCTCCCTCCACCCTCCCTCCATCTTACCTCTCTCCCTACACCCTCCCTTCAACTGCTCTCCCTCCACCCTCTCTCCCTTCACTCCCTCCATCTTACCTCTCTCCCTACCTCTCCCTCAATCTTACATCTCTCACTCCACCCTCCCTCCAACCTCTCTCCCTTCCTCTCCCTCCATCTTACCTCTCTCTCTCCCTCTCTCACTCCACACCCTCCATCTAACCTCTCTCCCTTCATCTCCATCCATCTTACCTCTCTCTCTCCCTCCAACCTCTCTCCCTTCACCCTCCCTCCAATCTCTCTCCCTCCACCCTCCCTTCAACCTCTCTCCCTCCACCCTCCCTCCAACCTCTCTCCTTTCCTCTCCCTCCACCCTCCCTTCAACCTCTCTCCCTCCCTCCACCCTCCCTCAAACCTCTATCCCTCCACCCTACCTCCAATCTCTCTCCTTTCCTCTCCCTCCATCTTACCTCTCTCCCTCCACCCTCCCTCCCTTCTCCCTCCCTCCAACCTCTCTCCCTCCCTCCCTCCACCCTCCCTCCAACCTCTCTCCAACCTCTCTCCCTTCCTCTCTCTCCCTCCATCCAACCTCTCCCCTCTCTCTCCCTCAATCTCCCTCTCTCTCTTCCATCTACATCCAACCTCTCTCTCTTCCTATCTTTCTCTCTCTTTCCCTCCATCCCCCTCTCTCTCACCGGTCTCTGTGATGTCGATGAGTCCCAGTAGGTGCATCAGTTTGAGGAACATTAATACAAGGCAGACGATCCCAACAGTCTGTAGCCCCTCCGACTCCCACCTGACACTCATCTCCCCTTCTTCCTCCGTCTTTCCGTCTTTTTGTTCCCCCAGCGTGAAAATTCTGTCTTTCTGTCCTCTCTCCCTCAGTTCTTTCTCCCTCCGTTCTCTCTTTCTCTCTGTCAGTCTTTCAATAAAATATCATCTGTCTCTCAAACTAAAGACAGATATGGCTTTAGATCCTTGGGATGCTATAAAGTTCTTATAGAGTTCTACAGTTCTAGAGGGAATAGTTCCAACTGTAATGCAAAGAGATTTTTAAATTGAAGCCATGAAAAGCGATTTGACCAGACTCACGCTCAATGATATTCAAAAGGAAAAGCGATTTGACCAGACTCACGCTCAATGATATTCAAAAGGAAAAGCGATTTGACCAGACTCACGCTCAATGATATTCAAAAGGACAGAAAACAGCCTTTCAAATAAAACTGAAACTACAGGGTACAATCCTTCTTTCCATGACAATTCCCACGCTGTTTGTTTTCCCAAAAATTATTCAAATTGTTTACTTATTGTCCCGTCCTTTAACTCCCAAGTCCTGGGACAGCCAGGTTAGAGGTTACTGATATATTCCCACTGAATCAAAACTCTGATGAACGAACAGACATGCATCACTGAACCGTGAGAATTTACTCTCTGCCATCCCTCCTTCTTTCCTTGGCTTCCCCTCCTCCTCTCATTCTCTTTATCCCATTAACCTGTGAACTCCTGTGAAAACTATCCACAGATACAGAAGGAACCTAACGCATTTCTTTCAAATAATTGTGAAAAATCAACTATATTTAGGGACAGTTCCAGCGACAAAATAAATCCCTCCGTACCCCCTGCTTACAAGAGAAATCTGTAATAAGATGTCTGTATTCATTACGAAGATGTTTAACAAGGTATTTCCACAAAATTGATGCAGTGCTTGTTAGTATACCCATTTGCCTTTAAGGAGTCAGTGTATATGGCTGCATCCCAACAGTTTAAAGTGGCTTCCTCTCCTCGTCTCCTTTCCTTCATCTGCTCTGATCTGATAGAAAAAGACAGGTGGAAGCTGATACAAAATAGAAATCCGCCATATTGCTTATATCAAGCCTATGTTTTCAGATTAGTGTAGATGATGGAGAGGAGACAAGGAAAAGAAGACACTTTAGTTTACAGTAATGAGACCCAGCCCATCTGTCCTAAATCCCATGTCCCCAGCAGGCTCTGTGATCCAGTTCAAGTCTAATTGTTCTTGTCTCTCCAGAGTTCATTAACACAGCTCTCAGCAGGCAGAGGCTTCACACCGGATGAGTCCCAAATGGCACCATATTCTCTATATCGTGCACTACTTTTGACCAGAGCCCTGTGGGCCCTAGTCAAAAGTAGTGCACTATATAGGGAATATGGTGCCATTTGGGACGTACCCATAGTCAGACACAGTCAGATAGAGCAGATACAGTAATTCACTGGACGATAGTTCCCTCGCGGCCTGTGACACTTGCCAAAAACCCATCTCGTTAATTCAAGGTCCTCATACTACTGCTTTTCAACTCCCACACACACAAGCACACACACATGCACGCACAAACACACAAACACACACACACACACACACACACACACACAGAGAGAAAGACAATATGACTCCATTGAAATAAAGACAGAGATCATTACTGTCCTCTGGTGGCAGTAGTAAGGAAGTAGTTGGCAGAAGTCCAGACTGTATTGATCAGTCCACTGCCATTATAATGTTAGGCCAGACTCATCTCACTGACGCTACACACAACCCAAAATACACAGCACCACCAGACAGACCAGAAATACACCAAAAATACGAAAAATATAACACACATTAGGACTGGTGAAACGTCTAAAATCTAAAGCAACAACTAGGGATTTGTGTGACACACACATACACCAAAACGCACAAACACACAAACACACACAAACATGCACAAACAGACACCCATACACAGTATTGGATAGTGGTGGTTAATGGACCTGTTGCTGAGTAGTAGGTGGCTATAAATAATGTAGCTGGTAAAACAGATGGCCTTGTTTGACTGCTGATCGATTTGAAGGACCTGGGACTCAGAGCCATACTATGGGTAAATGGCTATGTCCCTATTATTATGGCTATGTCCCTATTATTATGGCTATGTACCTATTATTATGGCTATGGGACTATTATTATGGCTATGGGACTATTATTATGGCTATGTAACTATTATTATGTCTATATAACTACTATTATGGCTATGTAACTATTATTATGGCTATGTAACTATTATTATGGTTATGTAACTATTATTATGTCTATGTAACTATGTATTATGGCTATGTAACTATAATTATGGCTATGTACCTATGTATTATGCCTATGTAACTATAATTATGGCTATGTAACTATTATTATAGCTATGTAACTATTATTATGGTTATGTAACTATTATTATGGTTATATAACTATGTATTAAGGCTATGTAACTATTATTATGGTTATGTAACTATATTTTTGGCTATGTAACTATTATTATGGCTATGTAACTATTATTATGGTTATGTAACTATGGATTATGGACATGTAACGATTATTATGGCTATGTAACTTTGTATTATGGCTATGTAACTATGTATTATGCCTATGTAACTATAATTATGGCTATGTAACTATTATTATGGCTATGAATTTCTCTATGTATACTTCTGCTGGAACTGAGTATATGTCAGAGAGTCACTTAAAAGAGAGAAAGTAAGAGAGATTGAGAGAGAGCAACAAAAAAAAGAGGAGAGGAAAAGCTATTATGGGACACTACTGAACAGTGGGGGAGGATTTTGGGGGCCATTGCTGGATGGCCAGTGTCCTTCAGGGTCCTGGCGAAGGACTGCAGGCTCCATATTTAGGCGGTCTCAGAGAAAGCCTGTTCAATACTGCATGTATAATTAATGCTAGGTAATGCTAGATCTGGATGTGGGACCTGCCTATCTGAAGATGTGAGAGAGGGAAATGGAAAGAGGGAGAAATAGAGAGGAGAATTAGAGAGAAAAATGCACTGTGGAAGGACTGAGGGAGAGAGAGAGAGAGAGAGAGAGAGAGAGAGAGAGAGAGAGAGAGAGAGAGAGAGAGAGAGAGAGAGAGAGAGAGAGAGAGAGAGAGAGAGAGAAGAAGAGAGATGCACTGCAGAGGAATTGAGAGCAAGAAGAGAGGACAGAAGTTTGAGTTCAAATGAAGGGATTTAGTGAGAGAAAAATAGAATGAGAGAATGCAATGATTCATGGATGAGTCACTCCTTCACAATCAACTATCAAAAGGAGCACCAAATGTGTCAAATATTACATGATTATTTACCTGATTCCTAGATAAGAATGTAAAAGGCACACATAGCTATCACCATTACAGTATAATGTTCTCTAATGCTTATGATGCCTGTGATAAGCACTTCAATGTGAGGTTGAAGGCTTTCAACTGTAATTGCTTTGGCACAGTGACTACAGGGCACTTTGACTGGCCTTTGGCCTAAAACTATTTATTCTTCAGGGAACAGTATATGATCCGATTGCTGATGTGATTCTTTGCAGCCCTGAATCTACACTTTACCTTTAGTGTACACTTTATGTTAATGCCCACTAAAACATATATTTTTTTCTCTTGAGAAAGATTTCCTAATAGATACCATAATGACATATCTCAGAATCCCCAGTGACAAGAGACACACTGCCCTACCCCAGCCTCAGAAGAGGGGAGCTTTATGTTTGGTTAGGTTAACACATTCAAGAGTGCATACAGTGTATACACTCTTCGAAAAAAAGGTGCAATCTATAACCAAAAAGGGTTCTTCGGCGGTCCCCATAGGATAACCATTTGAAGAACCCCTTTTGCTTCCATGGGCTCCATGTAGAACACTTTCAACAGAGGGTTCTACATGGAACCCAAAAGAGTTCTACCTGGAACAAAGAGGGTTCTACCTCTACCAGGAAACAAAAATGGTTCTACTGTATGGGGACAGCCACAGAACCCTTTTGGAACCCCTTTTTTCTAAGACTGTAGAGTGTGTGACTTATTTCTATACTATCTTAGAATATATCCAATGCAAAGACACACACCAAATGCCCCATCCCAGATACTAGATACCCAGATATGATCCCGGGAATATCTACTGTGTAACCCCCTAGGTACCACATACCCACTTTGCCTCCCAAATACCAGATACAGATTGAACACCCTATCTCAGATAGCAGATAGTTAATGCTGAAACGTAGACCTGAATGCCATGTCCACCTTTTTGAACAAGGAATAAAAAGATACAGACCACCAGCATTTTGACTCCCAGCCTTTTCACTGGATTTCCAGCTTCAGCCCTAGCCTCAGCTGGAATCCCCTCAGGGCTCTTACCTTCAAAGGAGGACATGGGCTCCAGGATGCCAAAGCCCTTGAGCACTGCCACAAACATTATCATGACCACCCCAATGGCAAACAGCTCCATACCCTGAATCTGGACAACCATGGCTGGGAGAGGGCAGGGGGAGCCTGCTGATGGCAAGCCCACACAGAGGCCTGGCGTGAGAGACTCCAGCAGGTGCAAGGTTCGTGATAGTAATAGTCGCTGTTGTTGAACAACAGATGCTAAGCTATGCAGCAGTCAGTCAGTTAGGCTAGGTACTTTGAGGCTTTGCTAAGCTTGTCAGGTTGTACTAACATAAGGCACTGAGCAGCATGAGAGAATGGCCAACAAAATAGATATTAAATGTAAACGATTATGGAATGGAAATATTCAAAAGTGGGTAGGCACAGAAAAAAATCACTTTTCAGATCTGATGCGTGGGAAAATAGAGGTTTAGTCAAAGGTCGCCTATTTTGGTGGTGAGGAGGGATCTACAGTTAACATTGAAGTCATTCCTCCAGAGTCGTTCTCAAAGATCCAGACAGATAGCCAGTGATAGAGCATCACTACACACCTTTACAGTCCAAAGAGTAAACATCAATCATCTTAGGAGTTGTCATTTGTGGGACTGAATGATCGAATGATCTCTGGATAAAAACATATTTAGGAATTAGACAATTCCCATCAATCATCTGTATCCATGTGATATCCGGTTCATGATGTGTCTTAAAACTCTGAATCATTGAAGTGAATCCGATGACTTGCTGACTCAAGAAAGTGTGTAGAAGGGAAGTGGTGAAAGTGAAATCCTACACTTCACTGTGATCATCTCATCTTTCCCACGATATCAACAGAAATATAAGAACAACCACAACTTAAAGACACGGATTCTCTGAACTTAAACTATTCTCACTCTGTGAATGAAACATAATACCAATGTGCCTAAATATAGGCCTGTCCCCTCCATATTTTAGATCTCGTCATAATATATGTGTAGATCTGTCAGCAAATCAATTAATCGATCAATCAATCCACCATATAATCAATACTATAACTGATAGATCTGTAGTCCCTGATAATTCACCAAACACCACTTTCTAAGGCACTACGAACAATCTTCACACTTATTTCTCTTTTTTCCAACCATTCCTCCCTTTCTCTCAGTAACAGATAGTCCAGTCCAGTTCAATCGAATCCGGTCCAGATCTGGTTTGGTTCAATCCAGGTATGATCTGATTCAGGCAAATATGGTCCAGGCCTTGTTTGGTCCAGTATTTCCAGTCCAGCTTAGTCCAGGTAGTGACCACAGAGCGGTCCAAAGGATTGGGTCCATGCAGGGCTGAGATTGATCCGATGGACTGAAGAGCGAGCACAGCCCTTCCCTGGTAAGCCAGTCGTCTCCTCTCTCTCTCTCTCTCTCTCTCTCTCTCTCTCTCTCTCTCTCTCTCTCTCTCTCTCTCTCTCTCTCTCTCTCTCTCTCTCTCTCTCTCTCTCTCTCTCTCTCTCTCTCTCTCTCTCTCTCCCTCCCTCCCTCTCTCTCTCTCTCCCTCCCTCCTCCCTCTCTCTCTCTCCCTCCCTCTCTCTCTCTCCCTCCCTCTCGCTCTCTCTCTCTTACTGTCTTTCCAATGTCAGTACTGGGGGCTGCTATCGCTTTCAACTTGTTCACCCCACTCTCCTTCCGTCTCTCTCTCTCCTCTCTCCCACTTTCCTGTAAGAAACCACAGATGATGAAGTTACAGTGGGCAGTCCAGTGAATCCCTCCATCCAGTCCACCCCTCCTCTCTTTCTGTCCATATTGCTGGTCCTCTCCCCCTCTCTCTCTCTTTCTCTCTTTCCAGCCACCCTCCATCCCCCATATTCATTCCTTCACTCTTTCCAACCACAGGCTCTGTATCTCCTTCTGATCCCTCCTTTATTCTCTCTCTCTCTCTGCCCCATGGTCCCCCCTCTCCCTCTCTCTCTCTCTTGCTCTCTCTCTTGGAGACATTTACAGACTGAAAACAGAGAGGGATCAAATACACACACACACAGTCAAACACATATCAGTCACATACACATCACACACATACACAGTCACACACATAGATCAAATAGTAGAGACACCCCCCGCCCCATTCATACTCCCCCCCTCTCTCTCCTCTCCTAGAGACAGAAAAACAGAAAGAAATAGAGATGAGATTTCTACTGCACACACACACACACACACACACACACACACACACACACACACACACACACACAGGGAATGAAAACATAATAAGAATAGTACACAAGATGAAATGAAGATTAGGACAAGGATCAGTCTCTCTCTCACACACACACACACACACACATTTTGGGTCACAGGATGGTAAGCAGGCTTCCCTAAGATGTCAGGGTGATGATTGTAGTATAAATATGAGGATATGGAGTGTTATAGTTAGTGTTGTGGTAGGAGCAGAGGACAGAGGAGAGGGGAGAGGCTCGATTGATCTCTCTCACACACACACGCGCACGCACACACGCGCGCACGCACACACACGCACACGCACACACACTGCAAGTGCTAAACAATGGCTGATGTTTCTGTATGTGTGCATCCACACATGAGTGTGCACTTGCGACTGCATTGAGTGTGAAATGGTGATAGAGACAGGTGTGTGTATCTGTGTGTGTGTGTGTGCACTAATGCATTGATGGAGACGGGGAGAGGCCAGAGTGAGAGAGATCAATCGACCTGTGGTGAGCCTCTCCCCTCTCCTCTGTCCTCTGCTCCTACCACAACACTAACTATAACAGAGAGAGAGACTGATCCTTGTCCTAATCTTCATTTTATCTCGTGTACTATTCTTATTATGTTTTCATTCCCTGTGTGTGTGTGTGTGTGTGTGTGTGTGTGTGTGTGTGTGTGTGCCAAGGCAATTAGCACACTAACAGGTATTTCAAAAGGTGGCCTGGGTGCTGCTGACACAACACTGCCCTCGCTCAACTTTTTAACCCGGATGCTTCATCTGGACATGGTTCTACAGGACCTCCACCAGCCAAAGCTAAGTTGTAACATGAACATTATGCCTTTAAATTGCAGTCGCTGTACTCATAATATACTCATAATATACAGGAGAACGATCGCCTTATGGGGAGGATAGCCGTGCTGCAAGCCCAGCTTCAGACGCAATCGTTAGGCAAGGGTAATTTAAGTGTAGGAAAGGATAAAACAGTGTCTGTGCCACCAATAAGTACAGAATAGTAGTATAAATCCCCTCGCAGTCCCCGCAGCCGGACAATTTTCTCATGGCTTCTGGAAGGAAATGCTGTAGGAATGCTCAACCGGTGTCGCTCATTCAGCCAACAGCCGACAGAAACTTTCAACCGGTTCTCCCCATTAAGCAATGAGTCAGAGGCGGAGCCTTCTCTGGTCTCTCCTCCACCCGTTATGGGGTCTGAGAAGCCGAAGCCTCCCACCATTAGCTCTGACAAATTGAAAACTCTAGTCATTGAAGACTCCATTACCCGCAGTATTAGACTTAAAAAGAATCATCCAGCGATCATACATTGTTTACCAGGGGGCAGGGCTACCGACGTTAAGGCTAATATGAAGATGGTGCTGGCTAAGGCCAAAACTGTAGAGTGTAGAGAGTATAGGGATATTGTTATCCACGTCGGCACCAACGATGTTAGGATTAAACAGTCAGAGGTCACCAAGCGCAACTTAGCTTCAGCGTGTAAATCACCTAGAAAGATGTCGGCATCGAGTAATTGTCTCTGGCCCCTGTTGATGAGCTCTACAGCGGTCTCACAACTCAATCGCTGGTTGAAAACTGTTTTTCAACCCTCTCTCCACTGGGATTCTCTGCCTCTAACCCTATTACGGGGGCTGAATCACTGGCTTACTGGTGCTCTTCCACTCTGAAGTTTCTAAAAGTGTTAACATTTTGTCTGTGAGTATAACAGAACGGATATGGCAGGCAAAAACCCGAGGAATTTCTGTCCTGGAAAAAGTGGTTTTGACACATTGTCTCATTTGGAACCCCTCCCTTATGAAAATGCCTATATAAGGGCATATGAATGCAGTACCTATTGCTTCCTCTGGATGTCAACAGTCTCCAGACAGTGTTTTGATTCATTTTAGCTGCTTTTAGATTGTAGAAGAAGACGAATAAGGAAGTGGCCACACAGATGTCAATAGAAGAAAATGCGCTGCTTCGGCTGGCGCTTCTGTGTTTTTTTTTCCTTTCTTATCGCCCAGTTTATATTCCGGTTGAAATATTATACAACATATACATAAAAGTGTTCCTAAGGATACATTTACAATTATGTTTGATTGTTCTTGGACAAGTTTATAGGTATAAGTTGAACGAGTTCTCTTCATGTTTCAATGGAGGAGTCAACGCTGTATTTTCTCATTATAACGCGCCAACCAAACTGAGATTTATGGATATAATACATTACTTTTTCTAACAAAAGAACCATGGATTGTCTTCGTTGGACACTTGGGAAGCCCTCAGCAGAAGTTCTTCAAAAGGTAATTGATTTGTTTTCGCTGTGAAATGTGTTATGTGTGAACCGTGATGGCTTATGAATTTATGGTAATGGAAAAAATATGTGGGATGCTATCCTCAAACAATCAAATGTGGTGCTTTCGCCGGAAAAGCCTTTTTGAAATCTGACAACGCTGTGATATTGCCAAGAAGCAGAGCTTTTGATGACTATGCAACACTTGTATATTGATGCATGTTTAATAATTCAACTTTTGGATTTTGAATTTGGCGCCTTGCATTTCACCGGGTAGTGTCGGGAGTGGGACGCTAGCAGCCTGGCCTGTTGAGGAGTGACGGACTCCATCCTAGCTGGAGGGGTGCTCTCATCTTATCTTCTTTGGAAGCAGCGCACGAGGTAACGGTTTTGGAGAGTCTGGCGTGCCCAAAGTAAAATGCCTCCCATTCAGGCATTTTAACACATAATCTCTTTCAATAATGACAGGAATGGAGGAGGACTTTATTCCAGTGAGATTGCTAAAGCGAACACCGCCATATTTAGTTTTGCCCATCCTAGATCTCAATGGGGATAGCTGAGCTGACTACACTGACTGTGCTAGTGGCAGACTCTACTAAGCTGGCAGGCTGGCTAACAGCCTGCTGCCTGGTCTGCACCCTATCTCATTATGGAGCTAGAGGAGTTAGAGCCCTGTTTATGCCATATCTGTTCTGTTATGCTCACAGACAAAACGTTAACACTTTTAGAAACTTCCGAGTGTTTCCTATCCAATGGTACTAAATATGTGCATATCCTATTTTCTGGGCCTGAATGGGAGGCATTTTACTTTGGGCATGCCAGGCTCTCCAAAACCGTCACCTCGTGCGCTGCTCCCAAAGAAGTTAAATGAAGTCTCTCCTCCTGGTTATACTAGTGACCATATCCCTTGCGCATCCCGCAAAGGCGGAGGTGTTGCTAACATTTCCGATAGCAAAATTCAATTTACCCCCCAAAAAATGACTGCGTTTTCATCTTTTGAGCTTCTAGTCATGAAACCTATGCAGTCTACTCAATCACTTGTTATAGCTACTGTTTACAGGCCTCCTGTCCTGGGCCGTATGCAGCGTTCCTCACTGAGTTCCCTGAATTCATATCGGACATTGTAGTCATGACAGATAATATTCAAATTATTGGTGACTTTAATATTCACATGGAAAAGTCTACAGACCCACTCCAAAAGGCTTCGGAGCCATCATCGACTCAGTGGGCTTTGTCCAACATGTCTCCGGACCAACTCATTGCCACAGTCCTTCTCTGGACCTAGTTTTGTCCCGTGGAATAAATATTTTTCCTCATATTCTTGGACTATCGGACCCCCATTTTATTACATTTGCAATCGCAACAAATAATCTGCTCAGACCGCAACCAAGGATCCTCAAAAGCCGTGCTATAAATTCTCTGACAACCCAAAGATTCCTAGATGCCCTTACAGACTCCCTCCACCTACCCAAGGACGTCAGAGTACAAAAATCGGTTAACCACCTAACTGAGGAACTCAATTTAACCTTTCGTAATACCCTAGATGCAGTCGCACCCCTAAAAACAAAAAACATTTGTCATAAGAAACTAGCTCCCTGGTATACAGAAAATACCTGAGCTCTGAAGCATGCTTCCAGAAAATTGGAACGGAAATGGCGCTACACCAAATTGGAAGCCGATTATCTTGGAAAGACAGTACCGTGCAGTATCAAAGAGCCCTCACTGCTGCTAGATCATCCTATTTTTCCAACTTGAGGAGAATAACAATCCCAAATTTATTTATGATACTAAAAAGAAGCATTCCCTAAGAGAGGATGGCTTTCACTTCAGCAGTGATAACGAAAAGATCTTTGACGAAAAGATCATGATCATTAGAAAGCAAATTACGGACTCCTCTTTAAATCTGTGTATTTTTCCAAAGCTCAGGTGTCCTGAGTCTGCACAACACTGGCAGGACCTAGGATCAAGGGAAACACTCACGTTTTTTAATACTATATCTCTTGACACATTGATGAAAATAGTAATGGCCTCTAAACCTTCAAGCTGCATATTCCAACTAAACTACTGAACGAGCTGCTTCCTGTGCTTGGCCCTCCTATGTTGAACATAATAAACGTCTCCCTATCCACTGGATGTGTACCAAACTCACTAAAAGTGTCAGTAATAAAGCCTCTCTTGAAAAAGCCAAACCTTGACCCAGAAAATATAAAATCCTATTGGCCTATATCGAATCTCCCATTCCTCTCAAAAATTTTAGAAAAAGCTGTTGCGCAGCAACTCACTGCCTTCCTGAAGACAAACAATGCATACGAAATGCTTCAGTCTGGTTTTAGACCCCATCATAGCACTGAGACTGCACTTGTGAAGGTGGTAAATTACCCTTTAATGGCGTCAGACCAAGGCTTTGCATCTGTCCTCGTGCTCCTAGACCTTAGTGCTGCTTTTGATTTGATACCATCGATCACCATATTCTTTTGGAGAGATTGGAAACCCAAATTGGTCTACACGGACAAGTTCTGGCCTGGTTTAGATCTTATCTGTTGGAAAGATATCAGTTTGTCTCTGTGGATGGTTTGTACTCTGACAAATCAACTGTACATCGGTGTTCCTCAAGGTTACATTTTAGGACCACTATAGATTTCACTATATATTTTACCTCTTGGTGATGTCATTCGGAAACATAATGTTAACTTTCACTGCTATGCGGACGATACACAGCTGTAAATTTCGATTAAACATGGTGAAGCCCCAAAATTGCCCTCCCTGGAAGCCTATATTTCAGACATAAGGAAGTGGATGGCAGCAAATGTTTTACTTTTAAACTCGGACAAAACAGAGATGCTAGTTCTAGGTCAAGAAACAAAGATATCTTTTGTTGGATCAGACAATTCATCTTGATGGTTGTACAGTCATCTCAAATAAAAGTGTGAAGGACCTCTGCATTACTCTGGACCCTGATCTCCCTTTTGACTAACATATCAAGACTGTTTCAAAGACAGCTTTTTTCCATCTACGTAACATTGCAAAAATCTGAAACTTTCTGTCCAAAAATGATGCAGAAAAAATGTATCCATGCTTTTGTCACTTCTAGATTAGACTACTGCAATGCTCTACTTTCCGGCTACCCGGATAAAGCACTAAATAAACTTCAGTTAGTACTAAACACGGCAGCTAGAATCTTGACTAGAACCAAACAATTTGATCATATTACTCCAGTGCTAGCCTCTCTACACTGGCTTCCTGTTAAGGCTAGGGCTGATTTCAAGGTTTTACTGCTAACCTACAAAGCATTACATGGTCTTGCTCCTACCTATTTTTCCGATTTGGTCCTGCCGTACATACCTACACGTACGCTATGGTCACAAGACGCAGGCCTCCTTATTGTCCCTATAATTTCTAAGCAAACAGCTGGAAGTAGGGCTTTCTCCTATAGAGCTCCATTTTTATGGAATGGTCTGCCTATTCATGTGATAAATCTTAACTGAAGACACATCTCTTCAGTAGGTCCTATGATTGAGTGTAGTCTGGCCCAGGGGCATGAAGGTGAATGGAAAGGCACTGGAGCGACGAGCCGCCCTTGCTGTCTCTGCCTGGCCGGTTCCCCTCTCTCCACTGGGATTCTCTGCCTCTAACCCTATTACGGGGGCTGAATCGCTGGCTTACTGGTGCTCTTCCATGCCGTCCCTAGGAGGGGTGGGTCACTTGAGGGGGTTGAGTCACTGACGTGATCTTCCTGTCCGGGTTGGCGCCCCCCTCGGTTTCGTGCTGTGTGGGAGATCTTCGTGGGCTATACTCTGGCTTGTCTCAGGGTAGTAAGTTGGTGGTTGAAGATATCCCTCTAGTGGTGTGTGGGCTGTGCTTTAGCAAAGTGGGTGGGGTTATATCCTGCCTGGTTGGCCCTGTCCGGGGGTATCGTTGGACGGGGCCACAGTGTCTCCCGACCCCTCCTGTCTCAACCTCCAGTATTAATACTGCAATAGTTTCTGTGTCGGGGGGCTAGGATCAGTCTGTTATATCTGGAGTATTTCTCCTGTCTCATCTGGTGTCCTGTGTGAATTTAAATATGCTTCCTATAATTCTCTGTATAGCACTTTGTGACATCGGCTGATTGATTGATTGATGTGTGCGTGTCATCACAGCCAGCATCACTGCAGAGATTAGCTAATCGAATTTTCTGAAAACAAAAAAAACATACAGTTTGCATTCAGAGCAGACTCGGACAGGATAGAGCTCAAAGTCTGGTATCTGGTCAGTGAGTGGAGCATCATTAGACCCATCCTCAGCTCCATCCCCATCCCCAGCCCCTACCCCAGCTCCATCCCCATCCCCAGCCCCTACCCCAGCCCCAGCTCCATCCCCAGCTCCATCCCCAGCCCCAGCCCCAGCTCCTTCCCAGCCCCTACCCCAGCTCCAGCCCCATCCCCAGATCCAGCCCCTACCGCACCCCCAGCTCCAGCCCCATCTCCAGCTCCAGGCCTCTGGACAGATGAGCCATAGATTTCCTGAGGATTGATCCATGCTCTCCGTATCTGGCTGGTGAAAACAGTCATACTGTAGCAGAGTCACAGGGTCCAAAAAACAAACAGACAAGATACACACCTGTCAATATGGACATGTCTAAATACTGCTTTTAAACACTGTAGATCCATCTTCAGAACATCAAAAAAATGGTCACATGCTTCATAGACAACAGGTGTAGACTTAGAGGGAAGGAGAGGGAGGGAGGGGGAGAGATAGAGAAAATAAAGAAAATAGGACAATTTAGGAGAATTGTACAGCTGATGGGTTCTTGAGAGTATAGTGAGGGAGTAGAGAGAGAGTACATGTGATGGTGTACAGTAGCTGAGCAGAGGTATCTAGCAGCATTATGGTGACAGTCAGACAGAGAAAAGGAGATCAAATAAAGAGAAGTAGAGAGAGAAGTGAGAGCCTACCTGAGCGGTGGTAGCGTGCAGCACTATGGCGACAGTCAGACAGACAGCTGGGGCGAGACAGACGCCTCCTGGCCTCCAGGGAGAGAGCTGCCATCACAGCACCCATAGCAACCACACCAAATGAGACTCCACAACAAGACAACTAGAGCCTAGACTGTACTACACTAGACTCCAACTCAGAATAGAGTAGCAAACTAGATGACTAGAGACTCCAATGAGATGAGATTAGGCTAATCGATGCAGGATTCCTAGAAGAGACAACTAACTATACACTAGACTCAACTAAAGAATCCTACAAGACAAGATGAGACTTCGAGACACACTGCAGAGTGATCCACTCAGAAAATAAACTAATAATAAAGTCAACTCTCAGATAATAACTATTCTACCTGTCATATCAAACTACAGCCCGATAGATCACAGAACAGATTGAACTGACGTTGACAATTGTGTGGAGAGGACAGATGATGTGTGTGTGTATGTGTGTGTGTCACATTTTCTAGTCTGTTTGTAGTTTGTGAAACTGGGCTTGAGTCAGACACAGATGAAGAGAGAGAGAGAGAGAGAGAGAGAGAGAGAGAGAGAGAGAGAGAGAGAGAGAGAGAGAGAGAGCACGAGAGAGAGAGATAGTAGAGAGAGAGAGAGAGAGAGAGAGAGAGAGAGAGAGAGAGAGAAGAGAGAGTTCAAAGAAGAGGCCAAAGAACCAAAGAGCCTGACCTTTCACAAACATCACGCACAGCCACCTCTTTCTTCTCTTCTTCTCTCTCTCTCACCACTGAGTCTCTCTGTCTGCTTCTCCCACTCTGTCCACATTCCTCATGTTTAACTTTCCCTCTCTCCTCTCCTGTTCCATGATCACATGCAAAATAATTCAAATATACAACCTGTAACACGTGTACTTGACAAACTGTAGAAACTGTTGTAAAAGTTGGGTCTTAACTAAATAGCTACACGAAGTACAAAATTGGTCATATAACCATGCTCATGACAAAATCCAAGCTGTGTAATGACTTACAATACCCACTAGTGGGTGCTAGCACCATGTATGCAGCAGAGCCATGTTTACCAGTCTACAGTTCTGGTATACAGGAATGCTGACTGAGGTTTGTGATCTGATATCTTCAGTTATAATAATCAGCCAGAGAGAGATGAAACATGAGAGGATGGATCAAATAATAGTTCAGCCTATTTAAAGAATCACATGGAGCATTACTCAGCTGATCTAGAGAAACAGCCATGATCATTTAACATGGAGGCGCCTCAGAGGAGGAAGGGGAGGATCAGTGAATTTCATAAAAATTAAAATAATGAAACATTAAAAAAAGTGATCCTTTTTAGTTAGCTATTATGGTGACAAAGATGTAGGCTGTGTGTAGCGGTTAGCGGTTATGATATGAACATTTGGCTTGGAAAGTTTTTTTCACCTGGTCACAGACAGCTGATGTGTTGTGCACGGAAGTCCATAAGCTAAGGGAATAGGTGAGAGGAGGAGAGCGTGTAGATGCGAGAAGGAATTATGCAACGAGCAAAATTATTATGCTGTTTGTATGTTTCTGCTATGAAAGTGAACTGTCTTTGCGTTGTGATCAGTGGTGTACTCATTCCGCCGATTCTGTTGACAAACGTAACGAAACAGGGATAAACATACCTGAATTTGACCAATAGAAACTATCGTTTGCAACTGTTGGACTACTGATTACACCCTAGATCAGCAGGCAAGAGTGTGCAAGGTGGTATTGAATGTGTCATTGTCTGTCATTGACCACCTTGATTACTAAAATGTTTCTCTCGATCTGTGCACCTACGTTGTAAACTTTCATTCATAGATCTAGTTTGTAGCAACCTCATGACGGGTATACGGAACATTAGAGTATCATGTAGTAGCCTAAACATATCGATGTTACATTGAGCTGGGCGAATGGAATATGAATGACAGTCATCCAATATGCTGTAATAGAAATAAGGCCATGCTCATAAAAAATGATATCGTCCTCCCTCATCTTAAACGTCACCGATCGCCGCTGGTGTAGACCTACAATGTGTCACATGGTTGGTTGTTCCTATATTCCTTTTTAGTTTCACAGTGTCTCACGGATGTTATAAATTCAAAACAGGAACCCAAATGGAAACAAAATAAACTAATTTGATCACACAGACATTACTAATGTTTCCACTACAGGCAACTCTATATATATTTTAACTAGGTCTAATAAAAAAAGTGAATGTATTTATTCCTTCATTCATTCCAAAATAATGGTATTGGACCCAATGTCCAGCCACTTTCTGGGTTGCAGCTAGAATTATAGAGGGTAAAGTTAATATGTTCATGCACAGGGAGGGTCACCAGGGTTACGGGTCAAGTGGGGTCATTTTACCGTAAAGTCAGATTAATCATGGGGGGTAGTCCTCATATCTTACTTTATCTCTCTCCTCTCACCCTCTCTCCCACCTTAATCTCTCCCAATTCAGCCTAACTCCTACCAATCCCTCTTCTACATTTTACAATCACTCATTCATACGCTACCTCAGCCCTGCAGGTTTAGAGACAGCCACAGCTAGGCAATTAAAGAGAATAACTTTTTAATCACAAAGCTAATTTCTCTCTCTTTGAAATCTTCCCCGTCTCGTCCTCTCTCTCTCTCTCTCTCTCTCTCTCTCTCTCTCTCTCTCTCTCTCTCTCTCTCTCTCTCTCTCTCTCTCTCTCTCTCTCTCTCTCTCTCTCTCTCTCTCTCTCTCTCTCTCTCTCTCTCTCTCTCTCTCTCTCTCTCTCTCTCTCTCTCTCTCTCTCTCTCTCTCTCTCTCATGCTGAAAAATGTAATAAAAGAATATAGCTCACCCCTGTCATTCTTATCATCACTCCTCTTTCTCCACCCTTTCTTCTTTTCTCTGTCTCCCTTTTTCTCTAACTCCATCGGTCTGGGTTATTTTGAGCCAGAATGTGGTTTAGGTAACAGATCTGTAGGGTATTACACCCCTATCTAGACTGCATGGAATTGTGAATTATGGGGATTTAGACTGTGAACTGCGTAAGCCAACTTTCAAAGGGACACACTGAGTAAAGAGAGAGAGAGAGAGAGAGAGAGAGAGAGAGAGAGAGAGAGAGAGAGAGAGAGAGAGAGAGAGAGAGAGAGAGAGAGAGAGAAAGAGATCTGTTCTAAAAAAAAACATCTTAACAGTATAGCAACAGTCGTAACAGACCCATTTTGGAACTATTGTCTATCCCTTCTCTGGCCTCTGGAGTTCAGAAGGGGAAGGGGGAGAGAACAATGGCATACACTCAGAAATGCTTTCCCCAGACAGCCCTAGGCTACATAACAGAGGACGAAGAAAGAGAAGGACACACTTGATGATTCAGCAATGGCAGAGGGAGTGATGAAGGGATGGATGCTATTGGACAGAAGGACAGAAGAGGATGTGGGGATAGTTTTACATCTAATCAATGGCCAACGGAAGGACAGGCAGACATCTAATTAAATGTATGTCAAAAGACAGACTGACAGACAGACAGACAGAATGACTGACAAGCCAAGTCATAACCACAAGTCAGACAGAACACAAAAAAACTTGAATGCCATTCAATTACACTGATAGGTATTTGTCTTGGTGTTTGTACCAGTACCAACAAAAAACAATTGATTGAAGAGTGGGAATATAGTGCTGCTGCTTCCAACCTGTCAGAGCAAGATAGACCACACACCAGACTGGAGGAAACCAGAGTGAGCGTTCCACCCAATGACCCCCGGTGCTGTAAAGTACTTAAGTAAAAATACTTTAAAGTTATACTTAAGTCGTTTTTTGGGGTTTCTGTACTTTACTTTACTATTTATATTTTTGACAACTTTTACTTTTACTCCCCTTACATTCCTATAGAAATAAATTGACTTTTTACTCCATACATTTTCCCTAACACCCAAAAGTAGTCATTACATTCTGAATGCTTAGCACAACAGTAAAATGGTATAATTCACACACTTATCAAGAGAACATCCATGGTCATGCCTACTGCCTCTGATCTGGTGGACTCACTAAACACAAATGCTTATTTTGTAAATTATGTCTGAGTGTTGGAGTGTGCCCCTGACTATCGGCACATTTTCTAAACAAGATGATGGTGCAATCTGGTTTGCTTAATATAAGGAATTTGAAATGATTTATACTTTTACTTTTGATACATAAGTATATTTTAGGAATTACATTTACTTTTGATACTTAAGTATATTTAAAAACAAATACTTTTAGACATTTTCTCAAGTAGTATTTTACTGGATGACTTTCACTTTTACTTGAGTCATTTTCTTTTAAGGTATCTACTTTTACTCAAGTATGACAATAGGGTACTTGTTCAACCACTGAATGAACCCTATAACAGACAATTACCAAGCACCCTGCTGACCTGCTCTGTTCTGACTCATGCTGTAAATCAGTGTTTCCCAACTCCGGTTCTCAAGTACCCCCAACAGCACACATTTTTGTTGTAGCCCCTTATTCAACTCATTGAGGGCTTGATGATTAGTTGATAAGTTGTATCATATGTGCTTGTCCGTGACAACAACAACAAAAAGTGTGCTGTTGGAGAATGAACCTCATGCTGTAAATTAATCTCGCCATCTAGTCTCCCACAAATATACAGTAGGTCACTGGCAGAGAAGAGCTTGAAGAGCTTGACATGATGTTGGAGAGACACACAGAGGAAGAGACTACCTGGAGGAGTGAGTGATCCGGTGAGGAAGCCAAAGAAGCAGTGTAGGACGTTATTCACTTCCTTCTCAATCTTGGTCCTGCACTCGTTCATCCTCACTACGGTAACTAGGTGACCAGGAAGGAACCAGGTAACCAGGAAGAGGGGGTCAACAGCACCAAATCAGGACCTCCACGCGTCTGCTTCTAAAGGAACCCAACGTCAAGCACAGTCCAACACCAAGAGAGGAGAGGTGACCCGAACGCAGCTCAGTCCTGTTGTTAAACACAGCTCTGTCCGGTCTCAGAGAGCATGGGTCGTATTGGTCAATATTGTTCTGTGACAGGCTCAGTTCTGTTTGGTAGTGTGAGTCCCTCTGGTCTGCTGGATACACACAATCATATGGAGGAAGTCTTGGTCCAGTCTTCTGAGATACCTAAAGCTCTGAGAGGCACAGTGCAGAATATAGTACAGACATAATCCCACATAAAGTACCTCAACCCTCAAAGGTGTAGCTATTTAAGTTATTTTGGAGTGAAGGTCTTTGTTAGGTGAAGTAGCCTACCTCCACAGCCCACCTCCATAACACTACACACCTTCCAACTCTCTCCCCTTCAGAATCACAATCCTCTCGAAGGTCTCTGGTATATCACTCCTCTCTGTTTCTTCTCCTCTCTCTTTTCTTGTCTTTTCATTCTCTGGTAGAAAGCAGCGTCTGTCCCTCCTTTCTCTCCTGTGCTTCCTGTGCGTCCAGTTTCATATAACACACAGCAACACACAACACACGGATGTGATTGCTTCTCCAGTTTCAGAGTCACTGTGACACACAGCCAGTCAGGAAATAACCACAACAATTCATAAATGTTTGGTTGACTGTTCAGACTGAGAAATCCTTCCTTCCTCTGCTCCTCTCCTTCTCCCCCCTCTCCTCCTTCTCCTCACCTTATGCCCCTTCGATCTCTCATCCTCCTTATATTACACCTCTCATATTACACTCATTCATATCTCTCTGCCTCTCCACATTTTGTTCTACAGTTCTTTGTCAGCTTAATACTTGAGCTTAAACTTTTACCCTCTAACTCACCCCTACCCTCACCCTCTCCCTCTCTTTATTTTTCTCTTAGTGTCCTTGATCCTTCATCTCATAAGAATTAATCTACTTTATGAGTCTCTTTAATCAGGACAAAATGTAAGACACATGTTCATTTCTCTTAACCTCAATTTACCTTTACATAAGTGTAATTCAAATGCTCCTCCTTTTATGGTTTGTATCACTCTGATAATAACACATGCAAATATCATCATCAAAGGACATCATGTACTACTTTCACCATATCTCCGTAAACTATCTGATGATGAGGACCACCTCACAAGATGAACTCAGACTGACCTACAGTACACAACACAACACTCCTCCTTTTCTCTCATTAATCTCTTTCTCTCTCTATCTATCTATATTTCCCAATGACCTCTCACTCTCTCCCTGTCTGTCTCCTCTCTATACCTCTCTATCTCTCTCTCTCTGACCTATTGCTGTCGCCCTGTCTGTTTCCACTCTCTCTCTTTCTCTCTGTTGATCTTGAACACACTCTCTTACCCTGTCTTGATCATTCTCATCAACCCTCTCCCCAACCTCTAAGTCTCTCTCTCTCTTTCCCTCTGGTACATACAGTAATGGATCTCTGTTTATAGCTGCTGCTCATTAGCTGGGACCTAGGTGAAGGCTAGCTGAACAGATAGCGTAACATTTCCCTCTCTATCTCTGCCCCCCTCTCTACCTCTCTCTTTCTCTCCCAGTCTCCCTCCTCCCCCTCTATATCTTTCTCTTCCTTGCCCTCTCTCTCTATCTCTATCAATTCAATTTCAATTTAAGGGGCTTTATTGGCATGGGAAACATTTGTTTACATTGCCAAAGCAAGTGAAATAGATAATAAACAAAAGTTAAATAAATAACAAAACATGAACAGTAAACATTACACTCACAAAAGTTTTAAATTATGTATATATACAGTGCTGTAATGATGTGCAAATAGGTAAAGTACAAAAGGGAAATAAATAAATATAAGTTGTATTCACAATGGTGTTTGTTCTTCACTGGTTGCCCTTTTCTTGTGGCAACAGGTCACAAATCTTGCTGATGTGATTGCACACTGTGGTATTTTACCCAGTAGATATGGGAGTTTATCAAAATTGGATTTGTTTCTGAATTCTTTGTGGGTCTGTGTAATCTGAGGGAAATATGTGTCTCTAATATGGTCATAGATTTGGCAGGAGGTTAGGAAGTGCAGCTCAGTTTCCACCTCATTTTGTGGGCAGTGTGCACATAGCCTGTCTTCTCTTGAGAGCCAGGTCTGCCTTCGTCAGCCTTTCTCAATAGCAAGGCTATGCTCACTGAGTCTGTCTACCTCTCTCTCTCTCCCGCTCTATCTCACTCTACCCCCGTGCTTTTCAATTGAGAGTTTTTAACCTCTCCCTGACCCAGTCTGTAATACCTACATGTTTTAAGCAGACTACCATAGTCCCTACGCCCAAGAACGCCAAGGTAACCTGTCTAAATGACTATCACCCCGTAGCACTCACATCTGTAGCCATGAAATGCTATGAAAGGCTGGTCATGGCTCACATCAACACCATCATCTGAGACACCCTGGACCCACTCCAATTCGCATATGGCCCCAACAGACCCACAGATTACGCAATCTCTATTGCACTCCACACTGCCCTTTCCCACTTAGGCAAAAGGAACACCTACGTGAGAATGCTGTTCATTGACTACAGCTCAGCATTCAACACCATAGTGCCCTCCAAGCTCATCACTAAGCTGAACTGAACACCTCTCTCTGCAACTGGATCCTGGACTTCCTGACGGGACACCCCCAAGTGGTGAGGGTAGGCAACAACATATCCGCCACACTGACCCTCAATACGGGAGCCCCTCAGGGGTGTATGCTTAGTCCCCTCCTGTACTCAATGTTTACCCATGACTGCTTCGCTGTGCATAACTCCAACACCATCATTAAGTTTTCAGATGACACAACGGTTGTAGGCCTGATAACAGACGACGATGAGACAGCCTATAGGGAGGAGGTCAGATACCTGGCAATGTGTTGCCAGGACAACAACCCTCCCTCAACATCAGCAAGACAAAGGAGCTGATCGTGGACTACAGGAAATGGAGGGCTGAGCACGCCCCCATCCACATCGATGGGGTTGAAGTGGAGCGGACGAGAGCTTCAAGTTGATCGGTGTCCACATCACTAAGGGTCAGACTACCCTGCAATCATCCGGGACTCCTCCAGAGTTATCCCATGTTCCCCCTGACTATGCAGACTTGCTAGAAGTGTTCAGCAAGAGGGCGGCCTCATCCTTGCCCCCTCACAGACCTTATGATTGTGCCATCGACTTGTTGCCTGGAATGTGCCCTCCAAGGGGGAGACTATTTTCCATTTCACCACCAGAGAGGAAGGCCATGGAGGACTATATTCACGAGGCCCTGAAATCTGGCTTTATTCGTCCCTCGACTTCACCAGCAGGAGCTGGATTCTTCTTTGTTGCTAAGAAGGATGGGGGTCTCCGACCCTGTATTGATTACAGGGGTCTCAATAAGATCACCATAAAGAATCGTTATCCTCTTCCATTAATGTCTACTGCCTTCGAGTTGCTTCAGGGGTCAACTGTATTCACTAAACTGGACCTTCGAAATGCTTATCATCTGGTCCGCATCCGTGCTGGTGATGAATGGAAGACCGCTTTTAATACACCAACGGGCCACTATGAGTATAGGGTCATGCCTTTCGGTTTGGGAAATGCCCCTGCTGTATTTCAAGCTTTGATTAATGATGTGTTAAGAGACATGCTGAACAGATTTGTATTTGTATATTTGGATGACATTCTTATCTTTTCCAAGGACCTCCAGGAACACGTGCAGCATGTTCGCCTAGTCCTCCAGCAACTCCTGAGAAACCATCTGTTCATCAAACTTGAGAAGAGTGATTTCCATGTTCAATAGGTCTCCTTTTTGAGCTTCATTGTATCTAAAGGTCATATCCAGATGGACACTGCCAAAACCAAAGCGGTTAAAGATTGGCCTCAACCCACTTCCAGTAAGCAGGTACAACGTTTTCTCGCTTTTCCAATTTTTATCGAAAGTTAATACGCAATTTCAGTGCCATTGCTGCTCCACTTACGACTCTTACTAGGAAGAATATTAAGGGCTTCCAGTGGACAGACGAGGCTGAGAAGGCTTTCTGCAAACTAAAAGACAGATTTACTTCAGCGCCCATTCTCACTATCCCCGACCCTGAGCTGCCCTTCATAGTCGAGGTGGATGCCTCTGAGGTAGGGGTCGGAGCTGTACTTTCCCAGCGGGCCAGAAGAGACCACAGATTGCATCCTTGTGCCTTCTTTTCACACAAGCTATCTTCTAGTGAAAGAAACTATGATATTGGTAACAGGGAGTTATTAGCAGTCAAGCTAGCATTGGAAGAGTGGAGGCACTGGTTGGAGGGCGCCAAACATCCCTTTGTTGTATGGACTGACCACAATAATCTAACTTATATCCAAGAAGCCAAGAGACTGAACTCTCGCCAGGCCCGATGGGCTCTTTTTTAATCGCTTTGACTTTGTTCTCTCCTATCGACCAGGCTCTAAGAATCAGAAACCTGATGCTCTCTCCAGGCAGTTTGATCCACCCAACATGGTTTCAACCCCGGTGACGATCATCCCCCCCTCCAAGATTCTGGCTCCAGTTAGATGGGGAATAGAGACCATTGTGAGAGAAGCACAGCAGCAGGAGGCTGACCCGGGTAATGGGCCACCTGGCCGCCTTTTGTACCCAAGAGAGTGCGCACTGATGTTTTACAATGGGGGCATTCCTCATCTATCACATGCCACCCAGGAGTCAGTAGGACTCTTGCCTTCTTTTCCAGACGCTTCTGGTGGCCAAAGATTGCTGGTGATGTCAAATCCTTTGTTGCTGCCTGCCCCATTTGTGCCCAGCATAAGGATTCCAGGTCTCGTCCACAAGGTCACCTGCTACCCCTCCCGGTCCCTGCTCGGCCTTGGTCACATATTTCTATGGACTTTGTAACGGGTCTACCACTCTCCCAAGGTAACAAAGTGATTTTGGTAGTTGTGGATAGATTTTCAAAAGCTTGCCACCTTGTTCCATTGCCAAGACTTCCTTCAGCTCCACAGACTGCTGAGATTGTATTGCGGCATATTTTTAAGTTGCATGGCTTTCCCCAAGATGTGGTTTCAGACCGTGGTCCTCAGTTTGCATCCAGGTTCTGGAAGGCCTTCTGCCAGCTGATTGGGGCTTCAGCAAGTCTGTCATCTGGTTTTCATCCCCAGTCTAATGGACAGACTGAAAGAACTAACCAAGAGATTGAGACAATGTTGAGATGTCTAGCTTCATCCAACCCAAAGACCTGGAGCAAACACCTGATATGGGCAGAATTTGCCCATAATACTCTTCGCCATTACACAACGGGTATGTCACCTTTTGAATGCCAGTTTGGTTATCAACCTCCTTTGTTTTCTGAGCAAGAGTCTGAGGTGGGAGTTCCGGCTGCCCAACATCTCGTTCGACGGTGCCACAGGGTGTGGAAGAAGGCCCGAGCTGCGCTTCTGAAAACTTCACAGCAACGGGCCAACCGTCGCCGCAGACCAGCACCATCTCTACGGCCAGGGCAGAAGGTCTGGTTGTCCAGCAAGGACCTTCCCCTTCGAGTTGAAGCACGCAAGTTGGCTCCCAGATTCATAGGTCCCTTCAACGTTTTAAGGAAAGTAAATCCTGTTTCCTACCGTCTCCTACTTCCCAAGTCGTTGCGCATTCATCCCACCTTTCATGTTTCCCTCTTAAACCCTGTCAAATACAGTCCTTTGTCTCCTGCCACCAGGCCACCCCCAGCACCACAGATCATTGATGGCCAGCCAGCATACAGGGTCAAGCGGATATTGGACACTCGACTGGTCCGTGGTAGACGGCGGTTTCTAGTGGACTGGGAAGGATATGGGCCGGAGGAACGGTCTTGGGTCCCCACATATCCTGGACAAGAGTTTGATCAGAGACTTTCATCGTCTCCACTCAACCCGAGCTATTGGGAACGTCAGGAGCCGTTCCTAAAAGAGGGGGTTCTGTAATGTTTTGTCTGAAGCCCCTTGACTTTACCACTAGATGACGTTATTTCAACCCAGATTGATTCTCCTGTGTTAATTGTTGTAAGTAATGCCCTCACCTGTGTTGAATTACTTCTAATGACAAACCCTATTTAAGGCCCCACTGCCTTTTTGTTCTTGTTCAGTCCTGATGTTGGTCTAGGTGTTGTCATTCTCAAGGATTCCTTGGGTCTGAGATTTTTCTGCCTTCTAATTTTGAACTTGGATTCTATGTTTTTTTTGTTTCCTTTTTGTGGACTCTTGGAAATATGTTTCTGGACTCATGTTTAAGGATTTCTCTTCTGCTTTGGATTACCTTTTTGTATTGCCTCCCAAGAGGAGTTGTTTGAGTTACCCCGGGACACATTCATTTAAAGTGTTGCCTAAGACTGTTGCTATGTTTTGCTTTTTTTCTCTGAAGTAGAGCCAAAGATAAAACTCAGACTTTTGAGATCTCATTGTTTTCTAATTCCTCTGCACTTGGGCTCAACCTCCTCCAGTAGTGGAGGGGTCCGCATCAGGGACACACACATACATCGGGGACCCGAGTTCGATCCCAAGCTGGCTCATAACACGGAGAGAGCCATGATTTCGTGAAACAGAGTATGTTACAGTCCCTGATGTCTCTCGCCATGAGCTTGTCTACTTTATTGTCCAAGGACTGAACATTAGCAAGTAAAATGCTCGGAAGCGGTGGATGGTGTGCACTCTTCTCGAGTCGGACTAGAAGTCCACTCCAAATATCTCTTCTCCGCTGGCGGTGGTAAGTTACCGCTGCTCTGATATCCAAAAGTTATTTCCAGCTCTATGTAACAACACAAAAAAACATTCTGGGCTAATAATGTAAGAAATAACACAAACACAAAAAAAATGTGCTGGGACAATAAAAGGCCATTCTAAAATGTGCAGTTTTGTCACACATCACAATGCCACAGAGTTTTGAGGGAGCGTGCAAATGGCATGCTGTCTGCAGGAATGTCCACCAGAACTGTTTACAGAGAATGTAATGTTAATTTCTCTACCATAAGCCGCCTCCAATGTAATTTTAGGGAAATTGACAGTAAATCAACTGGCCTCATAACCACGTGTAACCACGCTAGCCCAGGACCTCCACATCCGGCTTCTTCACCTGCGGGATCTGAGACCAGCCACCGGACAGCTGATGAAACTGAGTATTTCTGTCTTTAATAAAGCCCTTTTGTAGGGAAAAACAAATTCTGATTGGCTGGATCTGGCTCCCCAGTGGGTGGACCTATGCCCTCCCAGTGTCGCGACTTCCGCCGAAGTCGGTCCCTATCCTTGTTCGGGCGGCGGTCGACGTCACCGGTTTTCTAGCCATCGCCGATCCACTTTTCATTTTCCATTGGTTTTGTCCTTGTCTTACACACCTGGTTTCAATCCCACAATTACTTGTTCATTATTTAACCCTCTGTTCCCCCATGTTTGTTTGTGAGTGTTTGTTTATTGTATTGCGGTCCGTTACTGTGGGCTTGGCTTTATTTTTGTTGTGTATTGTGATTTTCAAAGAGTAAATTGCTATTATTACTCATATCTGCTGTCCTGCACGTGACTCCTCTACACCAGCATCACACAGATGCATTACACCCAGGTGCCCCTGCCCAGTCATGTAAACATCTATAGATTAGGGCCTAATGAATTTATTTCAATTGACTGATTACCTTATTAAACTGTAACTCAGTAAAATCATTGAAATTGTTGCATGTTGCGTTTATATTTTTTGTTCAGTATAATTTAAGAAATCTGTTTCCAAGTATTCCCACCCATAATAGAGAGACACATGATCGTATACAAATGTAACCAATGTTTGAAATGATTATGTTTTATTCAAACATTATATCTGTTTTGGATTCTTGCGGTCAATTTGCAGTCTACAAATGATTTGTAATTATGTTCTGTCCCCCCGACCATCAGGTCCAGAAAAAAATAGTCCCACGGCTGAATCTAGTTGATGATCCCTGGTCTAATGGAACAGTATGATGTGAACACTATATTTAGAGACACGAAGAAGGAGAGGGACACAACCAGTTGATGTTTTTAATGGCCGCTTTAGCTGCTGTCTGTTCAATCTGCAATCAGCCACTGAAGTGTAACTAAGAGCTCCAAAATAATGAGCAAAAGAAAGGCCATTGATGCTACAGTGTGTGTGTGTGTGTGTGTGTGTGTGTATGTCTGTGTGTGTGTGTGTGTGTGAGAACTCTGTCCCCTTGGTGAATGTACCGCCCACTAAATGTTTATGCTCACCCACAGGGATCAGCAGAGTTCAGGCCAGTCCAGTCTTGAATCCATTCCAATTCATTTACTTACCCTCTCTCTCCACCACCTCTCTCCCCTCTCTCTCTCTCTGTCCTTTCCCCCTCTCTCCAACTCTCCCCCACTCACCCCCTCACCTGCCACCCTCCCCCACACCCAACCCAACCCCACCCTCTCCCTGTCTTCTCTCCTCACCTTTGTCTGGTGTTGTCCTGCTGGTGATGATCCATTTGACCAGACAGCTCATCAAGGCTTTGCGTGTGAACCGGGGCTTCTGCCATTTCCTAGACTCCTTCACTCTTCCTGGACTTGGCTCTACCCCGTTGGCATCACCCAACAGACTGCCATCCACCACCTTACCATCCTCCTACAGAGAGAGAGAGAGAGAGAGAGAGAGAGAGAGAGAGAGAGAGAGAGAGAGAGAGAGAGAGAGAGAGAGAGAGAGAGGTCTCTTTAAGGATGTTTACATTGACTCTTTAAGGATGTTTCAACAAGGTGCTTGAGCGGTCCAAGGGCATTGTGAATGTCAGTGTGGATGGATGAGAGATCTGATCAGAGTGATACAGCTAATTTCCCTAAACTCTCCTAGAACGTCTCCATTGATCAGTCGTCTGTCTCGCCTCCCGCACGCACACACGCACACACACACACGCACACAAACACAGGATTGGCTAGGTCCCCTTGGTGAGCGAGGGAAGGAGATGAAAGAGAGAAGATACAGGAGCTCTGTCTGCTCTCTGCTGTGTGGGAGGGAAGCGAGGGATGATGGGGGGAAAAACACACAGCGGAGGAGTGTAAACGGCTGTGAGATCCTGGGGGATTCTGACAACACAAGCACATCCCTCTCTTTATACTGAGAGAGAGAGAGAGATAGATAGATGTGCAATCACAGAGAAGCTCAATGGCTCAATAAAGCCATGTGGGCTTTGTGTATCTTTTACTGACCTCTAACCTTAGACTTACACCCTATTCTCTGAAGAGTATTTATAGTGTCTCTGAGTAGTGTTTAGTATGGCCACAGTGTAGCTAACTCCTTTACAAGATGAGTGCCTAATTGACGAGTGCCTAATTGAAACAACTCTGAATGGGGTCCATAGGCTGCTGCGTTCTGATCTCATCTTCTCCTTGATGTGACATGTGCTCACTCTCCCTCATGGATTTAAAACATTGGATTGGTATAAATTTAGGCTAGAGGGAGTTTCCAACATATTTCTTATCCAGTCCATTCCTTTCAAATTTCTGAGAGGGAGGGAAGGAGCGCACACTTCAGGACCTCTGCTCTAGTTCACACAGGTTGATAGTCCTGGAGGAGAGACACAGGATGTGCAGGCTTTAGTTCCAGCCCAGCACTAAGACACCTGATTCAGCTAATGAGTAGTGGATTAAGTGGATTAAGTGAATCGGGTGTTCTAGAGCTGGGCTGTTAACATGTGAATGACTCAACACTCATAAGAGACCAGCTACTTCTACTTCATATGCCGTGCTCCATCTCTGAGCTCCCTATCAGATAGTTATTCATTCATCAATTAATTGCTGATTAATCAAGGGCATCCTTCACATGCCAGCTCTAATGACTGTGGCCTGGTTTAACAGCAAATATGAACGGACATGTAAAAGTGAACAAGGTGACGAGAGCATCATGACTCATATCTGTAAAGTTCTTACTGGACTATAAAAAGCTATGGGGAAAAAGTGAAGGAGAGATGGATAGAGAGGAGTGTGTGTGTGTGTGTGTGAGTGAGAGAGAGAGAGAGAGAGAGTTTGAGTTTTAAATAATCTTTATTGGGTCTGGGAACCCACAACACAGTAAACATTCATACAAAACCATATTTGCACATCACTTTAAAAACACAACTCCAGATCCTCCTCCAATGTAACTAAACAAAACAGCCTCTGAATACCCCATATACTCATAAACAGATCAATGTTGTTAACACGTTTATAATAGGCAAACTCAACCCTCAGTCTCGCTGCCAACATTCCCTCCAGCATTCCCACCACATCCACAGACCCTGTCCCGAATACTGTTCTTTCGGGTCTTCCATGTCGCTAATTTAGCTGCCCCCAACACAAAATTAAGCAACATACACACACCCCTTCGACTAAACCTGTACTTTAGCCCAAATATAAACACTTGAGAAGAGAAAACCTCTCCCAGAGCTGAGAACCAGCTATTGATCAGGTCAATCATCCCGACCAACCTGGGACACTGTAAAAACAGATGTGCCAGAGACTCAGACTCAGCACAGAATGGACACCCTTCCCCAACTGTCGGGTCCAGGTGTACCAGATGCATATTAGTGGCTATAGCTCCATGTATTATCCTCCATTGGAGGTCAGCTGTCCTCTTTTCAATAGGCAGTTTGTATAAAGTCCTCCAACAGCCTTTTGGGGATGCACCTGGACCAAACACACCCGCCCACCTCGTCGATTTTACCCCTTCCAGGGAAGAGGCATGGGACACATTCACACATATTCTGTACAAGGCCTTCTTTCCCACCTCCTTGAACTCCCCAGCTCCGGGTATGGAAGGAAAGCAGCATCCCCACGTCTTCCTCGAATGCCCCGCGCAGCTCTAACAATCAGTGCAGGGAACACATAGTCCAGACCCTCCTTCCACCGATCAGAATTGGAAGTGTCAGTCACATACTGCAGATGAAGTACTGGCAGGGAATCACAGACCTCAGCGACGACCTTCCTCAGTAGGCGAGATGATCGGATCCCCGCTCTTTCTCCCAGCTCCTCCAACGATCTGCTCCTACTCCGCATCAGATGACCCAGCTTGGTACACCCCACACCTTACAGGCATGAACGTAGGCTGGCTGAACCCAGAACACGGACTGGATGGCAGTGTTGTAAAACAGAGGCTCTTCAAAAGCCACATCCCTGGTGGCGTGCCGGCCTTACGGGACTTTACAAGAACTCTCCAAGCCTGCATAACAGACTCATAGAATGGAGTCAGGCCAGACAACTCACCCCCCTCTAGCTTTAAGAGGAAAAGGTGCTTGTCTAAGCCCAAACAGCCTGCTCTCCTCATCAATGTGTAGGCTGTATCCACCCAGCTAGAACCGTCACAGTACAACAGTCTCTGGGCTGCTTGAAGCCGGAAAGCCATGATCCTGGAAGAAATGTCCACCAGGCCTTGCCCACCCTCATGCAGTGGCAGGTACAGGGCTGCAGCTTTGATCCAATGTTGTCCAGACCAGAAGAAATTGACAAGGGTCCTCTGAAGCTCTTGTATCAGATCCCCCGGTGGCTGCAGTATTATTAGTCTGTGCCACAGGGTAGAGGCAGCAAGATTGTTAGCTACCAGCACCCTTCCCTATAAGACAGCTGAGGTAGCACCCATTTCCACCTTGACAGTCTGGCACACACTTTCTCCACTACACCCTCCCAGTTCTTTTTCTGAAAGACATCAGAGCCTAGAAAAACCCCCAAAGTCTTCATCCCTTCTCTGCCCCACTGAAGCCCCCCAGGTAACTGTGGAACGGACCCCGTCTGAAGCTGACCTGCCCACAGCGCTTCACTCTTTTCCCAATTGACTCTAGCTGAGGAGGCCCTCATACACCTTTAAAGCGTTTGAGAGAACCTTAACATCCTCATCCCCTGTAATAAAAACTGTCACGTCATCTGCATACGCAGACAGTGCTATCGTGGGACCCTTCATTACACCTGGCACAGAGAAACCAGTAAGCCTCGCTCTTAAAAACAAAGCATTGGCTCAATTGCCAGGCTATATAACTGCCCTGAAATTGGGCATCCCTGCCTGATGCCCCTTTGGACAGGGATGGGGCAACTCAACCCCCCACCTTCACCATACATGAGGCCCCAGCATACAGTAAACTCATCCAAGACAAAAACATCCCCAAACCCAAAGGCTTTCATTGTTGTGAACAAGTACTGGTGGTCCACGATCAAAAGCCTTCTCCTGATCCAAAGAAAGTAAACCCACATTTACATCAGACAGTTTACAAATGTCTAAAACATCTCTTATTAGAAACAAATTGTCAACAATAGAGCGATCAGGTACACAGTAAGACTGGTCCTTGTGGACCAACAATCCCAGATACTCTTTCAACCTGTTTGAGAGACATTTAGATACAATTTTATATTCTGCGCACAGCAAAGCAACAGGTCTCCAATTTTTTTATGAGAGCCAAATCCCCCCTTTTTTGGCAACAATGAAAGCACCGCACGTTGACAGGATACAGGAAGAGAACCCTCATGAAAGGATTCACACACCACTTCATAAAAATCCTCCCCAATAGACCGCCAAAAGTGCTTGTAGAACTCAGATGGTAAACCATCGATGCCAGGGGCTCGGCCTGTTGAGAGCTGCATAACTGCTGTGGACAGCTCCTGCAAAGTAATGTCAGAGTCTAAAGCAACTCTCTGCTCAGGACCCAGCTGAGGAAGACCGTGTAGCAACTGTTCAGTACACAGAGAATCACAATCCTCCGCCTTATAGAGGGCAGAGTAGAAATCCACAGCATGTTGGCGCATTTCGCTGTCATCCGTGGTCACCTTCCCATCAGGGAGACGAAGGCAGACCATCTGTTTACGTTGCAATGTTGACTGTCCTAGGTTAAAGAAAAAAGTGCTAGGGGCATCCATATCCTTGAGGGTAGCAAAACGAGACCTAATCAAGGCACCCTTCACTCTTTCTGTAGAAAGCGACTTCAGTTCATGTCTCCTGTCCTGTAAGTTCATAGCTAGTCCAGGGTCATTCTGAGTGAGCAACTTCAATTCAATAGACTTGATGTCCTGTTCAAGGGCCCTGATAGTCTCTTGAACTTCAATACGTGACAGAGCAGTATACTGTTGACAAAAGACTCGTATTTGGGCCTTCCCAACCTCCCACCATTGTCTCAAGGAATCAAAATTCCCTTTTGTAACCCTCCATTTTTCCCAAAACAACAAAACCTTTCACAAAACATGACATCATGTAGCAATTTAACATTAAAATACCAGTAAGGTGATGACCTTCGTGGACAGGACAAGTGAATATCAACAGTAGCAATATGGTGATCAGAGAACCCCACAGGAGTAATGTCACACCTTCCAACCCTACTACAATATTGCTCAGATACATATAACCTGTCTAGCCTTGCTGCACTGACATGACCTTCATTAACTTTGAGCCAGGTGTACTGCCTAACTTTAGCATTCCTTACTCTCCACACATCAGAAAGCTCAAACTCAGTTAATAGACCAGACAGACAAGTTGCTGACCGCAGGTGAGGTTCTTCAGCAGTGCGATCAACAGTAAAATCCACTGTACAGTTCCAGTCCCCCCCTAAAACCAGACACCCCTCTTGGTCACACTGTCTTAAGGTTTCCTTTATTTGATTAAATATAGCAATACGCTCTGTGCCCTCATTAGGAGCATATACATTCAAAAACAAACAAGAAACCCATTATATCCACCTTGACCAATAAAACCCGACCCTTGACAATCTCTGTTGTAGATACCACAGTCACCCCTAAGCCTGAGGAAAACAAGATTGCCACCCCAGCACTGAAATTAGTACCATGACTGAGTATATGCTGCCCCTCCCACCACATACCCCAGTCAACCTCATTAGCCTCATCACTATGTGTCTCCTGCAGAAAAACTACATGAAGCCTTTTCTGTTTTATTACTTCTAATACCCAAGCCCTCTTATTCCTGTCCCTTCCCCATTAATATTGAGAGAACCTACCCTTAGTACCTCCATATAGAAAAGAGAAAGGAAAAGCAGAAGAAACCACAGAGAAACCAAAGAGAAAGAAAACACCCTATGAGGCATGATCATCATCATTATTTAAATTTTCTCTTAACCAATCCACGTTTCCCAGTGCCTTTGCTGCTGTGACAGCAGTAACAAATTTCCTCAAGCGAAAAACGCTTCTTCTCACTCAACTGGTCTAACCCCACCGTCTTCTGTAACATCACAGCTGACCTCACAAACTTATCAACGTCAAAAAGTCTGCCAATTTGACAGATTTCCCAAAAGTCTGATCCAGGAACCCATTTATCTCCTCTAGATTATAAATTGAGTCGTCACCAGCTGCTTTCGTATCAACAGAGATATCCATATCCTTCTCCTGATCCTCCTCAGCTGAGGCCACAGACCCCTGAGTCCCCTCTACCACATCCCCCTCAACACTCCCTACTTGCACCCCATCACTGCACTCAGGCATCTCCTCCACTACCTGGGAGCCTGGCTCCACATGAGCCCCTCCTGTACCCCATTGCTCGTAGTGGGCATCTCCTCCACTACCTGGGAGCCTAGCTCCACATGAACCCCTCCTGTACACCATTACTCATAGTGGGCATCTCCTCCACTACCTGGGAGCCTAGCTCCACATGAACCCTCCTGTACACCATTACTCATAGTGGGCATCTCCTCCACTACCTGGGAGCCTAGCTCCACATGAACCCCTCCTGTACACCATTACTCATAGTGGGCATCTCCTCCACTACCTGGGAGCCTAGCTCCACATGAACCCCTCCTGTACCCCAGCACTCATACTGGCCAACTCCTCACCGGTTTGAGGAAAAGTCTCTTCAGATCCATCCGTAGTTTCTATAGCTATATTTTCCTGATGCATAACATTTCCCTCTGGTACACGCTGGAAAACAGTTCCCTCAACACGGACAACTTGTTCCTCAGCAACAGGTGCTTGTGGCTGCTCTACCGCTGTCGGCCCACCTCTCCCTACATCAGTGGGCCCGGGCGTTAAGAGGACCACCTGCGCCCCTCCCTCCGCCTTCTCCCTTTTCGGGCAAGCATGTCGCTTATGGCCAACATCCCCACACTCAAAACACCGTTGACTACCCGTACTAGCATAAACCATATACAGTCTGTTGTCATACTTAACTTTAAACGATAACTCCAAAGTCTGCTCCGGAGAATCCAAAAACATAAACACCTGTCGCCGAAACGACATAACCTGTTTTAACGCCGGGTGTTTGCAACCCAACGGGACAATCTTAATTGAGCTTGCAAACTTCCCAAACCGCAATAACTCGCGCTCCAATAGCTCATTGGGAATAAACGGCGGTACATTTGAAATTGTTACCCTTGTTGACGGAGAAAAAAGCGGCGTGACTTGAATAAACATTCCTTTAAGAAGTACGCCATGCTCAACCATACGATCAACAAGACGCTCTTTCTTTAAGGAAAACCACCACCGCTTTATTCATCCGTGACGCATAAGCAATATTCTCATATCCTACCTTCTCTCCTACGGCGACCAGAAACTCCTCCACCGTGACAGTAGCTTCAGTAACACACCTAAAGCCGTGCCGAAGTGACAGGGACGGCGTCCCTGTTCGGGTAGCCATCCCTGCCAATGTCAGGGTAGTTTCTGACACGAAAAACAATATAATTAATTCTACCACAACAAGTAAATAAAAATAATAACCTTAATCATGCATAGAAGAAAAGGAAAATCGAAAGAAGACCCAGGATATCTAACTCTTCACAACACTGCCACGCACTCACTCACACAATTCCCAGCATGCAGAGAGAGAGAGAGAGAGAGAGAGAGAGGTCTCTTTAAGGATGTTTACATTGACTCTTTAAGGATGTTTCAACAAGGTGCTTGAGCGGTCCAAGGGCATTGTGAATGTCAGTGTGGATGGATGAGAGATCTGATCAGAGTGATACAGCTAATTTCCCTAAACTCTCCTAAAACGTCTCCATTGATCAGTCGTCTGTCTCGCCCCCGCACCCACGCACACACACAAACACAGGATTGGTGAAAGAGAAGATACAGGAGCTCTGTTTGCTCTCTGCTGTGTGGGAGGGAAGCGAGGGATGATGGGGGGAAAAACACACAGCGGAGGAGTGTAAACGGCTGTGAGATCCTGGGGGATTCTGACAACACAGGCACATCCCTCTCTTTATACTGAGAGAGAGAGAGAGAGAGAGAGAGAGAGAGAGAGAGAGAGAGAGAGAGAGAGAGAGAGAGAGAGAATGTAAAGGAGTTTGTTTTTGGAGTTTGTTCTTGGAAGAATTGAAGTCAATTATCCTAATGAATACTGGGCTATCTAAGCAGGAGCACAGGACGAATAGAGGTTTAGGGGGGAGTAGTGGCAGAGAGGGATGAGAGAGAGAGGAGGTAGTGGTGGGCTAGAGATAGAGAGAGGGGGATAAGGATGAGGGGAAGAGAATGGTGGAGGAATGAGGGAGAGAAAGGGATGGAGAGAAGACTGGAAAAGGGAGAGGGGTGGAGGGAAAGAGCGAAACGAAGGAGAGATGTAGATGATATCAAATAAATGTTGCATGGCTATTTCTGTGTATTTCACAGGAGCATGAAGTGAGGAAGAAGAGGGTAGAGAGAAGGATGTAGATAAGGTAGGAGAGAGAAATAAGGGAGAACAGAACGAGAGAGAGTGTATGTGTGTGTGTGTGTGTGGTGTGTGAGTGGTGTGTGTGTGTGTGTGTGTGTTCATGTCACATAGATTTCCCACTGCATAATGACCACAAGAAGATGAAGGAGTGACGTAATTATACCCATCCTATTATCTGGCAATATTTTTATCATTGCCAGATTAAGAGTAAAGGAGCACGCTCGAGGGGAAGGAGCACGCTCGGGGAGAAGGAGCACGCTCAGGGAGAAGGAGCACGCTCGGGCGGAAGGAGCACGCTCGGGGGGAAGGAGCACGCTCGGGGGGATGGAGCACGCTCGGGCGGAAGGAGCACGCTCGGGGGGAAGGAGCACGCTCAGGCAGAAGGAGAAAGAGAGAAGGAAGGGGAGGAGGAGGAGAGATGTATAATGAAGAGGAGAGGAGCAACTCACACCCTGAACTAGCTCTCCTCCCTATCCCTCTGTTCTCTCTCTCTCTCTATCTCTCAATTCAATTTCAATTGAATGGCTTTATTGGCATGGGAAACATATGTTTACATTGCCAAAGCAAGTGAAATAGATAATAAACAACATATATACAGTGTTGTAATGATGTGCACATAGTTACAGTCTCTCTCTCTCTCTTCAATACTTCACCCTGAGAGGAGAGAGATAGAGAGATGAAGGGATGAGGAATAAGAGGAGATGCTGAGACATTATAGACCCATCACTAATGAAGGAGAGAAGAGCGAGGAGCAGAGGACAGGAGAGGGGGATGAGGAGGGGGAGGGAAGCAGAGAGGAGTGGAGGAGAGGAGGGGGAGTGAGGAGCTGAATAAAGAAGAGAGGGATGAGGAGGGGGAGCAGAGGAGAGTGGTGCAGAGGCGAGTGGAGGAGAGGAGGGGGAGTGGAGAGCAGAATACCGAAGCAGTGGTGGAAAAAGTACTCAAATGTTATATTTGAGTAAAAGTAAAGATACCTTAATAGAAAATGACTCAAGTAAAAGTGAAAGTCACCCAGTAAAATACTACTTGAGTAAAAGTTTAGATACCTTAATAGAAAATGACTCAAGCAAAAGTGAAAGTCACCCAGTAAAATACTACTTGAGTAAAAGTCTAAACATTTTTTAAATAAACTTAAGTATAAAAAGTAATTGGAATTGCTAAATATATACTTAAATTCCTTATATTATGCAAAGCATACGTGTTATAGATTTTATGTTTTGATGACTAAATGTTTGTACTTAATACTAAGAACATTCCATTCTGAAAATGTATGCAATTGAGATAGGGTTACAAGACAAATGGCAGTCCAATTAATGTGTGTGTGTGTCTAGATATTAACTTGGTGTGCAGAAGGGCAAACAAGCTGGTATGACTTCATTTAGGGGGTGTCTGGGAGAACAAAGAATTCTTTGATTCTACCAGACACATGCGAGAGATCCCTGCCCTTGAGGACAGGAGAGATAGTAAACAGAACCTCCCAAGTTTGACTTGAGTGCAAAGATTGTGATAAGGAATGAATGGGTACTGTGGGAAGACACTTTTCTTGGAGAGGGTGGGGGAAGTGGTGGGAATTTTGTATCTTTGTATTTCAACATTGTACCATATAAAAGACTGTGTACACCTTTTGGAGCTCAGAGCTCTCCCATGAATAAATAATCCACATTTGATCATTATAGATTGGGCCTCTGTTTGTCTCATTTCAACCAGTATCTTACAAATACTGGGTAACAGACAGAGTTTGTTTAATTGAAGTTCAGTTTATGAACATAGAGAACGAAATTTCTATAACAATACGGCAGAATTGTCTTGTTTTTATTTATTTACGGATAGCCATGAGCACACTCCAACACTTAGACATAATTTACAAACAAAGCATGTGTGTTCAGTGAGTCCACCAGATCAGAGGCAGTAGAGATGACCTGGGATGTTCACTTGATAAGTGCGTGAATTGGACCATTTTCCTGTCCAAATGTAACTAGTACTTTTGGGTGTCAGGGAAAATCTTTAGGAATATATTGAAGTAAAAGTAAAAGTTGTCAAAAATATAAATAGTAAAGTAAAGTACAGATACTGTCACGCCCTGACCGGTAGGAGCCTTTTATGTCTCCTTTTGGTTTGGTCAGGGTGTGATTTGGGGTGGGCATTCTATGTTATAGTTTTTGTATTTCTTTGTTTTGGCTGAGTGTGGCTCTCAATCAGGGACAGCTGTCTATCGTTGTCTCTGATTGGGAACCACACTTAAGCAGCTATTTTTCCCTCCAGCTTTGTGGGAGGTTGACACTGTTATTTGTGTGTATGCTGTGGGTGCTACACCTATTTGGTCTTCATTTTGTTGTTTTGATTGAGTGAGTTAATGAAATAAATATGTTTAACTCAACCCGGTACGCTGCGCCTTGGTCCATCTCTGAAGATCGTGACAGAACCTCCCACCACCAAGAGACCAAGCAGCGTGCCTACCTGGAGTCCTGGACATGGGAGGAGATCCTGGACGGAAGGGACCCGGGAGGCAGGCGGGGAATACCGCCGTCTCAAGGAGGAGCTGGAGGCAGCTAAGAAGGAGCGGCGCTTCTATGAACAGAAATATGCGGGAACACGGCTGGCCTTTAAGCCCGAGAGGCAGCCCCAAATTTTTGGGGGCACACGGGAGTTTGGCTGGACCAGGTTGGAGACCTGGGCCAGCTCCCGCGCTTACCAGAGTGAGCAGCACACTGGTAGGGCACCGTGAGGCGGTGAAACGCACGGTGTTGCCAGTGCGTGTTCACAGCCCGGTGCGTGACATGCCAGCTTCCCGCATAGTTTTTGTGAGTAGGAGTGTTCAGCCTGGGAGGAGTATGCCGCTCAGCGCTCTTGGCCTCCAGTACGCCTCCTCGGACCAGGATATCCTGCGCCGGCTCTGCGTACTGTGTCTCCGGTGCGTCTCCACAGCCCGGCACGCCCTGTGCCAGCGCCCGCAGGTTCAGAGCGGAGTTATCCATTCAGCCAGGACGGGTTGTGCAGGCTGTACGCCGGAGACCTCCAGTGCGTCTTCACGGCCCAGTGTATCCTGCCCCTGTTCCACGCTCCCGGATCCCTGTGCGTGTGGTGAGCCCAGCATGCACTGTCCCACGCCCCGGATCCCTGTGCGTGTGGTGAGCCCAGCATGCACTGTCCCACGCTCCAGGATCCCTGTGCGTGTGGTGAGCCCAGCATGTACTGTCCCACGCTCCAGGATTCCTGTGCGCGTTGTGCATGCGCCGAGCCCGGCACGCCTGTGCCCGCTCCACGCATCAGGACCCTGTGCGCCTCCAGAGCCCGGCGAGGCCTGTCCCTGCTCCGCCGCACCAGGCCCCCTGTGCGCCTCCAGAGCCCGGCGAGGCCTGTCCCTGCTCCGCCGCACCAGGCCCCCTGTGCGCCTCCAGAGCCCGGCGAGGCCTGTCCCTGCTCCGCGCACCAGGCCCCTGTGCGCCTCCAGAGCCCGGCGAGGCCTGTCCCTGCTCACGCACCAGGCCCCCTGTGCGCCTCCAGAGCCCGGCGAGGCCTGTCCCTGCTCCGCGCACCAGGCCCCCTGTGCGCCTCCAGAGCCCGGCGAGGCCTGTCCCTGCTCCGCGCACCAGGCCCCCTGTGCGCATCGAGAGCCCGGCACGCCCTGTCCCTGCTCCGCGCACCAGGTCCCCTGTGCGCCCAGAGCGCCGAGGGTCCCCAGTCCGGGGCTCAAGGCCGAGGGTCCCCAGTCCGGGGCTCGCGCCGAGGGTCCCCAGTCCGGGCCGCGCCGAGGGTCCCCAGTCCGGGCTCAAGGCCGAGGGTCCCCAGTCCGGGGCCCGCGCCGAGGGTCCCCAGTCCGGGGCCCGCGCCGAGGGTCCCCAGTCCGGGGCCCGCAGCGAGGGTGCCCAGTCCGGGGCCCGCAGCGAGGGTCCCCAGTCCGGGGCCCGCAACGAGGTTGCCCGCAACGAGGGTGCCCAGTCCGGGGCCCGCTGCGAGGTTGCCCAGTCCTGGGTCCGCAACGAGGGTTCCCAGTCCGGGCCCGCAAGGGGGAGTTAGAGGTGGTGCGGGTCTACGCCCCGCACCAGAGCCGCCATCGTGGATAGATGCTCACCCAGACCCTCCCCAATAGGGTCAGGTTTTGCGGCCGGAGTCCGCACCTTTGGGGGGGGGTACTGTCACGCCCTGACCGGTAGGAGCCTTTTATGTCTCCTTTTGGTTTGGTCAGGGTGTGATTTGGGGTGGGCATTCTATGTTATAGTTTTTGTATTTCTTTGTTTTGGCTGAGTGTGGCTCTCAATCAGGGACAGCTGTCTATCGTTGTCTCTGATTGGGAACCACACTTAAGCAGCTATTTTTCCTCCAGCTTTGTGGGAGGTTGACACTGTTATTTGTGTGTATGCTGTGGGTGCTACACCTATTTGGTCTTCATTTTGTTGTTTTGATTGAGTGAGTTAATGAAATAAATATGTTTAACTCAACCCGGTACGCTGCGCCTTGGTCCATCTCTGAAGATCGTGACAGATACCCAAAAAACAACTTAAGTACTTTAAAGTATTTTTACTTAGGTACTTTACACAACTGTACAGAAGAGAGGGATGAGGAGGAGGAGTGGAGAGGAGAGGAGGCGGAGAGGAGAAGAGGGGGGAGCGGGTGAGAGGAGGGAAGCAGATGAGAGGGGGGACGGGAGCGAAGAAGAGGGGAAGCAGAGGAGAGCAGAGAAAAGAAGTCTTCGTCTGTAGCGTCACAGACAGGTGATTCCATTAACAAGTCATGTGTGATTAACATCCTGCCTGGCCACGCTGGAGAGATAGAGAGACCCTGGTACATTCTCTCTATCTCTCCCTTCTCTCTCTCCATCTCTCTAGCTATGTCCTTCTTTCTGTATGTCTGTGAGTGTGTGTGCCTCTCTCTCCCTCTTCTGCCCTTGTTCCCCACCTCTACTCCTCTCCTCCCCTATTTCCTCTTCTCTTCTCCTCCCCTATTTACTCCTCTCCTCTCCTACCCTATTTCCTCCTCTCCTCCCCTATTTCCTCCTTTCTTCTCCTCCCCCTATTTCCTCCTCTCTTCTCCTCCCCTATTTCCTCCTTTCTTCTCCTCCACTATTTACTAAAGACATTAGGCCTACATTTCTGAACACTACTGGTATTCATCCTTCCCTCCTTTTTAGGGACTGATTAAGACCTGACTAGGATACCAGAGCAGATTGGAATAGTATGATGCCAACTAGAACTCCAACTAGCCATCTTCCGTTAGCTTCACATTCAAACTCAGGCTTCATCCATGTTACGAAGGTGGATATTTATAATTTCTGAGTCAATCACTCCACTCCTCTTCTCTCTCCTGTCCTCCTACACTATCTCTCTCTTTCTCTCTCTGCTCCAGGTGTAGCCTAAATACAGAAGTTTGTGTGTGGGTGTGTGTGAGAAAAAGATTGGTGTGTTTAATGAGTATTAACCCAAGGAAGACCATTGACAATGGGTAACATGGCTACGAACGAGAGGGAAGGGGATGGAGAGAGACTGATGGAAAGAAAGAGAGTAGGATGGAGGAAAATAGAGAGATTGGGGAAGAGAAGGAGAGAGTCCAAAGCTGCTATTTGTGTCTTTTATATGAGACTGCCTCTCTCTCTCTGTGAGAAAACACATGGTTGTCATAGAGCATGAGTGTGTGGGAGGGTGGCAGAATCATGTGGACTTGAGTGTGTGTGTGTGTGTGTGTGTGTGTGTGTGTGTGTGTGCGTGTGCGTGCGTGCGTGCGTGTTTGTACTGACATAACAGTAATCAATATGTGAGCTCAACATGTTCATATCAAGAATTGAAGCTTTTCCACAAACATGCTTTGTGTGCTATATAAATGCCACATCAAAGAAATTGTCTTTCTGTTCGTGTAGAGTACTGATCCTTGTCCTATTCTTCATGTAATCTTGTTTACTATTTTAATTATGTTTAATTCAATCTGGTGAATACCACCTCCATGGGGGTTGTGTGTGTGTGTGCAAAGGCGTGTGTGTGTGTGTGTGTGTGCGTGTGTGTGTGTGTGTGTGTGTGTGTGTGTGTGTGTGTGTGTGTGCGGTCTAACTTTATTATCTTTTTGGGTTCCAAAAGTTAAAAGATTTAGTGGTTAGGATTAGGGTTAGGGGTTAAGGTTAGATTTAAGGTTAGCGTTAGGTTAAGGGGTTAGGGTTAGGTTTAGGGTTAAGGTTAAATAGGATTTTGAATGGGAATAAATGTTTTGGTCCCCACTTGGATAGTAAAACCAACGTCTGTCTCTCAACTCAATCACCCCACATATTTCCCAATTCCCATACATTCGTTCTGGATTAAGTGAAACTGTGGACAGTAGCATGTAACACTCAGGACAGTAGCATGTTATACACAGACAGAGTCGCCCATTACAGTCCTCTATAAAAACAGACTATTTAAAGATATAAAGACATGCACGAATCACAATAGACCCAGGCAGACAGACTATCGGGCTCTAGTCAGCGTGGACACACACACACAAGCACACAGTCCATTCACTGTGGAAGACTTGATTCTCTGTGACACCTCACTGGAAGCAGCCGGAGGATGGGGTCCCTGTGAAGTGCGCGCTAAGCGTGTGTCCTAGCCCAAAGCCATATAGCACTGTAGAATTACGTAAATTCGCTCCGAACTGTGCTTTGGCTCATCATGCGAGAAATGTGCTGCTGAAGGACATGTGGACGCAAGGATGGAAGGATGGCAACACTGGACGATTTATCGCAATTTCTCGTCGGAATTGTTAGGGCGTGAAACATGTAGTTTTGGATTGACTCACAATTTCAGAAGCTTGGTAATCTTTCTAAAAATTAAAACATATATAGCCATGTTAATAGAATAGATGAGTTTGTTTACCTGCATGTTGTAGCCGAGTTCTCCGATATAAAGGGTTAATTAATCTGTCCTCCCGCTCTTCTCAAAGCAGACCCTTGCCTCGAGCGCTGTGGTGTCCGCGGGAATGCAAAGGCAGGCACTGGCACTCTCTGTGACTTTTCTGAGTGAGGTGGAGGGGGGGTGAGCGAGAGAGAGCGAGGGGGTGGGGGGTATAGAGAGCGAGGAGTTAGATGCGCTGTGTGCTCCTCGAACTCGTTTTACTTTTCCATACTCGATTTGAATTAGCTATGTAGTCTAAACAGGAATGCAAATTAATTTAATTATTTGAATACAGTTGCAGTTTAGGAAATTAGAAAAACTCACAAAATAATGGAATGGCATCAAATGGCACAAAATTAACTGAGCCAAGGTGAATTATTGTTCACCTCATCTGAATTATGTGTATTCTCTTCTCTGTCATTAGGCTACTGTTTACCATAATAGGCATCCAATTCAATCTAATCATGTGGAGAAGACCAATCCGCTGGGGAAGACTGTGGTGTGTGTGTGTGTGTGTGTGTGTGTGTGTGTGTGTGTGTGTCTGCACACACGTGTGCGTGTGACCAGATGTGTCATGCCCATAGTGGGAACAGGGGCACATACCCCCTCAGATTTGTCCTGTTCAAACAAAAACAAACAGGTTTATGCACAGTTGAAGTTGGAAGTTTACATACACCTTAAAGAAATCCTCAGCAATCTACACACAATACCTCATAATGCTGAAGCGAAAACAGGTTTTAATTCAGTTTTGTTAATGTATTCAAATAAAAAACAGAAATACCTTGTTTGCATAAGTATTCAGACCCTTTGCTATGAGACTCGAAATTGAGCTCAGGTGCATCCTGTTTCCATTGATCATTCATGAGATGTTTCTACAACTTGATTGGAGTCCACCTGTGGTAAATTCAATTGATTGGACATGATTTGGAAAGACACACACCTGTCTATATAAGGTCCCACAGCTGACAGTGCATGTCAGAGCAAAAACCAAGCCATGAGGTCGAAGCTATTGTCCATAGTGCTCAGAGACAGGATTGTGTCGAGGCACAGATTTGGGGAAGGGTACCAAAGAATGTCTGCAGCATTGAAAGTCCCCAAGAACACAGTGGCCTCCATCATTCTTAAATTGAAGAAGAAGAACCACCAAGACTCTTCCTAGAGCTGGCCGTCCAAACTGAGCAATCAGGGGAGAAGGGCCTTGGTCAGGGAGTTTACCAAGAACCCGATGGTCACTCTGCCAGAGCTCTAGAGTTCCATTGTGGAGATGGGAGAACATTCCATAAGGACAACCATCTCTGCAGCACTCCACCAATCATTCCTTTATGGTAGAGTGGCCAGACGGAAGCCACTCCTCAGTAAAAGGCACATGACAGCCCGCTTGGAGTTTGCCAAAAGGCACCTAAAGACTCTCAGACTATGAGAAACAAGATTCTCTGATCTGATGAAATGCCAAGCGTCACGTCTGGAGGAAACCTGGCACCATCCCTAGTGTGAAGCATGGTGGTGGCAGCATCATGCTGGGGATGTTTTTCAGCTGCAGGGACTGGGAGACTAGTCAGGATCGAGGGAAAAATTAATGCAGCAAAGTACAGAGAGATCCTTAATGAAAAGCTGCTCTAGAGCGCTCAGGACCTCAGACTGGGGCGAAGGTTCATCTTCCAAGATAACACAGGAGTGGCAGCCAAGACAACACAGGAGTGGCTTCAGGACATGTCTCTGAATGTTCTTGAGTGGCCCAGCCAGAGCCCGGACTAGAACGCGATCGAACATCTCTGGAGAGACCTGAAAATAGCTGTGCAGCAACAGTCCCCATTCAAGCTGACAGAGCTTCAGAGGATCTGCAGAGAAGAATGGGAGAAACTCCTCAAATACAGGTGTGCCAAGCGTCGTACCCAAGAAGACTCGATGTTGTAATCACTGTGCTTCAACAAAGAACTGAGTAAAGGGTCTGAATACTTATGTAAATGCAATATTTCAGTTTTTAATTCTTTATAATTTAGCAACAAAAAAAAAATCTGTTTTTGCTTTGTCATTATGGGGTATTGTGTGTAGATTGATGAGGGAAAAAAAACGATTGAATCAATTTTAGAATAAGGCTGTAACGTAACAAAATGTGGTCTGAATAATTTACAAAAGCACTGTATATACAGTATATTTATAAATGTGTCTCTGTAGGCTAATACTACTAGACACCTAGCAATTTATGAAGTTGGCTTTAGCTAGCCCAGATAGGTTCCCAATCTCCCAACCGCATAACTACCAAAAAGTGATTTTAGGCTATTGATCAAGTTAGTGTAGCTAGCTTGTCTAACTATCTTAGCTGGCATGCCTGCTGGCAAGGTTGGTAGACTTTAGAAAAGCAAGCAGTAACTAAATGTACTGAATAAGACTCACATTCCTTTCAATCTTTTACACAGATTTTAGCAGAGATGCAGAGAAGCATATTTATTTTCGTTAAAAAAAAGAAACACCAGTCTGGAGGATACAGACAGCTCAAGAGGTATGGTTAAATATGCAGAAAAATAAATGAATGATTATGGCTCTAGATTGCAGGAAATAGCTGTTTCAACTTACGGACGGGGGGCTTAGCCCCCCTGCGGACCACCAACTAGCCATACTCACGTACTTTGTGCCCGCTCATTTGTTTTAGGTGCATCACACCCCTGTATGTGACGGTTGGTATAGAAACGCAATTAAAAACCTGCCAAAGAAGCTCAGCGAAAATCCAAATCAATTTAGGCGACCTTGGTTTGGTCTGAGGCCGCTCATGTCAGAGAAAGGGGGAGAGGGTGAGAGAGAACGGGGTTGGAGTGAGAGAGGGTGTAAGAGAGATGGGGAGGGAAGGGAGAGGAAGAGATAGGAGAGAAGGTGTGTGAGAGAGGGGGGGATAGATAGAAAGAGAGATAGAAGGGTTGGACTTGGAGAGGGTGTGAGAAAGGGAAGGGAGAGAAAGAGATATAGAAAGGGGTGTGAGAGAGAGGGCTTGGATTGGGGGAGGGGGAGGGGGAGAGAGAGAGAGAGAGAGAGAGAGAGAGAGAGAGAGAGAGAGAGAGAGAGAGAGAGAGAGAGAGAGAGAGAGAGAGAGAGAGAGAGAGAGAGAGAGAGAGAGAGAGAGAGAGAGAGAGAGAGAGAAATGGGAAGGTAGAGGGGAGAGAGAGAAATGGGAAGGTAGAGGGGAGATAGACAGAAAAGAGGAGTGAGAGAGAGACCTGGGTGGAATAGCAATCAAGCAGGTCAGACATTTTCTGGACGTGTGCATTGCATAATAAAGAGTTAAGATATGCAAACAGCCTGCAGGAGCCACAGGCCAGAAGATAATCTACTCTGAATATACTGTACTCCCTAATACAGCAGTCCTGTGGTTAAGCAGTAATATCTGATTGAAGGAAACCGTAAAGAGAGGTCATGTGAGTGAAGGCAAAGGTCATCCCATCTGTTGTCCAATTTTAGTAATGCTCATTAAGTCCACAGGCACGGCTGATTTCCTGCTATGAAGCACATGCACTTGGACTAAGCTCAATGGAAGTTTGGGATATGTTCAGGGTCACACACACAACTGACCGCAAACAGATAATTACATGGTGGCTTCATTAGGTGGCTTTCTCTCTCTCTTTTCACCATATTACCCAGTGTCAGTGGTCTTCTTTTGGTCAATACTCATTACACACAGGGATCTTTTACTGTAGACGACTGTCACACACACACCACACCACACGCGCGCACACACACACCCACACACACACAAGCACACACACACACATACACACGCTCACTCACACACACGCTCACTCACACACACACAAACGCCTGAAGCAGGAGCGTGTAGTCAAAAAAGGTTTTAGCTGGTCTGTGATGCAGATGTGACACACACACTCCCAAACACACACCAATGTATATGTATATCTACAGTGAGAAAGGAAGGAAAACAGTTATCAGTAGATTGAGTGGCTCGGGCAGGGCAAACAATCAGAGTTAGGGTCGATTCCATCTCAACCCCAGACGGTTCCCAAAATAAACAATAATTTAATTCATATAATTGAAAAAATCCATCAAATTAAGATCCTTCATCTGTAGGAGTCAGTACATAATAGTACAAATCAGCCCTATAGTGAATAAACCTATCCCCTGGGTCTGTCGTCAACTATACTCTAACGTAGGACACAGGCTCTTAAAATGATTTATAAAATTCTTTGCATCCAATACTTTGGAAATTAAGTCTTCCCTTAAGCTTTTCTTTTTCTACATAATTGGAATATACCATCCAAATAAAAAAAGGTTAGTGCTAAAAGTGTCAATGCACCTGCTCATCGAACTTCCCATTCCAAAATCATAGGCATTAATATGGAGTTGGTCCCCCCTTTGTTGCTATAATAGCCTCTTCTCTTCTGAGAAGGCTTTCCACTAGATGTTGGAACATTGCTGTGTGGACTTGCTTCCATTCAGCCATAAGAGCATTAGTGAGGTCGGGCACTGATGTTGGGCGATTATGCCTGGCTCACAGTCGGCGTGTTCCAATCCATCCCAACAGTGTTCGATGAGGTTGAGATCAGGGCTCTGTGCAGGCCAGTCAAGTTCTTCCAAACTGATCTCGACAAACAATTTCTGTACGGACCTCGCTTTGTGCACAGGGGCATTGTCATGCTGAAACAGGAAAGGGCCTTGCCAAACTGTTGCCACAACGTTGGAAGCACAGAATCATCTAGAATGTCATTGCATGCTGTAGCATTAAGATTTGATTTCACTGGAACTAAGGGGCCTATCCCGAACCACGAAAAACATCGCAAGCCCATTATTCCTCCTACATCCAACTTTACAGTTGGCATTATGCATTGGGACAGTTGGCATTGTGCATTGGGGCACGTATCGTTTTCCTGGCATCTGCCAAACCCAGATATTTCCGTCGGACTGCCAGATGGTGAAGCGTGAATCATCACTCCAGAGAATGCGTTTCCACTGCTCCAGAGCCCAATGGCGGCGATGATCTTAGGCTTGGTGATCTTAGGCTTGTGTGCGGCTGCTCGGTTATGGAAAATCATCTCATGAAGCTTCAGACGAACAGTTCTTGTGCTGACGTTGCTTCCAGAGACAGTTTGGAACTCGGTAGTAAGTATTGCAACTGAGGACAGACAATTTTTACGCACTATGTGCACTTGGTGGTCCCGTTCTGTGAGCTTGTGTGGCCTACCACTTCGCAACTGAGCCGTTGTTGCTACTAGACGTTTCCACTTCACAATAACAGCACTTACAGTTGACCGGGGCAGCTCTAGCAGGGCAGCAATTTGACGAACTGACTTATCATAGGATGCCACGTTGAAAGTCACTGAAAGCTGTGGTATATCAGAACATACCACAGATATGACAACATTTGTACTGCTCTAATTACGTTTGTAACCAATTTATAATTATACAAAATATATTTTATACAGAATTCAGCTTTTTTTAGTACCTTCAGTACCGGCCATTCTACTGCCAATGTTTGTCTATGGAGATTGCATGGCTGTGTTGTTGATTTATACACCTGTCAGCAACGGGTGTGGCTGAAACAGTCTTGCTGACGTTGAGGGAGAGGTTGTTGTCCTGTCCCGTCAGGAAGTCCAGGATCCAGTTGCAGAGGGAGATGTTCAGTCCCAGGGCCGCTTAGTGATGAGCTTGGAGGGCACTATGGTGTTGAACACTGAGCTGTAGTCAATGAATAGCATTCTCACATAGGTGTTCCTCTTGTCCAGGTGGGAGAGGGCAGTGTGGAGTGTAATAGAGATTGCATCATCTGTGGATCTGTTGGTGTGGTATGCGAATTGGAGTGGGTCCAGGGTGTCTTGGATGATGGTGTTGATGTGAGTCATGAACGGCCTTTCAAATAATTTCATGGCTACAGATATGAGTGCTACAGGGCGATAGTCATTTAAACAGGTTAACTTGGCATCCTTGGGCACAGGGACTATGGTGGTCTGCTTGAAACATGTAGTTATTACAGACTGTGTCAGGGAGAGGTTGGAAATGTCAGTGAAGACACTTGCCAGCTGGTCAGCGCATGCTGACCAGTAGCCGTCCTGGCAATCCATTTAGCTCGTCTCGTAGGCTTGTGTCACTGGGCAGCTCATGGCTGGGTTTCCCTTTGTAATCCGTGATAGTTTGCAAGGCCTGCCACATCCGAACGTCATAGCTGGTGTAGTATGATTCAATCTTAGTCCTGTATTGACACTTTGCTTGTTTGATGGTTCGTCGGATGTCGTAGCAGGATTTCTTATAAGCATCCGGATTAGTGTCCCGCTCCTTGAAAGCGGCAGCTCTACCCTTTAGCTCAGCGTGGATGTTGCCTGTAATCCATGGCTTCTGGTTGGGATATGTACGTACTGCAGTGGCGGTCAGTGCCGTTTAAGTTGAGGGAAGAGAATAATTTTTTAATGAGCATGGCCTTATTTCTATTACAGAATATTGTCATTCATATTTCATTCACCCATCTCAATGTAACCTCGATAGGTTTAGGTTACTACATGGTACTCAAATTTTTCTTATAGGAATCATGAGGTTGTTACAAGGTGACAGACAATGACACATTCAATACCGCCTTGTACACTCTTGCCTGCATCTAGCTGATCTAGGGTGTAATCATTAGTCCAACAGTTGCAAACGACAGTTTTCTATTGGACAAATTCAGGTGTGTTTATCCCCGTTTCGTTCCATTTTAATTCTGTTTAAGAAACATTTTTTCAACAGAATCGATGGAATGAATACACTCCTGATCCTATGCAAACACAGTTCACTTTTATAGCAGCCACATACAAACAGCATGATCTCTTTCCTCGTTAATTCCTTCTCGCATCTACGGGCTCCCTCCTCTCACCTTTTCCCTTCGCTTGTGGGCTTCAGTGCAAAACACATCAGCTGTCTGTGACCTGCCGGAAAAAACTTTCCAAGCCAAACCTTCATATCATACCGGTTACCGCTACACACAGCCTACATTGTTGTCACCATATTAGCTAACGTCAGTCAACATAGTTAGTAGAACTAACGTGTTGGTAAACCCACTACAATCATGCAGTACTGTGTAGAGTTAACAAGCAGTTACACTGGTGGCCCCCGGTGGCAATACATTTATAAAACCAAAAGCTTACCTTGACTTGGAAAAGTTCCAGTGTTGGATAGCCATAGCCAGCTAGCTAACATGGCATCCCTCTCTGTTTGAGCCGGGTGTTTGAGTAGGCTAAACTAGCTAGCTGCATTTGATAGCTAAGTAAGTGAAAGTGAAAGAAAATACAACAAGAAAATACTCACTCTTGTTTCTCCTTTATTTTTGAATAAATTAATTTGTTCAAAACTGTTAAACTGTTGTCTTTCTCTCTCTTTGAGTCGACTACTCACCACATTTTATGCACTGCAGTGCTAGCTAGCTGTAGCTTATGCTTTCAGTACTAGATTCATTCTCTGATGCTTTGCTTGGCTCAACAACATGTAAGTTCATACTTCAAGAGGTTGGAGGATGTCCTCCGGAAGTTGTCATAATTAAAAAGCCTCCTAGGTTTTGTATTGAAGTCAATGTACCCAGAGGAGGACGGAAAATGTCTGTTGAGGCTACTTTAGACCTTTGTTGCAAAACAGTGTGTTTTAATCAATTATTTGGTGATGTGAATATATTTAGTACAGTTTTATCTAAAAAGGATAACTTTTTTCATGTGTCACTATTTTTATTTTTATGAAATTCACTGAGGAGGATGGTCCTCCCCTTCCCCCTCTGAGGAGCCTCCACTGACGCACTGTCACTTTGGGGACAATACACATATTAATTAAGCTGGTGACAGATGTGGTAAACTCCTCAATGCCATCAGATGAATACCAGACCATATTCCAGTCTGTGCTAGCGAAACAGTTCTGTAGCTTAGCATCCACTTCATCTAACCACTTCCATATTGAGCATGTCACTGGTACTTTCGGTTTGAGTTTTTGCTTGTAAGCAGAAATCAGGAGGGTAGAGAGAGTTATGGTCAGATTTGCCAAATGGAGGGCGAGGGAGAGGGAAAGCTTTGTATGCGTTTCTGTGTGTGGAGTAAAGATGGATTTCAGTTTCACTGCATTAAACTCACAGACCACTAGGAGCACCGCCTCTGGATGAGCATTTTCTTGTTTGCTTATGGCTGTTTCCAGCTCGTTTAGTGCGGTCTTAGTGCCAGCATCGGTTTGTGTTGGTAAATAGACAGCTACAAAAAATATAGATGAAATTCTCTATTCCACCATCAAACAGAAAACAAACACACCACACACACACACACACACACACAAACACACAAACACACAAACACAGTCAGAACACAGTTTACCACTTAGATGGATTTCATGTTTCTAATGAGAAGAATGTATCTATTTTTAGAGGTGATATAAATAGCTTTTCTTTCGCTCAAACATTTGCATTCATGTCTGACTGTAGCCAGCAGCCTTGTTTTCTGTTGTCTATAGATGTTAGACACGGATGTTATCATCTACTCTGTGATTCTGTTTTCTCTGCTATCGCACGACAAGAGGTATGGGAGCGCCAAGTCTTGGACCAAAAGGCTCCTGAACATCTACCTCCAAGCCATATATTGACATCACACACACACTCAAACATAGAAAGACTTTCCCGCTCTTTCACACTTCACAAACACTGCTGCTACTCTGTTTATTATCTATCCTGCCTGCCTAGTCACTTTAACCTTTACCTACATGTACATAATACCTCAATTACCTCAACTACCTCGTACCCCTGCACATTGACTCAGTACCGGTACTCCTTGTATATAGCCTCGTTATTGTTATTTTATTGTGCTACTGTTTCCTTTTTTAATGTTCGCAAAAACATTTTGTCTCTACATTGTTGGGAAAGGACTCGTAAGTAAGCATTTCACTGTAAAGTCTACACCTGTTGTATTCGACGCATGTGACGATTAAAAGTTGATTTGATCTATGTAGCTGTTATCTGAGCTGGCTCTTTACACAGAGCGCTTATATTGGTGTGTGTGTGATGTCTCTCCATCCAATCACCCCACAGATTTCCTGGAAATTCTTTCTAGATGAAGTGAAACTGGGATTTGAGGACAGCCACACACAGTAACACACACACTCTCACACAGAGTACCTTATATGCCTTCATCTATAGTTTCTCTAAGCTCTCTGATCTTACTACTAAAACACAGAGCAGTGCGATAGGACAGTGCACCTCATTCATCCATATAAATGTCCCTCTGTTCCTGCAATGGATATTCTTAAAAGCTGTGCAATCATTGATTGTTTCTGATATGTGCAGTATTCCATTTAAAGGAAGGAAGATGTCAATTCAATAAAATGTGTTTTCTTCTCATTAACCCCTGCGAGTCTAATTCTGTAGATGATGACATCTACTAAGCTAACATATGGAACTGTTTTATTAAAATGATCATAAGACGGACCATTTAGCTATTTGATTTGGAGTTTTAGGACCCCTGTAAACCAACACGTTTAGCCTTTATTAAAGCCTTTATGGAGGAGCTTTAGGAAGTGGATGGAACAAAACACAGCTCAGAGACTTATCTTGGAGGTGGGGTGGGGGCGATGGAGGGAGACACGTTGTAGCCTTGGAAACGGTTGCTAAGTAGCGGGGCGAAGGATGCCTGGACAGAGGGACCGAGATGGAACTGTGAGGAGGGAAGAGGAGAGAAAAGAGGGGGAGACCTGTGTGTGTGTGTGTGTGTGTGTGTGTGTGTGTGTGTGTGTGTGTGTGTGTGTGTGTGTGTGTGTGTGTGTGTGTGTGTGTGTGTGTGTGTGTGTGTGTGTGTGTGTGTGTGTGTGTGTGTGTGTGTGTGTTTGTGTGTGTGTGTTGAACAGTAGTCTGAGAATCGAGTCACTCATACACACATGGAACCTTAAAGTGCTTTTGCACTGTGGACCCTGCCTTGGGTGGGATACAAATAACCAGGTTCTGGCTATCCAACACCACAGTAACCTACAGACACACACACACACGCACACACTTATGCACACTTACTCACAACACACACACACACACACATTTCCATTCAATCTCCTCTTACTTGAGTTTATTCCTCTCGATGCCTAGTTGAACTAAAACCTCTGTTTTTTCTCCTTTCCTCTCTCCATCCCTTCTCCACTCTCTTTTATCCTCTCCTTTCTCTCTTCCTTAGTTATGAAATATGATTGACAGAAAGCGGACACAGACAACATGTAATTCATATGCTAATCCATGTGGGTTTGATTCCCGCAGTGCCGGGCCACATTCACTGAATACCCAAGTTAACTTTAAATCAATTTGGATTAAAGCATCTGCTATTTGAACCTTTTGTTATTATATTAATATTATATTATATGTGTTAATGGAACTTCTCTAAATCACAGAAACAGTGCTTACTTACTTGCTTATGGCAGCTCAATTCACCAGATGATGGTACGCCATAGTTCTCTGTTAATCATAACAGTATGAGACCAGTGTCTCGGCAGATGTTGTCTACGTATGTTTCATGTGGTCTTCCAGTACGAGACCACTGATGGCCAGCTGATGATGCCTGAAACATACAGAAACTGTATTGAAGAGTAAAATAATAAACACAAATCATAAGACCATCACTTACAAGTAAGACATGGACAGACACACAGTATAATGCACACATGTATTCTGTGTATATTCCTGAATGGTAGAGAGGGGGAAAAAAAATTAATTTGAAATAGTCTGGAAAGATTTAATCTATTTAGGCAGCGGTGGTTGTGTTTTGGTAGCAGCCTTGAGTAGTTATTTGTTTGACAACAGACAAGCATTTGTACACTGAGAATACAAAACATTAAGGACACCTGCTCTTTCCATGACATAGACTGACTAGGTGAATCCAGGTGAAAGCTATGATTCCTTATTATGCCACTTATTAATAAAATCCACTTCAATCAGTGGAGATGAAAGGGAGGAGACATGGATTGTGTATGTGTGCCATTCAGAGGGTAAATGGGCAAGTGCCTTTGAATGGGGTATGGTAGTAGGTGTCAGACGCACCGGTTTGTGTCAAGACTTGCAACGCTGCTGTGTTTTTCACACTCAACAGTTTCCTGTGTGTATCAACAATGGTCCACCATCCAAAGGACATCCAGACAACTTGACACAACTGTGGGAAGCAGTGGAGTCAACATGGGCCAGCATCCCTGTGAAACGCTTTCGACACCCTGCAGAGTCCTTGCCCTGCCGAATTGAGTCTGTTCTGAGGGCGGGGGGTGCAACTCAATATTAGGAAAGTGTTCCTAGTGTTTGGTATACTCAGTGTATATAGGCATGAATGAATGGCTACATGTGTAACTGGTGTGTCCTAAATGGACACAGGTGTAACTGACGTATTCTAAATGGACACAGTGTAACTGGTGTCTCCTTGACTTGTGCGGCCAGTCTTCCTTGCACACATCAATATATCTATAGGGCTAACTCTGGAGGGAGAACATTTGGCCATCTATCTCTCTTTTCCTATCTCTTACTTCTCTTTTCATCTCTCTCCCGCTCTCCTGTTCTCTCTCTTGATCTCCCCCTTCCCTGCTCCCTCTACACCAGGGGAGAATGGCTGGCCCCTCTCATTGAAGACACGAAGTTCAAGAACAGGAATTGTTTGCAGAAAATAGGATCCCCATTATAGTGAAGGGGAAAATGTCAATCTTTGTGGTCAATATTCATGTAAATAAAAAAAAATTGAAGACAATCATGGTACCAATATTACTTCTATAACACCAGATGTATGTCCTTGAAGAGATTATTTTTTAAATCACACAGAATAAATTAAAAAGATAATTTCTTAGCTAATATCAGCCTGCAGTACCCCAATCAGCCTTCAATTTGAAGGGCAGCACTGAGCTACCCTCAAAGGTCACTTGATCGAGTAGCTCAAACTTTGCATGTGAGGTCTACATAAATCTCCCACAATACGCGATCTTAACCAACTTCCTGGGCTGCATTCCAAACACTTAACAGACACACCCTCTCCTCTCAAATTAAGTGGACACTTATGATGACGTATCATGACTTCTGACGAGTTTACACTTGCAGGCCAAGGGGCGAGGGAGGAAGGAATGAATTTTAAATGGACCGTACTTGCCCGGAAATTCGTCATTAGTTCAACCCGTGATGATTGTGTTTTCAGCCACCGGTAGCTTGTGGGTGCTTTATATGCGCTACAGTCAATTATGATTGCTTGTCTACTTATATTAACTATATAATTATTAATATATGCCTACTGTATGATAGCTAGCAAATTAATTAGCTAACTAATGTTAGCCTGCCTAGCTTGAACATCTGAAGAAGGAATTTTTTTCCCAAAAGCAAACCAAACAAAAACATAATTACTTAAAACGAGGGCTGAGGGGCTTACGTTGCAAACGTCCCATGCTTGGCTAATCATTTGGACCGATGACAAATATGGCCGCAGGGATTCCCCCAAGGGCATAAGACGAGGGTAAGTGAACAAGGGTGCGTCTTTTATGAGTTTGAAACGCAGCCCTGGGCTTCAAATGCGCTCTTGAGTCTTCAGATAGGAATGAATGGTCTCACGTGATAGATGGCTTTGTCCATTCATAAATGTAGTCTTTGCTCTATACCCACCTAGGTATACCTAGACTCACAGAGTAAGACCAAAGTGACTTGCTCTCTCCTCTCTCTCCATTAGCGATTCCCTATCTCCATGTATCTTCATCTCACTCTGTCGTTTCTCTGTCTGTCTCTCTCTTTGTGTGTGACCCACACTCCTTGAGAAGAGTCTAACGCAGCTCTGTGTTAACTAATTTCCCTCTGCCTCAGAGAAAACTATAGAACTTACTATAGAATTCTGTTGTACACTGTAGTATACTGTACAATACTAGACTCCACACTGTAGTATCCCTCGATCATGTGTAGTACTACAGTATACTACACACCGCAAAAAAAACTACAGTAATTACTATAGTTTATACTACAGTATTTAATTTGCATATACCCTGGCCATTCCACTCCCCAATATCCCAATTTGTACCACCTATAAGTGAGAAACCTACACGCCAAGTATAGACCATATATTGGCTCCACCCTCAGCCCTCTGATACACTACATGACCAAAAGTATGTGGGCATCTACTCGTCAAACACCTCATTCTAAAACGATGTGCATTAATATGGAGTTGCTCCCCCCTTTGCTGCTATAACAGCCTCCAGTCTTCTGGGAAGGCTTTCCACTAGATGTTGGAACATTGCTGCGGGGACTTGCTTACATTCAGCCATTAGAACATTAGTGAGGTCGGGAACTAATGTTGGATGATTAGGCCTGGCTCGCAGTCGGCGTTCCAATTCATCCCAAAGGTGTTCGATGGGGTTGAGGTCAGGGCTCTGTGCAGGCCAGTCAAGTTCTTCTACACCGATCTCAATAAATAATTTCTGTATGGACCTCGCTTTGGCCACAGGGGCATTGTCATTCTGAACGATGGAAACACAAAAAACATCAACATCAACAACAACCACAACCATACATCACACCAGTATCCTGAAGAACAAGTTTCCATCCACTACCCAAACCTACCTCTTAAACCTAACCCCCCCTCCTCTATTTTATTATCCTGTTTAAAAAAAATGATTCAATAAAGTTTGTTTTAATCAAGTCGAGGAAGACAAAAGGCGAACTCCACCACCCCTCCCCCTTGTAAATTGGCAAACCTGACCTTCAACCTGCACTGAGAAGAGGGATAGTCCCAAAGTTCGTTGTCTCTCTCTACAGGTTATAGAAAAGAGCAGCTCTTAACTATCCGTACAGACTCCAATCCTACCTACCTACAGGCTATGGAATATTTGCTCTTTTAGTATTTGTCCAGTAGGTTTCCTCAAGGAGAAAGCCCACACTTCTATGACAAAAATAAAACAAAAACACTAGAGTAAATACTACAGCCTGTAAAAACACTACAGTAAATACTACAGTACACTAGTCATGTCCGCAACACTACTTTGAATAATACAGCAAAAATACTATCGCATTTATACCATAGTGTACTATACAATATTTTCATGTGAGGGGATAGAGCGATAGACACGCATACCTCAGTATTCTCAGTATTGGATAATCTCCTTTTCATCTGAGAGGGGGAGGGGGTACAGAGAGAGAGGCGGCGTCTCGCCCTGTCCCCTTATCTAACCCTGTCTCTGGCCCAAATCCCAGGCCTCTAAAAATCAGTTTACAGACCAGACAGAAAAAGCATTAGAGGGAACGAGAGAGAAAGGAATGGACTGGAGAGATGCGTGTGGTAGAGTAATGAGCAGAAAAGGCTGAATAGACAGAAAGGGAACTCCAGGCCAGAGTGAAAAGCAAACTATACTAAACGTGTAAAACAGAGAAAGCATACTGTATAGGCTATCTTTATAAATTGTCTGGCTCAAGAGATGTGAAGGGATGAAATGTTACTGAGGACTGCACAGCAATAAATTATTAGAATGCTTGGGCAGAAATAACTATTTAATAAACCTTATTGGAAGAGAGAGAATCAAGGGAGGAGAGACAAATGCAGGGGCTACGCAGAGAAGAGAGACCTGTCACCAGAGGAAGACTGATAAAGAAATGTAAGTGTCCAGTTAAACCGTCATAGCTGCCTCAATATTTCATTAACCACTCACGTAAAGATTAATTACTTTATGGAATTAAAGTCACCAGGAGAAGTCTACCTAGGCAAGTCTATCAAGATTTGCTCCCAGATAAGGGGGAAGGATGGAAGCATTGCCTGGAGTAAGAAACCCGAGGCAGTACTTATTTTACCTTCAGTGGAAATTGGTCACAGAACCCCAGTGATGATTCAACTTGAAATGAAGGTTGAGGGACAACAACACTATTCTCCCCTGGTTGCTGTGGATACTAACTCAATGCAGCTCAGCAGATTAGTTTTGAAAGAGCCTGTGGTAGCTGGGAAAGGGATAATTTAGAAATGCAATCTACAGTGAGATTATAATCTGGCCCTCCCCCTTGTTGCTTTTGGGCTGGATGAACACAGTAATGTGCTAAAATTGAGTATACATCTGAAGCCAGATGTACCGATCGGATTAAGGTTTTAGAAAACCCAGACTGACAGAGCTGTGCTGGCTAGCCCCGTAGAGAGAATTACTAGAGGACATAGCCTATTCACTTATAGCATGAGTGCCAGTGGTTGTGCCATAATGCCAAACAGTTTGGTTTGACAATGACAGTTGTCAAAGGCACAAACATCTGGGCCAAAGCTACTATTTACAGCAGTCAAAACTGTTTGACTAAAAATCTTGGATTTTGATTGCTGTAAATAGTAGCCTGGTCCCAGATCTGTATGCCCTTGACAACTGTCATTGCCAAACAAAATTGTTTGGCCTTATGGCAGCACAAAATAATGTACCGTTGCGACAAGTGCACAAATGAAAGGTATGTCATTCTGAGTAAGTGTTTTAAGACTAGGTAGAGGTAGTAACCACATATCTGTGATCAACTCACAGTACCCCAATCCTAACGGTCACCATTAGGGGATTGAAGAAATACCTGACCCTATATGGTTAGTGGGAACTAGCAGGATCAGTGGTACCCCACGGGACAGCTGAGCTAACGTAGGCTAACGTGATTAACATATGGTTGTAAGTAACAAGAAAATGTCCCAGGATATAGACATAATGGCAGAAAGCTTCAATTCTTGTTAATCTAACCACACTGTCCAATTTACAGTTGCTAATAGTGAAAGAATACCATGCTATTGTTTGAGAGTGCAATTATGAACTCAAAGTTATTAATAAACAACTTAGGCACATTTGGGAAGTCCTGATATAACATTTTGAACAGAAATGCAATGGTTCATTGGATCAGTTTAACAATTTGCACATACACTGCTGCCATAGTGGCAAAAATCTAAATTGCACCTAAGCTGGACTAAAACATTATGGCCTCTTGCATTTCAAAGACAGAAAAAAATATACTTTCATCAGATCTAAAGCGTTACATTCGCCTACATTAATTTCACATTTCCACAAACTTTAGCGTTTCCTTTCAAATGGTATCAAGAATATGCATATCCTTGCTTCAATGCCTGCGCTACAGGCAGTTAGATTTAGGTTTGTCATTTTAAGTGAAAACTGGGAAAAAGGGGCAGATCCTTAAGAGGTAAAAAAATGCACAGTCAGTCTAAATACATCAGTAAATTAATGTGGATAAAGTTCGTTAAAAACAAGGGTGTTGAGAAGCATTTATTATTTCTGGGACACAGATCAACCCCAATCCTGGAATAAAAAAGTCAAACCAGATTCTCCATTGCAAATAATTTGTCAAAAACGAGTCCATCTATGCCCAGGAAAACTGCAAATGAAACTGCACTGAGAAAGTTCAGATTATTTTAGTCATGGGCACCACCTTGTGGTAGCAGATAGAAAACACATTGTAAGTCAGAATCAAATTATTTATTTATTGGGGTTCATGAATAAAAAGTTGGGAGCGGTGAACATGACAACAGAACATATATACAGACATATCTACATATTGGAATGAGCATTTGTTTTCCAAACAGAAGAGGGAACAGGGGGAGGGATGGAGTTGATGTGTTGATCTTTCTCAGACAGCTGGCCAGGTAAGATTAGTAACTGAAAAGTACTCGAGCTAGAATAAGAACCCTAGTCCCAGAAAAGGACAATAGTAAATCCCTACCATCATTGTATATCCAGTATCAAATTCAATTCAGACTGCATCAGTGAAACTGCTGATATCAATGAATGCATCCAGATAAAACAAACCCAATAGCGATGCCATGACGCAGACAAAGTCAGTCAGCCATCACTTTCCCACCCTCCAACAAGATCCTCCTCCCCATCCACAGGAATGAACATCCCCCCTTCCTCCTCTGGAAGTTTGGACCTGGGAGGTTTAGGAAGACTCCTCGTCAATCTTGGGCGCCAGGTAGTACTTGACATGGCCCATGTCAGCTATCTTGTACTCCACCACTGTCAAAGAAAAGATCAGTTAGACATCAGAAAACAGCATACAGTATAATAGAATGTGTGTATGGGGTAGAGGTTAGGGGTAGAGGGCAGGAGCAGGTTACCTACCCAGGGGGATGTCTGCAGACATGCTAAGGATGACCGTCTTGGAGAGGGGTGTGGCCTTAGTGAAGAAGTTGAGGTAGTTGAGAGCGAAGATCAACTGGACTGGCTCGTTCATCTCAATACTCACCTAAGAGGAAGGAAGGGGAGAGAAGATATTTAATTCAACATCAAAGCTTCTAGTGAGCCCAGACAAAACTGCAAAGCTATTGTCCAAGAGAACAATCTTTACTGAGCTGATGGCCATTCTGGTTGACATGTTCATTGTCCATCTGATATGCAGTTTCTCACACATTTCACCCTTGGGATGAAATTATATAGTGCACTATATAGGGAATAATTGGGACACAGACCCAGGTCTCCTCCCTATACATACCGCTTCCTCCTCCTTGTCCACGTTGCTGGTCTGGGACAGTTTGACGTTGCCAGTGCCCAGCTCTCCCGTGGCCGAGAACTTAACACCGTCCTTGGCGCAGGAGATCATGACTGCGTCACCAATCTGAGACAGGTCACGGCAGATACGGGCAAACTCCCCCGATGGCATCTTGACCACACAACTGTACTCCTGCTCCTAGAGAGTTAAGAGGGGTGAAAAAGTGGCTACCGACGTGGCCTGTTGACAAGTGACAAATGCTACTGCCACAAGTGTGGTTCAAATGGCACATTCTAAAGAGACGTTTATAACTATTACTCAATGGAATGTTGGGAGAACACTTACTGGGATTCCTAACTGTTCTACATCGAGATCCATCAGCTTCATCTCATAGTCCGACACCTTCTCCTGGTCTGAGAGAAGAACAGGTTAACACTGATATCTCATTAAACATCTAAATACATTACCAAGCATAGATGATAGCAGGGATTTATCATGGTTCCTGAGAATTAAAGTCTTACTCCTACAGGTACGAATCTCTATAGATAGCTCTTTCTATCATTCCTACTGCAAAATGAAATATCCCTACTGTAAAAGTAGAGATATTACTTGATGGATAAAGGTACTCACTGAGTGTCTCGAAGACAAGAGCGAGTGTGTCTGCGTTGTCCTCTGCTCTGAGAGTGATGATGTCCTCATTCCCAGCACACTTCAGGATCTTTGACATACTAGGAGGGAGAGGGTGGGAGACCAATCAGTACCCGACACAGCTACAGGAATGGTAAGTTAAAAAAAACAATCATTTCCTTTGAGTGATCAGTATAAATAGTGGTCACCATAATCAGGTCTGTCCCGAAAGATATGCCATAATTTCACTCAAAATAATTAAATTGCTGAAGCAGAAAAATATGAAAATGTATTTGATATGCTTTGTTTTTACACCAATATTTTAATTAGTATATTTAAACCTGCTCTTTTCATAGCCTGTGTATGTCAATCAAATGCAACACTGGCTAGGTCATCATGACACTACCGGAGCACCATTGTCTAAAAGCTCTGCTACAAGTTGGATGTTAAATTATTACATAAGCATTTATGAGAATATATGAAATCACTTTGTACAGTTGGTAAACATGATCGTATGCTCAATTTAGCAAACAGCCAACTTCAAACAATAGTGACTGACGTCAGCTGAACTTGGCGGGTTCGCGAAATTCCCGCCAACCTTCAACTAGCGATTTGGCGCTCAAGTGACGTCACACGTAATTTTCAAAAGGCGGCTTTATTACATGCTTGTTATATCGACCGGTTGCAGTGTATCATTTTTCCACGAAAAAAAAGGGTCTACAAACTTGCAATTTTTGAAAATAACACGTGGCTTTGCAAAAGACTTGAACGTCTACAATGTCCTCACCGCAGTAAAAAGTAGAATACTAAAGCCACGCCAACAAAACAACATGGTTAACTTTCTAGAGACAAAATGAAGTCTTACACTAGTTACATTCCTGCTAAACTAACGACGTTATTGTTCTCTAGGCAAAGTAACTAACCTTGACAATCATGCTGTCATATTCAATCAGTTCCACTCACCTGCTAAGATTGACTCCCATGGCGAGGTTGCGGTCGCAACGGTAGGAGTCGAACCCGTCACTGCGGAGAGTGAGCTGAACTAGAGAGACGTGGGACGAGTCCATACTCTGAAGAGAGATACCCGACGAGCTCACGTCCCAACAGGCCTCCGTGATCAGGTCCTTCAGAGCCTCCAAAACCTTCTTCAGGATGGATCCCTGTACCAAGCGAGCCTCAAACATTGTCGAGTCTGTTTGGATATTGTAGAAATACAAAATTATTTCCTGAGACCTTTTCCCTCAACTTTGGTCCTGCAGCCTAAAAAATCGTAGCTTGGATTTTAAAAAAAGAGCTCCCTTTCTCGCTTCACAAAATGCAACACGACTTGTCTATTCTCTTGTTGGAGGGGAAACAGTCTGTGGGTCACGAACGCGCGCTAACGTATTGTTTTAAGCGTTGGCGTCATTCGTCATTTCCGTTTAATAATGGTCTCCTCCCACTGAAGAAATTGAGGCACATTAATCTCCATCTTGGATCTAGTTTTGGGCACTTGGTGATACTTGTCATACGCATACGTTGAGCCAAAATGGTATATGTTACAACAACCTATTTGTGACCGCCTTCACAAACAAAGTGATCAAAATAAGGAAGTTCGATGGCGCCAAATGTTCTCACGCTTAATTTTCAAAGCAGTAAAATGACTCCGGTATTTCGTACTTAGCTATGTATAAATGTTCTCTTTGGTTTTACTTTATTTCGGACTCATGTTTATTATGCTAATCCATTTGTTTTAGTGATATGCAACTGTCTATGTGCTGCTGCATTAGGTTTGTCTGAGCTTTCTCAGGTTGCATTTTTTTTGTCTTTGCAACAAAACATTGGAATTTATTACAACATGACAGACAAGCAGTCCATGCACCATGACAAATGTAATATATTTGAATTAAGAGAAACGATAGCTTGAATATTCAGCATATGATTGGACAAAAATGAGGGGATTTCCCCAAATAGACAATTTATATGATTGAGGGCCTACCTCTAACCTATACCTGCTATTCCACAATTCCTGGCTCTACAGTTAACATTGGTTATTGAAATAAGTAAACACTGAAAATCGATTATTTTATTGAAACAGCATTTAGCACACAACCATTTGACTTGCCACTCACCAAGTTTCACATGGATAAAATGGATGGATGAACAGAGTGTTTGTCATTTCTCCCCTGAGAGTATTCAATACAGTGACTCATGTTAGACATGGGGGTAAAACATTTGGGACACTTAAGGTTGGATGGATATATAGTAGCAGGATCTTAGAAACAGAATCTATAGAACAACAATCTGAGCTATTGGAATGTTCAAAATTAACTGCCGATATCACACCATTGATGGATATCTGATGGATATCTGTGTTCTTATTCTTTGTGTAATTTATCAAATTGAACTGGCACTACCATATTAGGACGGTTCTATGTGATATAACTCAGGGTACATTCTACACATTTTTTTTTTTATATCACAAGGTTACTAAGCACTGGGCAGGGTGTAGTTGGGTTGCTAGGCGCTGGGCAGGATGTAGTTGGTAGCCATGGCAAGGATTGGAGCTCCGGTGGGTACACCGGGGAAGGGGCCGCTGGAGCCAGCGATGTCAATGTGGGAGTATGGCAGAGGACTGCAAGAGTCCACACCGTACTGATGAAGGTAAACAAACAAACAAGAGATTAGGTTAGATCCAGGGCTGTGAAAAGAGCTGGAGCATTGTGTGTGTACCTTGTCCAGCCCAGAGGCCATGATGAGGAAGGCAGCGGGGGTCTGATGTCCGCGGGGAGTAGCAGAGGATGGCAGGTTGTTGCTCTGCAGAATCTCCTCGTACTCAGACTTCCCCTTATGGAAGTCGTAGTCCTCACGCCTGATACTGGACACCTCAAACAGATCACCCAGCACCTCGCCCGCTACACAGAGGGAGAAAGAAATAGGACTAACAGGTTATACCATGTACAACCCAGAAAACCCACATTCAGACCTGTAAACCCTGGTTTGCTGATTTGACTAAATAATATCATGTATGTATGTACACCTCATTTACTCAAGTTTTCCATAACTTTGTCAGTTACCTGTATGTATATGTATGCATGTGCGGAGCGTCTCACCTTTCTGCCACTGCCGGGCATTGCCAGAGCGCTGGGAAGCTCCGTTGTCCATGATGATCTAAAAGTGGACAAAGATTAATCAAACAAAATTGTCACCATGGCTAGTGTGTTGTATTGTACTTTGTGTGTGTATATGGTAGAGTACTGTGTGCATATGGTCCTGTACTCACAGAGTAGTTTGGGCCCATGGCTCTGATGGCGTGTCCTGTCAGAGTGGCGATGGTAAACAGCTGAGGAGACACCTCACGTACTGCCTGGAAAGAGAGAGGCTATAATGAGGGTATTTTTACACTTGACGAAACACCCCGTCAAGAGATTTCAACCTTTCAACCTAATTTTACGTTGTCATCAACAGCTATCGGCTAGAATGTCACATGCAAACATTTCCGGTGACACCTGTTTGGGGACTTGAAAACCGATGCACGCACACAGCAAGGTCGTGCCCCTTGACCTGCCCCTTGACCTGGAAGGCATATAAAGTCACTGACTAACAGTCAGTTTTTGACAGGAGGAGGGAGTGAGATTAAGGTGACAGAATGGGTTGGACAGGAGAAACAGAGGGAGAGACGGATAGAAGGGGGAATAGAGTTGTGTATTCTCACCTTCTCCTTCATTTCACAGAGCAGGTCGACCATCACCATGCGTCCCTCAGCGTCCGTGTTCCCAACACGAACCCTGCGACCCGCACGGGACACCACCAACTCATCAGCTACATAGCAGTCTGACAGAAAAGAGAGAAACAACACAACCCTTGAACCCTCATTCAGTCAGAGAGAGAGACAACACACAGAGAGAGATAGGGAAGATGCCAACTGTACACTCATTAGGGGAAACTATAGAAATAGAATCATAGAAATAGATTTTTATATAAGATTCTATGGGTGAAACCCTTACCCCTATATCAACACACTGACCTGAGCCCACGCTGTTTCTCACCATCGCCATGGCACCCACCACCTTCAGATGCTTGGGCTTGAGTTTGGCCAGGACCTGACAGAACAGAGCTACATGTTAGCAGGAGTAGCAGACTATTTGAGGGATTATAAAACATCTAACTACAGTCCACTAGTGATAACTAAATAGTGTCAAAGTGCTAGTTGTTGAACCTGGAAGAACCCAGCCACGGCAGCAGCACCACACTTGTCTCTGTGCATGCCAGCCATAAAGCCACCAGCCTTGATGTCAGCTCCACCAGTGTCATAGGTGATGCCCTGAGAGAAACACACACAAACATGTTACATCCAAAAACATGTTCATGACATGATGAGAACACCCCACCCCCTTTATCGCCATCATCATCCCCTCTTCCACACTCACCTTGCCGACCAGCATCAGTGTGTGTTGGACTGGTCCTTCTCCACAGTACTGCAGCTTGATCACTCTGGCCTGGTGACGAGGCACAGCTATAAGAGACAAACACACATGGATGAAAAACACACACACACCAGACCTTGGGTCAAATACATGCGAATTTGATTATCTGGTATTTAAAATACTTTTTTCTGTGTTTGAGTATTTTCAAATAAAACAGCCCAAAACAAGTACTTTTATTTTGAGTATTTGAATGGTTATTTGTAAAAAATGAAGAGCATTTTCAAATACTTATTTCAAATACTATTTTTAAATACATGGGAGTGTGAGTATTTTAAAATATTCAACTACTTGTCTATTCAAATAAAATATCTGAATACTTATTTTGAATTCATGTGAAATTATTTGAACCCAGGTCTGACACACACACTTACCATTGGCACAGCGGTTGACAGCAGTGAGGCAAGGGTACTCCTTCTCCAGCACCTTCAGATCACTCACCACATCTACCTGAGAAAGATAGGGTGGTTCAGCTTCATCACATTAACATATTAGTGAGATACATGACACAAGTAGAGTTTAGATCAGCTGGCAATACTAAAGTATGGTACGGAATGGAGAGCTCATCTGGGTAAAGTCTATTGCTGCATGTATTGTGGCTGGGGATTTTAATGAGGCTAATTTGAAAACAAGGCTCCCGAAATTTTACCAGCATATCGAATGTGCCACCCGGGCTGGTAAAATCCTGGATCATTGTTATTCTAACTTCCGTGATGCATACAAGGCTATTCTCCGCCCTCCTTTCGGCAAGTCTGACCATGACTCCATTTTGTTGCTCCCAGCCTACAAACAGAAACTAAAACAGGAAATGCCCGTTCTCAGGTCTGTTAAACGCTGGTCCGACCAATCTGATTCCATGCTGCAAGATTGCTTTGAGCACGTGGACTGGGATATGTTCCGCATAGCGTCGGACAACAACATTGATGTATACGCTGATTCGGTGAGCGAGTTTATTAGCAAGTGCATTGGTGATGTTGTACCCATAGCAACTATTAAAACCTTCCCCAACCAGAAACTGTGGATTGATGGCAGCATTCGCACAAAACTGAAAGCGCCGAACCACTGCTTTTAACCAGGGTAAGGCTACCGGAAACATGACTGAATACAAACAGTGTAGCTATTCCCTCCGCAAGGCAATCAAACAAGCTAACAAGTCAATATACAGACAAAGTAGAGTCACAATTCAACGGCTCAGACACGAGAGGAATGTGGCAGGGTCTACAGTCAATCACGGACTACAAAAAGAAAACCAGCCCCGTCGCGGACCATGACGTCCTGCTCCCAGACAAACTAAACAACTTCTTTGCTCGCTTTGAGGATAATACAGTGCCACCGACATGGCCCGCTACCAAAACCTGCGGGCTCACCTTCACCGCAGCCAACGTGAGGAAAACATTTAAATGTGTTAACCCTCGCAAGGCTGCTGGCCCAGATGGCATCTCTAGCCGTGTCTTTAGAGCATGCGCAGACCAGCTGGCTGGTGTGTTTACGGACATAATCAGTCCCTATCCCAGTCTGCTGTTCCCACATGCTTCAAGAGGGCCACCATTGTTCCTGTTCCCAAGAAAGCTAAGGTACTGAGCTAAATGACTATCGCCCCGTAGCACTCACTTCCGTCATCATGAAGTGCTTTGAGAGACTAGTCAAGGATCATATCACCTCCATCCTGCCAGACACCCTGGACCCGCTCCAATTTGCTTACCGTCCCAATAGGTCCACAGACGACGCAATCACACTAAATACTGCCCTAACCCATCTGGACAAGAGGAATACTTATATAAGAATGCTGTTCATCGACTACAGTTTAGCATTTAACACCATAGTTCCCTCCAAGCTCGTCATTAAGCTCGAGACCCTAGGTCTCGACCCAGCCCTGTGCAACTGGGTCCTGGATTTCCTGACGGGCCAGCCCCAGGTGGTGAGGGTAGGAAACAACATCTCCACCCCGCTGATCCTCAACACTGGGGCCCCACAAGGGTGCGTTCTCAGCCCTCTCCTGTACTCCCTGTTTACCCATGACTGCGTGGCCAAGCACACATCCAACTCAATCATCAAGTTTGCTGACAACACTACAGTGGTGGGCTTGAGGCTGAAGAAATGGCTGACAAAAAAAGGCTGAAGAAATTCAGCTTGTCACCAAAATCACTCAAACTTCTACAGATGCACAATCGAGAGCATCCTGTCGGGCTGTATCACCGCCTGGTACGGCAACTGCTCCGCCCACAACCGTAAGGCTCTCCAGAGGGTAGTGAGGACTGCACAATGCATCACCGGGGGTAAACTACCTGCCCTTCAGGACACCTACACCACCCGATGTCACAGGAAGGCCAAAAAGATCATCAAGGACAACAACCACCCGAGCCACTGCCTGTTCACCCCGCTATCATCCAGAAGGTGAGGTCAGTACAGGTGCATCAAAGCTGGGACCGAGAGACTGAAAAACAGCTTCTACCTCAAGGCCATCAGACTGTTAAACAGCCATCACTAACATTGTTGGCAGCAGCCACTCATACTGACTTAAATCTCTAACCACTTTAAAAATAAGAATTGGATGTAACAAATGTATCACTAGCCACTCTAAACAATTTTGTATATAATGTTTACATATCCGACATTACTCATATCAAATGTATACACTGTACTCTAAACCATCTACTGAATCTTGCCTATGCCGTTCGGCCATCGACTCAAATCTCTAGCCACTTTAATAACTATAATTGGATGAAATAAATGTATCACTAGCCACTTTAAACGATGCCATTTATATAATGTTTACATATCCTACATTACTCATCTCATATGTATTATTTGTACTCCATACCATCTACTGCATCTTGCCTACGCCGATCAGCCATCGCTCATCCATATTTTTATATGTACATACTCGTATTAATTCCTTTACCTTTGTGTGTATAAGGTAGTTGTGAATTTGTTAGATTACTTGTTAGATACTACTGCATGGTCGGAACTAGAAGCTCAACCATTTCGCTACACTCGCATTAACATCTGCTAACCATGTGTATGTGACAAATAAAATTTGATATTCCCAAAAATTAAAGGTGATTGCATCTCCCAAAAAGACTAACAAAGCCTTGACAAAGACCGATTGAGGTCGAAACAGATCAGCTTTTTTAACTAATAAAAAAGCACCTGAATCACAAAAGAATGTTGTTGTTGCTGTCTTTTTGGGAGATAGAAATCACCTTTTCCTTTTTGGATGTATGAGAAAAGCCTCTCTTACCTGTACTGGGCTGTCCTTAAAGAGGGCCTGGACGTACTCAGCAACACGAGGAGCAGCCATCCTCTCAGGATCGGACCCTCCTATGTCGCGGCAAGCCAGCCTGGAGCAAGAGGGAGAGAGAGATGGGGTAGAGGGCGGAAGAGAGAAAGATAGTTTAAAAAAAGGAACCAAAAAAAAAAATAGATTTTTCAGATATAATACACTTAAAAACCTCTCCCCATAAGAGGGATTGCTAAGTTACAGATGAAAATATATGTGTGTGTGACCCACCGTCCACTCTCCAGAGCAGAGGCCAGATCCACCAACTCCTTCCCCTGGGCCTCCTGGTCAACCCACAGCCCCAGAACACACACCTTATACTGGCTAGGCTTCACAGACGCCTCCCTCACTTCCAGAGGCTGGGAGAGAGGGAAAAAGAGATAGAGGGAGAAAAAGAGAGAATAAATGTCAGCACCATATTTGGTGCGAGGGACAATTGATTTTCTAGAGCTCCATATGTGTGCAATTATTTGAATAAGGGTCTTGGGGTTTATGGGCACAGGAGTGCCTGACGAAGTCCTTTGGGACGAAACGTTGCACAATAAAAAAAACTATGGGTGCATTAATCAGTGTACAGGTATCTATTCTTTATGTCATAGGATTGTTCTCACCATGTAGAGGGCGTGCAGGGCACCTAGGGCAGCCACCAGGGTGCTCTTGTCATAGCTGCTATGGCGAGGACAGACCAGAAGGGGACGCTGCATGCCTGCTTTCATGGCCCTGAAGAAACACCCATACAGTATATGGTAATGAATTGGAGAGCTACACAACACAGGCGCGCACATACATATACATACATACATACACATACAGTAACCTCTTGATACCATTTGTGTGTGGTGTTGACTCTGACCTCTTGATGCCATTAACAGCTGCGTCACTGAAGCGTCTGACATCATCGTAGTCCCGGTTAACGGGCCCGGTGGACGCAAACACCAAGCGGTTACCAGGCAACCCCGGAACCTTCAACACCACCACCTCATCTCCCAGACCACAGTCCACCTAGAAAAGACAGGGAGAAAGGAGAGAGATGAGAGGAGGAGGAGGATAAATGAGAGGGGACAAGAAAAAAAGTAAGGCTATATTCATCTATCTATATGTTGTTGTGTGACTCACAGAGCTGTAGTCCAGCAGAGGTGCTTTCAGACATTCCAGCTCCTTGGGCAGCGTGTCATAACTCTGCGCCACCAAGACTATTCCATCATAACTGGAGAGAACACACACAGTTAGATATCTCTCTCTCACACACACACACACACACACACACACACACACACACACACGCACACTTTCCTCAATACTCACTTCTGGCTCTTACAGTCAGTGGTCCACTCGATGGGCTGGACACTATAGACAGTGGTGGAAAAAGTACCCAATTGTCATACTTGAGTGAAATTCACCCAATAAAATACTACGTGAGTAAAAGTCTCAAAGTATTTGGTTATAAATACACTTAAGTATCAAATGTAAACGTAATTGCTAAAATATACTTAAGTACCAAAAGTAAAAATATAAATAATTTCACATTCCTTATATTAAGCAAACCAGAGGGAACAATGTTCTTGTTTTATTATTTTAGGGATAGCCAGGGGACACTCCCAACACTCAGACATTTACAAACAAAGCATGTGTGTTTAGTGAGTCCACCAGACCAGACGCAGTTGGGATGACCTGGGATGTTCTCTTGATTAAGTCTGAACTGGCCTGATAAGCATTCGAAATGTAACTAGTACTTTTGGGTGTCAGGGAAAATGTATGGAGTAAAATTACATTATTTTCATTAGGAATGTAGTGGAGTAAAACTAAAAGTGTTCAAAAATATAAAGTAAAGATCTCCCCAAAAACTACTTAATTAAGTAGTACTTTAAATTATTTGTACTTAAGTACTTTACACTTCTGACTATAGGGAGAAACACATTAAATACAGCTCAATATTATTGGTCTTGAAGGTCCAACTCACAAACCTGGTCCTAGATTTGTATGTGACCTTGTCAACCCCATTGCTGTCATTGTCAAGCCAAACATTGTTAGGCATGATAATGAATGACAGGGAGTTGGAAATCATTATGGTAACCATTGAGCCAGTGTGCACTAACTTAGAATAATACAGTGAGCTGTGTTAACTGCAGAGAAATGGGAGATAATATATTGCTTTGCTTTCCTGTCTGGTATTCTCTGCTGCAGGGTTAGTGATATCAGTGAGATTGTGTCAAAGTCTGTCTTTCAGAGAAACCTTTGGCCTCTAGATAATCTGCAAGACTCGTATACACTTGGACTGTTAAACTCCCTGGTTATCTCTAAAGGCATACATAGTCAAGGGGACATCGCAATACTCTAAAGCAGCCCTTTTGCTTTTACCTGCCCAATTTATCCACAACGCAGAAGGAACAGAGATAACTTTAGACCATTGAGATCCACCTTATGTGGAGTTGCAGACCCATATGAGCCCGACTCAGTACGTATCTAGCCATAGAACGAACCATGCTTTCAGATTGAAATGAGGGGAGTGTTCTAAAGGCCAGTGTTCCCTTTCTCTCACCCTCCCTTTCCTGTAATGTGTGTAGATTCATGCCTTTGGCACAATAACATGTCATGTGGGGAGACTGTTTTTGGAGAAATAACAAGGAACACGATCAAGGGACAGAAAGTGAAATGGCAGATTATATTTTGGGCTATAGGCCAAGACAAACTGGGCTGTAATAAAAAGCTAGTTCGCAGCTACTTGAATGCAAAATTGCAACTATCTTGCTAATCAGACTGTCTGTAAAAACAATACAGTCCTTGCGAACAGATCAAGTGGATTTAAATATGCATGCAATCGTGTTGAACAAAGCCACGGCTCATGAAGTTAATTCAATCATTCATACCCGACAACAATTGATCCTGCACACGTATTTCACAAAGTACATTTTCTGAACGAATCTTTGCACAGAAAACAGATAAATATTTGAATCGGTAGGCTTACCGGGTACACATTGCTGTCCTTCTGACGTCTTGAGCGAAAAAGAAAGCAAGCTGACAGAACGAAGCCTCCCTCCGGTTGATCACCTGATTTATCAATGGCCTTTAAACTTAATCATGGGAATTGTAGTTTATACATTGCCATTACTTATCGTCTTCGTCGCGGAAATGTATGCAGATTATCCATAGAAATTGTTCAGATAATCAATTGTGAGTGTTACTTATGATGCACATGCTAGAGAGCATTGAGCTTTGATCTCACATACTGTGAGCACTGAGTGACAGTATCCAGTAAACTAAACTACAAACACTGACCCAGGAAGTGCACTTCTGTACTGTAGACAAACTAGCAAGGCGAGTTACTGATCTTCGGTCCAAAGTGCAATAATGAGACGATTTACAAGACTTTTGACCTGATTTATATGATATCAGTAAAATTAGCTACTTTTCATTGACTAGATTGTATTAGCAGATTTTGGTTGTGCAACGTAGAGTTTATGTTGCTGGCTGCGTAATGTACACACCTGTTCCACAGGATAGGAACAATGGGTTAATTTGGGATTGGGCACAAGCGTTACAAGTATTGCCTGTTGTGGATTGTTGTGATTGTTAGATATTACTGCACTGTTAGAGCTAGAAAGACAAGCATTTCGCTACATCCGTTTATAACATCTGCCAAATACGTGTGTATGACAAATACAATTTGATTTGACATGCTGCCTGCCATCTGCCCGGTTCAGTCGAAACCGGGATTCATTCATGAAGAGCACACTTCTCCAGCGTGTCAGTGGCCATTGAAGGTGAGCATTTGCCCACTGACGTCGGTTATGATGCCAAACTGCAGTCAGGTCAAGACCCTGGGGAGGACGACAAGTACACAGTTGAGCTTCCCTGAGAAGGTTTCTGACAAGTTTGTGCAGAAATTCTTTGGTTGCGCAAACCCACAGTTTCATCAACTGTCCGGGTGGCTGGTCTCAGACGATACCGCAGGTGAAGAAGCCGGATGTGGAGGCCCTCGGCTGGCATGGTTATACGTGGTCTGTGATTGTGAGGCCGGTTGGACATACTGCCAAATTCTCTAAAACAAAGTTAGAGGTGGCTTATGGTAGAGAAATGCACATTTAATTCTCTGGCAACAGCAGAGGTGGACATTCTTGCAGTTAGCATGCCCCCACAAAACTTGAGACATCTGTGGCATTGTGTTGTGTGACTGCACATTTTAGTGGCGTTTTATGGAGAAATGCTCACTAACAGGAAGGGAAGCAAATTTGTGCACTAAATTTGTGGGAAATAACCTTTTTGTGCTTATGGAACATATCTGGGATCTTTTATTTCAGCTCATGAAACATGGGACCAACACTTTATATGTTGCATTATATTTTTGTTCAGTGCAGTACCGGGTCGAATCCCCCTTTGACTCTAGAACAGACTGAATTCTTCAGGGCATGGATTCGACTTTATATAGCAAGCCACAGTCACATGATTCCCTGTCTGTAGGAGCGAACCATTTTCATGAATGGGGTGGTGTACCTAATAAACTGACAACTGAGTCAATGAGGTTAGATGCAGGTGCAGATAAGAGTCCAGTGTGTGCAGGAATAGCAGCCGCTTACAATGCCCACTGAGGCTGTGTGACAGTGTGGCAGCTGGAAAGGTATTGCTCTGAGTCAGCTGTTGTGGGCAGCTCATCTGCTCTGTATGGAGATGGTGATTTGTCTCCATGATTCAATCAGACATATGTATGACCTTGGAAATATTAAATATCTGGGTCCACTGCAGCTCAATGCTTTACGGTAGATACAAATTCTATATTGGAAATGTTGTCTGGCAGTTACATTATTCCTGGTTAGTCTCACCAACAGACAGTGGCCTCTCCTCGTACACTTACACAAACACAAACACAAGTGTTTACTGTGTCAAACACACCCCAAAGATACACACTTAATCTAAATGCAAAGTGTGAGAGACAGAAAGAGAGAGCTGAAGGCTATTGATTATTCAAGGGCAATAGATGTAAAATTCCCAGCCAGCCTGTCACACGTCCACATCTCCGATTTCAAATGCTGCCATTTGTTCAGACCACCACAAGGTGGCAGTAGTGTGTCATAAGAGGTCTTCTGACATTCAGACAACGGTATCTTATCTCTGACATCTCTTGAAATCTCTTGCTATATTGTTGCCTTACAAGATAACTGATTTGACCTATTTCCATCTGTTAAAATATGTTTCATTCACATATTGTCTTCTACAGTGTGTAAGGGTGAATTATTTGACCTCAACTCTCATCTTCCCATGTTTTTGTTCAATACATCCACTCTTCTCCCAGGTTAAGTATTGATTGCTCTCTCTTTGTTCATGCTCTCCTGGGCTCTGATTCAGCACATCAAGACAGATATAAAATACACTTGTCTAGAACAGCCATGATAGAAATACACTACCTAGAACAAGCATGATAGAAATGCACTGCTTAGAACAGACATGATAGAAATATACTGCCTACAACCAACAAAGTACACTGCTTAGAACAGGCATGCTTGAAATAGGCTACACTGCCTAGAACAGGGTTCCCCAACTGGCAGTCCACCGGTCAAATTTGTCCCACAGGTGGTTTAATTTGGACCCCCAAGTTCTGAACAAAAAAATAAATAAATATATATACACTGCTCAAAAAAATAAAGGGAACACTTAAACAACACAATGTAACTCCAAGTCAATCACACTTCTGTGAAATCAAACTGTCCACTTAGGAAGCAACACTGATTGACAATACATTTCACATGCTGTTGTGCAAATGGAATAGACAACAGGTGGAAATTATAGGCAATTAGCAAGACACCCCCAATAAAGGAGTGGTTCTGCAGGTGGTGACCACAGACCACTTCTCAGTTCCTATGCTTCCTGGCTGATGTTTTGGTCACTTTTGAATGCTGGCGGTGCTTTCACTCTAGTGGTAGCATGAGACGGAGTCTACAACCCACACAAGTGGCTCAGGTAGTGCAGCTCATCCAGGATGGCACATCAATGCGAGCTGTGGCAAGAAGGTTTGCTGTGTCTGTCAGCGTAGTGTCCAGAGCATGGAGGCACTACCAGGAGACAGGCCAGTACATCAGGAGACGTGGAGGAGGCCGTAGGAGGGCAACAACCCAGCAGCAGGACCACTACCTCCGCCTTTGTGCAAGGAGGAACACTGCCAGAGCCCTGCAAAATGACCTCCAGCAGGCCACAAATGTGCATGTGTCTGCTCAAACGGTCAGAAACAGACTCCATGAGGGTGGTATGAGGGCCCAACGTCCACAGGTGGGGTTGTGCTTACAGCCCAACACCGTGCAGGACGTTTGGCATTTGCCAGAGAACACCAAGATTGGCAAATTCGCCACTGGCGCCCTGTGCTCTTCACAGATGAAAGCAGGTTCACACTGAGCACGTGACAGATGTGACAGAGTCTGGAGACGCCGTGGAGAACGTTCTGCTGCCTGCAACATCCTCCAGCATGACCGGTTTGGTGGTGGGTCAGTCATGGTGTGGGGTGGCATTTCTTTGGGGGGCCGCACAGCCCTCCATGTGCTCGCCAGAGGTAGCATGACTGCCATTAGGTACCGAGATGAGATCCTCAGACCCCTTGTGAGACCATATGCTGGTGCGGTTGGCCCTGGGTTCCTCCTAATGCAAGACAATGCTAGACCTCATGTGGCTGGAGTGTGTCAGCAGTTCCTGCAAGAGGAAGGCATTGATGCTAAGGACTGGCCCGCCCGTTCCCCAGACCTGAATCCAATTGAGCACATCTGGGACATCATGTCTCGCTCCATCCACCAACGCCACGTTGCACCACAGACTGTCCAGGAGTTGGCGGATGCTTTAGTCCAGGTCTGGGAGGAGATCCCTCAGAGACCATCCGCCACCTCATCAGGAGCATGCCCAGGCGTTGTAGGAGGTCATTCAGGCACGTGGAGGCCACACACACTACTGAGCCTAATTTTTACTTGTTTTAAGGACATTACATCAAAGTTGGATCAGCCTGTAGTGTGGTTTTCCACTTTAATTTTGAGTGTGACTCCAAATCCAGACCTCCATGGGTTGATAAATTTGATTTCCATTGATAATTTTTGTGTGATTTTGTTGTCAGCACATTCAACTATGTAAAGAAAAAAGTATTTAATAAGATTATTTCATTCATTCAGATCTATGATGTGTTATTTTAGTGTTCCCTTTATTTTTTTGAGCAGTGTGTGTGTGTATATATATATATATATATATATACACACACACACATATACATACACACATATACATACACACAGTGGGGAAAAAAAGTATTTAGTCAGCCACCAATTGTGCAAGTTCTCTCACTTAAAAAGATGAGAGAGGCCTGTAATTTTCATCATAGGTACACTTCAACTATGACAGACAAAATGAGGAAAAAATCCAGAAAATCACATTGTAGGATTTTTATGAATTTATTTGCAAATTATGGTGGAAAATAAGTATTTGGTCAATAACAAAAGTTTATCTCAATACTTTGTTATATACCCTTTGTTGGCAATGACAGAGGTCAAACGTTTTCTGTAAGTCTTCACAAGGTTTTCACACACTGTTGCTGGTATTTTGGCCCATTCCTCCATGCAGATCTCCTCTAGAGCAGTGAGGTTTTGGGGCTGTCGCTGGGCAACACGGACTTTCAACTCCCTCCAAAGATTTTCTATGGGGTTGAGATCTGGAGACTGGCTAGGCCACTCCAGGACCTTGAAATGCTTCTTACGGCCACTCCTTCGCTGTTCGGGCGGTGTGTTTGGGATCATTGTCATGCTGAAAGACCCAGCCACGTTTCATCTTCACTGCCCTTGCTGATGGAAGGAGGTTTTCACTCAAAATCTCACGATACATGGCCCCATTCATTCTTTCCTTTACACGAATCAGTCGTCCTGGTCCCTTTGCAGAAAAACAGCCCCAAAGCATGATGTTTCCACCCCCATGCTTCACAGTAGGTATGGTGTTCTTTGGATGCAACTCAGCATTCTTTGTTCTCCAAACACGAAGAGTTGAGTTTTTACCAAAAAAGTTCTATTTTGGTTTCATCTGACATTCTCCCAATCCTCATCTGGATCATCCAAATGCTCTCTAGCAAACTTCAGACGGGCCTGAACATGTACTGGCTTAAGCAGGGGGACACGTCTGGCACTGCAGGATTTGAGTCCCTGGCGGCGTAGTGTGTTACTGATGGTAGGCTTTGTTACTTTGGTCCCAGCTCTCTGCAGGTCATTCACTAGGTCCCCCCGTGTGGTTCTGGGATTTTTGCTCACCGTTCTTGTGATCATTTTGACCCCACGGGTGAGATCTTGCGTGGAGCCCCAGATCAAGGAAGATTATCAGTGGTCTTGTATGTCTTCCATTTCCTAATAATTGCTCCCACAGTTGATTTCTTCAAACCAAGCTGCTTACCTATTGCAGATTCAGTCTTCCAAACCTGGTGCAGGTCTACAATTTTGTTTCTGGTGTCCTTTGACAGCTCTTTGGTCTTGGCCATAGTGGAGTTTGGAGTGTGACTGTTTGAGGTTGTGGACAGGTGTCTTTTATACTGATAACAAGTTCAAACAGGTGCCAATAATACAGGTAATGAGTGGAGGACAGAGGAGCCTCTTAAAGAAGAAGTTACAGGTCTGTGAGAGCCAGAAATCTTGCTTGTTTATATGTGACCAAATACTTATTTTCCACCATAATTTGCAAATAAATTCATAAAAAATCCTACAATGTGATTTTCTGGATTTTTTTCCCTCATTTTGTCTGTCATAGTTGAAGTGTACCTATGATGAAAATTACAGGCCTCTCTCATCTTTTTAAGTGAGAGAACTTGCACAATTGGTGGCTGACTAAATACTTTTTTCCCCCCACTGTATCTGTTTGATTAGGGTTGGAGTAAAAACCTATACGATGGTAGCTCTCCAGAAATAGGGTTGGAGAGCCCTGGCCTCAGTTATAGACATAACTGGCCTCTGTTATAGATATACACTGCCTAGAACAGGCATGATAGAAATATACTGCCTAGACTTGACAAGACTCAAGAGTTTTCAAATCTAAACTGACCTCTAGTCCATAAACCATTGTTAATTATGTGAACACTTGTGAAACAAACTGAATGGCTGCCCACACATTAGTTTTATAGGGATTGTTCTCAATCATTATGACCCTTATCACTTCTAATGGAGTGTGATGCTTCAGGTTTGTGCGTGCAGAGTAATGATGGATTCAGAAAATAAAAACATTTCTAGGTTTAATAACATGAACGTAACAAAGAGCATCATATATGAAAAAAATCTTGATAGACACTTTCCACTGAGCTATTCTACAATCATTAACACTAGAAACACACATCTTCTCTCAATTTCTCTGGTGTGTCCAAAAATGTGAACTGTTCCAAGCCAAGTCATCACTATACATCTTTGGCCAAAGGCAACGTCTAAACTGAAACAAGACCCTATGTTCCGGTCCATTATAGGCTCATGCAAAGTATTTTACTAAACTGAAACACGCATTGAGATTTAACAAAAAATTGCCTGATGAGGAGAAAAGTAAAATGTAATCTTAATTCCAACGACTTGATCATGCAAACACATGAAAGTCAATAAGAGCAGGCCAAACATTATAGAGCTAGGAGTCAGCAGACTGTTTATAACATAATGGAATATAATTTCTGAACACATAACCTCTGCTGTGAGTTAGGAGAGGGAAATATCTGCTTTAATTATGATTGAATAAGCTTCACTATATAGACTTTACTCTCATTCACTGCTTGGTCTTCTCTTGTGGTGTGTGTGTATTAGTCATAGAGGAACTGGGATACAAAGCTGTGGAGTTTCTGTCTATTGTCTGTCTGTTGGAAGAGTGGACTGACTCCCAGGAACACACATCCTCTCTGCTGATCCTCAACCAGCACCTGGCACACACAAACACTATTTAGATACTCGTGCAAGGACCGGTGAGTCACTGATAAAATGTTAATCACACACACACAGCGACTGTTTCTCACCCCCAGGTCTGTCAGCGTCCTGACTGTCACATGTGCCACCTCCTCTGAGCAGCTCTCTGTGACACACACACACAACAAACCAGTGTTTGTGAAAGGTGAGTCATGTGAGTAACTTCCAGACAAATAAGCTGGTTATTAAAGAGAGGAGTTTTTCATTAGGCAAATGTTTGAAGTATGGGTATTAGCATTCTGTGTGTGTATGTCATTGTGTAATTCCAGTCTCACCATAGTGTCCCCTGTCCCTCTGGGCGGTGTCACACAGGTGGGAGTGTATCTGGCTCAAACAGACAGCCTCTGCAGGGTGAGAGACACACAGCTACTCAGAGGAGTTACACACACACACACACACACACACACACACACACACACACACACACACACACACACACACACACACACACACACACACACACCTGGTAGCGGAGTGTCTAGGAGGTCTAAACCCTCTGTAGCCCAGCACAGGGCCCTCAGGTAGCCAGCCATCAGACTGCACAGGAAGAACAGCAGTTCTGGACACTGGCTGGGCTGGCTCAACTTCAAAGAGAGAAATCGATTTTAGTCACTGAGTTTAGTTGATTAGTAGTTCTGTGTGTGTACCTTGAAGGAGCGTGCATCTCCTTCTTCACAGTCAGAGTGGTCATCTGAAGCACTCCAGGTCAGAGTACCCTGCTTCCTCCAGAAATCACAGATCGGAGTGTCGCTAGGAACCTACACACATACACAATATAAATGACATAAGCCCAATCACTGGGTTGAAATGGTGAAAGTGTGTTGTGAGAGATGTACATGTGTGTGTGATGCACTTTTAACCTCTTCCATCACAAGGATGCCACAGCGCACCAGTGTGTCCACTGCATCCAGAGCAAAGCCATGAGATGACTGACACGGCTATAAAGAAAGAGAGACAGAAAAATGGGGCAAGTCAGAGCTTAGAGCATTATCTGTGCATATTTCGTTGTTACTGGTGGACAGACAGGCAGTTATCAGTCAATATCCCATATACATCACCTACAGGTCAGATATCTACAAGCTATATAGAGAGCTAACAGAGACCGCAAGAAATGGAGTGTAGCACACAATTGGTTTAGAGAGGAGAGACAGAGCGAGAGGTAGGGGGAGAGGAAAAAGAGGGGTGGGGGGGTGAGGAAACAGAGAAAGTGTGAGTCAGATAGAAATAAAAACTGATACAATCAGACAAAGGAGGGAGAGAGAAGGATAGAGGGAGGGAGAGAAAGGCCTAGTATTTATGTCTGATTAAAAGCCTTTGAGGACAGAGAGTTCGAGAGCACACACTCCATACACAATCTCTCTCACTCCCAGAGCTAGATGAATGGCTGTGCTGCTCCATTAAACATTCATTGAATAAGATACACACACACCCAGCCAGTCCAGTGTGTGTGTGACTAGTATAGTATTTCCAGGCACAGTAGGTATGCGTCTGAACTGTGAATGTGTACTATTCACACAGGTATATACATATATATATCCCGGGGGGCATCTTGTGCGTGTACGTACTCACAGGTATATACCCCGGGGGCAGTAAGTGTGTGAGTTGCAAGGCTCTCTCAGTCAGTTCATCCTGACACAGTGCCACGTCAAACTCCATCTCCCCTCTGACCTCGTCACCTTTAATCTCTTCAACCCTGATCCTGCTGCTGCCCCCGCAGCCTGCCACCTCACACAGCATGGCCGACACAGCACACGCTGGACACACGTTATTGTCAATTGTAGGAAAAAGAGTCATAAATAATGCAACTAACCAATGAAGATTGTGAATGTGGTAATGAATTTGCACACACGTACCGCCGACGGCCTCATGGATGAAGGTGTGTGTGAGTATCTGGGAATGGCGGGAAAGAGAGAGAGTGGCGGAGAGAGAGGGGTGGGGAGCGATGAGGGGATCAGACCTGGAAGGGAGGGAGAGAAATGGTTTTGTCATTCCCCCTCACACACACCACACACCACACACCCACACACACCTGTCTTTGGGATGGGCAGCGAGGGTGAGGTGAGGGGTGAGGAGGGTGAGGGAGTGGTAGACCACCCCAACCAGACTCCCCCCAAAGCCCACGTCTCTGTTCCTGAACAAGATCTCCTCCAGCAGCCAGGCTACGTCACGACACAACACAGACAGACACACACCCTGGATGGAGGGAGGGGGTGGAGAGAGAAAATGAGGTGAGCTGAGCAGACGACCTAATGACCAATAAAATGAAAGAACAGCGCTTTGCCCCTTTGAGAGCAGAAAGGCAGCGTCAGCAACTCTAATAACGTCTATACACAGAAACAATAAGCAGCAAAGCAGAACAACACTCCAGTACTTAACCCCCCAACCCCCCCAGGCTGAGTTTATGGTCATAGATGGTATGTGTTCCCTGTGACATCACCACAGGAGAATAGTTCACTCTCTAACACACACACACACACACACACACACACAACACCGTACCTTGCGGTGTTTGTGCAGTAGAAGACAGGAGACCAGGCTAGTGGACATCACAGCCATGCAGGACATAGTGGCTAAAAAGAGGGGAAAACACCAGGTATATTACATGTTTTATAGACTGGAACTGGCATTATAACATGTCAAAGAGACAGAGGGTGTGAGAGATAGGGTGTGTGAGAGAGAGAGAGAGGGGTTGGACAGTGATGTAGTATGTCAAATAAATGATTGAAACTCCACAGCCTAGTACTGTATTGCTGATCTGGTCCTTTCGGATGTACAAGGGGGAATCAAGAAGAGTCTAGAGGTTAGGACTAGGGGTTGATTTAGGACGGCAATAGACTCACAGTAGATGAAGGGCAGGGTGGGGGTGGGGGTGTGTGTGCGCTTATGTATGCATCTGTGTGTGTGTGTGTGTGTGTGTGTGTGCGCCGCGCACAACTCACAGTAGGTGAGGTGCAGGGTGAGGGCGATGCTGAGGTCTCTCTCTGATTGGCAGAGCTCAGGCAAATAACGAGGGGGCAGGATCCATGACATCATCCTCTGGCCAAATATCGCATCAGACCTGGAGGGAGGGCAAGGGAGCGCAAAACAAACATATCAGCCTGAAGACCTTTCACCAAATCAGCTCCTTAAAAACAGGAAATTGTCTCAATTAGCAATGCCAGATAGACAACAAGAAGCATAAAACCTAGAAAGTAGAGACTCCAGGGTGTTTGAGCATCAGTTAGGCACTTTGAATGAGTGCGTTTGTGTGAGTCAGATCCAAAGTGTGTGTGTGTGTGTCTACATCCCACCAGGTCCCAGCTTGGTTTGGCCAGCTCTCCTGTTCACTGCTGTGCATTTACTATTTGAGCTGTGAACCATAGAGACTTTAAACAGACATAATAAACCAAGTAAAGCCAGACAGATTGACTCAACACAAACTCTTTCTCCATCCATCTTCAGTGCCCACCCCCTTTCAACTCTCTCTCCTTCTCCCATCGTCCTCTCTCCTCCTCTGAGTTTCATAAGAAGTGAGGACTGAACAGCAAAGATTGAGAAAATATGTGATGCACGCGCATGCACACACCTGTTGTGTAGAATGGTAGGCAGCAGGAGGTCTTGTAGAGGGCGACCTCCATCCACACGACACCTCCCTGTGTCACACATCTCCTACGCACGCACACACAGCAGAGAGAAAAGTCACACGCGCACACTCAGTCACAACTAGGGCTGTTACGGTGACCGTATTACCGTCACGAGTCATGACGGCAGTCAAATTCCACCTGGGTAATTAGGCTTCTCCAAGCTCTGATGCTGGTGATGATCATTAGTAGCCCACCAAACTTGCTAACTGCCTGGTACTCGGCACTTCACTGTCCCTCTAATCACTCTGACATCAATGCAAATGTAATCAAAAATCTAAATCAAACACTTGACGAGAGCCAATGAGCTCATGTTGTGCAACATTTCTATAGGCTATGCAATTGCGCAAGAAAACAGATTGATGGCCTTTATTAAAAAGAGGATCCCATCAGCTTTCTACAGGCTTACAATATTTATTTCTCAACTTCCCTAATATTTAGCACATTGCTTCTCTTCACAACAGGAGTTAAGCCTACCTGACTGGCGTGAAAATGAACCACGGGAAAAGTGTCCTCCATTTGCTATTTAAGTGCATAGAGTGCTTCCCCGTTTCAAGACAGGTGGATGATAATGGTCCATTCTAAATCAAAAAATAATTCCACATATATATTATTTAAAATATGTAAAGACAAGATTAAATCAAGAATAGTGTGATGGGTGACAATATTATATGATATATTATCACTTGTGAATGATGCCCAGGTTAAGGCAAACAGCGCATGCTTTTTTTGCGACTTTTAAAAAATCATGTTTTGATGTTTGTATCACAACTAAAGTGGCCAAATAACTTCTTAAAATTAAGCACATTAATCCACTTTACAACAGGTGTAGGAGCCTAACTGGCAAACATATGCAGTGCGTGAGTTTCAAGTTTGGGGGAAGATCATTTTCACCATAATAATTCACCTTTATAATAAAAGCATTTAATGCATAATCGCATCTGTGGTCACTTTTAAAAATGGTGTTTTCCTGCTAATGGAACATTTGCGCTTATAGCCTACAGCCGTTTGCCCATTGCTGCACTTATAATGTGAAGAAATAACTTAGTTTATCAACATTTTAAGCTAAACGTTTGAATCTGTTTCGACAGGCTCATTGCTTAACTACTTAGGGAGCAGTGGGGGGCTAGCGCCCCACTCCCGACACTACCCGGTGAAATGTGTTGCATAGTCATCAAAAGCTCTGATTCTTGGCAATATCACAGCGTTGTCAGATTTCAAAAAGGCTTTACGGTGAAAGCACAACATTGATTGTTTGAGGATAGCCCCTCTCATATTTGATGCATTAGCATAAATCCATAACCCACGCGGGTCTCAAAAAACACATAAAATCGCTAATATAAAATCCCTTACCTTTGATGATCTTCTGTTGAGGATAGTCCGAAGTGTCCAAGCAAGACAATTCATGCTTCTTTTGTTAGAAAAAGTCATTGTTTATGTCCATAAATCTCAGTTTGGTTGGCGCGTTATGTTTATAAAATACAGCGTCCACTTGCCCATTGAACCGTGAAGAGAACGCGTTCAACCTCTACACTTGTCCAAGAACAATCAAACATCATTGATAATATATCCTTAGGAACACTTATGTATATTTACTATAATATTTCAACCGGATTATAAACTGGACGATAGGAAAGGAAAAAACCACAGCGCGCGCGAGCCCGTGAACGCGCCTCCTCTTCTGTTTACATCCTGTGACTAGTTCGAAATTCTTCTTCTATTACCATCCAGAGCAACCGAACATCACCAAACACAGTCTAGAGACTGTTGACATCCAGTGGAAGCAATAGGTACTGCAGATATGGCTGTCTTACTCCCAGATATGGCTGTTTTCAATAGGGAGGGGTTCAAAATGAGGCAATGTGTCAAAAACCCTTTTTTCCTGGACAGAAATTCCTTGGGTTTTCGCCTGCTATATCAGTTCTGTTATACTCACAGACAATATGTTAACTGTTTTAGAAACTTCAGTGTTTCCTATCCAATAGTGCTAATTATGTGCATATCCTATGTTTCTGGGCCTGAGTGGCAGGCCTTTTACTTTGGGCACGCCAGACTCTCCAAAACCGACACCTCAGCTGCCGCTCCCTAACAGCTTTTTTGATGCTAGTGGTTGTATTAATTTGGGATCTATGGCATTCCACAACTGTCCCGGGCTATGTTTGGAATATTTATTTCTCGCACAGAATAGGTCAACTTTTGTACTATGGGGATAGTATATTGACATAGACTAGTGCTTTTGCTGTTTGTTAGGCCTACTCATCTTGTTGGTTGACAAAAAGTAAATGTGGACAGTTCTTCCAATATGCGCCTCGTAATTAGATAAGGACGCGCACAGTCGCGTCACCAATGTGTCTGTCTTCACTTGTAACCTGTGAGGAAGACATGTGCCACGTGACTGAGAGCCATACGAGTGAGATGCTTCGGCACGCAGCCGGGAGAAGGGAATTATAATTATTATATTCAGCCCAAGGGCACAACGGCCACAGAAGGCATGGATTTTTTTTGTGGGCATTATGGCCACACAAAGGGGATGCAGCCAGGAAATGTGAAGCATTATCAAGTGCTTGTCAAATTGTGAATGAGAGACTGATGAAGTGTGTACAGCCTGCGCAAAAAATTTAAACTAAGCTCATGCCTTTTTTCAAATCATCATTAGAGTCGCACCATGCAGGCTTAGAAGGTATAAACATTGTCATGATGTTGCCCTGTTGGGTGAGGTTTATGACCCCCATAAATACCTTTCCCCTTTTCTCTCCACTCTACAGAATGGACTCTTGGAAAGCCCTTTGTTAACATAGAGAGAGTATGGCAACATCAAAAGGTTGGGGAATGGAACAATATTTCCCTTTCTCAACCAGTTGAAAGTGTCCGTTGGTACTTAAATGTGTTTTATGTTAATTAACGGTCAATTACCGTGAGACTGGCAGTTATTTGCTTGACAATCACCAGCTGACTAAATTTCATGACCGCCACAGCCCTAGTCACAACTAGACTTAAAAAATACTAAGACATCAGTGTTTCATAATCCCTGTCTGTTGGAGAGTTAGTTTTAAGCTAAGCAGCTCAGTCCTCCATGAAGGAACAACAATAGCATACCAATCAGTTCCTGGTCCAAACATACCTTCAGAGAGAAGGGCTGGGCGAAGTGGATCCTCACACTACTTCTCTGTCGGTTGCCGCACAGGAAGGAGAACACACACCTCAGAGCAGACAGCAGACCAACCTGGGGGATATGGAAACACACACGTTATGTTATCCTCATGGGGACCTACAATGAATTTCCATTCAAATTCCTATTTTCCCTAATTCTAACCCCTACCATAAACCTCACCTGTAACCCTAGCCCTAATAGTAACCCTAACCCCTAAGCTTAAAATAGCCTTTGTCCTCAAGGGGATGTGGGAAATTCTATGGATACTGGAGGGAACGATTAGTTAGAGAAGAATGGAAGTACAGATACAATAGAAGTATAGAATACATGCACATAAGCACACACAGATGAGTTATGATGATACCATAATGGGGCTCTCCCATTAAGAGGAAGATTAGGGGAGCAATAACAATAATGAGCATGGGAAGCTTAAGATGAATGTGTGTGTGTGTTATACTGTATATACAGGTAAATGTCAAAATAATGGGAACACTCAAATAAATGAGGGATACAAAGTATATTGAAAGCATGTGCTTCCACACAGGTGTGGTTCTTGAGTTAATTCAGCATCCCATCAAGCTTAGGGTCATGTAGAAAAATGCTGGGCAGGCCATTATTTTGGCTACCATGGCTATGCCCCAATAGGATGACAATGCCCCAATCCACAGGGCACGAATGGTCACTGAATGGTTTGATGTGCATGAAAATTATGTAAATCACATGCCATGTCTGTCTCAGTCACCAGATCTCAACCCAATTGAACACTTATGGGAGATTCTGGAGCGGTGCCTGAGACAGCGTTTTCCACTATTATCAACAAAACATCCCTCCAACAGAGTTCCAGACACATATATACAGTGCCTTCGGAAAGTATTTAGACCCCTTGACTTTTTTCATATTTTGTTACGTTACAGCCTTATTCTAAAATTGATTGAATAGAAATCCTCAGCAATCTACACAGAATACCCCATAATGACAAAGCGAAAACAGGTTAAGAAATCGTGTCCAATGTAAATAAAAAAATAAAAACTGAAAAACCTAATTTACATAAGTAGTCAGACCCTTTGCTATGAGACTCAAATTGAGCTCAGGTGCATCCTGTTTCCATTGATCCTCCTTGAGATGTTTCTACAACTTGGAGTCCACCTGTGGTAAATGCAATTGATTGGACATGATTTTAAAAAAGGCACACACCTGTCTATATAAGGTTGCCAGTGCATGTCAGAGCAAAAACCAAGCCATGAGGTCGAAGGAATTGTCCGTAGAGCCCTGGGACAGGATTGTGTTGAGGCACAGATCTGGGGAAGGGTACCAAAAAAAATGGCTGCAGCATTGAATGTCCCCAAGAACACAGTGGCTTCTATCATTCTTAAATGGAAGAAGTTTGGAACCACCAAAACTCTTCCTAGATCAAACTGAGCAATCGGGGAAGAAGGGCCTTGGTCAGGGAGGTGACCAAGAACCCAATGATCACTCTGACAGAGCTCTAGACTTCCTCTGTGGAGATGGGAGAACCTTCCAGAAGGACAACCATCTCTGCAGCATTCCATCAATCAGGTCTTTATGGTAGAGTGGCCAGACAGAAGAATCTCCTTAGTAAAAGGCACATGACAGCCCACTTGGAGTTTGCCAAAAGGCACCTAAAGGACTCTCAGACCATGAGAAACAAGATTCTCTGGTCTGATGAAACCAAGATTTAACTCTTTGGCCTGAATGTCAAGAGTCACGTCTGGAGGAAACCTGGTACCATTGCTACGGTGATGCATGGTGGTGGCAGTATCATGTTGTGGGGATGTTTTTCAGCGCCAGGGACGTGCCAAGATGTGCCAAGCTTGTAGTATCATACCCAAGAAGACACGATGCTGTCATCTTTGCTTCAACAAAGTACTGAGTAAAGGGTCTGAATACTTATGTAAATGTGATCAGTTTTTTTCATAAATTAGCAACAATTTAAAAAAAATGGTTTTTCTTTGTCATTATGGAGTATTGTGGGCCGATTGATGATAATATATATATACTTTTTTTTAGAATAAGACTAATGTAACAAAATGTGGAAAAAGTCAAGGGGTCAGAATACTTTCCAAGGTGCATTGAAGCTGTTCTGGCTTGTGGTAGCCCAATGCCTTATTAACACACTTTATGTTGGTGCTTCCTTTATTTTGGCAGTTACCTGTAGGCTATACACTGAGTGTAAAAAACATTAGGAACACCTGCTCTTTCCATGACAGACTGACCAGGTGAATCCAGGTCACCTGTTAAATCCACTTCAATCAGTGTAGATGAAGGGGAGGTGACAGGTTAAAGAAGGATTTTTAAGTGTTGAGACAATTGAGACATGGATTGTGTATGTGTGCCATTCAGAGGGTGAATGGGAAAGACAAAAGATTCAAGTGGCTTTGAACAGGGTATGGTAGTAGGTGCCAGACACACTGGTTTCAGCGTGTCAAGAACTGCAACGCTGCTGGGTTTATCATGCTCAACAGTTTCCTGTGGGAAGCATTGGAGTCAACATGGGCCAGCATCCCTGTGGAATGCGTTTGACACTGTAGAGTCCATGCCCCAATTGAAGCTTTTCAGAGGGCAAAAGGGGGTGCAACTCAATATTCGGTAGGTGTTCCTAACGTTTTGTACACAGTGTATACTGTACCGGTGTGCTGGTGTTGGGCACACAGTCATAGGAGATGCCCACTGGAACCAGGTGGACGTCAGGCACCGCTCCTTCTCTCACAGACAGTCTGATGCGTGCCAACCATTGCCCTCCTCGCCAACTCTCTCCTGACACACACACACTCAGTACCTGGCCTTCACACAGCAATTCACCAACCAACTACAGACACAAAGAGAGAGAGAGAGGGGGTGGGGGGCAGTTGGAGAAAAACATGCTTTGGAATGCAAGAATCTAAAATTACCCACCACAATGTAATGACAACCTCCGATAAGAGGGGTGGGGGACCAGAGAAGGAGAAGAGAGGATAGAGAAGATAGTTATTGTCAGCACGTCATTTCCGGTCACAACTAGTAGACTTGTTTACGTGTTGCTGTGCGTTTTGTTGCTAACCTAACTTTGCTACCTGCATACTTTACGGTTTTTACTTTTTAATAACCGTTTAGATTTTTTGTTTTTCCATTGCTCTACTAACATTAACATGATGCCTTCTAATTGCAGTCGCTGTATTCATAATGTACAGGAGAACAATCGCCTTATGGCGAGGATAGCTGTGCTGCAAGCCCAGCTTCAGACGCAATCGTTAAGCAGCATTAAGTTAAGTTAGCAAAGGATGAAACAGCGACTGTGCCACCAGTAAGTACAGATAGTAGCGGTTCGCCGTAAAGCCTTTTTTAAATCTGTCAACGCTGTTTGATTAACAAGATTCTAAGCTTTTGAATGGTGTGCAACACTTGTATTTTCATGAATGTTTAAAATTAGTATTTTTGTAATTTGAATTTGTCGCTCTGCATTTCACCGGATGTTGTTGCATGTGGGACGTGACCGTCCCCCCTAGCCCTAAGAAGTTAAGCAGCGAGTCGAAGTCAGAGGCCGAGCCTTCTCTGGTCTCTACTTCTCCCGTTACAGGGTCTGAGACGCCGGAGCCTCCCACCATTAGCTCTGACAAATTGAAAACTAGTCACTGGTGACTCCATTACCCGCAGTATTAGACTTAAAACGAATCATCCAGCGATCATACACCTGTTCACCAGGGGGCAGTGCTACCAAAGTTAAGGCTAATCTGAAAATGGTGCTGGCTAAAGCCAAAACTGGTGATTGTAGAGAGTATAGGGATATTGTTATCCACGTCAGCACCAACGAAACAGTCAGAGGTCACCAAGCGCAACATAGCTTCAGTGTGTAAATCAGCTAGAAAGATGTGTCGGCATCGAGTAATTGTCTCTGGCCCCCTCCCAGTTAGGGGGAGTGATGAGCGCTACAGCAGTCTCACAACTCAATCGCTGGTTTAAAACTGTTTTCTGCCCGACCCAAAAGATAGAATTTGTAGACAACTGGCCCTCTTTCTGGGACTCACCCACAAACAGGACCAAGCCTGGCCTGTTGAGGAGTGACGGACTCCATCCTAGCTGGAGGGGTGCTCTCATCTTATCTACGAACATAGACGGGGCTCTAAATCCCCTAGCTCCAAAATGAGATAGGGTGCAGGCCAGGCAGCAGGCTGTTAGCCAGCCTGCCAGCTTAGTGGAGTCTGCCACTAGCACAGTCAGTGTAGTCAGCTCAGCTATCTCCATTGAGACCGTGTCTGTGCCTTGATCTAGGTTGAGCCTTACCAATCTCACTGGAATAAAGACCTCCTCCATTCCTTCTCATTATTGAAAGAGATTGTGATATCTCACATCTCAAAATAGGGTTACTTAATGTTAGATCCCTCACTTCCAAGGCAGTTATAGTCAATTAACTAATCACTGATCATAATCTTGAAGTGATTGGCCTGACAAACATGGCTCAAGCCTGATGAATTTACTGTGTTAAATGAGGCCTCTCCTCCTGGTTACACTAGTAACCATATCTCCCACGCATCCTGCAAAGGGCGGAGGTGTTGCTAACATTTATGACAGCAAATTTCAATTTACAAAAAACAATGATTGCGTTTTCGTCTTTTGAGCTTCTAGTCATGACATCTATGCAGCCTACTCAATCACTTTTTATAACTACTGTTTATACAGGCCTCCTGAGCCGTATACAGCGTTCCTCACTGAGCTCCCTGAATTCCTATCGGACCTTGTAGTCATGGCAGATAATATAAAAAAAATTGGTGACTTTAATATTCACATGGAAAAGTCCACAGACCCACTCCAAAAGGATTTCGGAGCCATCGACTCAGTGGGCTTTGTCCAACATGTCTCCGGACCTACTCACTGCCACAGTCATACTCTGGACCTAGTTTTGTCCCGTGGAATAAATGTTGTGGATCTTAATGTTTTTCCTCATAATCCAGGACTATTGGGCCACCATTTTATTACGTTTGCAATCGCGACAAATAATCTGCTCAGATCCCAACCAAGGATCATCAAAAGTCTTGCTATAAATTCTCGGACAACCCAAAGATTCCTAGATGCCCTTCTAGACTCCCTCCGCCTACCCAAGGATGTCAGAGTACAAAAATCAGTTAACCACCTAACTGAGGAATTCAATTTAACCTTTCGTAATACCCTAGATGCAGTTGCACCCCTAAAAACAAAAAACATTTGCCATAAGAAACTAGCTCCCGGGTATAGAGAAAATACCCGAGCTCTGAAGCAAGCTTCCAGAATATTGGAACGGAAATGGCGTTACACCAAACTGGAAGTCTTCCGACTAGCTTTGAAAGACAGTATCGAAGAGCCCTCACTGCTGCTCGATCATCCAATTTTTCCAACTTAATTGAGGAAAATAAGAACAATACAACATTTTTGATACTGTCGCAAAGCTAACTAAAAATCAGCATTCCCAAAGAGAGGATGGCTTTCACTTCAGCAGTGATACATTCATGAACTTCTTTGAGGAAAAGATCATGATCATTAGAAAGCAAATTACGGACTCTTCTTTAAATCTGCGTATTCCTCCAAAGCTCAGTTGTCCTGAGTCTGCACAACTCTGCCAGGGAGACACTCAAGTTTTTTAGTACTATATCTCTTGACACAGATGAAAATAATCATGGCCTCTAAACCTTCAAGCTGCATACTGGACCCTATTCCAACTAAACTACTGAACGAGCTGCTTCCTGTGCTTGGCACTCATATGTTGAACATAATAAACGTCTCTCTATCCACCGGGTGTACCAAAGTCACTAAAAGTGGCAGTAATAAAGCCTCTCTTGAAAAAACCAAACCTTGACCCAGAAATTATTTAAAAAAAACTAAATCTCCCATTCCTCTCAAAGATTTTAGAAAAAGCTGTTGCGCAGCAACTCACTGCCTTCCTGAAGACAAACAATGTATACGAAACGCTTTAGTCTGGTTTTAGACCCCATCATAGCACTGAGACTGCACTTGTGAAGGTGGTAAATTACCTTTTAACGTCCTCAGACCAAGGCTTTGCATCTGTCCTCGTGCTCCTAGACCTTAGTGCTGCTTTTGATACCATCGATCACCATATTGTTTTGGAGAGATTGGAAACCCAAATTGGTCTACACGGACAAGTTCTGGCCTGGTTTAGATCTTATCTGTCGGAAAGATATCAGTTTGTCTCGGTGGATGGTTTGTCCTCTGACAAATCAATTGTACATTTCGGTGTTCCTCAAGGCTCCGTTTTAGGACGACTATTGTTTTCACTATATATTTTACCTCTTGGTGATGGAAACATAATGTTAACTTTCACTGCTATGCGGATGACACACAGCTGTACATTTCGATGAAACATAGTGAAGTCCCAAAATTGCCCTCCTTGGAAGCCTGTTTCAGACATAAGGAAGTGGATGGCAGCAAATGTTCTACTTTTAAACTCAGACAAAACAGAGATGCTTGTTCTAGGTCCCAAGAAACAAAGAGATGTTCTGTTGAATCTGACAATTAATCTTGATAGTTGTACAGTCGTATCAAATAAAACTGTGAAGGACCTCGGCGTTACTCTGGACCCTGATCTCTCTTTTGACGAACATATCAAGTTTCAAGGACAGATATTTTCCATCTACGTAACATTGCAAAAATCAGAAACTTTGTCCAAAAATGATGCAGAAAATTCATCCATGCTTTTGTCATTTCTAGGTTAGACTACTGCAATGCTTTACTTTCCGGCTACCCGGATAAAGCACAAAATAAACTTCAGTTAGTGCTAAACACGGCTGCTAGAATCTTGACTAGAACCCCCCAAAAATGTATCATATTACTCCAGTGCTAGCCTCTCTACACTGGCTTCCTGTTAAGGCAAGGGCTGATTTCAAGATCGCTTTGTGCGTCGCTTTTGTGGGATGAGTCACTGACGTGATCTTCCTGTCCAGGTTGGCGTCCCCCCTTGGGTTGTGCCATGGCGTCGATCTTTGTGGGCTATACTCAGCCTTGTCTCAGGATGGTAAGTTGGTGGTTGGAGATATCCCTCCAGTGGTGTGGGGGCTGTGCTTTGGCAGAGTGGGTGGGGTTATATCCTGCCTGTTAGGCCCTGTCCGGGGGGTATTGTCTGACGGGGCCACAGTGTCTCCCAACCCCTCCTGTCTCAACCTCCAGTATTTATGCTGCAGTAGTTTGAGTCGGGGGGCTAGGGTCAGTCTGTTATATCTCTCGCTCTCTCGACCCGAGCCCTAGGACCATTCCTTATGACTACCTGGCCTGAGGACTCCTTGCTGTCCCCAGCCTACCTGGCAGTGCTGCTGCTCCAGTTTCAACTGTTCTGCCTGCGGCTATGGAACCCTGACCTGTTCACCAGACATGCTACCTGTCTCAGACCTGCTGTTTTCAACTCTCTAGAGACAGCAGGAGTGCTAGAGATACTCTGAATGATTGGCTATGAAAAGCCAACTGACATTTACTCCTGAGGTGCTGACCTGTTCCACCCTCGACAACCACAGTGATTATAATTATTTGACCCTGCTGGTCATCTATGAACATTTTAAAATCTTGGCCATGTTCGGTTATAATCTCCACCCGGCACAGCCAGAAGAGGACTGGCCACCCCCTCATAACCTGGTTCCTCTCTAGGTTTCTTCCTAGGTTCTGGCCTTTCTAGGGAGTTTTTCCTAGCCACCGTGCTTCTACACCTGCATTGCTTGCTGTTTGGGGTTTTAGGCTGGGTTTCTGTACAGCACTCTGACATCAGCTGATGTAAGAAGGGCTTTATAAATAAATTTGATTGATAAATAGGAGACCTAGGAGTGGTGAATAGTCGATACCTCCAGTCCAAAGTATCTGTCCCTACTGAGAGGTTGAAAAGGCAAGGATGATAAGGAAAGAGGGGATGATGAACAGAGAAAGAAAGTGAGGGGGGGTGTATAGCAGGACAGACAAGTGGATTATGAATGTGTGAGAGATATATATACACACACACACATAAATATACATACAGTCGTGGTTTTGAGAATGACACAAATATTAATTTCCACAAAGTTTGCTGCTTCAGTGTCTTTAGATATTTTTGTCAGATGTTACTATGGAATACTGAAGTATAATTACAAGCATTTCATAAGTGTCAAAGGCTTTTATTGACAATTACATGAAGTTGATGCAAATAATCAATATTTGCACTGTTGACCCTTCTTTTTCAAGACCTCTGGAATCCACCCTGGCATGCTGTCAATTAACTTCTGGGCCACATCCTGACTGATGGCAGCCCATTCTTGCATAATCAATGCTTGGAGTTTGTCAGAATTTGTGGGTTTTTATTTGTCCACCCGCCTCTTGAGGATTGACTACAAGTTCTCAATGGGATTAAAGTCTGGGGAGTTTCCTGGCCATGGACCCAACATATCAATGTTTTGTTCCCAGAGCCACTTAGTTGGCAAGGTGCTCCATCATGCTGGAAAAGGCATTGTTCGTCACCAAACTTTTCCTGAATGGTTGGGAGAAGTTGCTCTTGGAGGATGTGTTGGTACCATTCTTTATTCATGGCTGTGTTCTTAGGCAAAATTGTGTGAGTGAGCCCACTCCCTTGGCTGAGAAGCAACACCACACATGAATGGTCTCAGGATGCTTTACTGTTGGCATGACACAGGACTGATGGTAGCGCTCACCTTGTCTTCTCCGGACAAGCTTTTTTCCGGAAGCCCCAAACAAACTGAAAGGGGATTCATCAGAGAAAATAACTTTACCCCAGTCCTCAGCAGTCCAATCCATGTACCTTTTGCAGAATATCAGTCTGTCCCTGATGTTTTTCCTGGAGAGAAGTGGCTTCTTTGCTGCCCTTCTTGACACCAGGCCATCCTCCAAAAGTCTTCACCTCACTGTGCGTGCAGATGCACTCACACCTGCCTGCTGCCATTCCTGAGCAAGCGCTGTACTGGTGGTTCCCCGATCCCGCAGCTGAATCAACTTTAGGAGAAGGTCCTGGTGCTTGCTGGACTTTCTTGGGCGCCCTGAAGCCTTCTTCACAACAATTGAACCTCTCTCCTTGAAGTTCTTGATTATCCGATAAATGGTTGATTTAGGTGCAGACTTACTGGTAGCAATATCCTTGCCTGTGAAGCCCTTTTTGTGCAAAGTAATGATGACGGCACGTGTTTCCTTGCAGGTAACCACGGTTGACAGGGGAAGAACAATGATTCCAAGCACCACCCTCCTTTTGAAGCTTCCAGTCTGTTATTCGAACTCAATCAGCATGACAGAGTGATCTCCAGCCTTGTCAACACTCACACCTGTGTTAACGAGAGAATCACTGACATGATGTCATCTGGTCCTTTTGTGGCAGGGCTGAAATGCAGTGGAAATGTTTTTGGGGGATTCAGTTCATTTGCATGGCAAAGAGGGACTTTGCAATTAATTGCAATTCATCTGATCACTCTTCATGACATTCTGGAGTATATGCAAATTGCCATCATACAAACTGAGGTAGCAGACTTCGTGAAAATTTATATTTGTGTCATTCTCAAAACTTTTGGCCACGACTGTATGTATGTATGTATACACACATACATACATATACACACATTGTGTGTATATATACATACATACACACACACACACACACACACACACACACACACACACACACACACACACACACACACACACACACACACACACACACACACACACACACACACACACACACACACACACACACACACAGTTGAAGTTGGAAGTTTACATACACCTTAGCCAAATACATTTAACTTGTTAGGGAGTGGCAGCTGAGGGGTCGGTTTTGGAGAGCCTGGCGTGCCCAAAGTAAAATGCCTCCCATTCAGGCCCAGACAATAGGATATGCACATATTTAGTACCATTGGATAGGAAACACTCTGAATGTTCCAAAAGTGTTAACCATTTGTCTGTGAGTGAAACAGAACGCATATGGCAGGCGAAACCCCGAGGAATTTCTGTCCTGGAAAAAGTGATTTTGACACATTGCTCATTTGGAACCCCTCCCTCATGAAAATGACCATATAAGGGCATATGAATGCAGTACCCATCGCTTCCTTTAGATGTCAACAGTCTCGAGACAGTGTACATTTTCAATTTGGATGCTTTAGACCAGAGAATAAGAGCAAACCAGGAAGTGTACTTTTTATGTCAACAGTACCCAGTGCTTGCGTTCCCGACAAAGGCGCGCAGTGTCTTTTTACCGTCTTTATCGATCAGTTTATATTCCGGTTGATTTATAATAGTAAATAGACGTAAAAGTGTTCCTAAGGATACATTTAAAACTATGTTTGATTGTTCTTGGACAAGTTTATAGGTATAAGATGAACGAGTTTTGCGCCACGTTTCAATGGAGGAGTGGAAGCTGTCGTTTCTGATTATAACGCTTGAACCAAATGGAGATTTATGGATAAAATACATTACTTTTTCTAACAAAAGAACCATGGATTGTCTTCGTTGAACACTTAGGATGACCTCAGCAGAAGTTCTTCAACAGGTAATTGATTTGTTTTCGCTGTGAAATGTGTTGTGTGTGCCGTGATGGCTAATCGATTCATGGCTATGGGAAAAATATGTGAGGTGCTACCCTCAAACAATCAAATGTGCTGCTTAAGTAAAGCCTTTTGAAATCTGACAACGCTGTGATATTGCCAAGAAACAGAGCTTTTGATGAGTATGGAACACTTGTATATTGGTGGATGTTTAATAATTCAACTTTTGGATTTTGAATTTGGCGCCTTACATTTCACCTGGTAGTGTCGGGATTGGGGCGCTAGCGCCCCAGCAATCCCTGAGAGGTTAAACAATTCCTGACATTTAATCTGAGTAAAAATCCCTGTCTTAGGTCAGTTAGGATCACCACTTTATTTTAAGAATGTGAAATGTCAGAATAATAGTAGAGAGAATTATTTATTTCAGTTTTTAGTTCTTTCATCACATTCCCAGTGGGTCAGAAGTTTACATACACTCAATTTGTATTTTGTAGCATTGCCTTTAAATTGTTTAACTTGGGTCAAACATTTTGGGTAGCCTTCCACAAGCTTCCCACAATAAGTTGGGTGAATTTTGGCCCATACATCCTGACAGAGCTGGTTTAACTGAGTCAGGTTTGTAGGCCTCCTTGCTCGAACACGCTTTTTCAGTTCTGCCCACAAAATGTTCCATGGGATTGAGGTCAGGGCTTTGTAATGGCTACTTTTTCCTCCAAACATAACGATGGTCATTATGGCCAAAGAGTTCTATTTTTGTTTCATCAGACCAGAGGACATTTCTCCAAAAAGTACAATCTTTGTCCCGATGTGCAGTTGCAAACCGTAGTCTGGCTTTTTTAATGGCGGTTTTGGAGCAATGGCTTCTTCCTTGCTGAGTGACCTTTCAGGTTATGTCGATATTGGACTTTTACTGTGGATATAGATACTTTTGTACCCATTTCCTCCAGCATCTTCACAAGGTCCTTTGCTGTTGTTCTGGGATTGTCCTAGAAACCGCACCAAAGTACGTTCATCTCTAGGAGACAGAATGCGTCTCCTTCCTGAGAAGTATGACGGCTGCGTGGTCCCACACTTGCGTACTATTGTTTGTACAGTTGAACGTGGTACCTTCAGGCATTTGGAAATTGCTCCCAAGGATGAACCAGACTTGAGGAGTCCTACAATTGTTTTTCTGAGGTCTTGGCTGATTTCTTTAGATTTTCCCATGATGTCAAGCAAAGAGGCACTGAGTTTGAAGGTAGGCCTTGAAATAAATCCACAGGTACGCCTCCAATTGACTCAAATTATGTCAATTAGCCTATCAGTAGCTTCTAAAGCCATGACATCATTTTCTGGAATTTTCTAAGCTTTATATAGACAGATTCTCAGACAGAGTAAATTCAATTACTATTGACAAGCAGAAGAGCAGCCCTGTGAAATGAACTCAATAAACTAGCAGGTCTATTAGCAATGATGCACAGCCAATAGAAACACACACACAGCTGCCTCCCTCCCTTTTTCCCTTACTTCCTCCTCCTCTCTCCTCTCCAGCCAACACAGACGCCACAGATTCTCTAGTGAGATTCACACTTGCTGTTAATGGGAATAGAACCAGAGCTGGAGTGGGATGGAGACGGGGCTGGAGCTGGGGCATGGAGCTGGAGTGGGATGGAGACGGGGCTGGAGTGGAATGGAGACGGGGCTGGAGCTGGGGCATGGAGCTGGAGTATGGGATCAGATGGGGCTGACAGTGGGGGATGGAGCTGGAGTGTGGGATCAGATGGGGCTGACAGTGGGGGATGGAGCTGGAGTGTGGGATGGAGATGGGGCTGACAGTGGGGGATGGAGCTGGAGTGTGGGATGGAGATGGGGCTGACAGTGGGGAATGGGGCTAAGATGGGGCTGACAGTGAGGGATGGAGCTGGAGTGGGGGATGAAAATGGGGCTGACAGTGGGGGATGGAGCCGGGGTGTGGGATGGAGCCGGGGTGTGGGATGGAGATGAGATGGGAACAGGCTGGGTTTGGATTGAAGTTCTGCCATCAGCATGCCAAGGAGTGCAATAAAGATGGCGCGTGTGTGTTTGTTTAACTTAAATTCCATTTCTCCCCTTCCCCTAAAGTACGAAGGTCTCTCGAATCCACTTGTTGATGGAGACAGACTTACGGAGGTCATGACTGATGAGTAGAGGTTGTCGGTCTCTGCTTCCTGTTCTGTGATTGGATCCGGTGGGAGGAGGACCATGCCAAGTCTCTGCAGGACTGACCTATAGGAACAGGTTATATCAGTCAGGTGACAGGAAAAGAGTAGAGCAGCCATACCAGGCCGTCTTTTTGTCAATCACTGACTGTCTGTGTGTGTCTGTGCGCGCGCGTACCTGAACCAGTTGTTGTGTATCTGTAGGTGACAGAGTGTGTAGGGCACTCTCAGGTTGTGACAGAAGAGAACCAGGGGGATGAGAGCATAGTCCACAATACTCTGAGGCACACACACATACACCAGTGAAGCACCCTGAAGAACAAAACACATTACACATTCATTCCACCAATCGCCCTTCTACACACACACCTACATATCTTCTTACACTCTAATCAAATGTCTCTGTGTGTGTGTGTGTGTGTTCGCGCCTAGGGGGCCCCAACGTTTCCTGGGGGGATGCAACCTTAATTTGAGGGGTAAAATATCCATTATCATCATCATCCTTAAATAGCCTATAGGTATACCTAAAATATGTCATGAGTCTTGTTAAAATATGTAGAATTGCAGTAAATTAACTTCAAAACAACATTTTATTTTACTATGGTTATAGCGTCATTTAATTTAAAAAAAGGTTTTAGTTTAGCCTTTATTTAAATAGGCATGTCAGTTAAGAACAAATTCTTATTTACAACGACGGCCTACACCGGCCAAATCCCGGACGACACTGGGCCAATAGTGCGCCACCCTATGGGACTCCTAATCACGGCCTGGATTCAAACCAGGGTGTCTGTAGTGACGCCTCTAGCACTGAGATGCGCCACTCGGGAGCCCCATCACTATTGATTTAATATAGAGCCCTAGAAAGATCTTGTCTGACGACTCAAACTGAATTCTTTCGCTGCTCTGTTCGCTACATACTTCAGTCAGACTGCCATCGTTGAAGTCGTTTGTGGTGACATCAAAATGAGGGATGTACAAAATAAAGTCATCAGTGATTGGATCATTTCTAACCAGAGTCTCAACGGCAATTACACATTTTCAAAATGTAGCTTTACCCATGTGTGTTCTGGTTCTGGCCCAATGCATCGGTTTCTAGGACAAATCAGAACGGTTCAAATGTGTTTGTGTTCTAGAAATAGTCGGGGAGGTACTCAGATCCAGACTAACGTCCATGGGCGTGGCGTAGCATTTGGCCGGAGCAAGGAGTTTGGGTAGCCAGGCAAAGAAAGACCCTCATACCTATGGGGTACATATGAAAAAGTCTGTATGACAGTGTGTGCATATGAGTGTGTGTGTGCGCGCGTGTGTGAGTACCTGCTTTGAGGCTCTGTGCAGGGGAGCCATGTGGTTCAGGTTGACCTGAACACTGCAGAACACTGACCCAAACACCTTCAGCAACACCCAGCCTACCAGCCTGGAGAGAGAGGCAAACCATAAAAACACATAGCTGTATGTGAGCTCAATCAATCAATTATTAAATTATTTTATAAAGCCCTTTCAACCTCAGCAGTTGTCACAAAGTGCTTTACAGAGCTCCCAGGAGTGCTCTAATTCTAAAGATAGTGTTTGTGAGGGAAAGATAGAGGAGAAACAGGCAGGCGGCCACAGATGACACTGATATGGAGAAATCGCAGGGTAAACCCATTTGAATTGAATCACTTTTTACCAGCACCCCTTTTGATTTAAACGAAACACTCTATACATATTTGCCATTGTAGATGTGCTCAAAGTTACTTTTTGTACCTGAATGATAATCAGCTTTAAAAGGTAAAATGTAAGTTCCTTGTAGTTTGACAACCCTGTTTGTAAGCTTTTAAATGATATCAAACTTTATATTTTCCAGTGATGAAGACATTTATAGCCAGAATGTTTTGGCATTCAGGTCCAAAGTGTCACATTTTGAGCACTTCTACAATGGACAAGCATTGAAAGTTTTGTTTAAGTCAAAAAAGAATGCTATGAAAAAGTAAATTAATTCAAATGGATTTACCCCGGGGGGGGGAGACAGAGACAGCGCGCGAGAGAGAGTGAGTGCTGGTGGAGAGAAGTAGGCAGATTTTAAAGACAACCACAATAGAATTACAATGACAGAGTATATCTACTGGGGATGTAATTGAAATGAGAATTTTCAATTCCATCCAGGCCTACATTATATTCCACCATCTATGGAATCTGAGGCAGTGAAATTCAGAAGGCAGGTCAAATTAGCTCCAAGACAGGATTTCAATGACAATGGTATTCCAAAAAACAAATTCCAAAATTGATGGAACAGACAGAGTTCATCCCAAATGGTACTCTATTCCCTATATTCACTACTTTTGATAGGGCTCTATGGGACCTTTGGGACGCATCCACAGCCGGACAGACAGACCCACCGTAGGAGCTGTGGAGAGATGCAGGTGTTGATGAGGGGGAAGTAGGGGGTAAGGTGGGTGAGTGAACCCCGGGTGTCTCCCCCCGCTGGTGCTAAGTCTGGTGAGGAGAGAGCCTTCTGCACCCTGAAACACACACCACACACACACACACACACATCGGGATAGGAAACACAGGACAAAGCAGACATTTTACTTAACACGTGCACAAACATGTACGCACACACTCATACACTCACCCACTTGGGGTGAGCTTGGGTGAGCTCCCAGCCATCAAGGACGTACATGCAAGGGGGTGTCTGAGAAAAGGCCAGAAAATGGCCAAAGACACCAGCCACCCGAGACATGGACTGTTCTCCATGCTCCCGTCCGGCAGATTGTACCGGTGCATCAAAGCTCAGACAGAACGACAGACTCTTAAACAGTTTTTATCCCCTGACCATAAGACTGTTAAAAGGCGATCAACTACTACTCGCCCTCACACCTACGCTGCTGCTAAAATACTTATGATAAGATGTATCATTTCCACTACGCTGATGTTCATTGATTGCCATTATCTATCTATTGTATCCTGCTATTGGTCACTATTACTCCTGTTCACATTTATACACTCACCGGACAGTTTATTAGGTACACGCATCTAGTACTGGGTCGGACCCCCTTTGCCTCCAGAACAACCTGAATTATTCGGGACATGGATTCTACAAGGTGTCTGAAACGTTTGTTGTTCAATTGAACCTATCAGGTGCCATGAAAACATTCCCCACACAAGTACACTACCAGCCTGTACGAAGCAGGATGGGTCCATGGACTAATGCTGCTTACTCCAAATCGTAACTGTCATCAGCATGACGCAACAGGAACCAAGATTCGTCGGACTAGACAATGTTTTTCCACTCAATTGTCCAGTGTTGGTTATCGTGTGCCTACTGGAGCCGCTTCGTCTAGTTTTTAGCTGATAGGAGTGTAACCCGATGTAGTCGTCTGCTGCAATAGCCTATCTGTGACGAGGATCGACACGTTGTGCATTACGAGATGCCGTTCTGCACACCAATGTTGTACTGCGCCGTTATTTATCTGTTTGTGGCCCGCCTGTTAGCTTGTACGATTCTTGCCATTCTTCTTTGACCTCTCATCAACAAGCTGTTTTCGCCCACAGGACTGCCGCTGACTGGATGTTTTTTGTTTGTCGCACCATTCTTGGTAAACCCTAGACACTGTCATAGGTGAAAAGCCAAGGAGGGCATCCGTTTTGGAGTTACTGGATCTGGCACGCCTGGCACCGACGATCATACCACGGTCAAAGTCGCATAAGCCACTCGTTTTGTCTATTCTAACATTGACTCACTGTTCGTAGGAGAAATCCATTTTCATTATATATCTGTAAGAGCGATCCAGTTCCGATATATGTCCATTTCCGTTATATGTCTGTAAGAGCGATCAATTTTGGTTGTATGTCTGTAAGAGCGATCCATTTTTGTTATGTCTGTAAGAGCGATCCATTTTCGTTATATGTCTGTAGGAGCGATCCATTTTCGTTATTGGTCTGTAGGAGCGATCAATTTTAGCTATACCATTTTTTTATAGTGATTACTGCACTGTTGGGTAGAGCTTGCAAGTTAAGCTACGAACACACCAACAGCGTCAATGCTCAAAATAGTACGCAGCGTCATCTGGATATGTGTGCAACAAAAGCTCAACATTCACCTTCTGCTACCATTTCTGTCAAGCCGTCTACGCCATACAGTTTGACGTATACGTTTGATAAATCCAACGTATGCACCACACTGAACGCACTGTCTCTGCAACACAATGCTGCAAAGCAAATGCAGCGTTTCATTGGAAAAGTATGTAACTCTGGTGTACCAAAATGCAATGACGCTGTCGGTGTGTTTGAAGCGTTAACTGTACTTATGCATGCAACAATAAAACTTGCACACACACACAGGTACCTGTTGCTTTGGGAGACTCGCTCCACTCTGTCAGTAGAAGAACTAGGGTAGACCCTGCAGCCTCTGACCAACAGCACACAGCACACTCTCCTCACCAGCCAACCACGATACCTACAACAACCAGGAAGCATGTTTGCATGCAGTGTAAGGCCGTGGAGGTCTGTGTATATATGTATATTACGTCTACCTGGTGTGGGTCTCATTGACACTCAGTAGATTCTGGAAGCCCAGAGAGGGTATGGTCTGTCCCAGCTTCTTGCCCTGAAACGCAGATGTACGCACACACAACCAAGTTTGTTAGACCAGTCCAAAGACTACTACACACTGCCAGTACCATACCTCATAATAATGGCTGGAATTGAATGATGGAATGGTATGAAACGTTTGATGTGATTGACACCATTCCATTCATTTTGTTCCAGCCATTACTATGAACCCATCCTGATTTAAAGTGCTTCCAGCCCCCACTGCTGCAGAGATTGACTGATGTGAACAGTGAACATCCTCTAAGGACTTCATTTAAATGGGGCCATTTATTAGGACATGACTGGGTTTGCTAAATGTGCTGTGTGTGTCAGGTCAACCCTATCTCTATGGGTACACCTCAATAGCCTCTCTCTATAGACCCTTTTCCAGTACACGACACACTGATGTTGCACACAGATGCGCGCGACTCTTGGCGGGAGTAAGAAAGCCATCGCCATTCAACATTTAGACTTCTACTTCTAAACGAAATAACTTTTTGGGGTTGTCATACGCTTACAATGATGTTTTGATTCTTGCTTGAACAGTCGCTAAGATTATATTTTGTGATTTTTTGCTAAATAAATATTTTGGATGCAGCAGTTGTTAGCTAGAATGCTAACACTCATTCTTATAGGCTGTAGCAAAAGCTAGCCAAAGAGCAATTTTACTGGTTGAAGTTTAAGTGTTTAAGTATAATGTAATTGATTTGCAATGACACACACAATATATTAAGCCGGACATTCAAACATTCATCCAATTATAATCCAAAAGTAGGGTGAAATAAGCAACATTTAAATAGAGGCGTTTTTTGCTGGTGTTCTATAAGAACGCCTTGTGTTCTGCCACCCTCATGCGCCGAAAGGGGTCTATAGGTACATCTCAATAGCCTCGCTCTCTCTCTGGGTACACCTCAATAGCCTCGCGCTCTCTCTGGGTACACGTCAATAGCCTCGCGCTCTCTCTGGGTACACCTCAATAGCCTCGCTCTCTCTCTGGGTACACCTCAATAGCCTCGCTCTCTCTCTGGGTACACCTCAATAGCCTCGCTCTCTCTCTGGGTACACCTCAATAGCCTCGCTCTCTCTCTGGGTACACCTCAATAGCCTCGCTCTCTCTCTGGGTACACCTCAATAGCCTCGCTCTCTCTCTGGGTACACCTCAATAGCCTCGCTCTCTCTCTGGGTACACCTCAATAGCCTCGCTCTCTCTCTGGGTACACCTCAATAGCCTCGCTCTCTCTCTGGGTACACCTCAATAGCCTCGCTCCTCTCTGGGTACACCTCAATAGCCTCGCTCTCTCTCTGGGTACACCTCAATAGCCTCGCTCTCTCTCTGGGTACACCTCAATAGCCTCGCTCTCTCTCTGGGTACACCTCAATAGGCTCGCTCTCTCTGGTTACACCTCAATAGCCTCGCTCTCTCTGGGTACACCTCAATAGCCTCTCTCTCTCTGGGTACACCTCAATAGCCTCTCCCTCTCTGGGTACACCTCAATAGTCTGAAGTGACTTTCTCTCCTCTGTCTGCATTATATATATATATATATATATATATATATATATATATATATATATATATATATATATATATATATATATATATATATATATATTTTTTTTTTTTTTTCCCCACCTTTATTTAACCAGGTAGGCAAGTTCTCATTTACAACTGCGACCTGGCCAAAATAAAGCAAAGTGGTGCGACACAAACAACACAGAGTTACACATGGGATAAACAAACGTACAGTCAATAACACAATAGAAAAATCTATATACAGTGTGTGTAAATGTAGTAACATTAGGGAGGTAAGGCAATAAATAGGCCAGTGGCGAAATAATTACAATTTAGCATTAACACTGGAGTGGTAAATGAGCAGAAGATGAATGTGCAACTAGAGATACTGGCGTGCAAAGGAGCAAAAAAATAACAATATGGGGATGAGGTAGTTGGGTGGGCTATTTACAGATTGGCTGTGTACAGGTGCAATGATCGGTAAGCTGCTCTGACAGCAGATACTTAAAGCTAGTGAGGGAGATAGGAGACTCCAGCTTCAGTGATTTTTGCAATTCGTTCCAGTCACTGGCAGCAGAGAACTGGAAGGAAAGGCGGCAAAGGAGGAATTGGCTTTGGGGATGACCAGTGAAATAAACCTGCTGGAGCGCGTGCTGTGGGTGGGTGCTGCTATGGTGACCAGCGAGCTGAGATGAGGTGGGGCTTTACCTAGCAAAGACTTATAGATGACCTGGAGCCAGTGGGTTTGGTGATGAATATGAAGCGAGGGTCAGCCAACGAGAGCATACAGGTCGCAGTGGTGGGTAGTATTTGGGACTTTGGTGACAGAACGGACGGCACTGTGATAGACTACATCCAATTTGTTGAGTAGAGTGTTGGAGGCTATTTTGTAAATGACATCGCCGAAGTCAAGGATCAATAGGATAGTCAGTTTTACGAGGGTATGTTTGGCAGCATGAGTGAAGGAGGCTTTGTTGCGAAATAGGAAGCCGATTCTAGATTTAATTTTGGATTGGAGATGCTTAATGTGAGTCTGGAAGGAGAGTTTACAGTCTAACCAGACACCTAGATATTTGTAGTTGTCCACATATTCTAAGTCAGAACCGTCCAGAGTAGTGATGCTAGACGGGCGGGCGGTTGCGGGCAGCATTCGATTGAAGAGCATGCACTGAGTTTTACTTGCATTTAAGAGCAGTTGGAGGCCACAGAAGGAGTGTTGTATGGCATTGAGGCCCGTCTGGAGGTTAGTTAACACAGTGTCTAAAGAAGGGCCAGAGGTATACAGAATGGTGTCGTCTGCGTATAGGTGGATCAGAGAATCACCAGCAGCAAGAGCGACATCATTGATGTATACAGAGAAAAGAGTCGGCTCGAGAATTGAACCCTGTGGCACCCCCATAGAGACTGCCAGAGGTCCGGACAACAGGCCCTCCAACTTGACACACTGAACTCTATCTGAGAAGAAGTTGGTGAACCAGGCGAAGCAGTCTTTTGAGAAACTAAGGCTGTTGAGTCTGCTGATAAGAATGCAGTGATCGACAGAGTCAAAAGCCTTGGCCAGGTCGATGAAGACGACTGCACAGTATTGTTTTTTTATCGATGGCGGTTATGATATCGTTTAGGACCTTGAGCGTGGCTGAGGTGCACCCATGACCAGCTCGGAAACCAGATTGCATAGCGGAGAAGGTACGGTGGATTCAAAATGGTTGGTGATCTGTTTGCTAACTTGGCTTTTGAAGACTTTAGAAAGGCAGGGTAGGATAGATATAGGTCTGTAACAGTTTGGGTCTAGAGTGTCTCCCCCTTTGAAGAGGGCGATGACCGTGGCAGCTTTCCAATCTTTAGGGATCTCTGACAATATGAAACAGGTTGAACAGGCCAGTAATAGAGGTTGCAACAATTGCGGCGGATAATTATAGAAAGAGAGGGTGCAGATTGTCTAGCCCAGCTGATTTGTAGCGGTCCAGATTTTGCAGCTCTTTCAGAAGATCAGCTTTCTGGATTTGGGTGAAGGAGAAGTGGGGGAGGCTTGGGAAAGTTTCTGTGGGGGGTGCAGAGCTGTTGACCGGGGTAGGGGTAGCCAGGTAGAAAGCATGGCCAGCCGTAGAAAAATGCTTATTGAAATTCTCGATTATCATAGATTTATCGGTGGTGACAGTGTTTCCTAGCCTCAGTGCAGTTGGGAGGAGGTGCTCCTATTCTCCATGGACTTTATAGTGCCCCAGAACCTACAGGATGCAAATTTCTGTTTGAAGCTAGTTTTTGCTTTCCTAACTGCCTGTGTGTGTATATATATATATATATATATATATATATATATATATATATATGCAGTACACCGCAGGATGTTTTTGTGCTGGTCAAGGGCAGTCGAGTCTGGAGTGAACCAAGGGCTATATCTGTTCTTAGTTCTACATTTTTTGAATGGGCATGCTTATTTAAGATGGTGAGGAAAGCACTTTTAAAGAATAACCAGGCATCCTCTACTGACGGAATGAGGTCAATATCCTTCCAGGATACCCGGGCCAGGTCGATTAGAAAGGCCTGCTCGCTGAAGTGTTTTAGGTAGCGTTTGACAGTGATGAGGGGTGGTCGTTTGACCGCAGACCCATTACGGAAGCAGGAATTGAGGCAGTGATTGCTGAGATCCTGGTTGAAGACAGCAAAGGTGTATTTAGAGGGCAGGTTGGTCAGGATGATATCTATGAGGGTGCCCACGTTGACGGATTTAGGCTTGTACCTGGTAGATTCCTTGATTATTTGTGTGAGATTAAGGGCATCTAGCTTAGATTGTAGGACGGCCGGGGTGTTAAGCATATCCCAGTTTAGGTCACCTAACAGTATGAACTCTGAAGATAAATGGGGGGCAGTTTCTATAACAAGCGGCAACGGCGAGAGACTTATTTATGGTAAAAGGTAGATTTTTAAAAGTAGGAGCACTAACTATTTGGGCACAGACCTGGATAGCATGACAGAACTCTGCAGACTATCTCTGCAGTAGATTGCAACTCCACCCCCTTTGGCAATTCTATCTTGCCGGAAAATGTTGTAGTTGGGGATGGAAATTTCCGAATTTTTAGTGGCCTTCCTAAGCCAGGATTCAGACACGGCTAGGACATCAGGGTTGGCGGAGTGTGCTAAAGCAGTGAATAAAACAAACTTAGGGAGGAGGCTTTCGGATGTTAACATGCATGAAACCAAGGCTTTTACGGTTACAGAAGTCAACAAACGATAGCGCCTGGGGAATAGGAGTGGAACTGGGGGCTACAGGGCCTGGGTTAACCTCTACATCACCAGAGGAACATAGGAGGAGTAGGATAAGGGTACGGCTAAAAGCTATGAGAACTGGTCGTCTAGTGCTTTTGGAACAGAAAATAAAAGGAGCAGATTTCTGAGCATGGAGGAATAGATTCATTTGAGTGACTTTGAGAGAGGTTTCGTCTCTGGTGGGACCAGTTAAGCCAGGTGAGGTCTCTGCATGTGTGGGGGGTGGGACAAAAGAGCCATCTATGGCAAGGTGAGCAGGACTGAAGGCTTTACAGTGAAATAAAAGAATAAGGACTAGCCGAGACAGCAGTAGACAAGGCATATTGACAGAGAGAGGCATCAAGCAGTCACAGGTGTTGATCGAGAGAGCTAAGACAACAATGGGTAAACGGCGATGAATGGGCAGAGCAGGCCAGTTAGGTACATACAGGACCTGAGTTCGAGGCTGGGGCCAACAGATAAACAAAATTAGGTACCGTGTTATTGTAACAGTCCAGGGGGCATCAGCTGTGTAGCCGAGTGATCATAGGGTCCAAAGAACAGCAATAGGTGAGTCAGGGAGCCGTTCAGTAGTCAGTACTACGCTAGGCGAGTGGGAGACACGGCGCTTAGAAAGCTAGCGGGCCGGGGCAAGAAGATGGGTCTTCGGCGACATCGCAACGGAAAAGCCTGTTGAGAACACATCGGGGAACCACGTCGGCAGACCAGTCGTGATGGATCGGCGGGTCCAGGCCAATTGGCAAAAAAGTTATTGTAGCCCTAGAATTAGCTGGTATATGGGCCTAGCTCGTGGCTAGCTCAAGGCTAACTGGTGCTTGCTTCGGGACAGAGGCGTTAGCTAACAGTAGCCACTCGGTAGCAGCTAGCTAGGTGAGATGATCCAGAGCGGCAGGAATCCGGTGATGTGGTAGGGGGAAGCAGGCCGATATGCTCGGAGTTGATATCGCGCTGTGCAGACTGGCATGTATTGTCCGAGCTAAAGCTGGCGGTGTCCGAGCTAGAAGGTGAAGACCGCTAGCCGTGGCTAACAAAGACTAGTAGCTATTTAGCTGGCTAGCTCCTGACGGAGGTTCCAGTAATAAGGAATAAAAATAGCAGATCTGTACCACATTGGGTGAGGCGGGTTGCAGGAAAGTATATTTAGTTCGTAAATAGAAAGTGAGATTAAGATGTATACGAGAAAAGATAAAAGCCGGCTATTTAATAATTCAACTTTTGGATTTTGAATTTGGCGCCTTACATTTCACCGGGTAGTGTCGGGAACGGGGTGCTAGCGCGCCTTAATGATGCTTAAGAGGTTAAACAGGATAAGACAAAGACAAACAACACACGACCGACTGCTACGCCATCTTGGATTTGCATCTGCGACGCAATCTTGGATTTGCATCTGCGACGCAATCTTGGATTTGCATTAGTCTGAAAACAGTAGACAGGTGTCAAAATGTAGGAACACAAGGAAATGGAAGACACTATTGAGACGCAATCTACTTTATAAAACCGGTGGTTCGAACCCTGAATGCTGATTGGCCAAAAGCTACAGTATATCAGACCATATACCATGGATATGACAAAAAATAACTATTTAATTTTTTGATTACGTTGGTAACCAGTTTATAATAGCAATAAGGCACCTCAGAGGTTTGTGGTATATAGCCAATATACCACAGCTAAGGGCTATATCCAGGCACTCAGCGTTGTGTTGTCCTTAAGAACAGCCCTTAGCTGTGGAATATTGGACATATACCACAAACCCCTGAGGTCGTATTGCTTAATTATACAACGGGTGGTTTGGAATTCCCATTGTTAGAGCCTATCCTGCCCATGATATACAAGACAACCACAGGAGGTTGGTGGCACCTTAATTGGGGAGAACGGGCTTGTGGTAATGACTGGAGCGGACTTCGTGGAATGGTATCAAATACATCAAATGGTTTCCAGGTGTTTGAAACCATTTGCTTCGTTCCGGACATTATTATGAGCCTCCACTGGAGACAACATACACATGGCCTGTACATTCATAAAAAGTACTAGGTACGTTGTTACCTAGCAATGCACTACTACTCCTCCTCCTCCTCCTCCTCCTCCTTGGGCCTTATTGCTTAAGTACCCACCTCGCTTTTCTCTCCATCCCCCTTCCCCTACTTACCAGGCTGTCAGGGGTACACTGGTGGCAACATTGTCCTACAGATGGTCTGAATTTGCCGAGGTAGGGAGCTACAGTCTTCAGCTTTTTCTTGATCTTCGACCCCCACGACAACTAACAGGGAGAGAATGCAGGGATATGGCATTAACACACACACACACACACACACACACACACACAAACACACAAAATCACAATGAACATTGACGACAGCATCAACATGCTTCATATGAGGTACTGTTCTTATATCGTCCGGGAACAAACACATGATCTTATATCAACAACATGTCAACATGTCTAACACAAACAGGATTGTCACTGTATAGGACTTTTGAGCGGTGACTTTCAAACTAGCTAAGTGGCGGTAGAATGTGTTTACATGACATCCCTATCATCAGTGAGACCAAATCCATTATTATTCTGTCTACTCCCAACACACAAGTATTGTGCTGTGTGTGTGCGCATGTGTAACAGAGAGCCAACCTGGAGACAAAGGCATTGATTGGCTTGCTTGTAGTGTTGCACGGTATACCGGTACCACGGTAATATCAAAAGAACCAATATCAAAATGTCATGATACTTATGATACCAAGATTTTAGAATACCGTACTACCGACTTTTCAGCCTGACCGATTTAAAGAACCTGTTCTACACTGTTTCTAAAGTCAGTTTGGTTTAGAACGTCTGTTGAATTTAAGCAACAGCCACTAGTCTCTTGAATGAGCAGGCAATAATATCCACTTCACTTTGTTTTAAATTTTTTATAATTTAACCGTGATGGCGAGCGGGATGCAAACCCAGACCCTGATGAGTCTTCTGTTGTTAGAGTTGTATATTTGTTACATTGGAGCAGCCCGCAAAGCGATACATTGTATAATTTCATCACCTGTTACAACCCAGAGCACAGACCAGTGAGTAGACTTTGAAAGTTCCCTGACATGCAGCCTCTGAGTGCCAGAGAGGGAAAATGGAGCAGAGAAAGAGTCTCGTCTCTAGTCTAACCAGTGAAAACAATATGACCCATATTACCAGAGGCAATTACCCATATTGCCTTTTATTCTACCTATCAGGATTCGGGCACATTTGCTATAATTTCATAAACTATGTCACGGGCCGTTTTAAACTAATCCTGGGTCGCTAATTATTGGTTTGATAACCGACAACGTTCAGTCATGTTACCCAGCTGGCTAACAACCTGGTAACTTGACAGTAGGTTTAGGCAAATTGAATTGGCACAGGAAGAAAGGAAGAGTCTGCTACTCATGAGGGGTGTTTCAAAAGGAATAATTCATATAGGCCTAATGTAAGCCTAAACTATATCAAATCTATTTATTTCTGGTGCTCCTTCCATTCTGTTTGGTGCCTATTGTTTTAAAAGTTGGGAGTAGTGTGTGTATGTATGTTTGTGGGAGAGAGTCGTGTGTGTTTTATGAGAGTGAGGGAGACAGACGGTGTGAGGAAGGGAGGGAGGGTGTGTGTCTGTGGGAGAGAGAGAGAATGGTGTGTGTGTTTATGAGAGTGAGGGAGACAGAGTGTGAGGAACAGGGGATGTGTGTGTTAAGCGGAAAACACTTCATGTCTTTTCAGTTACTGATACAATGACATGCAGATCATTACACATGTATATCACAGGTTGTTGGCACCTTAATTGGGGAGGACAGGCTAGTGGTAATGGCTGGAGCGGAATGGTATCAAACACATGGTTTCTATGTGCTTGATGTCATTCCATTTGCGCCGTTCCAGCCATCATTATGAGCCATACTCCCTTCAGCAGCCTCCACTGATCTATATTCCTTCCTCCCATTCCTCCAGCCAAATCACAGGTAGGCCTATTTCAAATATTAGCAAATCCTCCACAGGCTGAGCAGGGCCAGGGACAAGCCACTTTAGTAGAGAGCCTGCAGTATGACACTGATACATGACCCAGTAAGTTTTCACTACAGTAAGAACACATTGTGGAAAAATCTAAAGTGCTGACATGTTGAAAGCAACTCTCCAAACCCAAATCGAGCTGGAAGAGATTCTGTTGGAACCTGCCAGAGATGGGTGAAAACATTTACATCACACTTGACTGCTATGTATTCATCTTATCATAGGATACATCCCAAATGGCACCCTATTCCCTCTATAGATTTGTTTTCGCTGTGATATGGGTTTTGTGTGAACCGAGCTGGTTTATGAATTTATGCTAATGGAGAAATATTAGAGGTGCTATCCTAAAACAATCAAATGTTGTGCTTTCGCCGTAAAGCCTTTTTGAAATCTGACAACGCTGTGATATTGCCAAGAAGCAGAGCTTTTGATGACTATGCAACACTTGTATATTGATGGGAGCAGTGGGGCGCTAGCATTCTAAGTAGTTAACTTGAACCTGTTTGTTGTCCACATAGTTTTTTTTGGGGGGTAGATCAGCTTTAATAATGAGGATAGATTGTAGCTTCCACTTTCATCAATGTAATTGTCTGCATCATTTCCAATCCACCATACAGTGGGGCAAAAAAGTATTTAGTCAGCCACCAATTGTGCAAGTTCTCCAACTTAAAAAGATGAGAGAGGCCTGTAATTTTCATCATAGGTACACTTCAACTATGACAGACGAAATGAGAAAACGAAATCCAGAAAATCACATTGTAGGATTTTTTATTTATTTATTTGCAAATTATGGTGGAAAATAAGTATTTGGTCAATAACAAAAGTTTATCTCAATACTTTGTTATATACCCTTTGTTGGCAATGACAGAGGTCAAACGTTTTCTGTAAGTCTTCACAAGGTTTTCACACACTGTTGCTGGTATTTTGGCCCATTCCTCCATGCAGATCTCCTCTAGAGCAGTGATGTTTTGGGGCTGTCGCTGGGCAACACGGACTTTCAACTCCCTCCAAAGATTTTCTATGGGGTTGAGATCTGGAGACTGGCTAGGCCACTCCAGGACCTTGAAATGCTTCTTACGAAGCCACTCCTTCGTTCGGCGGTGTGTTTGGGATCATTGTCATGCTGAAAGACCCAGCCACGTTTCATCTTCAATGCCCTTGCTGATGGAAGGAGGTTTTCACTCAAAATCTCACGATACATGGCCCCATTCATTCTTTCCTTTACGAATCAGTCAGTCCTGGTCCCTTTGCAGAAAAACAGCCCCAAAGCATGATGTTTCCACCCCCATGCTTCACAGTAGGTATGGTGTTCTTTGGATGCAACTCAGCATTCTTTGTCCTCCAAACACGACGAGTTGAGTTTTTACCAAAAAGTTCTATTTTGGTTTCATCTGACCATATGACATTCTCCCAATCCTCATCTGGATCATCCAAATGCTCTCTAGCAAACTTCAGACGGGCCTGAACATGTACTGGCTTAAGCAGGGGGACACGTCTGGCACTGCAGGATTTGAGTCCCTGGCGGCGTAGTGTGTTACTGATGGTAGGCTTTGTTACTTTGGTCCCAGCTCTCTGCAGGTCATTCACTAGGTCCCCGTGTGGTTCTGGGATTTTTGCTCACCGTTCTTGTGATCATTTTGACCCCACGGGGTGAGATCTTGCGTGGAGCCCCAGATCGAGGAAGATTATCAGTGGTCTTGTATGTCTTCCATTTCCTAATAATTGCTCCCACAGTTGATTTCTTCAAACCAAGCTGCTTACCTATTGCAGATTCAGTCTTCCCAACCTGGTGCAGGTCTACAATTTTGTTTCTGGTGTCCTTTGACAGCTTTTTGGTCTTGGCCATAGTGGAGTTTGGAGTGTGACTGTTTGAGGTTGTGGACAGGTGTCTTTTATACTGATAACAAGTTCAAACAGGTGCCATTAATACAGGTAACGAGTGGAGGACAGAGGAGCCTCTTAAAGAAGAAGTTACAGGTCTGTGAGAGCCAGAAATCTTGCTTGTTTGTATGTGACAAAATACTTATTTTCCACCATAATTTGCAAATAAATTCATAAAAATCCTACAATGTGATTTTCTGGATTTTTTCCCTCATTTTGTCTGTCATAGTTGAAGTGTACCTATGATGAAAATTACAGGCCTCTCTCATCTTTTTAAGTGAGAGAACTTGCACAATTGGTGGCTGACTAAATACTTTTTTCCCCCACTGTATCTGTTTGATTAGGGTTGGAGTAAAAACCTATACGATGGTAGCTCTCCAGAAATAGGGTTGGAGAGCCCTGGCCTCAGTTATAGACATAACTGGCCTCTGTTATAGATATACACTGCCTAGAACAGGCATGATAGAAATATACTGCCTAGACTTGACAAGACTCAAGAGTTTTCAAATCTAAACTGACCTCTAGTCCATAAACCATTGTTAATTATGTGAACACTTGTGAAACAAACTGAATGGCTGCCCACACATTAGTTTTATAGGGATTGTTCTCAATCATTATGACCCTTATCACTTCTAATGGAGTGTGATGCTTCAGGTTTGTGCGTGCAGAGTAATGATTTTGTCTGTCATAGTTGAAGTGTACCTATGATGAAAATTACAGGCCTCTCTCATCTTTTTAAGTGAGAGAACTTGCACAATTGGTGGCTGACTAAATACTTTTTTGCCCCACTGTGTGTGTGTGTGTGTGTGTGTGTGTGTGTGTGTGTGTGTGTATATATATATATATATATATATATATATACACACACACACACACACACACACACACACACACACACACACACACACACACATATACACACTGCTCAAAAAAATAAAGGAACACTAAAATAACACATCATAGATCTGAATGAATGAAATAATCTTATTAAATACTTTTTCTTTACATAGTTGAATGTGCTGACAACAAAATCACACAAAAATTATTAATGGAAATCAAATTTATCAACCCATGGAGGTCTGGATTTGGAGTCACACTCAAAATTAAAGTGGAAAACCACACTACAGGCTGATCCAACTTTGATGTAATGTCCTTAAAACAAGTCAAAATGAGGCTCAGTAGTGTGTGTGGCCTCCACGTGCCTGAATGACCTCCCTACAACGCCTGGGCATGCTCCTGATGAGGTGGCGGATGGTCTCCTGAGGGATCTCCTCCCAGACCTGGACTAAAGCATCCGCCAACTCCTGGACAGTCTGTGGTGCAACGTGGCGTTGGTGGATGGAGCGAGACATGATGTCCCAGATGTGCTCAATTGGATTCAGGTCTGGAGAACGGGCGGGCCAGTCCTTAGCATCAATACCTTCCTCTTGCAGGAACTGCTGACACACTCCAGCCACATGAGGTCTAGCATTGTCTTGCATTAGGAGGAACCCAGGGCCAACCGCACCAGCATATGGTCTCACAAGGAGTCTGAGGATCTCATCTCGGTACCTAATGGCAGTCAGGCTACCTCTGGCGAGCACATGGAGGGCTGTGCGGCCCCCCAAAGAAATGCCACCCCACACCATGACTGACCCACCGCCAAACCGGTCATGCTGGAGGATGTTGCAGGCAGCAGAACGTTCTCCACGGCGTCTCCAGACTCTGTCACATCTGTCACGTGCTCAGTGTGAACCTGCTTTCATCTGTGAAGAGCACAGGGTGCCAGTGGCGAATTTGCCAATCTTGGTGTTCTCTGGCAAATGCCAAACGCCCTGCACGGTGTTGGGCTGTAAGCACAACCCCACCTGTGGACGTCGGGCCCTCATACCACCCTCATGGAGTCTGTTTCTGACCGTTTGAGCAGACACATGCACATTTGTGGCCTGCTGGAGGTCATTTTGCAGGGCTCTGGCAGTGCTCCTCCTTGCAAAAAGGCGGAGGTAGTGGTCCTGCTGCTGGGTTGTTGCCCTCCTACGGCCTCCTCCACGTCTCCTGATGTACTGGCCTGTCTCCTGGTAGCGCCTCCATGCTCTGGACACTACGCTGACAGACACAGCAAACCTTCTTGCCACAGCTCGCATTGATGTGCCATCCTGGATGAGCTGCACTACCTGAGCCACTTGTGTGGGTTGTAGACTCCGTCTCATGCTACCACTAGAGTGAAAGCACCGCCAGCATTCAAAAGTGACCAAAACATCAGCCAGGAAGCATAGGAACTGAGAAGTGGTCTGTGGTCACCACCTTCAGAACCACTCCTTTATTGGGGGTGTCTTGCTAATTGCCTATAATTTCCACCTTTTGTCTATTCCATTTGCACAACATCATGTGAAATTTATTGTCAATCAGTGTTGCTTCCTAAGTGGACAGTTTGATTTCACAGAAGTGTGATTGACTTGGAGTTACATTGTGTTGTTTAAGTGTTCCCTTTATTTTTTTGAGCAGTGTATATACACACACACACACACACACACACACACACACACAGTTTAAGTCAGAAGTTTACATACACCTTAGCCAAATACATTTAAAAACTCAGTTTTTCACAATTCCTGACATTTAATATGAGTAAAAATCCCCTGTTTTAGGTCAGTTAGCATCCCCACTGTATTGTAACAATGTGAAATGTCAGAATAATAGTAGAGAGAATGATTTATTTCAGCTTTTATTTATTTCATCACATTCCCAGTGGGTCAGAAGTTTACATACACTCAATTAGTATTTGGTAGCATTGCCTTTAAATTGTTTAACTTGGGTCAAACATTCAGGGTAGCCTTCCACAAGCTTCCCACAATAAGTTGGGTGAATTTTGGCCCATTCCTTTTGACAGAGCTGGTGTAACGGAGTCAGGTTTGTAGGCCTCCTTGCTCGCACACGCTTTTTCAGTTCTGCCCACAATTTTTTTATGGGATTGAGGTCAGGGCTTTGTGATGGCCACTCCAATACCTTGACTTTGTTGTCATTTAAGTGATTTTGCCACGACTATGGAAGTACGCTTGGGGTCATTGTCCATTTGGAAGACCCATTTACGACCAAGCTTTAACTTCCTGACTGATGTCTTGAGATGTTCAATATATCCACATAATTTCCCTTCTCATGATGCCATATATTTTATGAAGTGCACCAGTCCCTCCTGCAGCAAAGCACCCCCACAACATGATGCTGCCAACCCCGTGCTTCACGGTTGGGATGGTGTTCTTCAGCTTGCAAGCCTCCCCCTTTTTCCTCGAAACATAACGATGGTCATTATGGCCAAACAGTTCTATTTTTGTTTCATCAGACCAGAGGACATTTCTCCAAAAAGTACGATCTTTGTCCCCATGTGCAGTTGCAAACTCCCCCAGCATCTTCACAAGGTCCTTTGCTGTTGTTCTGGGATTGATTTGCACTTTTCGCACGAAAGTAAGTTCATCTCTAGGAGACAGAACGCGTCTCCTTCCTGAGCGGTATGACGGCTGCGTGGTCCCATGGTGTTAATACTGGCGTACTATTGTTTTTACAGATGAACATGGTACCTTCAGGCGTTTGGAAATTGCTCCCAAGGATGAACCAGACTTGTGGAGGTCTACAATCTATTTTCTGAGGTCTTGGCTGATTTCTTTTGATTTTCCCATGATGTCAAGCAAAGAGGCACTGAGTTTGAAGGTAGGCCTTGAAATAAATCCACAGGTACACCTCCAATTGACTCAAATGATGTCAATTAGCCTATCAGAAGCTTCTAAAACCATGACATCATTCTCTGGATTTTTTTAAGCTGTTTAAAAGGCACAGTCAACTTAGTGTATGTAAACTTCTAACCCACTGGAATTGTGATACAGTGAATTATAAGTGAAATAATCTGTCTGTAAACAATTGTTAGACAAATTACTTGTGTCGTGCACAAAGTAGATGTCCTAACAGACTTGCCAAAACTATAGTTTGTTAACTACTTAGGGAGCAGTGGGGTGCTAGCTACCCGGTGAAATGCAAGGCGCCAAATTCAAAATCCAAAAATTGAATTATTAAACATTCATCAATATACAAGTGTTGCATAGTCATCAAAAGCTCTGCTTCTTGGCAATATCACAGCGTTGTCAGATTTTAAAAAGGCCTCACGGTGAAAGCACAACATTTGATTGTTTGAGGGTAGCACCTCCAATATTTCTGCATTAGCATAAATTCATAAACCATCGCAGTTCACACAAAACACATTTCACAGTGAAAACAAATCCCTTACTGTTTGAAGAATTTCTGCTGAGGGCTTCCCAAGTGTCCAACGAAGACATCCAATGGCTCTTTTGTTAGAAAAAGTAATTTATTATATCCATAAATCTCCGTTTGGTTGGTGCGTTATGTTCAGAAAATCCAACGTCGAAACGCCCATTGAAACTTGAAGAGAACGCGTTCAAATATACCTATAAACTTTTCCTAAACAAATCAAATACCAGTGAAAATGCATCCTTAGCTATCCTTTTATGAATATTAGCGATAATAATTCACTCGGATGGTCACCTATACCTTATATAAGTAAAATAAAGTGGGGCGCTCCAGCCAGACTCGCGCCCCGAGAAAACTTGTTGACGTTTCAGGTCCCCATGCCATTTCCTGTACCTATTCGTTGTGTTTACTCCAATCTCTCTGAGTCTTTGTACATAGACTGCTGACATCTAGTGGAAGCCATAGGTACTGCAGTCTCAGTCCTGGTTACAAATGGATTCAATAGGGAGTGTGTCTAACAGAGCCAAAGGTCACCAGAAACTGATTTCCGGATGTTTTTTTCTCTGGTTTTTGCCTGCTAAATGAGTTCTGTTATACTCACAGACATTATGTTAACACTTTTAGAAACTATCCTATCCAATAGTACTAATTATGTGCATATCCTATTTTCTGAGCATGAGTGGCAGGCATTTTGCTTTGGGCACGCCAGACTCTCCAAAACCGTCACCTCACCTGCCGCTCCCTAAGAAGTTAACAAGAAATTTGTGGAGTGGTTAAAAAACAAGTTTTAATGACTCCGACCTAAGTGTATGTAAACCTCTGACTATTTTTTATATCTATATATTTATTTATTAGGGATGCACGATATATCTGTGAACATATCGGAACCGGACGACATTAGCTAAAAAAGGTATCTGCCAGTAGTTTAACGCCGATGTTAAAAAACGATGTCAAAGCTACCGTGCATACCTAGATAACGTAGATACATGACGTAATGACACCACGTAAAATTTTGCGCACCCACAGCATTTCTAACCTAGCCCACAATGTCTGCTGTGTGGATCGAGCAGTCATTTGAAAGAGTAAGACAATTTCAGCGAAATCCATTAAAGCCAAGATAATGTGATTCATTGCCCTTGACAATCAGCTGTTCTCTGTTGTGGGTGATGTTGGCTTTCGCTGACTGGTCGAGCATCGGTACACACTACCAAGTGCCCTGTTTTTTCCCCCAGATGTTGCCCTACCAGAGTTGCACTGTAATAGCGTCACTGCAATTAGCTACACAACATACATAATATGGAACGCCGTTTGGGTCTTTGCGTGTCAAAAAAAAAAAAAAATTACAGTAGCACTGTCAAAGCTGTAAAAAAAAAAGTCTGCAAACAAGAAAACACCGGCCATGAACGATGTATTTACAATACCGCGTTGGTAATAAAGCATTTGTTCGACTGCAACTTCTGGGGTAGCTAGCTAGCTTTAGCTTGGTACCTAGCTAGCACCAATACAACCAGCCTGAAAACAATGACCAGTAGAAACTGCAGTAATTTTCATTATTCTTAGCAATGATTTAGGAATCCTTGTAAGTATTAGCTAGGTTGCCACTTGTTGTTCGCCTATTGAAATTGAACTTCAGTTCATGAAAATAAATAGCTAGCTAGCTACTTAACCCTGTTGCCCAAAGCTAACGTTATAAGCAGCCAGCTAGCTTCATCTGGCTAGTGAGGCCCGACCAGACCGGGTTGTGTTGTGAAGCTAACCACAATAAGGATTAGGCACAAGTGGAATTTGCAGTTTGCCTTCAAAATAAAAGTATGTCATTGACAGTGATGCAAATTAATACAAATAGTAGAATTATGCCATACTTTTATTATGAAGGTTAACCGCAAAGTCCACTATTGTGGCTATTCACAGATGGGTCCGACCACCATTAATCAAATAATAACGGTCTTATAAATTAGAGTTATTTTAGATGACCCTTAGATTATGTTGTTTAACTATGTTTTTGGGGAAGAACATTGTTTGCATCCATGAGATAGCTAGCTTTTAATAATTTTTTTATGACCAGCACTGTAAGCGCAAGACAACTTTACCAGCATCATAGCATACGTATCGATGAATTGTTGTGACATATGAAATAAGAGTGAGTGTAATCAATGTGTAATAACTACGTAAAACATTTATGAATGCGTTAAATTATTATGTGACGTGCAGTCAGTCAGGTCCTGATTGGTCAACAAGCTTATTTGACGTGCATCTTTTTTGACACGCAAAGACCCAAACGGCGTTCCATATAAATCCTGGTTGAGAATGAAACGACTAAACAAATGAACAACGAAACAGCACAGTAAGTAAGTAAGTGAAAGAAATTGATTTTGATTATGTTTTACTGGTATGGGGACATGTGTAAATGCCAACAAAATAACTTTTTGGTCAGTGTGGTGTGTGTAACCTTTACTTAAACTAGGCAAGTCAGTTAAGAACAAATTCTTATTTACAATGACGGCCCGGACGACGCTGGGCCAATTGTGCGCCGCCCTATGGTACTCCCAATCACGGCCGGATGTGATACAGCCTGGATTCGACCCAAGGACTGTAGTGACATCTCTTGCACTGAGATGCAGTGCCTTAGACTGCTGTGTCCGTGTGTGTGTTAACTACTTAAAACTGTACTAGAATGCTTAAAAGGCTGCTAAAACTTTAAATAAATCGGTATTGGTTTTTTTGGCAAGGAAGTCTAATACCAACATGCTTCAAGCAGACCACCAAGAACACAAAGGCAACTTGTGCCCAAGAACACAAAGGCAACCTGCCTAAACGACTACAGACCCGTAGCACTCACGTCCGTAGCCATGAAGTGCTTTGAAAGGTTGGTAATGGCTCACATCAACAACATTATCCCAGAAACCCTAGACCCCCTCCAATTTGCATACCGCCCAAACAGATCTACAGATGATGCAATCTCTATTGCACTCCACACTGCCCTTTCCCACCTGGACAAAAGGAACACTTATGTGAGAATTCTATTCGTTGACTACAGCTCAGCGTTCAACACCATAGTGCCCTCAAAGCTCATCACTAAGCTAAGGATCCTGGGACTAAACACCTCCCTCTGCAACTGGATCCTGGACTTCCTGACGGGCCGCCCCCATGGTGGTAAGGGTAGGTAGCAACACATCTGCCATGCTGATCCTCAACACTTGAGCTCCCCAGGGGTGCGTGCTCAGTCCCCTCCTGTACTCCCTGTTCACCCACGACTGCATGGCCAGGCACGACTCCAACACCATCATTAAGTTTGCAGACGACACAACAGTGGTAGGCCTGATCACCGACAAAGACGAGACAGCCTATAGGGAGGAGGTCAGAAACCTGGCCGTGTGGTGCCAGGACAACAACCTCTCTCTCAACGTGATCAAGACAAAGGAGATGATTGTGGACTACAGGAAAAGGAAGACCGAGCACGCCCCCATTCTCATCGACAGGGCTGCAGTGGAGCAGGTTGAGAGCGTCAAGTTCCTTGGTGTCCACATCACCAACAAACTAACATGGTCCAAGCACACCATTCCCCCTTAGGAGACTGAAAGAGGGTAGTGCAAACGGTCCAGTACATCACTGGGGCCAAGCTTCCTGCCATCCAGGACCTCTATACCAGGCAGTGTCAGAGGAAGGTCCTAAAAATTGTCAAAGACTCCAGCCACCCTAGTCATAGACTGTTCTCTCTGCTACCACACGCGGTACCGGAGCGCCAAGTCTAGGTCCAAGAGGCTTCCAAACAGCTTCTACCCCCAAGCCATAAGACTCCTGAACATGTAGTCACATGGCTACCCAGACTATTCACATTGTGTGTGTCCCCCTCACTGCCACTCTCTGTTGTAATCTATGCATAGTCACTTTATTAACTCTACCTACATGTACATTCTACCTCAACTAACCGGTGCCCCCGCACATTGACTCTGTACCGGCACCCCCCTGTATATATTGTTATTTTTTACTGCTCCTCTTTAATTACTTGTGACTTTTAGCTCTTATTCTTATCTGTATTTTTTAACTACATTGTCGGTTAGGGGCTTGTAAGTAAGCATTTCACTGTAAGGTCTACATCTGTTGTATTTGGCGCATGTGACTAATACAATTTTATTTGAGACTCAAAATTGAGCTCAGGTGCATCCTGTTTCCATTGATCATCCTTGAGATGTTTCTACAAATATATTGGAGTCCACCGGTGGTCAATTCAACTGATTGGATATGATTTGGAAAGGCACAAACCTGTCTATATACGGTCCCACAGTTGACAGTGCATGTCAGAGCAAAAACCAAGCCATGTGGTCGAAGGCATTGTCCGTAGAGCTCAGAGACAGGATTGTGTCGAGGCACAGATCTGGGGAAAGGTACCAAAAAATGTCTGCAGCATTGAAGGTCCCCAAGAACACAGTGGCCATCATTCTTAACAATGGAAGAAGTTCGGAACCACCAAGACTCTTCATAGAGCTAGCCGCCCGGGACAAGTCTCTGAATGTCCTTGAGTGGCCCAGCCAGAGCCCGGATCTGAACTCGATCAAACGTCTCTGGAGATGCCTGAAAATAGCTGTGCAGCGACGCTCCCCATCCAACCTGACAGAGTTTGAGAGGATCTGTAGAGAAGAATGGGAGAAACTCCCCAAATACAGGTGTGCCAAGTTTGTAGCGTCATACCCATGAAGACTCAAGGATGTAATCGCTGCCAAAGGTGCTTCAACAAAGTACTGAGTAAAGGGTCTGAATACATATGTAAAATGTGATATTTCCATTTTATATTTTTATAAATTTGCAAAAATTTTAAAAAATCAGTTTTTGCTTTGTCATTATGGGGTATTGTGTGGTGATTGATGAGGGAAAAAACTATTGAATACATTTTAGGCTGTAATCTAATAAAATGTGGAAAAAGTCAAGGGGTCTGAATACTTCCCGAAGGTACGCTTTAGCTTGTTTGGTTCAGCATCCCAGATAAAGCGAAATATTTTTTACTCATATGATTTGAAAAATGAATTATCAGGAGTAGGCAGAGCTAAAAGCGGGTAGGTAAACTGAGACATGACTAAGGAGTTAATCAGTGTCCTTTATCCATAAATAGAAAGGTATTTACCTCTCCTGGTCTATAGGTCAATTTGCATAATTAAGTGGAATATGCATCTTATTTATCACATGCATACAGCTACAGAGCCTGTCAGACAACGCGAGAGCTGCTGCTGCTTGTCGTGGTAAATCAGTACTGAGAGAGACTTGGTCATTTCTTCAAACAATTATCTTAACCCCCAACCCTGGCCTAATTTCTCAGGCCAGGATGTCTAAGAACCATTGAGGCCTTTGTTCTACTCCTCTCTGTCCCAGTCACAACCACTCCATATCCTGTCCCTGGAAGGCCAGCTGTAGGTTTTATCACCAGGAAGTTAGAGTGGACACCATAAAACTCAGCATTAGCAGGACAGATATCTCACTGTTTAAGTAAATAATAGTTACATATCCAACAAATAAGGTGAGTACATAATTTTCCCCCTCACATGCTACAGCATCTCAAACAGCAAATGCATTGGCAACGGAAGGCAGGCTTCATCAGCGTGTCACACACCACTTTCAATGAGATGGAGGCAGTACGCATTTTGAAAACATAGCCTACTTAATCGTTTTACTACATTATGAGGCATGTCTTACCTTGCTTTAAAGTAGCCTAGCCAAAAATCAGACCATATCCGTGGAGGCAGTTCATTTATATTTATAACTTTTTTATTGTCCAGTAGCTAAAGGCACAATCCTAGGCATACACCCATGCTAGTTGTTGCATATTAGATCGCCCCTCTTTCTAAATGTTTAAAGGCTATTTTTATCTCTGTTACATGAAACCACTTGCATGTGCGTTGCGCTTTTGACAGATGTTTTCCCGCTAATTGCATTATGGAACGAACGGTCGCGCGTAGCCTACTGCTTTGCTGCGCTTATCATGTGAATAAATAATAGTTTATCAACATTTTAAGCTAAACGTTCTGATCTGTTCCTTCACTCATTGCTTTTTAAAGTACATTTTTTATTGTATTTTATGTAGCCTACTGGTTGTATGAATTTGGGATCTATCATCCCACAACTGTCCCAGTCTGTTTGGAATAGGCAAATTCTTTCATGACAAGCTGACCAATAGAATAGGTAAACGTTTGTACTATGGGGTATAGTAGATTGACATAGGCTAGTGATTTTTCTGTTTGTTACTCGTATTGTTGGCTGAGGAAAAGTAAATGTGGACAGTTACTCTGACATCTTCAAAGTGCGCATCAGAATTCGGTAAGAAGGACCGCACATCGTTGCATCCTGGACTTGCATGTTCTGTTAATATTAATTACCATAAACAAAATGTGATTTGTCATTCTGAGCACCGTGGTTGGATGCCCTTATCAGTTTACATACCCAATGCATATGGGTCTGGTAAATTTCTCAAATGTCCGGTAAATTAAAATGTTGCCGGTCAAATGTCCGGTGTCACATTTTCCTAACGGAACCCCTGGTGGGTAGGTAGGTGTGTGTACTGTAGGCAGAAGGGTGTTCTTACTGCTGGTCTCTTCTGTTGAGTGCCCTGGGGGATGAAGGCTTCAGTAAAGCCATACCCACTCTCCTGCACCATGGTGGTTTGTTCCACAGATGTGTCACTCTCTCAGGGACCTATTGACACAAAGAGGGTGGCAGGGTAAGAGCAGGTTTACTTCACACACATACACTGTAGAGCTCTTCACGGGTCCGGTTGGACACGATATACCCCAGACCCGAACGGATCGGGTTTGTGTTTGAAATTCAAACTTGTCCCTCGGGTCTGAGCTGGGTCCTGTTTGATTGTCATCGGGTCTATGTAACACAGCTTACAGAACCGAGTGGACCTGACCACGTTCTGCATAGCCCATAGCATATTTATGTTACGCTAATAAGGTGAATTTATTGACTTATAGAAGGGCTAGCCAACATATAAAGACCTATTCATTAACCAGAAGAGCAACTGGTTAGCTCACAGGCTGAAACAATGGTGCTCAAACACAAGAGGCTGTTTCTGTTCTTAACTGCCATTACAATTATATTTTTATTAGACATGTATGCCTTCCTGTTCATCTGTTATCAATATAAAAATGATGTTCTGGTGAAGACATTCACAGAGACAGATAACGTAGACTCACTGGCAAACAAGACAACAGTCAAGAGAAACAGTATGAGTGAGTGCACTGACGCATCTAACATCTCTCTCTCTCAGTATCACTGACATCTCCCCCTGCCTCTCAGTATCACATAATAAGGCCAGACTTCCATAATAGGAGAGAGCTGAGAGCCTGAGCACATGGCCAACCCAGTCATCCTCTGGAGCTGATAACACACCTGAAAGCATTGCACGCACATGCACCCTGTCATACAGACTTTTCCATGGGAATTAGGCTTTTCTAGGGTGAAGATATAACCATAGTAACCCTAGAAGCCAATCTAGCTTGACACACAAGCATATGCTTTATTTTGCACAAACACCAGTAAGCATGCACGCACGCTTTATGAATACATAACAGTGCCGTGCTGGACATTGCACAAAACAAACATAAGAGGATTGTGATTGAAATGCACAGAATGTTCTTTATCACTTCAATTATAGCTAAAGCCTTAACACACACACACCTCTCCCCAAAAACAAATTTACTCACCCAGTCCTGTCCAGGGAGTGTTGGCAGAAGTCAACCATCTATCAACCTGAGCCCATAGCTACAATTACTCATCCTCCGTCTGCATCTCTCCTTCCACACATTTCTCTCTCCCTCTCTATCCTCACTTCCTTATTACTAACTTTACTCACATCCTGAAATCAACTCTCCTCTCTAGCAAGCGTATAGCCTATCTTAACGCTCAAAGAGAGGGCAAAGATGGGTGGGCTATCAGCTGATCATAGCGAATACTGAACAAAAATATAAAATGCAACATGCAACAATTTGAAAGATATTACTGAGTTACAGTTCATATAAGGAAATCAGTCAATAATCTATGGATTTCATATGACTGGGAATACAGATCAGAAAACCAGTCAGTATCTGGTGTGACAACCTTTTGCCTCATGCAGCACGACACATCTCCTTCTCATAGAGTTGATCAGGCTGTAGATTGTGGCCTATGAAACGTTGTCCCACTCCTCTTCAATGGCTGTGCGAAGTTGCTGGATATTGGCGGGAACTGGAACATGCTGTCGTACATCCAGAGCATCCCAAACATGCTCAATGGGTGACATGTCTGGTGAGTACGCAGGCCATGGAAGAACTAGGACATTTTCAGCTTCCAGGAATTGTGTACAGATCCTTGCGACATGGGGCCATGCATTATCATGCTGAAACATTAAGTGACGGATGAATGGCACGACAATGGGCCTCAAGATCTCGTCACGGTATCTCTGTGCATTCAAATTGCCATCGATAAAATAAAAATAAATTCATTGCCTGTAGCTTATGCCTGCCCATACCATAACCGCACCATGAGGCACTTTGTTCCCAACATTGACAACAGAAAACCGCTCACCCACATGTCTGCCATCTGCCCGGTACAGTTGAAACCAGGATTCATTCATAAAGGGGGCAGCAGGTAGGGGGCGGCAGGTAGCCTAGTGGTTAGAGCGTTGGACTTGTAACCGGAGGGTTGCAAGTTCAAATCCCCGAGCTGACAAGGGAAAAAAAAATCTGTCGTTCTGCCCCTGAACAAGGCAGTTAACCCACTGTTCCCCGGGCGCTGAAGACGTGGATGTCGATTAAGGCAGCCCCCCCCGCACCTCTCTGATTCAGAGGGGTTGGGTTAAATGCAGAAGACACATTTCGGTTGAAGGCATTCGGTTGTACAACTGACTAATAATGGTGACTTTTCAGGTGACGCCATCGAAGGTAAGCATTTGCCACTTAAGTCGGTTAAGACAACGAACTGCATTCAGGTCAAGACCCTGGTGAGCACGATGAGCTTCCCTGAGATAGTTTGTGCAGAAATTCTTCAGTTGTGCAAATGATGGCGAGTTTCATCAGCTGTCTGGGTGGCTGGTCACAGGTGAAGAAGCTGGAGCTGGATGTGGAGATCCAGGGCTGATGTGGTTACAGATGGTCTGCAGTTGTGAGGACAGTTGGACGTACTGCCAAATTCTCTAAAATGATGGCGACTTATGGTATAGAAATTAACATTAAATTCTCTGGCAACAGTGGACATTCCTGCAGTCAGCATGTCAATTGCATGCTCCCTCAAAAATGTTGACATCTGTGGCATTGTGTTGTGTGACAAAACTGCACATTTTAGAGCGGCCTTTTTATTGTCCCCGGCACAAGGTGCACCTGTGTAATGATCATGTTTAATCAGTTTCTTTATATGCCACACCTGTCAGGTGGATGGATTATCTTGGCAAAGGAGGAACACTCACTAAACACACTTCTGCACAAAATTTTTGAGAAATAAGCTTTGTCTGCTTATGGAAAATGTCTCAGATCTTTTAATTCAACTCATGAAACATGGGACGATTACTCTATATGTTGCGTTTAAAATTTTGTTCAGTATAGATTATGTAAAGCATCTAATTAGCTTGCTAGGTAGCTATTCTGTTGAAACAATCTAACTAGTCTTCAACCGATCACTGCCCGCACCTGCCCACTCGTCCAGAAACACTACTTTGGACGGTTCTGATTCAGAATATGCGGACAACTACAAATACCTAGGATTCTGGTTAGACTGTAAACTCTCCTTCCAGACTCACATTAAACATCTCCAATCCAAAATTAAATCTAGAATCGGCTTCCTATTCCGCAACAAAGCATCCTTCACTCATGCTGCCAAACATACCCTCGTAAAACTGACCATCCTACCGATCCTCAACTTTGGCAATGTCATTTATAAAATAGCCTCCAACACTCTACTCAACAAATTGGATGCAGTCTATCACAGTGCCATCCGCTTTGTCACCAAATCCCCATATACAACCCACCACTGCGACCTGTACACTCTCGTTGGCTGGCCCTCGCTTCATACTCGTCGCCAAACCCACTGGCTCCAGGTCATCTACAAGTCTTTGCTAGGTAAAGCCCCGCCTTATCTCAGCTCACTGGTCACCATAGCAGCACCCACCCTTAGCACGCGCTCCAAGCAGTATATCTCACTGGTCCCCCCCAAAGCCAATTCCTCCTTTGGCCGCCTTTCCTTCCAGTTCTCTACTGCCAATGACTGGAACGAACTACAAAAATCACTGAAGCTGGAGACTCATTTCTCCCTCACTAGCTTTAAGCACAAGCTGTCAATGCAGCTCACAGATCTCTGCATCTGCACACAGCCCATCTGTAAACAGCCCATCCTACTACCGCATCCCCATACTGTATTTATTTATCTTGCTCCTTGGCACCCCAGTAACTTGCACATTTATCTTCTGCACATCTACCATTCCAGTGTTTAATTGCTATATTGTAATTACCTCGCCACCATGGCCTATTTTTTGCCCTACCTCCCTTATCTTACCTCATTTGCACTCACTGTATATAGACTTATTTTTTTAATTATTGTTTTCTACTGTATTATTGGCTGTATGTCTGTGTATTCCATGTGTAACTCTTTGTTGTCGTATGTATCAAACTGCTGTGCTTTATCTTGGCCAGGTCGCAGTTGTAAATGTGAACTTGTTCTCAACTAGCCTACCTGGTTAAATAAAGGTAAAATAAAATACATAAAAAAGAATTTACCTGTAATTGGAGTTATCTGCCTTTTAGGCCTATTAACAGTCGAATGGAAGCCTTCCCTGTTCCTGACCGTTAGATGACACAGGCTAATCAAAAGGGAGCCACTACTAGCCTACACTACCGTTCAGCGCCGATAGCTTGTGCCTGCAGGACAAGTAATAACGAGAAGTTCAGTACACGCACGCGTTGGGGCGAAGGAGGAGGGAGTTTCCAAGATTAAAAAATTAGAAATGAGCTGGTTTGATAGGCAACTCAAATAACAAGAGAGAAAATAGACTAAGTTAAATAAAAAGTTAAACGCCACCAATCTGAAAGGGCACTTTTCTTATAGGAGGGCAAAAGGGCAGATGCTTAGAAAGACCATCTATGCACGTGCCTCATCCCTGCTCTCTCCGTCCTTTCCTCCTTCTCCCATTCCCCTCCATGGGCACATCTCTAGCTAAGCATCTTTAGCTAAACATCAAATGGTACTAAGTCAGAGTGGACAGGAATTAGTTTGTTACGTAAACTAGGCAGAGCCACAACAGAGGCCTACCTGTCTCTGCTCCTCTTTCTCCCTTAACGCCTCTTCTATTATCCTCTGAAGTTGTACACGCTACTCTATAATACTTATGACTGCTTGTCTTGCACAGCTAGCTAGCTTATGTAACTAGCCAACATGCTGGCTAGCTCCAAGTATGGGAAATTGCAGACGTGCTGTATAGAAGTGGGCGTGTCAACAGAAGTAGGAGGATCAACAGACCGTTTTGATTGTGCGTGTTGTTTTTATTGTCTTAACACGTTTTAATTGGTCAGTTACCCACGGTGTGAACCAAGACTTGGTGTGCTAAAAGGCACTCTATTCTTGATAGAGAATAATACTGTGCCATTTGAATGTTAACAAAACACACAAACACCTCACTTATTTCCTATATATGAAAATGAAAGTAATTTTGACTTAAATGCTGAACTAAAATCCACAAATAGCAGTCGAGCATAGATAGGCCTTGGGGTTCTCCAGATGTTGCAGGATGAGATGCACTATACTGAGGATTGCTTCATCTGTGCCACGTTTGTATTTGTTAGCAAACTGATATGGGTCCAACAGTGTGTTTAGACTGACTGAAGCTTACGCGTCATGATCTTTTCAATACACTTCATTACAATGGAGGTCAGAGCAACAGGTCAACAGTCTTTGTTTTCTTTGGGAGAAGGCTTCTGAGGAAGAGGGGTGATGATTGCCTTCTTCCACCGAGGTGGAACCGTGTGGGAATGTACAGGTATCTAAAAGACTGACCCAGGCTGGTGTTGAGCATGTTAACACACTTGTCAGAGAAGTTATGTCAAACTTTATGTAGAAGTCATTAAGTTAATTTGCCATTGTCTTTTCATCTGTTGTGTACAGTGGTTTTCTGGTGGGAGTCATATTAGTGATGGCTTTTATTGTTAACCTTTGTCCTTGAATACTTTTCGTTCTAAGCTGGTTTGCTGCACAAGTCTACAATATTAATTATATTGAGCCAAACACAATTTTATTAATCATCATTTGATGATAGTAAAATATATAGATGCCATGAGTTATAATAATCAAACATAGATTTATTGGTAAATGAAAAAATGGTAGGCTGTTTGCTGCCCAATTATACGAGAGTCATTATTATTGGTAATACATGAAAACTATTAGACTAATAACTGACGTCAATATTTATTTTATTTTCATATACCGTATAGGCTATAACAGAGGTGCTTGTTGTGTGTTTTGTTAACATTCAAATGGCACAGTATGATTTTCTATCAAGAATAAAGTGGCTGTTAGCCCTCCCAGTCTTGTTTCACACTTTCGGGAACTGACCAATAAAAACAACACGCTCAATCAAAACCTTCTAACCAATTACAAAGAGCTGGTGTAACGCCTATCGCTGTTGATCCTCCCACTTCTGTTGACACACCCACTTCCAGACACATAGTTTATGACTATGTGGCTGCGGTAACTAGTGACGATCCTACTGAGAGGCGTGTAAGCTTGGAGCACTCCCTTCATAGCAAAAATAAAGACAAGATGAGCAAATTCTTTGATTTTTTATAAGTGGAATGAATGCCGATATATATGTATAAAAGGCCAATATTGTCAGAAAATATTGCTAAACTGATTTATTGTTTGGCCTCTAGTGGTCATAGTGCTGTAGTGGGCTGGGATTGGGAGACCATGAGGGACTCTTTCAGTGAGAAGAGGAGACTGGCGTAACCATGGTTGCACTTGCAACCACTTAACACTGTCACTCACACTATCATCAACTCTGGTATTCACATCACACCGCAGGGCTGGAAATGCAGTCTAGAGGGGGGAGACAACCATTACATGAGAGGGAGCCAACAAACCAAAAAGAAAGATGGACAGCAAGAAAGCAACACAAGCAGAATACCTCTGTTAGTAAGAGACTGTGCTTGTATTGTTCTCTGTATCACTGATCTACAGAAGAGAGTTCTGACTGTCTACGGTGTGTCCTAAATGGCACCATATTCCCCATAGTGCACTACATTTAAAAAGTAGTGCACTAGGGAATAGGATGCCATTTGAGACGCCTCCTAGGTTGTCCTCAAGGGGTTGGCTATTGGCTGTGTGTGATCTGTAAGTTAGACCAGGTAGGTAGGCTAGAGACTAGAGAGGTACGGAGGCTAGAGGCTGTGTGTGATCAGTCAGTCAGACCGGGTAGATAGGCTAGAGAGGTACAGGGAGGCTAGAGGCTGTGTGTGGTCAGTCAGACCAGGTAGGTCAGGCCTGGGCAATTATTTTCCATGGAGGGCCACATTAGAATATATTTTTGCCATTGCGGGCCAGAATCATGTTACAGGATTATACATAAGTGTATAACTGTGTTGACAGATATATCTACTGTAAATCACATCCAGATATGCTACTTATTTTACTTTTTTAACATGCACAGAAATAAACCACATCCATGTTCTCCTTTTGGTAGTCATTATTAAACATGCAATGAACTACACGGAGGGAAAGTACACTGCACATTCAGCACCACGGACAGAACTCTTGTTAGCAGGTATGCACAAAAACACAAGAAAGAGAGAGCTCGACCTTACATTTAAACTACTCAATCAGTGTCAGTAGTGAAGTCTCTGATTGGCATTGACTAGAGCAGTGAAGTCAGGTATAGTTTCTGATGTCGCTATGCGAAGGATTGCTAAGAGGTGAGAGTCAGTAAGAGATGATCTGTGCCTTGACTTGTTATATTTCGTCACTGAAAATGTCTGTTCACATACATTTGTTGACCCAAACAGTACAGTATCTTCTGAGCATGACTCCTAATCGTTGGAAAGTTTTGTTCATCGAGAGATGCATAGAACCTCGTCAGTGACATTGTTTTGAATAGTTACCCAATCACTGCATCAGACTGAAGATTGATAAACTCAAGTTGCAGGTCAGTGGGAGCGTTATCCACATTGAAGGTGAAAGGAGAGCATTTAATTTTCCAAATCTTTGAAGTCCTCAAAACGACGAGAAAACTCACCATTCAAAGCATGCAGCAGCGATGTATGCTTCTCCTGCTGGTCATCTGATAGGGAACAGACTAGTAGTGTCGGAAGGTGGGTGAGATTGTTGGCTTCTACTTGGCGGGTCAGGAGGAGTAATTTTCCCTTGAAGGCTTTGACAAGGCTGTACAGCTGATGTGCAAAAAGGCCCTTCCCTTGTAGTTTGGAATTAATTTCATTCATGAGGGCCATGATGTCTTTGGTTCAATTGTTGTTCCTGATTGACAGGAACAACAGGTGAGGCTGTTAGTCTGAGCAGACAGTCAGAACGAATGTGTGTGCGCTTGAGCATTTAGGTCTATATTATTTTATTTATTTTTTCGTTCTTTGAATTAGTTAATTCTATTCATTTAAATATTTTTGATTATTCATATCTTAATTTATCTATATTTTTATAAATAGATTTGGCTCTTCTGATATGCGAGCCGGCTCCCAACGTTCACCTTAGAGCCAACTCGTTCGTGAACGACCCATCACTAATTTGAATAACAAATACGTTTTTCAAAACTTTACGATAGCAAATTCTTTATGTGATCTGAGCATGATTTCGCGGGCCGTATTGAATCAGGTCGCAGGCCACATACGGCTTCTGGACGGCCTTTGCCCAGGCCTGAGGTAGGTAGATGTAAAGGGGAGGCTAGTTACTGCCAATACCTTTCAGATAGAAAAAAAAGTGGGCGGCATGGAAAAGTTGCCAGTAAATGTCTTGGTAGGTTTATATGTTCAGTCATATGTTTATAGGTTTATATGTTTATATGGTCAGTCAGTGTGGCTGTTAGACCAGTGTGGTGGAGACTGGAGAAGAGACAGTGGGAGACTGGGAGTGCCTGGAAGGCAGCATTACACTAGATGTATTATTTAACGGTTTCAGGATTCAGGTATTTAACATTGCTTATGCAACCTTGTTCCCCAACACCAACATCAATCTAGGTTAGTTTAAAACTGAGTGGCTCACAGCTATATAGGTCCCCAGGAAACATTATTTTACTTAATTTCACACAGCTACAGTAGCTGGGGTATTTTTGCCAAATAAATGTTCAGTGTGAGCGAAGCCAAGGAAAGCTAGTTTTGATGACTGAGTACTGTGTTGTTGCTCTATAAGCAGGTTTCAACAGGCAATTCCTTTGATATATGCTTCTGTAGTAGAGTAGAGTTCATGTACTAGTGAGTTCAATACTAAACCTGCCACAAAGAGACTTAAAGCCTGTATCTCTCTCTCCCTATGTCTCTCTCCATCGCTCTCCCTCTTCCTCATCCCTTTCTCTCCCTCCTGCCCCATTAAAGTTGGCTAATTAAAACCAATCCCTTCCCTTCTTTGGGGAGGTGCTCCACTTCAACTGGCTCCGGTTCCCACATTCATTATCTTCCCCCTGAGAACACCAGGCATCAATCAGAGGTTACCAGGGCCCCCCGGTTTCCTCCCAGAAGGAAGGAGGAAGAAAGGAGAGGGGAGGTAGAGGAGGAGGAAGGGAGAGGGGAGGGAAAGAGAGGGTGCTAATTTGTGGATTAAGGATGTGAGTAATCAGCATGTATCAGAGTGAATGGCTGTAATAGGGTTGTATAAGATCTCTACAGGGGAAGGCCACACAGAATAGATACACATAGGTAGGTCAGCCCTATACTAGCTATGTACCAAAACCGACTCTCTCTCTCTCGCTCTCTAAACAAGGCCACATGAATTGGAAACCACTGGTGCCAGCAGATATACACTCAGTGGTACACCACCCCGTTCACGAAAATGGTTCGCTTCTACAGACAGTGAGTGATGTCACGTGGCCGTGGCTTACTATATAAAGCAGGCACCCAGGCATCGAGGCATTCAGTTACTGTTCGATTTAATGTTAGAATGGGCAAAATTAGTAACTAAGCGACTTTGAGCGTGATATGATCATCGGTGCCAGGCGCGACGGTTCCAGTATCTCAGAAACGGCCGGCCTCCTGGGCTTTTCATGCTTGCCATTTCCCGAGAATGGTGCGACAAACAAAAAACATTCAGTCAGTGGTAGTCCTGTGGGCAAAAACAGCTCATTGATGAGAGGTCTTAGGAGAATGGCAAGAATAGCTGTATTTTTTTATATTCATGCCATGAGAGTCCAAGATTGAGCCTGCTGTCTGATCAAAACATCTATGGATTTGTCACATACATATACTCCCTCTCCGGCCTCTAGGTCGTCAGACTGCTGATTATCCCGCACACCTGTCACCATCGTCTCGTGCACCTGCGCCTCATGACACTCACCTGGACTCCATCACCTCTTTGATTATCTTCCCTATATCTGTCACTCCCCTTGGTTCTTTCCTCAGGTGTTATTGGCTCTGTGTCATTTGTGTTTATTGTTTTATTTATTAACACTCCCTCCCTGTACTTGCTTCCCGACTCTCAACGCACTCATTACAGAAGTCATGTTTCATAGCAATTATTGTGGTCTTTATGTTAAGACGATTGCATGATCTCACAAGTAAGTATAGAGCCATTTTACTCAACTACATTCCTATCTGCTTGGACATTGCAGGATATTTAGGTTGAGCCGTTTGCCTTGGCTTTGTAAAGACTACTGCCTGACGGGAGTCATACTTCCTTGTTCCCATCCTTGAAGGCCATTGCTAGAACCACCACTTCATGGTCGAATTGCTGCAAAGAAACCACTAAAGGACACCGATAAGAGACTTGCTTGGGCCTAGAAACACAAGGAATGAACGTTAAACTGGTGGATAGCTGTCATTTGGTCTGATGAGTCAAAATTTGAGATTTTTGGTTCCAACCGCCGTGTCTTTGTGAGACGCAGAATAGGTGAACTGATGATCTCCGCATGTGTGGTTCCCACCGTGAAGCATGGAGGAGATGTGATGGTGTGGGGGTGCTTTGCTGGTAACACTGTCTGATTTATTTTGAATTCAATTCAGACGACATGGTCTCCACAGTCACCCGACCTCAACCCAGTTGAGATGGTTTGGGATAAGTTGGACTGTAGAGTGAAGGAAAAGCATCGCACAAGTGCTCTGCATTTGTGGGAACTCCAAGACTGTTGGAAAAGCATTCCTTGTGAAGCTGGTTGAGAGAATGCCAAGAATGTGCCAAGCTGTCAAGGCAAAAGGGTGGCTACTTGTTTAACACTTTTTGGGTTACTACATGATTCCTTATGTGTTATTTCATAGTTTTGATGTCTTCACTATTATTCTATAATGTAAAACCCTTGAATGAGTAGGCGTGTCCATTAGCTATGTTACTACCATTAGCTATGTTACCTCAGCTTGACTTATTTTCTGCTGCGCTGATTGGATAGCTCCCTCTTTGAAGTGAAGGGGGCAATCGATAGAACGGCATACATTTTCAATGTTCGACGACATGGCAACCCCATCAGTTGTTATTCACATGATTCTCACGAGTCACACACACTGTGTATTGCACCATGCACCTCAAGGGACCACAATGGAAATAAGTAATTTCACAGTCTTAAAATGTACTGTGAGTATATGTATTTTTTAAACTGTAAAATAAAAGCAATCAATCAATGCACACACACACACTACGCAGTTTGACCTTGATGTTCACAAGTAGATACTATTCTTTAAATGGTAATACTGTACCTTGTTTTCTAACATAGCAGCTCTAGAAAAGGCTCAGCGCAATCAGCCAGTTGTAACGTTCCGTTCTACACAACAATGACTGAGGGAACACTGACACTCACCTCTCAGGACCCTCAAAGGAATATATTTATATGTACATATTCTTATTCATTCCTTTACACTCACATGGGGGAGATGTTGTGAAATTGTTAGATTCCTTGTTAGATACTACTGCATGGTTGGAACAAGAAGCACAAGCATTTCACTACACTCGCATTAACATCTGCTAACCATGTGTATGTGACCAATACATTTTATTTGATTTTGATTTGATTTGATTTTGAGATGGATGTTTTCATTTGAATGTTTAATTAGTTGATTGATCAATTATTTACACAAACAGCCAGCCTATGATGTGTAAATGTTTTCAGCAATTTTGGGACAGCTCTCACAAAAAGCTACCATTCTCAGAAAGGGGATCCCTTGTGTAAATTAAGAAGACATAAATGAATAAACAAATATATAAGTAATTGAATGACTAATGTGATGTGTGCTAAGTGCTGCCATTTAGAGCTGGTTTTGACTTGCTAATGAACTCTCTGGGACGGGCCAATTAGACGAGAAGATTGTGCTGAGTGAGCGAATAGATAACGCCACAGACTGATGTATCAGGTATCAAGGTAAGACCCAGATGCAGACCATGTTGAAGTAACAATGTTTATTACAGCAACAGGGGCAAAGGTACAGGATGGCAGTCCAGGGTCAGGTCAGGCAGAGGTCAGTAATTCAGAGGTGGGGCAAAGGTACAGGATGACAGGCAGGCTCAGGGGCAGGCAGAGTGGTCAGGCAGGCGGGTACAGGGTCAGGACAGGCAAGGGTCAAAAACCAGGAGAACAAGAAAAGAGAGACTGGGGAAAAGCAGGAGCTGCCACAAAAACGCTGGTTGACTTGAAAAACAAGATGAACTGGCACAGACAAACAGAGAACACAGGTATAAATACACCAGGGATAATGGGGAAGATGGGCGACACCTGGAGGGGGGGTGGAGACAATCACAAAGACGGGTGAAACAGATCAGGGTGTGACATGATGGGCGTTTCCACAAACTTTAAAGCGTTCACTCTCTCGCTCTCTCTTTGACACACACTCACTAGGGGTGTAAATGGTTCACCAAACCCACGGTTCGGTATGTATTGTGGTTTTGCGGTCACACAAAGGACTGCTTGAATGCAGAGGGGGAGACGAAGTTGTGTTTTACATTTTTGGCATTTCCGTCGGTAGTAGGAATACTGGGATGATGTCGTCGTAAATATGTCAACATGTTTGAGGTGTTGGCAGCGGCATAGGCTATTATCATTGAGATGAAATGCTCTAATTTGAAATGCTCTAATTAAGATTTGAAGTTTGATTACAATGTGCACATAGGGTCTAGTTGTTTTAATGGAATAGCCTGAAATGTTTTTCAGCTCAGATTTACTCGATGCATACAACGAAGTGTAGCCTTTAGGCCTAGTGTTATATTTTGTATATAATTGTTTTATGTATTCATTCGGGTTCACAGTGCAGACCGAACCGAGGTCCCAGTATCAACAATTCAGTACAAATAGGTGTATAGTTACACCCATAACTCTCTCTCTCTCTCTCTCTCTCTCTCTCTCTCTCTCTCTCAGAGGGCCTCTTGTGGAGTGACTTTGTGAGTCATGGGGGCAGAGTATCATTGATTTCCTCTAAAAGGCCTCAGAACAAAAGCTGCTATTTATCCTTTTCTTTCTCTCTCCCTCTCTCTATTTAGCTTCATGCTGCTCTCTTCTCCTCTCAACTTTCCTCCTCTACACTCTTTTGTTTCTCTAACCTTTCCTCCTCTCCACCGCTCTTTCTATTTACAGCCCTCTTCTCTCACTCCCTTTCTCTCCCTCTCTACCACACTCTCTCCCCTCTGTCCTTTTATCTGTCTTCACTCCCTTCTCTCCCACTCTTTCCATCCCCTTTCGCTCTCTACCTCGCCCTCCCTTTCTCTCCATTCCCCTATCTCTTTCCCTCTCTTTTCTAAACTATAGCCCCCACCTCTGTGTCTGTGCCCAGTTCTTTTGGACATTATTAATAATCCCTTGATGGAATAAGAATGCTCATGTAATGTGTTGTTCCTTGGTTGTCTCCATGATTTAGAACTGTTATGACTCTCAAGCTAAACCAAGTTATAGTCCCCCATCTCTGAACTAAATTAGTTGTACAATTCAGTTTTAAAAGTCATAAGGCCTGACGTGGACGGTCCCGCCTCTGATCTGTGTCTGGACAGAGAAAAAGGGGGCTGAGGGAAGAGAGGGCACAGAGAAAAACAACAGAGACAGAAGAGATGGAATTAAATGTATTGAATCAAATTGAATGTGAACTCTGCTTGCTCTCAGCTTGGCTTCGTAGATAAAAAGGAAAGAGAAAGAGGGGTCAGAGAGGAGGTAAAGAGGGTTTTTGGAGAAATATGAAACAGTTCAGGTTAATTTAACTGTTGGCCATGTCAACTCCTTCAGGTGATCCCCCTTAGATGAAAAGAATATTTTGTTCCCAGCTCTGCTTGAAAAGGAATTATGTAATTATTCTGAATCAAACTCATCCAAGTCATGTCCTTGACTGGAAGAAATTACCTACTGTTCCTCAACACTAACCATCTTCCCGAGTAGAACCTGATGAAGCTGAAAGTGAAACACGTTGTTTCGTTAAGGCACTGCTAAATGGACTAATGCAGTCACAATACGAGTGGACTAGCTCAGTTACACTACAATTAGGCTAAGTCCGTCATAATACAAGTGGACTAATTCCGTCACTACAAGTGAACTAGCTCAATCACACTACAAGTGGACTAGCTCAGTCACAGTACAAGTGGACTAATTCAGTCACTACAAGTGGACTAGCTCAGTCACATTTAGTCTTGAGCGATTAACAAAAATAGCTTTTTTAAACTAATTGACTGATGTGGGTTAAATTATAGTTTCTCTTGAGATAAATCAGGTCCAGCCTGAACTGTGCGATCTAGTAGGAAGTTTCCAACAAGCCAATATTCTACATAGTTTAGTGCATAAAACGTGGTAATTAACTACATTAACCATAATTAATTGCGCATCTACTTGTCCAGTCTGTTTCTTTTACGCCTGCTATGGAAGAGACAAGTGTCACGACTTCAGCCGAAGTTGGTCCCACTCCTTGTTCGGGCGGCTTTCGGCGGTCGACGTCACCGGTTTTCTAGCTGCCTCCGATCTACTTTTCATTTTCTATGTTTTTGTCTTCATTATACACACCTGGTTTCCAATCACTAATTACATGTTCCTTATTTAAACCTCTGTCCCCCCATGTCTTTGTGATTGATTGTTTGTGGTATTGCAGTCCGTATACTTTGGCTTGGCATTATTTTGTCGTGTATTGTTTATTTTTGAGTAAACTTGATACTATTACTCACATCTGCTGTCCTGCGCCTGACTCCTCTACACCAGCTACACACCCAGACGCATCACAGAATCAATCACCCGAAATGGAGTCAGCAGGAGCGCACCAACCTCTTTCAGTCGAGGAGCGTCTACAGCAGCACGCGATCATGTTACAGAGTCTTGGAACCGCCATGGATCGCGTGCTGAAAAGTATGGAACAATGGGAGAGAGGAGGTTTTTCAGCGCCTCCACCTTCATCCCAACCTCCCACTCCACAACCTACACAGATGTCCACCCTTCCTTCACCTGGTCCCAGTGGGATTCGGCTCGCGCTCCCGAGGCCATATGATGGAACGGCTGCCGGGTGCCAGGGGTTCCTTCTCCAGCTAGAGCTCTACCTGGCGACCGTTCACCCGGCTCCCTCGGGACGCAAGAGCGTGTCCGCCCTTGTCTCCTGCTTATCTGGGAAAGCCCTGGAGTGGGCCAACGCCGTATGGGGGGAGGACGGAGCGGCGTTGGACCACTATGAGGAGTTCACCCGCCGCTTCAGGACAGTGTTTGACCATCCACCTGAGGGTATAGTGGCGGGTGAACGCTTGTTCCACCTCAGGCAGGAGACGAGGAGCGCACAGGACTTTTCACTGGAGTTCCGCACCCTGGCCGCCGGAGCGGGATGGAATGATAGAGCTCTGATCGACCATTACAGGTGCAGTCTGCGCGAGGACGTCCGACGGGAGGGACACCTTATCCTTCGACCAGCTGGTGGACATGTCCATCAGGCTGGATACCCTGCTGGCCACCCGTGGACGTCCGGATCAGGGCCTGTTAGTTCCATACCCCAACAGCTCCGATCCTACACCTATGGAGCTAGGAGGGACTGCGCTTAGGGGGGCCGGAGGAGGGACCACTTCCTGCACCTTATGTGGCCGCAGAGGGCACACTGCTGGTCGGTGCTGGGGGGGTACCTCAGGGAGTCGAGGCAGCAGGCAGGGCACTATCGTGTCATCTCAGGTGAGTAGGCACCAGCCTCGCCCAGAGCCCCCTGTTGCTCACGTGTTTTTGTTTATAGATTTTCCTGAGTTTTCCCCGCGTTCTCAGCATAAGGCACTCGTTGATTCAGGCACAGCTGGGAACTTTATTGATCGTTCATTTGCCCGTAGTTTAGGGATTCCTATTGTGTCTGTTGATATGCCCTTCCCTGTACACGCCTTAGATAGTCGACCATTAGGGTCAGGGCTGATTAGGGAGGCTATGGTGACGCAGGGGGGTCATGAGGAGAAGATTAGTCTCTACCTCATTGATTCTCCTGCATTTCCTGTGGTGCTGGGTCTACCCTGCTTGGCCTATCATGACCCCACTATTTCATGGCAACAGAGGGCTCTAAAGGGAGGGTCACGAAAGTGCTCGGGGAGGTGTGTAGGTGTTTCCATCGGTATCAATCAGATCACTGTGAGGTACAGCTACCCGCTGCCTCTCATAGCCAGTGCGATCGAGTCAATGCACGGGGCTAGCTTCTTCACCAAATTGGATCTCAGGAGTGCCTACAATCTGGTGCGTATCAGGGAGGGGGACGAGTGGAAGACAGCATTTAGTACCACCTCAGGGCACTACGAGTACCTCGTCATGCCGTATGGGTTGATGAATGCTCCATCAGTCTTCCAGGCATTTGTAGACAAGATTTTCCGGGACCTGCATGGGCAGGGTGTAGTGGTGTATTTCGACGACATTCTGATATACTCCTCTACACACGCCGAGCATGTGTCCCTGGTGCGCAAGGTGCTGGGCAGAATTTTGGAGCATGACCTGTACGTCGAGGCTGAGAAATGTCTGTTCTTCCAGCAGTCCGTCTCTTTCCTACTACCGGAGGTTTATCCAGGGCTTTGGTCAGGTAGCGGCTCCTATTACTTCACTGCTGAAGGGGGGGCCGGTGCGACTGCAGTGGTCAGCTGAGGCGGACAGGGCTTTTGGTCATCTGAAGGCTCTGTTTACCTCGGCTCCCGTGCTGGATCATCCGGATCCCTCTTTGTCATTCATAGTTGAGGTGGACGCGTCCGAGGCTGGGATAGGAGCTGTGCTGTCTCAGCGCTCAGGTACGCCACCAAAACTCTGCCCCTGTGCCTTCTTTTCGAAGAAGCTCAGCTCGGCGGAGCGAAGCTATGATGTGGGGGACCGGGAGTAGTTGGCTGTCGTAGAAGCTCTGAAGGCATGGAGACATTGGCTTGAGGGGGCTAAACACCCTTTTCTCATCTGGACTGACCACCGTAATCTGGAGTACATCCGGGCGGCGAGGAGACTGAACCCTCGCCAGGCAAGGTGGGCCATGTTTTTCACCCGTTTTGTTTTCACCCTTTCCTACAGACCAGGTTCCCAGAACACTAAGGCAGATGCACTGTCCCGGATGTATGACACAGAGGAGCGGTCCATAGATCCCACTCCCATACTTCCGGCCTCTTGCCTGGTGGCACCGGTGGTGTGGGAGCTGGACGCGGACATAGAGCAGGCGTTATGTACAGAGCCCACTCCCATTCAGTGTCCAGCTGGACGTCTGTACATTCCGTCGGCTGTCCGCGACCGTCTGATCTATTGGGCCCACACGTCACCCTCCTCTGGTCATCCTGGCATCGGTCGGACAGGGCGCTGCCTTAGTGGGAAGTACTGGTGGCACACCTTAGCTAAGGACGTGAGGGTTTATGTTTCCTCCTGCTCTGTGTGCGCCCAGTGTAAGGCGCCTAGGCACCTGCTCAGAGGGAAATTACAACCCCTACCCGTTCCACAACGGCCATGGTCACACCTGTCTGTAGATTTCCTGACGGATCTTCCACTGTCACAGGGAAACACCACGATCCTGGTCGTTGTGGATCGGTTTTCTAAGTCCTGCCGCCTCCTTCCTTTGCCCGGTCTCCCTACGGCCCTACAGACTGCGGAGGCCCTGTTCACCCACGTCTTCCGACACTACGGGGTGCCTGAGGACATAGTTTCTGATCAGGGTCCCCAGTTCACGTCCAGGGTTTGGAGGGCGTTTATGGAACGTCTGGGGGTCTCGGTCAGCCTTACCTCAGGTTTTCACCCCGAGAGTAACGAGCAGGTGGAAAGAGTCAACCAGGATGTGGGTAGGTTTCTGCGGTCCTATTGCCAGGACCGGCCGGGGGAGTGGGCGAGTTTCATCCCCTGGGCAGAGATGGCCCAGAACTCACTCCTCCACTAACCTCTCCCCCTTCCAGTGCGTACTAGGGTACCAGCCGGTTCTGGCACCGTGGCATCAGAGCCAAATCGAGGCTCCTGCGGTGGATGAATGGTTTAGGCGCTCGGAGGAGACCTGGGAGGCCGCCCATGTGCACCTACAACGAGCCGTGAGGCGGCAGAAGGCGAGCGCCGACCGCCACAGCAGTGTGGCCCCGGTGTTCGCACCGGGGGACAGGATCTGGCTCTCGACCCGAAACCTGCCCCTCCGCCTGCCCTGCCGGAAGCTGGGCCCGTGGTTTGTTGGGCCCTTTAAAGTCCTGAGGAGATTGAACGAGGTATGTACCCCTGGTGGCATGTCTGGTGGGGTACGTGTCTGTGTCAGTGCTGTGTGTAAGTTGACTATGCAGTTTGGAATTTCCAACACATTAATGTTTCTTATAAAACAAGAAGTGACACAGTTGGTCTTTCCTCAACTCTTAGCCAAAAAAGACTGGCATGCATAGCATTAATTTTAGCCCTCTGATTACAATGAAGAGCAAGACGTGCCGCTCTGTTCTGGGTCAGCTGCAGCTTAATTACATTTACATGATTAGTTTAATCACGTAATAATAATTACAGAGAAGTTATTAAAAAAAATAAGTCTTCACTTTAATGATGCTAAAGACACGACAGGGCTCATCCAGAGTTGGCATCTAACTGTTTCACCATCCTCCAGAAAACATGATAGCTGCTGAAATATTACCAGCCAGGCGCAGATCGCCAGCATGTTAATAACAATTCTCAGGGAAGAGAAAGAGAACACATGTTAAAACAGTTTTACACCAACCTTGCTAAGAATGAGATTGGGGCAAGGTTAGCCCAAGCTACAATCTAGTGTCTCTTTTAGACCCTCACTTTTCTCATCACTTGTGGTAATGACAGATTGATATTTCAATGCATTCTTAGTCTAAATTACAATACATTTGCAGTGTGCAGACCTCCACAATCAACCTGATACCCCAAATAAACTATTTTGGATAAGCGGTTGGCACGGTTGACCACCCCCCTCCGTCCCCGGCACTCATCCTTCCTTTCCTGTCGTTTCTTCATGTTCTTCTTCAGATAGTGTTTCAGTTTGTCCTTTTAATGGCACATGTTCAAAGTGGATGGCCCTTGATAATGTCTCTCACCTTACAGTCCATTATGTCTTTGTCCATTTTCCTACCTGTACACAAGCAGCATGAGAGAAGTTTGGACTGGATCTCTCTCCATGCTCACTCCACATGGACCCATGTCGCACTCCTGAGAGAAAAAGCATGAGAGAAAAGGCAGTTGATATCGTCTACTGGATGCTGTGTACAGGTTGCTGGCTTGGACTCAGGCCTCACGGTAAAAGTGGTGAAGAACCATAATGAACGCCAAACAACACAGTTACACATGGAATAAACAAACGTACAGTCAATAACACAATAGACAAGTCTATATACAGTGTGTGTTGAGGTTCACACTGTTCTCGGCCGAATCATCTTCCATGCATCAAGATACTGGGGCAGCAGGTAGACTAGTGGTTAGAGCGTTGGACTAGTAACCGAAAGGTTGCAAGATCAAATCCCGGAGCTGACAAGGTTATAAAATCTTTTGTTCTACCCCTGAACAAGGCAATGTTCCTAGGCCATCATTGAAAATAAGAATTTGTTCTTAACTGACTTGCCTAGTTAAATAAAGGTTAACAAAAATACCATCTGTGGTCACCTTGAGAGAGGACAGACCAAAACAACAGTTTAGTTTAGAATAACAACACATAGTTGAAACCATTCCCCCAACACATAGTTAAAACTCACTGCAGAGTTACAAGTCAGGGAGTCAGAGGGCAAATCCTTATGGAGAAATCCCGACCATCCAGCAGACCCAATCTGGTGAGATTTGTTATTGAAGCAAGACAAAAACAAAGCAAGACAAGAAAACAACATCAGCAATACACATACAGTGCGTTGCAAAAGTATTCACCCCCCATGGCGTTTTTCCTACTTTGTTTCATTACAACCTGTAATTTAAATTGATTTTTATTTGGATTTCATGCAATGGGCATACAGTTGAAGTCGGAAGTTTACATACACTTAGGTTGGAGTCATTAAAACTTGTTTTTCTACCACTCCACAAATTTCTTGTTAACAAACTATAGTTTTGGCAAGTCAGTTAGGACATCTACTTTGTGCATGACACAAGTAATCTTTCCAACAATTGTTTACAGATAGATTATTTCACTCATAATTCATTGTATCACAATTTCAGTGGGTCAGAAGTTTACATACACTAAGCTAACTGTGCCTTTAAACAGCTTGGAAAATTCCAGAAAATGATATCATGGCTTTAGAAGCTTCTGATAGGCTAATTGACATAATTTGAGTCAATTGGAGGTGTACCTGTGGATGTATTGCGTGGCCTACCTTCAAACTCAGTGTCTCTTTGCTTGACATCATGGGAAAATAAAAGAAATCAGCCAAGACCTCAGACATTTTTTTGTAGACCTCCACAAGTCTGGTTCATCATTGGGAGCAATTTCCAAACGCTTGAAGGTACCACGTTCATCTGTACAAACAATGGTATGCAAGTATAAACACCATGGAACCACGCAGCCGTCATACCGCTCAGGAAGGAGACGCGTTCTGTCTCCTAGAGATGAACGCACTTTGGTGCAAAAAGTGCAAATCAATCCCAGAACAACAGCAAAGGACCTTGTGAAGATGCTGGAGGAAACAGGTACAAAAGTATCTATAGCCACAGTAAAACGAGTCCTTTATCGACATAACCTGAAAGGCCGCTCAGCAAGGAAGAAGCCACTGCTCCAAATCCGCCATAAAAAAGTCTGACTGCACATGGGGACAAAGATCGTACTTTTTGGAGAAATATCCTCTGGTCTGATGAAACAAAATTAGAACTGTTTGGCCATAATGACCATTGTTATGTTTGGAGGAAAAAGGGGGATGCTTGCAAGCCGAAGAACACCATCCCAACCGTGAAGCACGGGGGTGGCAGCATCATGTTGCTGCAGGAGGGACTGGTGCACTTTACAAAATAGATGGCGTCTTGAGGGAAGAAAATTATGTGGATATATTGAAGCAACATCTCAAGACATCAGTCAGGAAGTTAAAGCTTGGTCGCAAATGGGTCTTCCAAATGGACAATGACCCCAAGGATACTTCCAAAGTTGTGGCAAAATGGCTTAAGGACAACAAAGTCAAGGTATTGGAGTGGCCATCACAATGCCCTGACCTCAATCCTATAGAAATGTGTGGGCAGAATTGAAAAAGCGTGTGCGAGCAAGGAGGCCTACAAACCTGACTCAGTTACACAAGCTCTGTCATGAGGAATGGGACAAAATTTACCCAACTTATTGTGGGAAGCTTGTGGAAGGCTACCCGAAATGTTTGACCCAAGTTAAACAATTTAAAGGCAATGCTACCAAATACTAATTGAGTGTATGTAAACTTCTGACCCACTGGGAATGTGATGAAAGAAATAAAAGGTGAAATAAATCATTCTCTCTACTATTATTCTGACATTTCACATTCTTAAAATAAAGTGGTGATCCTAACTGGCCTAAAACAGGGAATTTTTACTCAGTTTAAATGTCAGGATTTGTGAAAAACTGAGTTTAAATGTACTTGGCTAAGGTGTATGTAAACTTCCGACTTCAACTGTACACAAAATAGTCCAAATTGGTGAAGTGAAATGAAAAATATAACTTGTTTCAAAGAATAAAAAAATATAAACGGAAAAGTGGTGCGTGCATATGTATTCACCGCCTTTGCTATGAATCCCCCTAAATAAGATCTGGTACAACCAATTACCTTCATAAGTCACATAATTAGTTAAATAAAGTCCAACTGTGTGCAATCTAAGTGTCACATGATCTGTCACATGGTCTCAGTATATATACACCTGTTCTGAAAGGCCCCAGAGTCTGCAACTAAGCAAGGGGCACCACCAAGCAAGCGGCACTATGTAGACCAAGGAGCTCTCCAAACAGGTCAGGGACAAAGTTGTGGAGAAGTACAGATCAGGGTTGTGTTATAAAAAATATCTGAAACTTTGAACATCCCACGGAGCACCATTAAATCCATTATTAAAAAATTGAAAGAATATGGCACCACAACAAACCTGCCAAGAGAGGGCCGCCCACCAAAACTCACTGACCATGCAAAGAGGGCATTAATCAGAGAGGCAAAAAAGAGACCAAAGATAACCCTGAATGAGCTGCAAAGCTCCACAGCGGAGATTGGAGTATCTGTCCGTAGGACTACTTTAAGCCGTACACTCCACAGAGCTGGGCTTTAGATAAGAGTGGCCAGAAAAAGCCATTGCTTAAAGAAAATAATAAGCACACACTTTTGGTGTTCGCCAAAAGGCATGTGGGAGACCCCAAACATATGGAATCAGGTAAGTAAGTCCGGCGCCGACAGAGATGGCCGCCTCGCTTCGCGTTCTCAGGAAACTATGCAGTATTTTGTTTTTTATGTATTATTTCTTAACAAGCATTTCGCTACACACGCATTAACATCTGCTAACCATGTGTATGTGACAAATAAAATTTGATTTGAGGTACTCTGGTCAGATGAGATTAAAATTGAGCTTTTTGGCCATCAAGGAAAATGCTATGTCTGGCTCAAACCCAACATCTCTCATCACCCCGAGAACACCATCCCCATGTTTTTCATCAGCAGGGACTGGGAAACTGGTCAGAATTGAAGGAATGATGGATGGCACTAAATACAGGGAAATTCTTGAGGGAAACCTGTTTCAGTCTTCCAGAGATTTGAGACTGGGACGGAGGTTCTGAGAAAAACAACAACACTGCCTGTTAAATAAAAAATCTCTTGATAACTTCATAAGGAAATAATGGTATCCCATAAGGTAATGGTAAAATAGACTAGAGACAGCTCTCTCTCGGTGTCACGTCTGCTCCCGCTCTTCCCTTCCCCTGCATTACCCTGCATCACACGTTCCTGCCATTCATCACTCACACCTGCTCTCCCTCGTCACTCGCATCAGCGTTATTGGACTCACCTGGACTCACTTATCACTTGTTATTTCCTCCCCTATATTTGTCAGTTCCCCAGCTCTGTTCCCCACTGCTGCATTGATTGTTTTTTGTCTTTAGTTTTTGTTTAGTGACGCTGTTCCTGTCTTGTGTTATGTCAGTTATTTATTAAATGTTTACTCCCCGTACCTGCTTCGTCTCTCCAGCGTCACCCACATGTGACACTCTGTCCTTCTTGTGGGTCAAATCACATATAGGACTATTGATAAATTATAAACTTCTTCCTAATTATTTGTTTTTACATAGCCCATAATAAAACAAACTCCAGGAAACACCAGGAAGTCAGAACAGAGGTCAGTCAGCCCTATTAAGTGAGCGTTTGTTTTCCTGTACCTCAGACATTATTTAAAGATATTTCAAACATTTTGTGTATCAGGTTTACATAGTTTTTTTCAGTACATTTCTTTTAATCATGTCACGACTTCCACCGACGGTGGCTCCTCTGCCTGTTCGGGCGGCGTTCGGCGGTCGTCGTCACCGGCCTATTAGCTGCCACCGATCCTCGTTTCCTTTCTGTTGATTGTTCTATTGTTTGCACCTGTTTTGTGTTTTTATTCTAGGGCTATTTAAGCCGGTCAAGCCCGCCTCCTTTTGTGCGGGCTTGTTTCTCTGTTTTGGTGGACGTTCGTGTGTGTCATCATTTTATGCCCGTGTCTGTTTTTGAGCGCCTGTTTGTTTGTGCGCCCGCCATGTATTGGGCATTATATTTCACACGCCGAATTAAAGAGGAGCGTTTTTCCCCACACCGTGCTCTCTGCGTCTGACTCCACACCCACCACTCCTAGCTGATCGTGACAGAAGCCCGCACCCAATCTTCATGGAGTCAGCAGGAGCAGCGACTCCCCCTCTCCCATCTATGGAGGAGCGTGTCCTCCACCACACCACCGTCCTCCACCGGATCGGGTCGGCAATGGACCAGATGATGGAGAGAATGGACCGATGGGAGAGGGTGGTCTCCTTCCTCGCCCACTCAACCTTCCCGCCTCAACAGACTCCTTCGGCGGCGTCCGGATCCAGCACGCTCCGTCTCGCCCCCCCTAAGGAGTACGATGGGATGGCGGCTGGATGTAAGGGGTTCCTGCTCCAGTTGGAGTTGTACCTGGCTACCGTCCGCCCGACGCCCTCTGGGGAGGAGAGCGTGAGCGCCCTCGTCTCCTGTCTGACGGGTAGAGCCCTGGAATGGGCCAACGCAGTATGGGATGGCCCAGACTCCGCCAGGGACAACTACCCGGAGTTCGCCCGCCGTTTCCGGGTCGTGTTCGACCACCCACCAGAGGGCCGAGCGGAGGGTGAACGGCTGTTTCACCTTAGACAGGAGACGAGGAGTGCGCAGGACTTTGCTCTAGAGTTTCGGACCCTGGCTGCTGGAGCGGGGTGGAACGACCGGGCCCTGATCGACCACTACCGTTGTAGTCTCCGGGAGGATGTCCGCAGGGAGTTGGTGTGTCGAAACGCTACCCTCTCCCTCGATGAGCTGATCGACATGTCCATACGACTGGACAACCTGCTGGCGGCTCGCGGACGGTCGGGAAGGGCCCTGTTTGTTCCACCTTCCGGACCTTCCGCTCCTATCCCTATGGAGTTAGGGTGGGCAGCATCGAGGGGAACCGGAGGAGGAGGCTCCTCCTGCACCAGTTGTGGTCGGAGAGGACACACTGCCGATCGGGTGCTGGGGAGTCCCTCTGGGAATCGAGAGGGCAGGCGGAGCACTGCTCGGTCACCCCAGGTGAGTCGGCACCAGACTCACTCAGAGCTCCCTGTTGGTCACATGTTTGTATTAATCTCTTTCCCTGAGTTTTTCCCTCTCTCAGCATAAGGCGCTAGTCGATTCAGGCGCAGCTGGGAACTTTATTGATCGCGGACTCGCCTCGAGACTAGGTATTCCGCTAGTATCGATAGATCAACCCATCCCCGTTCACTCCCTAGATAGCAGACCGTTAGGGTCAGGGCTGGTCAGGGAGGCCACGGTTCCGTTGGACATGGTAACGCAGGGGGGTCATGGGGAGCGGATTAGTCTATACCTCATTGATGCGCCTGCGTTTCCAGTGGTGCTGGGGATTCCCTGGCTGGCTAAGCACAACCCTATGATTTCGTGGAAACAGGGGGCTCTCCAGGGGTGGTCCGAGGAGTGTTCAGGTAGGTTTCCACTGTGCGCATTCCCTCTGAATATGCCGATTTGGCTATCGCCTTCTGTAAAAAGAGGGCGACCAAATTACCACCTCATCGATTTAGGGATTGCGCGATAAACCTCCAGGTAAACGCGACACTTCCCAGGAGTCACGTGTACCCGTTGTCACAGGAGGAGACAGTGGCTATGGAGACCTATATCACTGAATCTCTGCGACAGGGGTACATTCGCCCTCCGTATCACCCGTCTCCTCGAGATTCTTTTTGTGAAGAAAAAGGAGGGTGGTCTGCGCCGCATTGATTATAGAGGTCTAAATGCCATCACAGTGGGATTTAGTTACCCGCTACCTCTCATTGCTACGGCGGTTGAATCATTTCACGGGGCGCGTTTTTTCACAAAACTGGACCTCAGGAGTGCTTATAATCTGGTGCGTATCCGGGAGGGAGATGAGTGGATGACAGCGTTTAGTACTACATCTGGTCATTATGAGTACCTTGTTATGCCGTATGGGTTGAAGAATGCTCCCGCCGTCTTTCAATCTTTCGTGGACGAGATTCTCAGGGACCTGCACTGGCAGGGTGTGGTGGTGTATATAGATGATATATTGATCTATTCCGCCACACGCCAGCGCATGTGTCTCTGGTGCGCAAAGTACTTGAGCGACTGCTGGAGCATGACCTGTACGTCAAAGCGGAGAAATGTGTGTTTTCCAAACGAGCCGTTTCCTTCCTGGGATATCGCATTTCCACTTCTGGGGTGGTGATGGAGTGTGACCGCATTACAGCCGTGCGTGGTGGCCGACTCCGACCACGGTAAAGGAGGTGCAGCGGTTTTTAGGGTTTGCCAATTACTACCGGAGGTTTATCCGGGGTTTTGGTCAGGTGGCTGCTCCCATTACCTCACTGCTGAAGGGGGGGCCGGCTCGGTTGTGGTGGTCGGCGGAGGCGGACAGAGCTTTCAGTAGGTTGAAGGAGCTGTTTACTAAAGCGCCCTTGCTGGCTCATCCGGACCCCTCTTTGGCGTTCATAGTGGAGGTGGACGCGTCTGAGGCTGGTGTTGGAGCCGTGCTATCACAGCGCTCAGGCACGCCACCGAAACTCCGTCCCTGCGCTTTCTTTTCAAGGAAGCTCGGCCCGGCGGAGCGTAACTATGACGTGGGGGACCGGGAGTTGTTAGCTGTGGTCAGAGCCCTGAAGGTGTGGAGACATTGGCTTGAGGGGGCTAAGCACCCTTTTCTCATCTGGACTGACCACCGTAATCTGGAGTATATCCGGGCAGCGAGGAGACTGAATCCGCGGCAGGCTAGGTGGGCCATGTTTTTTACCCGCTTTCAGTTCAAGATCTCCTATAGGCCAGGTTCCCAGAATACTAAGGCCGACGCGCTGTCCCGTCTCTATGACACCGAGGAGCGGTCCATCGAGCCTACTCCCATACTTCCTGCTTCGTGTCTGGTGGCACCGGTGGTATGGGAGGTGGACGCGGACATCGAGCGGGCACGGCGGTTGGAACCTGCGCCTCCTCAGTGTCCTACGGGTCGCCAGTACGTGCCGCTCGGTGTTCGTGACAAATTGATTCGATGGGCTCATGTGCTACCCTCTTCGGGTCATCCTGGTATTGAGAGGACAGTGCGGGGTCTTAGGGGGAAATACTGGTGGCCCACGTTGGCTAAGGACGTAAGGTTTTATGTCTCCTCCTGTTCGGTGTGCGCTCAGAGTAAGGCTCCTAGACACCTGCCTAGAGGGAAGTTACAGCCCCTCCCCGTTCCACAATGGCCATGGTCTCACCTGTCGGTGGATTTCCTCACGGATCTTCCTCCGTCCCAGGGGAACACCACGATCCTGGTCGTTGTGGATTGGTTCTCTAAGTCCTGTCGTCTCATCCCGTTGCCCGGTCTCCCCACGGCCCTACAGACTGCGGAGGCCCTGTTTACCCACGTCTTCCGGCACTACGGGGTACCTGAGGACATCGTCTCTGATCGGGGCCCCCAGTTCACGTCCCGAGTGTGGAGGGCGTTTATGGAGCGTCTGGGGGTCTCGATCAGCCTGACCTCAGGTTTCCACCCGGAGAGTAATGGGCAGGTGGAGAGAGTGAACCAGGAGGTTGGTAGGTTTCTGCGGTCGTATTGCCAGGACCGGCCCGGGGAGTGGGCGAGGTACGTCCCATGGGCGGAGGTGGCGCAGAACTCACTCCGTCACTCCTCTACCAACATGTCACCCTTCCAGTGTGTGTTGGGCTACCAACCAGTCCTGGCACCATTCCATCAGAGCCAGACTGAAGCTCCTGCGGTGGAGGAGTGGGTGCAGCGCTCAAAGGAGACCTGGAGAGCCGTCCAGGAATCATTATAACAGGCTGGTGGGCTACAGAAGAGGAGCGCTGACCGTCACCGCAGTGAGGCCCCTGTGTTCGCACCGGGGGACCGGGTCTGGCTCTCGACCCGGAACCTGCCCCTCCGCTTGCCCTGCCGGAAGCTGGGGCCACAGTATGTGGGGCCATTTAAAGTCCTGAGGAGGATAAACGAGGTGTGTTATAGGCTACAGCTTCCATCTTACTACCGCATTAACCCCTCGTTTCATGTGTCTCTCCTCAGGCCGGTGGTAGCTGGTCCCCTGCAGGAAGGTGAGGTGCCGGAGGCCCCCTTGGACATCGAGGGTCCCCGGCGTACACAGTCCGCTCCATTCTGGACTTTAGGCGCCGGGTGAGGGGCCTGCAGTACCTCGTGGACTGGGAGGGGTACGGCCCGGAGGAGAGCTGCTGGGTACCGGTGACGGACGTCTTGGATCCGTCACTACTGGCAGAGTTTCACCGCCTTCACCCGGATCGCCCTGCGCCTCGCCCTCTGGGTCGTCCTCGAGGTCGCTGTCGGCGCGCTGCGGAGCCGCTGGTCAGAGGGGGTACTGTCACGACTTCCACCGACGGTGGCTCCTCTGCCTGTTCGGGCGGCGTTCGCGGTCGTCGTCACCGCCTATTAGCTGCCACCGATCCTCGTTTCCTTTCTGTTGATTGTTCTATTGTTTGCACCTGTTTTGTGTTTTTATTCTAGGGCTATTTAAGCCGGTCAAGCCCGCCTCCTTTTGTGCGGGCTTGTTTCTCTGTTTTGGTGGACGTTCGTGTGTGTCATCATTTTATGCCCGTGTCTGTTTTTGAGCGCCTGTTTGTTTGTGCGCCCGCCGTGTATTGGGCATTGTATTTCACACGCCGAATTAAAGAGGAGCGTTTTTCCCCACACCGTGCTCTCTGCGTCTGACTCCACACCCACCACTCCTAGCGTGACAAATCAAGAGAATTTACACATGTGCAACCAACAATAGAAAAAGTTCATTTGTGTACAGCATCCTTTCTAACCTGTGAAAACCCACTAAAACCAAATAAAAAGACCCCACACTTCTAAATCAAACAGAGTATTAACCACTAACAAATATTAATTAACAGGTGGGTTGTGTGTGGGTGATGGCGTGTGTGTGGCAAAAATCGTAGGGTAAACACAAACCAAATGGCCAGGCCTTGCTTAATTTGGGAGGTCCCTTAGCAGCTGGATCCGGGAACTTTTAACTGCTCCCAAGGCACCTGCCTCAGGAAGCCTTTCAAAGGGAGAGATACAGAATCATTGCTAAAAATGAAAAAAGCTTGGTAGCGGACATTCCATCAGTCCAGGATGAAAGAAAATACACAAGTACTTAGTTTTTACAATGCCACATTTTAATCAGTCCTAAAAATTCTTAATCATTAATCAAGTTTACTGCATCTTGGGCAGGAAGTCTCAATAAACCCAAGCGTATACAGAATTATACTTCAGACACATTTATACTTCAGACATATCAGATGATACGTTGTACCGTAAAGCTGAATTGGGCACCTTCTAAAGTAAACACTTATCTTGTAATCTTTATCTTTTTTACCTGTTGCATTAACATACAATTCTGTACAAACTGTCCCTAATTTCCCCACTGTGTCTCTCACAGCCTGTTTGAGTTCAGTGTGTACTGGCGGCTATCTATTGTTCCACAGGAAGGTTTATCTCTAATTCAAACAACAGATGACTTAAACACAAGAGCAGTGGACCAGGCCATGAAGAGTGAGCAGCCTCTAATTTAATATCAGTCCCAATACTCAATCCCTCTGTCTTACTCCTTCAAATTACAAAAATATTGCAATATTAGATTGCTATCTGAAAGCCGATTACCATTCACTTTGTTACTTTCACTAGTCTCTATATTTGTTTCCCTCAACTTGGACTCCCTTCCCAATAGGAATACCTCAATCACTACTGCTTAAACACACAGATCACTCTCAAACAACATTCTGCTTTTCCCCCCTATTGCAAGAGTTAAAACAAAACAAAACAAACATGATAACTTTCTCCGTACTGGAAGGAATTGTTTTCATTTTAGTATACCTTCAAAAAGTTACTCCATTTTATTATTACCAATCTCTGTTGGATATTCACTTCTGCTTCAATATTTATTAAATGTCTATTATTTTAAGATTCATATGTAATGCTTTGGAAGGATCATTATGCAATAATGGGCTCCCGAGTTGCGCAGTGGTCTAAGGCACTGCATCTCAGTGCTAGAGGCATCACTACAGACACCCTGGTTTGAATCCAGGTTGTATCACAACCGGCCTTGATTGGGAGTCCCATAGGGCGGCGCACAATTGGCCCAGCGTCGTCCCGGGTTTGGCCGGAGTAGGCCACAATTGTAAATAAGAATTTGTTATTAACTGACTTGCCTAGTTAAATAAATAAATAAAATAACAATAATTAACTGGTTTGGCACTGTCTTAGTCCCCAGTAGATGTCACGCTCCGTCCATAATAAGTTTGTCACCTGAGACAACAGGGAAACAGATGAATTTTGCCGACTCATGAATTGGTTTAGAATGTCATCATTTGGGATGTCAACAAGAACTTCATCGGGAGTAAAATAAATTGTAGCCTTTTAAGTTCAGTTAACAGAAAATCATGTTCAACTTTCATTGGTTCTATTCAACAGGGTATGTGCTTATTTCAAAATGCATTATCAGGGTGGAGGAAAGCTTCTAAGCGTTCATTAGTTCTATTGGTTAAGCCATGTCCGGTACAATTCTTTAACCTTATCATACTGTCACGCCCTGATCTGTTTCACCTGTCCTTGTGATTGTCTCCACCCCCTCCAGGTTTCACTTATCCCAGTGTATTTATTCCGGTGTTTCCTGTCTCTCTGTACCAGTTTGTCTTGTTTCAATTCGACCAGCGTGTTTTCCCGTACTCCTGCTTCTATTCTCTTTTTGCTAGTCCTCCCGGGTTTTGACCATTGCCTGATTTCTGGAATCCGTACACGCCTGCCTGACCATTCTGCCTGCCCTGGCTTCGAGCCTGCCTGCCACTCTGTACCTCCTGGACTCTGAACTCAGACCTTTTGCCTGTCCATGAGCATTCTCTTGCCTACCCCTTTTGGATTGATTAAAACTAGTTAGAGAGCGGCAGGAGAGTTCGGAGTTTTGGAGAGTCTTGCGTGCCCAAAGCTAGGGCACGCAAGACCCAGAAACTAGGGTATGCATATAATTAGTAGTATTGGATAGAAAACATTCTGAAGTTTCTAAAACTGTTCAAATAATGTCTGTGAGTATAACAGAACTGATATGGCAGGCGAAAACCCGAGGAAAATCCATCCGAGAAAATGTGATTCTGTGAGCTGCCTCTTTTCCATTGAATTGCTATAGGAAATGCTTTAATCCAGCTCCCAGGTTGCAGTACCTATGGCTTCCACTAGATGTCAACAGTCCTTAGACAAGGTTTCATGTGTTTACCTTGAAAAATAGAGTAGTACTATCTCCGTACAGCCAAGCGCCTCAACTCCAGGCAGGCCCAGTGGGCTCTCTTGTTTACAAGATTTAACTTAATCATTTCCTACAGCCCAGGGTCCAAGAATGTGAAGCCTGACGCCCTCTACCACCTATACAGTTCCTCTGCCATACCCTCAGTCTCCGAAACCATTCTCCCTAGCTCATGCCTTGCAGCCTCAGTGGGTTGGGGTATTGAGACCTTGGTTCACAAGGCACAACATTCCCAGCCTGGACCTGAAGTGGGCCCGGCTAACTGGCTGTTTGTCCCTAACTCAGTCCGGTCCAGGGTCCTGGAATGGGCTCATTCCTCCAGGCTCACCTGTCATCCCGGTTCCCACCGTACCCTAGCATTCCTCCGACAACATTTCTGGTGGCACACAATGGTTCCTGACGTCTCTGCCTTCATCGCAGCGTGCATGGTGTGTGCCCAGAACAAGACTCCAAGGCAAGCCACATTTTAATCGTTCCTGGTCTTATATCTCTCTGGACTTTGTCACTGGGCTTCACCCATCTGATGGCAACACCGTCATTCTGACAGTGGTGGATCGGTTTTCAAAGGCCGCTAATTTCATCCCTCTCCCCAAACTTCCTTCTGCCAAGGAAATGGCCCAGCTCATGGTGCAGCACGTCCTCAGGATCCATGGACTCCCGGTGGATATGGTTTCCGACCGGGGTCCTCAGTTCTCGTCTCAGTTCTGGAAGGCATTCTGCACCCTTATTGGGGCGTCAGACAGCCTATCCTCCGGATTCCATCCCCAGTCGAAGGGCCAGTCGGAGCGAGCTAACCAGGACCTGGAGACCACCCTAAGATGCCTTGTCTCAACCAACCCCACTACCTGGAGCCAACAACTGGTCTGGGTGGAGTATCCCCGGAACACCCTTCCCTGTTCAGCCACAGGACTCTCCCCTTTTGAATGCTCCATAGGGTATCAACCTCCACTCTTCCCAGAACAAGAACCGGAAATCAACATACCCTTGGCCCAGATGTTCTTCCCCCGCTGTCGACGTACCTGGAGAAGAGCTCGGGTAGCACTTCTCAAGACCAACTCCAGGTATCGTCAACAAGCGGACCGCTGCCGGACTCCAGCTCCCCGCTACCGCATTGGGCAGAGGGTATGGCTGTCCACACGGGACCTGCCCCTTCGGGTAGAGTCCCTCAAACTGTCCCCCTGTTTCATTGGACCGTTTCCCATCTCTAGAGTCCTTTGTTCCACTGCTGTCCGTCTCTTGTTACCCCGTACCCTCTGTATTCACCCTATGTTCCATGTGTCTAGGATTAAGCCTGTGTCTCACAATCCTTTGTCTTCTTGTGGTACCCTCCTTCTACATCTTTATGTTCAATTTTATTGGTTTTATTTATATTTTAGATATATTTTTTATTTTTATACAGATTCATTTAAATTGACTCACTGAAATCAGTTGCTGTCCCTCAATTGTTTGCAGATGGTGTGTCACCTTCTGGACAGCTCACAGTAAGGGTCTGGTCTGGTCTGGGCTGTTCCTTGTCCTCTTTTGGTCAGACAGGAATTTCCCTCATGCTTCATAAAATGCGCCACCGGTTTTCCTCGCAGATCTCCACTGGAAAGCTCCGCAGGCAGAATCAATAATCCTATTCATCCTATCCAAATTGACACAGGGACACTCAAAGTCAATATTAAATGAATCATTGTTTATTGTCAGCGCACTGGAGAGGTTCCAACCAACTCAATGCACCATAGTTGAAACAGAGATATCTTTCGTTCGTTCTCAAAACAAGGTCTGGGCATACTGCCAAATTGCAGCTACTGAGAGTGAGGATTTGTTCAGTCAACCACTTCCATGAACACAGAAATTGGTTTACAGAACAGCACATAAATAGTACACATGGAAATTAGTTCTAAGAAAAGCACAAACATTACAATTCCATTACACTCTACACCAGCAATAACATCTGCTAAACATTCGTATGCGACCAGTAACATGATTTGAAGTATGGCTCAGTTTTGTTAGTGAACTAAGCTTGCTTGTCTGAGCTTCACAGCACTGCTGGATTCAACATCCATAAAGGACATTCTCATCCAGGGTCCTGGTCAGTCCCTGGATGGAAGACCAGATGCTGCTGGAAGTGGTGCTGGAGGGTGAGTAGGAGGCACCCTTTCCTCTGGTCTAAAAAAATATCCCAATGCCGCAGGGCAGTGATTGGGGACATTGCCCCAGGGCAGTGATTGGGGACATTGCCCTATGTAGGGTGCTGTTTTTCGGATGGGACATTAAACGGGTGTCATGACTCTCTGTGGTCACTAAAGATCCCATGGCACTTATCGTAAGAGTAGGGGTGTTAACCCCGGTCCTGGCTAAATTCCCAATCTGGCCCTCATGCTGTACCATCATGGCCACCTAATCATCCCCAGCTTACAATTGGCTCATTCATCCCCCTCCCTCCCCTGTAACTATTCCCCAGGTCATTGCTGTAAATGAGAATGTGTGCTCAGTCAACTTACCTGGTAAAATAAGTGTTAAATAAAAAATTAAAAAAATTCAACAACTAGTCACACCCAATTCTTGCCATATCAACAGAAATGAAACAGAGGGTATAAACAACACTGGTACCAACCAACACAAATTAATAAAATCCTAAAAAAAAAACAATGACAGCAAAATACAGTATTGTAGTGGCTGTAAATCCCTATGAGAAACACATGCAGTGACATTATTACAGTTAATTGGGGTTGGCACTAACTGCACTCAGTCAATCACACTCAATATGTATATACACTGCTCAAAAAAATAAAGGGAACACTAAAATAACACATCATAGATCTGAATGAATGAAATAATCTTATTAAATACTTTTTTCTTTACATAGTTGAATGTGCTGACAACAAAATCACACAAAAATTATCAATGGAAATCAAATTTAGGTCTGGATTTGGAGTCACACTCAAAATTAAAGTGGAAAACCACACTACAGGCTGATCCAACTTTGATGTAATGTCCTTAAAACAAGTCAAAATGAGGCTCAGTAGTGTGTGTGGCCTCCACGTGCCTGAATGAACTCCCTACAACGCCTGGGCATGCTCCTGATGAGGTGGCGGATGGTCTCCTGAGGGATCTCCTCCCAGACCTGGACTAAAGCATCCGCCAACTCCTGGACAGTCTGTGGTGCAACGTGGCGTTAGTGGATGGAGCGAGACATGATGTCCCAGATGTGCTCAATTGGATTCAGGTCTGGGGAACGGGCGGGCCAGTCCTTAGCATCGATGCCTTCCTCTTGCAGGAACTGCTGACACACTCCAGCCACATGAGGTCTAGCATTGTCTTGCATTAGGAGGAACCCAGGGCCAACCGCACCAGCATATGGATCTCATCTCGGTACCTAATGGCAGTCAGGCTACCTCTGGCGAGCACATGGAGGGCTGTGCGGCCCCCCAAAGAAATGCCACCCCACACCATGACTGACCCACCACCAAACCGGTCATGCTGGAGGATGTTGCAGGCAGCAGAACGTTCTCCACGGCGTCTCCAGACTCTGTCACATCTGTCACGTGCTCAGTGTGAACCTGCTTTCATCTGTGAAGAGCACAGGGCGCCAGTGGCGAATTTGCCAATCTTGGTGTTCTCTGGCAAATGCCAAACGTCCTGCACGGTGTTGGGCTGTAAGCACAACCCCCACCTGTGGACGTTGGGCCTCATACCACCCTCATGGAGTCTGTTTCTGACCGTTTGAGCAGACACATGCACATTTGTGGCCTGCTGGAGGTCATTTTGCAGGGCTCTGGCAGTGCTCCTTCTTGCACAAAGGCGGAGGTAGTGGTCCTGCTGCTGGGTTGTTCCCCTCCTACGGCCTCCTCCACGTCTCCTGATGTACTGGCCTGTCTCCTGGTAGTGCCTCCATGCTCTGGACACTACGCTGACAGACACAGCAAACCTTCTTGCCACAGCTCGCATTGATGTGCCATCCTGGATGAGCTGCACTACCTGAGCCACTTGTGTGGGTTGTAGACTCCGTCTCATGCTACCACTAGAGTGAAAGCACCGCCAGCATTCAAAAGTGACCAAAACATCAGCCAGGAAGCATAGGAACTGAGAAGTGGTCTGTGGTCACCACCTGCAGAACCACTCCTTTATTGGGGGTGTCTTGCTAATTGCCTATAATTTCCACCTTTTGTCTATTCCATTTGCACAACATCATGTGAAATTTATTGTCAATCAGTGTTGCTTCCTAAGTGGACAGTTTGATTTCACAGAAGTGTGATTGACTTGGAGTTACATTGTGTTGTTTAAGTGTTCCCTTTATTTTTTTGAGCAGTGTATATGACAGTTTTTCCATATAAGACAACATTTGTCACAAAGTGTTAGTACAGCAACCTAGGCCTGTGTGTGTGTGTGTGTTTGTGTTTGGGGCTACTTGGTTTAAAGAACATGCTCATGATGGCACCTGAATCACAGACAAGGCTGTGTCTTATATCGGCCGCCACCATATCCTCTCCCCAAAATATTACCCGTTATTCAGATAGTTAGGACCTGGCTGACTGTCACAAGCGTAGAGAGGAGGAGGCAGGAGGCAGTTGCAGGTTTAGAACTACTGAGTTTATTAAAGCACTATAATTACAAAAGCGAGATGAAATCCAAGGTGCAGAATAATAAAGTACTCAGGAAAACGGTAGGAGAGATTCCTCTCAGGAAAACAAGCAACATTACAATTAACGACAAAGACAATGACAGAGGGAGTATGTATACAGTGATTGAGTGGGGATTGGAACCAGGTGTGTGTAATGATGACGAGACAAGTCCGGGGTTGATGAGCGAAGGTGCGTTTGCCAGCAGCAGGTTCGGCAGCAGCTAGAAGGTCGGCCATGCCTAACGCCTGAGCTGGACAGGAAGGGTTAGCCAAAGAAGGCTAGTGTGACAATACCCTTGTGAGGCACTGCTCCAGCAGCGGGGCACCGCCAACCTTGAGGATGACTTTGGGGACGACCCCCGGAGACGCGGTGCGGGTCGGTCAGGACGATGCCTGTGGAAGTCCCGAATGAGAGAACGGTCCAGGACTGGATTAGCTAACACAACGTGCCATTGGAACACAGTAGTGATGGTTGCTGATAATGGGCTTCTGTACGCCTATGTAGATATTCCATTAAAAATCAGCCATTTCCAGCTACAATATTCATTTACAACATTAACAATGTCTACACTGTATTTCTGATCAATTTGATGTTATTTTAATGTACAAAAAAATTGCTTTTCTTTCGAAAACAAGGACATTTCTAAGTGACTGCAAACTTTTGAACGGTAGTGTATTTCAGAAGTTTAAAAAGTTTAAAAACGATATAAACCGTTACTTTTTTTGTTTTAAACCGGTTCAGAGCTTTTGCTGGTGGGAACAGTGGAGCAGAACAAAACAAGAATGGTTCTGTTCAGAACTAAACTATTGGAAAATAACTTTGGTTCCAACCCCTGGTAGAAACATTGTGTTTCTTTGGTGAGTCACAAGAACAGTCAAAAGGTTTGTAGTGGGTCACAATGCTGCAGCCAGTGGCATAAACATCTTCTCTGTGATGTGCTGAGTCCTGATCAGATGTGTTATGAAATGTGTGTCTGGGAGTTTCACAGTTTACCGTCTGCTCTCCTGGCTCTACAATAGGAGGATTATCACACAAAGTCAGTTACAAGTAGGCCTGGCACAATTTCTGATTACTATCTGTGTGTGTGTGAGAGAGAGAGAGAGAGAGAGAGAGAGAGAGAGAGAGAGAGAGAGAGAGAGAGAGAGACACAGAGAGAGATGAAAAGAGACACAGAGAGGACGGGGGGACGGGGGACAGGGGGGACGGGGGACGTGGGACGGGTACAGCCTGAGGTTTGTGTAATTTATGTGGGTCTTATGATAAAGGCTATAAAAGCAGCCTTGGCTGATGAATCTAATACAAGCAGAGAGGAGAACCAAGTGTTTGTTTGGAACAGAGTGAGAGCGCCATGTGAGTGTCATTAGGTATAGGCCCAACGAAGAAGCCAGGACAGACCAGATCACAATCTGCTCAGTTCATCAAAGTGATGCTAAAAGTAAGTTAAAACACACTCACAAAAACAACATCCTGAAAGAAAAAGAGAGGGATGAGGCATGGGTAAATAAATATACAATCAATCAATAATCAATCAAATCAATTGGCTATATGTTTTTGATACAATTTTCTATAACTTTGTAAAGCATTCATGACTATTCTTTAAATACTCCACATCTATTCTTTATAGGCCCTGTTATCCCTGTGTTTTATATCAGAATGTACAACATCTGATGAAACTAACATTTGATGAAACTAACCTTCTAATCAGCAGGTGTAACGCCCAGGCCCGAGTTTACAGGCTGGAGCGTTTTGGTTTTGTCTTGGTGTAGGGTTTGTTTGTTCTAGGTGTCGTATTTCTATGTTGGGTAATGGTTCCCAATTAGAGGCAGCTGTGTGTCGTTGTCTCTAATTGGGAACCATATTTAGGTTACTAGGTTTCACTCTGGGGTCGTGGGTTATTGTATGTTCATAGCTGTGTTTGTTTGTTCAGTTATGTTCATCGTTACGTTCTCCGTTCTTTGTTTTGTTCCGTCTTGTTCCCGTGGATTTATTAAATCATGTATTCTGGCTACATCGCTGCGTCTTGGTCTGTCCCCTCAGAAGTGAATCGTGACAGAATAACCCACCAGCAAAAGACCAAGCAGCGAGAGACTCGGGAGTGCTGGACCAGGGAGGACCTCATCGGATCTCGTCTGGCACGGAGGTCCGTAAGGCTGCCCCAAGAAACTTTTGGGGGGGGGCACACGAGGAGGTTGGCCGGTTCAGGAGGGACTCCTGAGCCAACCCCTCGTGCTTTATGGAGAGAGCGTTGGGGAGAGCGTCGCAGCGAAGGGAGGCCGTGCTATGCAGTGTTGCGCACGGTTTCCCCTATAGGGATTCAGAGGCCGGTGCGAGTGATTCCCGCTCCACTCATCAGTCGGGGGAAAATAAGTGTTCAGCCAGAAAGAGTGGTGCCATCGCTGCGCACTAAGTCCCCGGTACGTCTCCTGGGACCCGGATATCCTGCTCCAGCTCCGTGTGCGGTGTCTCCGGTACATGTCCGCAGCCCAGTGCGAGAGATCCCAGCGCCACTCATTGGTCGGGCCGAGGTCTGTGTGCTACCTGGGAGAGTGGTGCCAGCTCTGCGAGCCAGGCCTCCAGTGCGCCTTTGGGACCAAGCTATCCTGTGGTCCTAACGGGCAGAATCTCCGGCACGCATCCACAGCCCAGTCCGAGAGATTCGGCTCCACTCACCCAGTAAGGCCAGGGTTAGTGAGCTGGCTGGAGGTATGTCGGCTCTCCGTATCAGGTCCCAGGTCCGGGTGGAGGTTTCTGCGTCCAGTCCCGTTCCACGTTCCGAGACCCCTGTTCCACGTTCCGAGACCCTGTTCCACGCTCCGAGATCCCTGTTCCACGCTCTCCGAGATCCCTGTTCCACGCTCCGAGATCCCTGTTCCACGCTCCGAGATCCCTGTTCCACGTTCCGAGATCCCTGTTCCACGTTCCAAGATCCCTGTTCCACGTTCCAAGATCCCTGTTCCACGTTCCAAGATCCCTGTTCCACGTTCCAGATCCCTGTTCCAGCGTTCCAAGATCCCTGTTCCGGCGTTCCAAGATCCCTGTTCGCGTTCCAAGATCCCTGTTCGCGTTCCAAGATCCCTGTTCCGTGTTCCAAGATCCCAGTCCGTGTAGTGGTGTCTACCGCGTCCAGTCCCTGTTCCACGCGCAGCTCCCGTGCGCTCCGAGAGTCCAGCACGTCCTGCTCCGGCCCCGCGCAGCTCCCGTGCGCTCCGAGAGTCCAGCACGTCCTGCTCCGGCTCCGCGCGCAAGCTCCCCCGATGCGTTCAGAGAGTCCAGCACGTCCTGCTCGGCCCCGCGCAAGCTCCCGTGCGCTCAGAGTCAGCACGTCCTGCTCCGCCCCGCCGCAAGCTCCCGTGCGCTCCGAGAGTCCAGCACGCGTCCTGTTCGGCTCGCGCGCAGCTCACGCGGCGCCCGAGTCCAGCACGTCCTGTCCCGGCTCCCGGCGCGCAAGCTCCCGATGCGTTCAGAGAGTCCAGCACGCCCCTGTCCCTGCTCCACGCACCAGCGTCCCAGTGAGCATCACAAGTCCAGTCGACCAGTTCCTGCTCCACGCGCAGAGTTCCAGTAGGCATCACAAGTCCAGTACTGCCAGTTCCTGCTCCACGCGCAGAGTACCAGTGAGCATCACTAGTCGGACTGCCAGTTCCTGCTCCACGCACCAGAGTTCCAGTGAGCATCACAAGTCCAGTACTGCCAGTTCCTGCTCCACGCGCAGAGTTCCAGTGAGCATCACAAGTCCAGTACTGCCAGTTCCTGCTCCACGCACCAGAGTTCCAGTGAGCATCACGCAGGTCCAGTACTGCCAGTTCCTGCTCCCACGCACCAGAGTCCCGGTGAGCATCACGAGGTCCGGTGCGACCAGTTCCTGCTCCACGCACCAGAGTTCCAGTGAGCATCACGAGTCCAGTACTGCCAGTTCCTGCTCCACGCGCAGAGTTCCAGTGAGCATCACGAGGTCCAGTACTGCCAGTTCCTGCTCCACGCACCAGAGTTCCAGTGAGCATCACGCGAGGTCCAGTGCGACCAGTTCCTGCTCCACGCACCAGAGTTCCAGTGAGCATCACGAGTCCAGTACTGCCAGTTCCTGCTCCACGCACCAGAGTTCCAGTGAGCATCACGGAGTCCAGTACTGCCAGTTCCTGCTCACGCGCAGAGTTCCAGTGAGCATCACGCGGTCCAGTACTGCCAGTTCCTGCTCCACGCACCAGAGTTCCAGGGAGCATCACGAGGTCGATGCGGCCAGTTCCCACTCCACGCACCAGTGTTCCAGGAAAGGGTCCAGGGCCTCCGGTTGAGGATGTCAGACCTGCACGGCCAGCACGGAGCCCCACCTGGGACAAAGTGACCCTTCCGAAGACCCCCCCACAGACTTTTGGCGGCGTCCGAGTCCGCGCCTTTGAAGTACTGTAACGCCCAGGCCCGAGTTTACAGGCTGGAGCGTTTGGTTTTGTCTTGGTGTAGGGTTTGTTTTGTTCTAGGTGTCGTATTTCTATGTTGGGTAATGGTTCCCAATTAGAGGCAGCTGTGTGTCGTTGTCTCTAATTGGGAACCATATTTAGGTTACTAGGTTTCACTCTGGGGTCGTGGGTTATTGTATGTTCATAGCTGTGTTTGTTTGTTCAGTTATGTTCATCGTTCGTTCTCCGTTCTTTGTTTTGTTCCGTCTTGTTCCCGTGGATTTATTAAATCATGTATTCTGGCTACATCGCTGCGTCTTGGTCTGTCCCCTCAGAAGTGAATCGTGACAGCAGGTTTGCATGGGTGACATCACCATGCGGTAAATTGGTTAATAGACCAATAACAAAGAATTACAAAAACAGCTAGTTTTCAGTTTTCCCCTCCCCACCCAGACAGTCCTAGCAAAATAGTTGCTTGAGAAGTAGTTTTTTTGCTAAAAAATCTTTCTCCATTTTAATGGAAACCTATTACAGTAAGGTACTTCATTGTTACCCAGAAAATGATTTGATTTTGATATAAAAAAAGACTGCACTGGGTCTTTAACTTTGTAGGCATTCATCACACATATGTAAGCACTTCATAAGGATAATGTGAAAGCCACATAGAGCAGACATTAAGCCTTCATGAACGTCTGACATCCCATCTGGTAGTGTGTGTCATTACCTACATATGCTAGTAGTGCTCTCAGGTCATATGCAGCCAATCTGATTATATAACACACACTTAATTGCATTGTGTGTCTTGTGATATTCTGTACTGCATAACAGACGCTAGGTCAAAGGTATATTTAATTTAATTATATTATATATGTAATTGAATTCTCTATTTTTACTAATGATATACCACTAGCATTAAACAAAGCCTGTGTGTCTATATACACTGATTATTCAACATTATACACATCAGCAACCACAGCTAGTGAAATCACTGTAACCCTAAATAAAGAGTTGCAGTCAGTTTGCAGTCACTAAAAGCATTGTATTTTGTACAAATCATTCCCTAAGTTCTAGACCTCTACCTGAATCTGGTAATGAATGATGTGGCTATTGAGCAAGTTGAGGAGACTAAACTTTTTGGTGTCACCTTAGACTGTAAATTGTCATGGTCAAGGCATATTGATTAAATTGTTGTAAAGATGGGGAGAGGTCTACGTGTGATAAAGAGATGCTCAGTATTTTTAACACCACAGTCGACCAAACAAGTCATGCCGACAGCTAGTCTTCCTGGGATCCGACACATAACGAAAAAGACATTACAGACAAAAATACCTTACAATTTACATATGTTTAAAAACATTAACATAGACAGACTTACACGCATACATACATTACTACATATACGTGTACATATGCTTTAACTAGGTTAGCGAGATCAGATAGGGGAAAGGGGTTGTGCTGTGAGGTGTTTTTTATTTGTTTTTAAAGATGATTTTTCTGTTTACTTGAGTAATTTGTTCCATTTGATCATGGCTCTATATAATACTGGGCATTGCCTTGAATCCGTTATGGATTTGGGGACTTTGACGAGGCCTCTGGTGGCATGTCTGGTGGGGTAAGTATGTTTGTCAGAGCTATGTGTAAGTTGATTATACAGACAATTTGGAATTTTCAACACAATAAGATATATTTTTTTTAAACGAGAATTGATGCAGTCAATCTCTCCGCTACTTTGAGCCAAGAGAGACATGCATACCGTTGATACCAGCCCTCTGTGTACATTGAAGGGCAAGACGTGCTGCTCTGTTCTGGGCCAGCTGCAGCTTTTCTAAGTCCTTCTTTGCAGCACTTGACCATTGTGAATATTTAAGTGTTTGCTGTTGCATTTGCCACCGTGTAAAAGCATACAATTGGATGTGGTGATGTAACTGTTCTCATTTTAGTGTTACTCAAATAACCATCAAATAAGGCTAACATCTGTTAGATGTTAGTGCATTTCTTTTCTCCCCCAGCAGGTGCCTTGACTTGTTTGTGAGCTCACTGTAACCGTGGGAAACACGTGCAGCGGTCAATCAATACTTTTAATTGATTAATCTCCTATTGATCCACAGATGATGAGCAAGATACATTTATTCACTATTAATTAACAGCACACACACAGTTCACTACAGACTACAATTATTATATATTGATCTACTGGTAATGATGACTGGACATGAAATGGAAATTTATAACAGATAATTCCTTGCACATTTGTTTGTGTCTGCATGTGTGTGTGTGTGCATTCGTGCATGAGTGTGTGTACAATACATCTCCTACTGTGATTAAGAGAGAGAGAGAGAGAGAGAGAGAGAGAGAGCGCGCAGAAAGTCCATCAACTCCAGCACATCAAAGAGCTTTCCAAATGCAGCTGCTGTCAATATTTCACCTGCAGGAAAAGCTTGCAAACACACACACATGCGCACGTGTGCGCACACACACACACACACACATACACGTACACATACACATACACACATACAGACAGACAAACACACACAAACCCATGCCCACATCTTGGAGAGCTCAATGAATGTTCACTGCTTATTCCTAGACCTAAGAAATGAGGCTACATATTCTACACAACCCTTTACATCAACCAAGGTCCTAACTATTAGTTGAATGAGATGTTTTAGTTCATAACTGAGTTAGGAGGCCGAGACTAAAAACCTTGAAACTCTCCAGGATCAGGGCTGGTGACATCAATTAGACCAGGAAACTGCAGGCAGCAGTGTGTGACTGTGGCTGAATTTGTGCAGCACTATACTGCTGACTGGACACTAGCGCTACTGTCCCTGAACATCAGCCCCCTATACTGCTGACTGGACACTAGCGCTACTGTCCCTGAACATCAGCCCCCTAAACTGCTGACTGGACACTAGCGCTACTGTCCCTGAACATCAGCCCCCTATACTGCTGACTGGACACTAGCTCTACTGTCCCTGAACATCAGCCCCCTATACTGCTGACTGGACACTAGCTCTACTGTCCCTGAACATCAGCCCCCTATACTGCTGACTGGACACTAGCGCTACTGTCCCTAAACATCAGCCCCCTATACTGCTGACTGGACACTAGCGCTACTGTCCCTGAACATCAGCCCCCTATACTGCTGACTGGACACTAGCGCTACTGTCCCTGAACATCAGCCCCCTATACTGCTGACTGGACACTAGCGCTACTGTCCCTGAACATCAGCCCCCTATACTGCTGACTGGACACTAGCACTACTGTCCCTGAACATCATCCCCCTATACTGCTGACTGGACACTAGCTCTACTGTCCCTGAACATCAGCCCCCTATACTGCTGACTGGACACTAGCGCTACTGTCCCTAAACAGCCTTAAAGCTGCATGATGACTCATTATGGACAGTGACAGAGAGAAGGCAGGAGTGTGACAGAAAGGGCAGGAGTGTGACAGAGAGGGCAGAAGTGAGTACAGGAAGTACAGAGCTATTAGGAGAGATGTTAGAGAGAGAAAATGTTTACAGTTTGTGGACATCACATTCATATTTCAGAGGTGAGTCAAAATTCCGATCACGTCGAGCTGATAAATGTGATGACCTGAAGAATCCTGTATCACATAGTTGGACTGAGTGATTACAGTGGGGGATGAGGCTTTGATAAAAGATACAGAACAAAATGGCAAGCCTAGAGATTGCCTCAGTACTTTACACACCCCACACTAGCAGACATGCGAGAAAAACCTGTCACACATACTGGTTAAATATCTTCAACGTGTTCTAACATTACCTTCACCCTCCCTCCCTCTTTTTTCTCACACACTCAGGTTCTCTAATAGCCCCCTCCCCTATCTCCCTCTCTAGCCAGCTGCTTCAGCAAACACTGAGATAGAGGATGCTCCTAATTACAACTACAAAACATTTCCTCCTCTCCTCCTCCTCATCCCTCCATCCCTGAACCATTCTACTGGATCATTGTACAGCTGTGAAATGTAGTTAGAGCTGTTCAAACTCCACTGCACTATAAACAGCATTTTCCATTTAATGTTTTACCTCTCTCTCTTCCAACTCTCTCCCTTCTACCTCTCATTTAATGTTAATGTTTTACCTCTCTCTCTTCCAACTCTCTCCCTTCTACCTCTCATTTAATGTTAATGTTTTACCTCTCTCTCTTCCAACTCTCTCCCTTCTACCTCTCATTTAATGTTAATGTTTTACCTCTCTCTCTTCCAACTCTCTCCCTTCTACCTCTCATTTAATGTTAATGTTTTACCTCTCTCTCTTCCAACTCTCTCCCTTCTACCTCTCATTTAATGTTAATGTTTTACCTCTCTCTCTTCCAACTCTCTCCCTTCTACCTCTCATTTAATGTTAATGTTTTACCTCTCTCTCTTCCAACTCTCTCCCTTCTACCTCTCATTTAATGTTAATGTTCTACCTCTCTCTCTCTCTCTCTCTCTCTCTCTCTCTCTCTCTCTCTCTCTCTCTCTCTCTCTCTCTCTCTCTCTCTCTCTCTCTCTCTCTCTCTCTCTCTCTCTCTCTCTCACTTAGTGTTCTATCCCTCTCTCTACCTTCTCTACCTCTACATCTCTCCCTTCTACCTCCCTCCCTTCTACCTCTCTCCCTCTTCTCTCTCTCTCTACCTTCTACCTCTACCTCTATCTCTTCTAGCTCTCTCTCTTCTACCTCTCTCTCTCTTCTACCTCTCTCCCGTCTACCTCTCTCTACCTCTCTCCCTCTCTTACCCCCCTCTCTTCTCTCTCTACCTCTCTCCCTTCTACCTCTCTCCCTTTTCTCTCTCTCTTCTCTCTCTCTCTTCGCTCTCCCTTCTCTCTCTCTCTCTTTGCTCTCCCTTCTCTCTCTCTCTTCTCTCTCTCTTCCTTCTCTCTCTCCCTTCTCTCTCTTTCTCCCTTCTCTCTCTCTCCTTTCTACCTCTCTCCCTTCTCTCTCTCCCTTCTACCACTTTCCCTTCTCTCTTTCTTCCTTCTCTCTCTCCCGTTTCTCTCTCTTCCTTCTACATCTCTCCCTTCTCTCTCTCTCCCTTCTCTCTCTCCCTCTTCCTCCCACCCCTTCACCCCTCGCTGTCCCTCAGTTTTAGTGGAACTAATGCGGTGGCGCTGAAGCCATAACAATTGTACTCAGATTCCTGGATCTCTTAGTGGACAATTCAATTCTGACTTTAAAGCACTTTATCAATTGTCTCTCTAGCAGCAATGTAATCAAGCTTTCAATTATGAAATAAAGCCAGTTAGCTTCACTGCAGTAACAACAGATAACACCACATATTGGTGCCTGGTAAAGTGGAATAACAACAGTCTATGTGTGTGGGCATGCATGATGTGAGTGTGAGAAAACTACCATACAGACGTGAAATAGGCCTCCTTAGTGTGTTTCACACAGTAGGGTGTGTGTAAGATTGCTGTCCAACCGTTTCACATATGAACTTACAGGGGCGAGTGTGTGTAGGAGTGTGTGTGTGCGCGTGTCAGTGGGAGTCCATCAGGGCAGAATGGGCTATTTAACCTTTCAGCTCAGCTCAGCTCATACTGAGACTGAGAAATGGAAAAGGATCAGAGATAGTGGCAGGGAGACACACACAGAGAGAGAGAAACGCTGGGCTATGAATGGAGAGAGTTGAGAGTGGCTAACCTTTTAGAGAGCTGTGTGAGTGCGTGCGTACATGTGTTATTCTACCCTCAGACAGTCAGAGCGAGCCTGTGTTAAATGTCAGACACAAACCAAACCCCAGCCCACACACCTGTCATTGCAGGAGAAGCTGTGAAGCTATTTATTAAAATATAATGATCATGATTAGGGCCAGTTGTTTTGGTTGGTTTTTGTGGTATTTTTCTTTGACTGGTATTTCCAGCATTGTCCACTAGTTTTGCTGCAAGGAGAGAAAATCCTAGGAAATGTTATTTCATTGACACAAGCTGTCTCCAATAAATCAATCCATGTCAGGTTGTGCGTGAGTGTTTGGTATGGGGATCACCCAAGCCAGAATCGTAATTTCACAAAGCCTATTATTTGGCAGGGAACACTATTTGTACATCAGTGATTTGAAGTTGTAGCAAAAAATGTGTTAGAGGCAGTTTAAGGGGAGTTTAAGGGGAGAGTCAACCAGGGAAGTATGTTGTAGCAAACTCACTATCTGTGCTATCTGGGATCATTGGGACATCCCTACCCAATTGAAGTTTATATTTTAAATTATTAGGGAAGGGTTAAGGTTAGGGTTTAGGGTAAGGACGTGCCAAGAATCCCGGATAGCACTGACCATTAAATTATAAGGGCTATGTTATAAACACTAAAAGTTCCAGAATGGGGTTTAAATGGCAGCCATTTCCACCTCATTTTTTAGCGCTTTTCAAACACGGAAGCCAAACGTGGAAACTATGGATACAACTTCCTCCATGCTTGAGCATTATCATAATTCCTATGTGTGCCACTATTTAATCTTTATGTATTTAACCTTTATTTTATCAGTTAATTGACTGAGAACACATTCTCATTTATAGCAACGACTTGGGTAATAGTTACAGGGGAGAGGAGGGGAGATGAATGAGCCAATTTGAAGCTGGGTATAATTAGGTGGCCATGATGGTATGAGGGCCAGAGTGGGAATTTAGCCAGGACACCTGGGTTAACACCCCTACTCTAACGATAAGTGCCATGGGATCTTAAGTGGCCACAGAGAGTCAGGACATCCATTTAACGTCCCATCTGAAAGACGGCACCCTACACGGCGCAATGTCCCCAATCACTGCCCTGGGGCATTGGGATATTTGTATTTTTTTAGACCAGAGAAAATAGTGCCTCCTACTGTCCTTCCAACACCACTTCCAGCAGCATCTGGTCTCCCATCCAGGGACCAACCCTGCTTAGCTAGCAGTGGGATGCAGGGTGATATGCTTCTAAAAATCCCTACGTTAGCATGTTTCTTTTAGCCGATACATTCTCAAGAAATACAGCATATTACTGGCCTGCTAATGTGCCTGGACCTTGTAGGCTAAACTGCAGAGAAACAACACAGAACTGATCCAAATGGTTGCCCAATCAGGCAGGCTAGATGCAGTTATTTCGAAATGAATATGCATTCAAAACGCCAGGCATTTGAGCGGTTATTCAAATGACGTTCACTGCTGTTTACAGCCTAGACAAGAGTTTTGTACTCACTTGAAAACAATAATAACATTCTTCATTGCATTGTGTTGGTAGGATACATTTCTTGTCACCAAAAAATGAAACAATAGGGTAGCTTTTCAAGTTGGTACCTGGGGACTGGGAGGGAGCGCACTCAGCGCAGCTTGGGAGAGCACGTAGTGTAGCTAACTATGATTTTGTATCTGATCCAACTTTTTTTCCGCTGTCTGAATTGCCTGGATATATTCACTGCAGCAGTATTAAGTCTAACATTAAACTTTTGAATTATGGGCTAATATGTATACGCTTCTAACTTAGGCTATAGGCTACATCTCGAGCCTGTCTGTCTTTGTTCTGTTGCGCAATTACGCACATGGCCCCTCCGCTGCCATGGCTATTCCTCTTAAATAAAATAAAAATTGTGGAGTCCCAGGAAAAGCCTGACTACAAAAGCTTGTTGGACACTTATTTCAACTTATTTCTTTAGCCTACTAATAGCCTATTGTACGAGAAATGCACGCTTGCTCTTGCTTTCTGAAAGTAAAATGTAGCATTAAGAGCGGGTGCGGAGTTGAAAAGTAACAGCCCATATTTTCCAACAGGCCAATATTAACACTGGGCTACATCCTGACAAAATACATCATATGAGTAGCCTGCTAATGTACCTTTCTAGACCTTCTAAACTGTTGAGAATAGACCCAAACTGTTCCAAGAGGTTGCATATCCAGGCCTAGGCCTATGCAGTTATTTCGGTTATTCAAATTAGCCTGCATTACTGCAGTTTACAGCCTATGGACAATAACTGTGTACTCACTTGATAACAATAATACATTCCTCATTGCACTGTGTTGTTGTAGCCCAGGAATAATAATTGTATTGTCTACAAATGTAGGCCTAGGCCTAATCAATAGTGGAGTGCTGCGTGCCCGGGGACCACAGAGCACCACCTGGTATAGCCCTAATATTTAGCTAATGAATGTCCTAATATCTACCTAATATGTAGCTTCTTACTTAGGCTACACATCACTCTCTCTTCCAGTTGTTCCCGTGCACAACAGGCTATAGCAGGAAACCCTAGTCCTGGAGTGCTGCAGACACTTCATGTTTTTGATTTAACAAACCTTGTGTCGAATTTAGGAAATCATTGAACCGATCAATTAGCTCAGTTTGTCAGGTGTGGTGCCTTGTTGGAACAAAATCTTGCAGTACCTGCGATACTCCAGGAACAGGATTGCCTACCCCTGGGCTATAGGCTATGCAAGCCTCTCCGCAATAGGCCGTTCCTCTTCTCGTGAATTTTTTTATACTAGGCCTAATAGCCTATTCGGCAAAAGAAGCAAGCTTGGTCTTGCAAATTTTTTATTTAACCTTTATTTAACCAGGTAGGCTAGTTGAGAATAAGTTCTCATTTACAACTGCAACCTGGCCAAGAAAAAGCACAGCAGTTCGACACATACAACAACACAGAGTTACACATGGAATAACAAAACATACAGTCAATAATACAGTAGAAAAAGAAAACAAAAAGTCTATATACAGTGAGTGTAAATGAGGTAAGATAAGGGAGGTAAGGCGATAAATAGGCCAAGGTGGAGAAGTAATTACAATATAGCAATTACACACTGGAATGGTAGATGTGCAGAAGATAAATGTGCAAATAGAGATACTGGGGTGCAAAGGAGCAAGATAAATAAATAAATACAGTATGGGGATGAGGTAATTGGATGGGCTATTTAAAGATGGTCTATGTACAGGTGCATTGATCTGTGAGCTGCTCTGACAGCTGGTGCTTAAAGCTAGTGAGGGAGATAGGATTCTCCAGCTTCAGTGATTTTTGCAGTTCGTTCCAGTCATTGACAGCAGAGAACTGGAAGGAAAGGCGGCCAAAGGAGGAATTGGCTTTGGGGGTGATCAGAGAGATATACCTGCTGGAGCGCGTTAAAAGATTGGGTGCTGCTATGGTGACCAGTGAGCTGAGATAAGGGAATGGCTTTACCTAGTAGAGACTTGTAGATGACCTGGAGCCAGTGGGTTTGGCGAAGAGTATGAAGCGAAGGCCAGCCAACGAGAGCGTACAGGTCGCAGTGGTGGGTAGTATATGGGGCTTTGGCGATAAAACGGATGGCACTGACCCTGCTCGCTTAAGTGTTTTAGGGAGCGTTTGACAGTGATGAGGGGTGGTCGTTTGACCGCGGACCCATTACGGACGCAGGCAATGAGGCAGTGATCGCTGAGATCCTGGTTGAAGACAGCAGAGGTTTATTTGGAGGGCAGGTTGGTTAGGATGATATCTATGAGGGTGCCCGTGTTTACGGATTTGGGGTTGTACCTGGTAGGTCCAGTGATCATTTGTGTGAGATTGAGAGCATCAAGCTTAGATTGTAGGATGGCTGGGGTGTTTTAAGCATGTCCCAGTTTAGGTCACCTAACAGCACAAGCTCTGAAGATAGATGGGGGGCAATCAGTTCGCATATGGTGTCTAGGGCACAACTGGGGGGGCAGAGGGTGGTCTATAGCAAGCAGCAATGGTAAGAGACTTGTTTCTGGAGAGGTGGATTTTTAAAGTAGAAGCTCAAATTGTTTGGGCACAGACCTGGATAGTAGGACAGAACTCTGCAGGCTATCTCTTGCTGAATGTAAAACAGGTCTACAGCATAGAAAATGCTAACTTTTGGCTGGTTATGATAACACTGTAGCACTGATGCACTGCAAATAGTTGCACAGGACAGGCAGTGATGAGAACAGTGAAAAAGAAAACAATGGTCTTGACAACAATTATAAAAATGGAAATAATTTGCAAACCACTTGAGCAATGAGGCAATGACATGCTGTAAAAGATGCCCAGGCTAAACGCGTTTGTTGTTGAATTGCTGAATTTAAATACTATATTATTTTTTATTAGGCCTAAGTGTAGCCTCCATTTAAGTATTATTTGCAGTTGTCACTTTGACAATGAACATACCCTGAAAGCACTGAATGGTCTGAACCAGTATCTGTGCGTTAGTGATCTCATGAATGGTCTTGTGTTACAACCTTATTATTAGGCAGCGTGCAATGGGATATGTTGATCAGTTGATTGACAGGTGTAGGACTGCAGAACGATAAACAATCAACTTTCCTCGAGTGTGGATGCTCACCAAAGTTTTACAGTTTTAATTATAGTTGATCATTTTAGTTATCGTTGTAGTTGTTGGCTTGGTGGACGGCCCTTAACTCTGACACAACACAACTAACGTTATTATCACAAAATAACTAGCCTACCAGTAGGTCTAGCTAATGTTAGCAAACTTGAATAAAGTAAATGTAAAATTACACGTACACTTATATTTGTTTACTTGACTTTTGTATAAATAATTTACTGCGACAAGTTTGCCACCGGCGCGCTGCAGTAAATTCGGAAGTAAAATCCATCACTTCCGTTGTCTGGCTGTGCCCATAGCAACGTTAAAAAATTAAATGGATTGATCAGGGAGAAATCAAAACCAGTCTAATTGGAATTAATGGCACTAGAGGCATAGGTGATGCATTTCCTGCTTTTACTTATTTAGGTGTAAGGCATGTGATATTTCAGAAATTGTGTAATAGAATTATTGTCAACCTAAAATATTGTCATATAATTATAAATACAGTTTATAGAGGTTCTATACAAATTGAAGGTATAAATACCCTCTCAAATGTATGTAAACAGACCATAAACGTCAAAATGTTTGTTTTCCTTGGATAACTGTGAGTGCTATTATATGATACAATGTAAGTGCTTTCGTTTATTAACAGTGTTATCTGACAAAGGTATTGACGTGAGTTTCTGTGCCTCCCCACACATTATTTTCATCATATTAATTATGGCGGTAATTTCAAAGTCTCTGTAATAGTGTGTGGTTTCATAGCGTAGCGGGCCTCGCCATTCACTGTGGGAAGTTTCAAGTGCAACGGTCAAGTGCTGCCTTTTCCCATGATATAAGGGCGCTCTCTGGTTGAATTTTTCTTTTAGACATTAATAATTTTCATTTAGATTTTTTAGGCTAACCACATAACAATGATTTTTAGATACAAAGGCAGTATTATAATATATACTGAACAGAAATATAAACGCAACATGTAAAGTGCTGGTTCCAAAAAGCTTATTTATCCCTCAAAAATTGCACAAATTTGTTTATATCCCTGTTAGTGAGCATTTCTCCTTTGCAAAGATAATCCATCCACCTGACAGGTGTGGCATATCAAGAAGCTGATTAAACAGCATAAACATTTCACAGGTGCACCTTGTCCTGGCACTCTAAAATGTGCAGTTTTGTCACACAACACAATACCACAGATGTCTCAAATTGAGGGAGCGTGCAATTGGAATGCTGACTGCAGGAATGTCCACCAGAGCTGTTGCCAAATAATTTTATGTTAATTTCTCTACCATAAGCCACCTTCAACTTCATTTTAGAGAACTTGTCGGTACGTCCGACCGGCCTCACAACCGCAGACCATGCAAACCACGCCAGCCCAGGACCTCCACATCCGGATTCTTTACCTGCAGGATCATCTGACGGGGTGCTGAGGAGTATTTCTGTCTGTAATAAAGCCCTTTTGTGGGGAAAAACTCATTCTGATTGGCTCGACCTGGCTCCTCAGTGGGTGGGCCTGGCTCCCAAGTGGATGGGCTTTTCCGTCCCAGGCCCACCCATGGCTGCGCCCTTGCCAAGTCATGTGAAATCCATAGATTAGCGCAAAATGAATTCATTTCAATTGACTGATTTCCTGTAACTCATTCAAATCTTTGAAATTGTTGCATGTTGCGTTTATATTTTGTTCAGTATACAGTATAATGTCCTATAGTAATACAATACAGGCAACTGTTGGAGCTCAGCCTGCGTAAATGTTCATTAGGAGACAATCTAGCCCTGCCCAGTTGCATGGGCTCTGGAGGAAACAAGTCGCCAGTCCCCGATGATTCCCTAGGGAACTCTTGTGGCTTTGGATTCTCTCAGGAATGCAGGCGTTGGGGATTTCCAGGGTTCTTTGGAGGTGAGGGAGAAACTGTGGATGAGCGAGTGTGGCCGAGAACAGACCTCCTCTCCCTCTTGCGTTCCCATAGGCGCCCATCAATCCTTATGGTCAACGCAATGATGGTGTCGAGGTCCATGGGTGACTCCCGAGCTGCGAGCTCGTCTTTTATTTTCTCTGATAATCCATGAAGTAAGGTGTCGACCAGGGACTCCGGGTTCCAGGCACTGTCGACGGCCAACGTGCTGCATAGTCTGCCACACTATGGAAGTCTTGACGTAGGTGAAGTAGCTTCCGAGCCGCCTCTCTCCTGGACACCGGAGAATCGAACACCTTCCTCACCTCCGCTACGAAATCCTCCAGACGGTGACAAACGGCGGATTGTTGCTCCCACACAACAGTAGCCCAGGAGGGCGCCCTTCCAGACATCAGCGTTATGCGATACGCTATCTTCGAACGATCTGAAGGAAACTAAGAGGGATGCAGCTCAAAGATGAGAGAGCACTGGGAGAGAAACTCCCAGCAGGTCCTGGGATCCCCAACATAGCGCTCCAGAGGAGGTAAGCGGGGTTCTCGGGAAGCCGGGTTAGGCTGGGGAACGTTCTGCTGCCTGCAACATCCTCCAGCATGACCGGTTTGGCGGTGGGTCAGTCATGGTGTGGGGTGGCATTTCTTTGGGGGGCCGCACAGCCCTCCATGTGCTCGCCAGAGGTAGCCTGACTGCCATTAGGTACCGAGATGAGATCCTCAGACCCCTTGTGAGACCATATGCTGGTGCGGTTGGCCCTGGGTTCCTCCTAATGCAAGACAATGCTAGACCTCATGTGGCTGGAGTGTGTCAGCAGTTCCTGCAAGAGGAAGGCATTGATGCTATGGACTGGCCGCCCGTTCCCCAGACCTGAATCCAATTGAGCACATCTGGGACATCATGTCTCGCTCCATCCACCAACGCCACGTTGCACCACAGACTGTCCAGGAGTTGGCGGATGCTTTAGTCCAGGTCTGGGAGGAGATCCCTCAGGAGACCATCCGCCACCTCATCAGGAGCATGCCCAGGCATTGTAGGGAGGTCATACAGGCACGTGGAGGCCACACACACTACTGAGCCTCATTTTGACTTGTTTTAAGGACATTACATCAAAGTTGGATCAGCCTGTAGTGTGGTTTTCCACTTTAATTTTGAGTGTGACTCCAAATCCAGACCTCCATGGGTTGATACATTTGATTTCCATTGATAATTGTTGTGTAATTTTGTTGTCAGCACATTCAACTATGTAAAGAAAAAAGTATTGAATAAGATTATTTCATTCATTCAGATCTAGGATGTGTTATTTTAGTGTTCCCTTTATTTTTTTGAGCAGTGTATGTATAAATTTTTTAAAATTTTGTAAAAGTACTATAAAAAAATACAAAATAACATTTTTTTTAAAAAGGGACAGAACGGCAGGCAGGCTCAGGGTCAGAGCAGAAAGAAAGGTCGGAACCGGGAATGCTAGAAAACAAGAACTAGAGAACTGGAGAAACAGAAACACACTGGTAAGACCTGACAAAAAAAGACAAACTGGCAACAGACAGACAGACAGAAAGCGCATGTATAAATACACATGGGATAATAGGGAAAACAGGAGACACCTGGTGGAGGGTGGGGACAAGCACTAGACAGGTGAAACAGATCAGGGTGGGACAGTACTTTCTTCCGTTCATCTTTCCCTCGATCCTGACTAGTCTCCCAGTCCCTGCCACTGAAAAAGATCCCAACAGCAGTATGCTGCCACCACTATGCTTCACTGTAGGGATGGTGCCAGGTTTCCTCCAGATGTGACGCTTGGCATTCAGGCCAAAGAGTTCAATCTTGGTTTCATCAGACCAGAGAATCTTGTCCTGTAGGTGCCTTTTGGCAAACTCCAAGTGGGCTGTCATGTGCCTTTTACTGAGGAGTGGCTTCCACCATAAAGGCCTGATTGGTGGAGTGCTGCAGAGATGGTTGTCTTTCTGGAACGTTCTCCCATCTCCACAGATGAGCTCTGGAGCGACCATCGGTTTCTTGGTCACCTCCCTGACTAAGACCCTTCTCCCCCGATTGCTCAGTTTTGCCCGGTGGCCAGCTTTAGGAACAGTCTTGATGGTTCCAATCTTCTTGCATTTGAGAATGATGGAGGCCACTGTGTTCTTGTGGCCATTCAGTGCTGCAGATATTTGTTGGTACCCTTCCCCAGATCTGTGCCTCAACACAATCCTGTCTCAGAGTTCTACAGACAATTCCTTCGACCTCATTTATAAAAACATTTATTTCACCTTTATTTAACCAGGTAGGCCAGTTGAGAACAAGTTCTCATTTACAACTGCAACCTGGCCAAGACAAAGCAAAGCAGTGCAACAAAAACAACAACACAGAGTTACACATAAACAAACGTACAGTCAATAACACAAAAGAAAAGAAAATAGAAAAGGCTATGTAAAGTGTGTGCAAATGCAGAAGCGTAGGGAGGTTGGCAATAAATAGGCCATAGAGGCGAAAATAATTACAATATAGCATTAGTACTGGAGTGATATATGTGCAGATGATGATGTGCAAGTAGAGATACTGGAGTGCAAAAGAGGAAGAGGGTAAGTAATAATATTGGGATGAGATTGGTTGTGTACAGGTACCGTGATCCGTAAGCTGCTCTGACAGCTGATGCTTAAAGTTAGGGAGGGAGAAATAAGACACCAGCTTCAGAGATTTTTGCAATTCGTTCCAGTCATTGGCAGCAGAGAACTGGAAAGAAAGGCGGCCAAAGAAAGTGTTGGCTTTGTGGATGACCAGTGTAATATACCTGCTTGCTATGGTGACCAGTGAGCTGAGATAAGGCGGGGCTTTACCTAGCAAAGACATATAGATGACCTGAAGCCAGTGGGTTTGGCAATGGATATGTAGTGAGGGCCAGCCAAAAAAGAGCATACAGGTCGCAGTGGTGGTTAGTATGTGGGGCTTTGGTAATAAAACAGATGGCACTGTGATAGACTACATCCAGTTTGCTGAGTAGAGTGTTGGGGGCTATTTTATAAATTATATTGCCGAAGTCAAGGATCGGTAGGATGGTCAGTTTTACAAGAGTATGTTTTGCGGCATGAGTGAAGGAGGCTTTGTTGCGAAATAGGAAGCCGTTTCTAGATTTAATTTTGGATTGGAGATGCTTAATGTGAGTCTGGAAGGAGAGTTTACAGTCTAACCAGACACCTAGATATTTTTAGTTGTCCACATATTCTAGGTCAGAACCGTCCAGAGTAGTGATGCTAGTCGGGCGGGAGGGTGCGGGCAGCAATCGGTTGAAGAGCATGCGCTTAGTTTTACTAGCATTTACAAGCAGTTGGAGGCCACGGAAGGAGTGTTGTATGGCGTTGAAGGTCGTTTGGAGGTTTGTCAGCACAGTGTACAAAGAAGGGCCAGATGTATACAGAATGGTGTCATCTGCGTAGAGGTGGATCAGAGAATCACCAGCAGCAAGAGCGGCATCATTGATATATACAGAGAAAAGAGTCGGCCCAAGAATTGAACCCTGTTTCACCCCCATAGAGACTGCCTGAGGTCTGGACAACTGGCCCTCCGATCTGACACACTGATCTATATCTGAGAAGTAGTTGGTGAAACAGGCCAGGGAGTCATTTGAGAAGCCAAGGCTATTGAGTCTGCCGATAAGAATGCGGTGACTGACAGAGTCGAAAGCCTTGGCCAGGTCGATGAAGACGGCTGCACAGTTATGATATCGTTTAGGACCTTGAGCGTGTCTGAGGTGCACCCATGACCAGATCGGAAACCAGATTGCATAATGGCGAAGGTAGGGGTGGGATTCAAAATGGTCGGTGATCTGTTTATTAACTTGGCTTTCGAAGATTTTAGAAAGGCAGGGCAGGATGGATATAGGTGCATAACAGTTTGGGCCTTTTGAAGAGGGGGATGACCGTGGCAGCTTTCCAATCTTTGGGGATCTCAGACGATACGAAAGAGAAGTTGAATAGGCTAGTAATAGGGGTTGCAACAATTTCGGCAGATAATTTTAGAAGGAGAGGGTCCAGATTGTCTAGCCCAGCTGATTTGTAGGGATCCAGAACATCAGCTGTCTGGATTTGGGTGAAGGATAAGCGGGGAGGGGGCAAGTTGCTGCAGGGGTGCTGAGATTTTGGCTGGGGTAGGGGTAGCCAGGTGGAAAGCATTGCCAGCAGTGGAAAATGTTTATTGAAATGATCGATTATCGTAGATTTATCGGTGGTGACAGTGTTTCCTAGCCTCAGTGCGGTGGGCAGCTGGGAGGAGGTGCTCTTATTCTCCATGGACTTCACAGTGTCCCAAAACCTTTTGGAGTTAGTGCTACAGGAAGAACATTTCTGTTTGAAAATCTAGCCTTATCTTTCCTAACTGCCTGACTTCCCAGAAAAGTTACATATCTTGGGGGCTATTCGATGCTAATGCAGAACTTCACAGGATGCTTTTGTGCTGGTCAAGGGCGGTCAAGTCTGCGGTCAACCAAGGGCTATATCTGTTCTTAGTTCTAAAAAAAATTCAAATGGGGCATGCTTATTTAAGATGGAGAGGAAAGCACTTTTGAAGAGCAACCAGGCATCCTCTGCTGACAGGATGAGGCCAATATCCTTCCAGGATACCCGGGCCAGGTCGATTAGAAAGGCCTGCTCGCTGAAGTGTTTTAGGGAGCGTTTGACAGTGATGATGGTGGTTTGACCGCAGACCCATTACGCACACAAGCAATGAGGCAGTGATCGCTGAGATCCTGGTTGAAGACAGCAGAGGTGTATTTAGAGGGTAAGTTGGTCAGGATGATATCTGAGAGGGCGCCCATGGTTACAGATTTAGGGTTGGACCTGGTAGGTTCCTTGATAATTTGTGTGAGATTGAGGGCATCTATCTTAGATTGTAGGACGGCCAGGGTGTTAAAAAACTAGTTAGGGAGCGGCGGCAGTGTTGGGAGATTTTGGTTGGGAGGATATGCACATAATTAGTACTATTGGATAGAAAACACTCTGAAGTTTCTAAAACTGTTAAAATAATGTCTGTGAGTATAACATAACTGATATGGCAGCCAAAAACCAGAGGAAAATCCATCCAAGAAAATCTGATTTTGTGACATGCCTCCTTTTCCAATGGGTTGCTATAGGACATGGTTTAATCCAGCTCCCAGGTACCTATGACTTCCACTAGATGTCAACCGTCTTTAGAAAAAGGTTTGAAGAGTTTACCTTGAAAACTAGACGAATACAGGAAGTCTTTCCAAGTGGAGTGAGGAAGTAATTTCTGTCTGTGGCGTGTGGGACCCGGGAGCGTGCACCTCGGTTTTTTACTTTTCTATCGCCCAGATTATTATCAGTGTGAAATATTATACTTAATATACATAATAGTGTACCTAAGGATCGATTAGAAATGTTGTTTGATTTTTTTGGACAAAGTTTATAGGTATATCTTTTTGTCTTGTATAATGGGACGAGTGAACGGTGGATTTTCTTAACAGAACGCGCCAACCAAACGGAGCTTTATGGATATAAATAGGGACTTTTTTGAACAAAAGGAACATTGAATGTCTGGCTTGGACACTTTGGATTACCATCAGCAGAAGATCTTCAAAGGTAAGCGATTTATTTTAGCTATTTTTATGTGTTTTGTGACACCCGCGCTGGTTTTATTATTATGCTAATGGAGGAAGTACATGGGGCGCTGTCCTCAGACAATCAAATGTTCTGCTTTCACCGTAAAGCCTTTTTGAAATCTGACAACGCTGTGAGATTGCCAAGAGTCTAAGCTTTTGAAGAGTGTGCAACACTTGTATTTTCATGAAAGTTTTATATTTCTACTTCTGTAATTTGAATTTGGCGCTCTACATTTTTCCGGATGCTCCTTAATTATCCCCAAGAGGTTAAGCATGTCCCAGTTTAGGCCACCTAACAGTATGAACTCTGAAGATAGATGGGGGGCGATCAATTCACATATGGTGTCCAGGGCACAGCTGTGGGCTGAGGGGGGTCTATAACAAGCGGCAACGGTGAGAGACTTGTTTCTGGAAAGGTGTATTTTTAAAAGTAGAAGCTCGAATTGTTTGGGCACAGACCTGGATAGTATGACAGAACTCTGCAGGCTATCTCTGCAGTAGATTTCAACTCCGCCCCCTTTGGCAGTTCTATATTGTCGGAAAATGTTATAGCTAAGGATGGAAATTTCAGGATTTTTGGTGGCCTTCCTAAGCCAGGATTCAGACACGGCTAGGACATCCGTGTTGGCAGAGTGTGCTCATGGTTTGGTTTTTGCTCTGACATGCACTGTCAACTGTGGAACATTAAACCAGGTCATCTCAAGGATGATCAATGGAAACAGGATGCACCTGAGCTCAATTTCGAGTGGCAATTTTTTATATTCATTACGGGGTATTGTGTGTAGATTGATGAGGATTTTATTTGATTTCAGAATTCTAGAATAAGGCTTTAACGTAACAAAATGTGGAAAAAGGGAATCGGTCTGAATACTTTCCAAATGCACTGTATACTGTGTTTTTTTTCAGGATTTTGGAAATTCCACATGGGGCCGCGACCCTTCGTTTGGGAACCGCTGGGTTAAGGTGTTGGCTTGACAGTCACTAGAAATACCGGTCCAATATTTTTTTTTAAGTATAAATAAATCAAAACAACTGTCCCTAATCCTTATATAGTCCTTGCCGAGGCACTGTGGGTGTGGGTGTGTGTATATGTTTCTGTCTGACTCTCGAACTACAGATGAGACTGTCATTCTCTTTGCCGGACCATTTCTGCTTTGGTCTACACAGCATCAAAGACAAGTAAAAGCATCAGTTATCATGCTCCATATCTCTCTCTCTCTATTACTCTTGTTCTATTGCTCTCTGTCTCTTCCCTCACCCTGTTACTCTTTCATTCTGTTCCTCTCTCTCCTCTCCTTTCACCCTTCTTTCTGCTACCACCACACAATTATATCTTTTTTTTATATTCATTTTTTCTCTTCTGTTCGTTCCTTTACTGCTTACATTTGTATTACTTTTATGTCCAAAAAGGATTGAGATGCCACATTCAGGGGAGCTCATTTCTTTCTCCCTCTCCCTCTCTATTTATCAGAAAAGCTTTTATTTTTATTTACAACATAACTGGGCAAAACAACAAAACAAAGATCGTGACGCTGACCACAACTAAACATAAAACAAGCTATGCTCAAACAATAACCCACAAAACCTATATGAAAACCCCAAACATATATATGGTTCCCAATTAGAGACAACGACACACAGCTGCCTCTAATTGGGAACCATTACCCCAACATAGAAATATAACACCTAGAACATAAAAAAAACCTACACCAAAACCAAAACTAAACACACCAGCCTGTCTTCTCAGGCCTGGACATGACAATTTCTCTCTTTCTGTGCCTCGTTCTTCCTCTTCTCACTGTCTCTCTTTCTTTATCTGCTAGAAGATTATTTATCCTCCAGGAGCCAATCTAGTAGTGATTGATCCTCTCATCTCTTCGGCATTAGCACGGCAGGGACAGCCCATAATATTAACTCCACCAATAAAACTGGTAATAAAGATACAGACGATCATTACCTGAGCTGATAATATAACTAATGGAGGGGGAGAGGGATCTCTCTGTCAGCTGAATTACACACACACACACAAACACACACACACACACACACACACACACACACACACACACACACACACACACACACACACACACACACACACACACACACACACACACACACAAAACGCAGACATAATTAGGCCTAAGGGAATGAAATATAGTGCAACAATCAAATTATAGTGCTTGTGTAATAACTTTTGAGATTCATGAGTAGGGACAGACAGAGATGGAGAATTTTCTTAAGTCCCAGAGAGGTTCTGAAATGTTCAAAAAACGATTGGAATATATTCAAATCAGAGCCAACACTTCCATGAAGAATCCTTATGGCGCTAATCAAAAGACAGCCTTTGAATTGTGAGTCTGCCATTCAGATCATCTCATCCTACAATCCTTCTGGATATGAAAACTGTAAATTTGAGCCAAACTATGTCAAGACTTCCTGTCCTCGTCATCATATTTTGCCTAGAAAGAGCTGACAGCAGAGGAAAGTTGGGAGAGACAGACAGACAGATAGACCTGTCATGTGGCCTCAGCACATTCTCTCATTAGGATTAATCAATACAGCAGCACCAATAATTAGTGTCTCTGACAGAGAGGGGTAAGAGAAGAAGGCGAGACGAGGAGAGAAAGAAGGGGTAGAATGAGAGGAAGAGGGATGAGGAGGAGAGTAGGGGATAGGATGAGAAGAGGAGGGGAGGTAACAGGAGTAGAGGATGGGAAGGAGGGGAAGATGGGATAGTATGATAGGGGAGGAGAGGAAGAGGAGGTGAAAAGGGAGAAAGGAAGAGAGAAAGAGGAGGTAGGACGAGAGGAAGAGGAGAGGAGTAGAGGAAGAATAGAGAAGATAATGAGGAGGAGAGGAATGAAAGGATGAGGCATAGAGGAAAACTACCTACTCCTGTCAGAAAGATTTCAGTCTGGACGTCATGCATGAACTGACCTGACTGACTGTGTGTTAAAACGATGGGCCACTTCACAGCATCCACATCTGATTAAAAGTGTTTAACAAAGCTAGGCAGCCATCCACAAATGAGATGTGTCCAGACTAATGCCACGTTGTTAGTAGGATCACCACAACAAATGACACAGACTGCATTTCATGATCACACCAGACTAATTACTGCTGTCGCTGAGATTGATGTAATGAAAAATGTAATAAAGATCGTCACACACTCTATATATGCTCCTAATAATTTAGTGGGTCTTTCTCTCTCTCTCTGATTGATTGGGCCAATAATTCCATTGGTAGCTTATTTTAGATGGCAACCAGTTCTCTATCTATCTCTCTCTTTCACTCCTCTCAGACCTCTTCTCTCTCAGGCTCAGGGGAGTTAATCATACATCCCTGCTGCCCCTCAAATTCTCCAATAAACCTGGCAGTGCATTCACTCTCTTTGGCTATCTGACAGGTGTGCCCCTAGACCAATCAAAAGCCTTGCTGAATTAAAACTCTGGTGAGATCCTCTAAACTGTGCATTCCCCTTCCTGTTCATAAACTCTAAGTCCCAAATGGCACCCTATTCCCTCCCTATGGGCTCTGGTTAAAACTAGTGCCCTATAGGAATTAAGGTGGCATTTGGGACTCAGAGTGTATGAACAGGAGTGTTAATAGAGACAGTATGACATCATGAAGTGGTTGTATTGATCCTGGCCAGGTTAGAACACATCAAATAGCCAGCTGCCTGTGGGCCAATGGAAGCTCAATAAAACATGAAGTGTATCTATGGTCTGGATCCTCTGCCTGGGAGACCTCGCATTTCATTGTTTCCTCCTGTCACACCCTGATCAGTTTCACTTGTCTTTGTGCTTGTCTCCACCCCCTCCAGGTGTTGCCCATCTTCCCCATTATCCCCTGTGTATTTACACCTGTGTTCTCTGTTTGTCTGCTGCCAGTTTGTTTTGTTCGTGAAACCTACCAGCGTTTGTTCCCCTGCTCCTGCCTGTTTCTTGCTCCTGTTTTCTAGTCCTTCCCGGTAATGACCGTTCTGCCTGACCCTGAGACTACCTGCCATTCTGGACCCTTTGCACCCTCTCTGGATTATTGACCCCTGCTTGCCTTTGACCTGCCGTTTGCCTGCCCTTGTTTTATAAATAAACTTTTGTTTCTTCGACACTGTCTGCAGCTGGGTCATACCTGAAACGTGTTGCAACTAAACTCAGCAAAAAAAGAAACGTCCTCTCACTGTCAACTGCGTTTATTTTCAGCAAACTGTGTAAATATTTGTATGAACATAACAAGATTCAACAACTGAGACATAAACTGAACAAGTTCCACAGACATGTGACTAACAGAAATGAAATAATGTGTCCCTGAACAAAGGGGGGAAGAGAGCCGAAAGGAAGCCGATTTTGTATGACCTACCAGGAAATCCTGTCTGTCTAGTGCACGAGATACCCTTGAGCGTGCAGCTCGGTGTTTACCTTTTCTATCGTGTAGGTTATTATCCGAGTGAAATATAATAGCCAATATAGATAAATGGATGCCTAAGGATAAATTATAAATGATGTTTGATTTGTTTGGGCAAAGTTGATAGGTATAATTTGAACGCGTTCTCTTCACTGTACAACGGGCAAGTAGACTGGAAATGCTTGGTGGACTATCTGAACACAACGCGCCAACCAAATGGAGATTTATGGATATAATAAATTACTTTTTCTAACAAAATAACCATGGATTCTCTTGTTGGGACACTTGGGATGCCCTCAGCAGAAGTTCTTCAAAAGGTAAGCAATTTATTTTAGCTCTTATATGGGTTTTGTGAGACCAGCGCTGGATATGAATTTATGCTAATGTGGAAAATATGTGAGGTGCTATCCTCAAACAATCAAATGTTGTGCTTTCGCCTTTTTGAAATCTGACAACGCAAGACTCTAATCTTTACAACCATATGCAACACTTGTATATCCATGAATGTTAAATATTATGAATTTCTATTTTGAATTTGCCGCGATTTGTTTGCTCCGAAAACGAACCCCGCTCACGGGATCGGATCCGTAAGAGGATAACTGTGACCTTAATTGCCTACCGTCTGTAAGCTGTTAGTGTCTTAACGACTGTTCCACAGGTGCATGTTCATCTTATCCAAGATGGCGTAGCAGTCAGACGTCTTTTGTCCTCGTCCTGTCGTGTCCAGTGTATTTATATTTTTATATATTTTCTTAGCATATCATTTTATATATTTTTTCTAAAACTCAACTTCAAAACACTCTCCTGCAACCCGCAACACCCAATGTGTTACGGATCTGTTTTTTTTCAAGTATCATCAACCTCGAATCCGGAATTCCCTAACAGAAGCTAGCGAGCTCAACAAATGCTAGCTGACTTCACTAGCTACTAGCTAACGTTAGTATTTAGCTTACCATTGCTAGCGGACAGCAGCAGCTAACCTTTAGCTTGGAAAAGCTCTCGCCGTTCATATAACGCGACTCAAACCAGAGCATATCGGACCTATTTTCTCTCCATATCCCTGGATTCCTACCGCAAGCTCTGGATATTTTCACCTGGATCTTGCAGCTAGCTAGCTGCTATCCGAGTGACTATTGGCTAACGTTGGTCCCGGAGCAAGTACCAATTAGCCTGAAGCTAGCCTATGCTAAGACCATCTTCCGGCTAGCTGAAGAATCCCATCAGCCACTCCTGGGCTACTACACCTATCCGGACCCGTTTTTACTGCTGTTGCGGAGCCCCACCAGGCCTTCACGACTGGACTACCGACGTTATCTACCGAGGGGGTTATTCAACCGGCCCTCCGTCGCTACGTCACCTGAACGCCCATCAGCTAACTGCGACCTGCTAACGTTTGCTGTCTAGAGCATATTGGCTGCTAGCTAAACAGGTCCATCGGACAATTTCTTGGGCCACTATTACCTACTTTGCCAATTGGCCTGGTCCCCTTCACCACACGGAACCCCACTAACCCATCACGACTGGTCTACTGACGGAAACGCACGAGGAGGCTATATACAGACTTCCTCCGTCTTTGTTAGCCGGCCTGCTAGCCTTTGCTAGCTTGCTATGCCCGGCTAGCTGTCTGAATCGCCGTGCCCCCAACCAGCCTCACTACTAACTGGACCCTTATGATCACTCGGCTAAGCATGCCTCTCCTCAATGTCAATATGCCTTGTCCATTGCTGTTCTGGTTAGTGTTTATTGTCTCATTTCACTGTAGAGCCTCTAGCCCTGCTCAATTTACCTTATCCAACCCTTCAGTTCCAACACCCACACATGTGATGACATCACCTGGTTTAAATGTTTCTAGAGACAATATCTCTTTCATCACCACTCAGTGCCTAGGTTTACCTCCACTGTATTTACGTCCTACCATACCTTTGTCTGTACATTGTACATTATGCATTATTTTAGCGCCCCTGAAACCTGTTCTTTTTACTCTCTGTTCAGGACGTCCTAGACAACCAGTCCTTATAGCCTTTAGCCGTACCCTTATCCTACTCCTCCTCTGTTCTTCTGGTGATATAGAGGTTAATCCAGGCCCTGCAGTGCCTAGCTCTACTCCTATTCCCCAGGCGCTCTCATTTGTTGACTTCTGCAATCGTAAAAGCCTTGGTTTAATGCATGTTAACATTAGAAGCCTCCTCCCTAAGTTTGTTTTATTCACTGCTTTAGCACACTCTGCCAACCCGGATGTCCTAGTCGTGTCTGAATCCTGGCTTAGGAAGACCACCAATAACGCTGAAATTTCCATCCCTAACTACAACATTTTCAGACAAGATAGAACGGCCAAAGGGGGCGGTGTTGCAATCTACTGCAGAGATAGCCTGAAGAGAGAGTTCTGTCTTACTATCCAGGTCTGTACCCAAACAATTTGAACTTCTACTTTTAAAAATCCACCTTTCTAGAAACAAGTCTCTCACTGTTGCCGCTTGCTATAGACCACCCTCTGCCCCCAGCTGTGCTCTGGACACCATATGTGAACTGATTGCCCTCCATCTATCTTCAGAGTTCATGCTGCTAGGAACCAATATACACTGGCAGTTAGGAAAGCCAAGGTTAGCTTTTTCAAGCAGAAATTTGCTTCCTGTAACACAAACTCAAAAAAGTTCTGGGACACTGTAAAGTACATGGAGAATAAGAGCACCTCCCCCCAGCTGCCCACTGCACTGAGGATAGGAAATGCTGTCACCGCCGATAAACCCACAATAATTGAGCATTTTTCTACGGCTGAAAATGCTTTCCACCTGGCTACCCCTACCCCGGTCAACAGCCCTGCACCCCCCTCAGTAACTCGCCCAAGCCTCCCCCATTTTTCAATCTCCCAAATCCAGTTAGCTGATGTTCTGAAAGAGCTGCAAAATCGGGACCCCTACAAATCAGCCGGGCTAGACAATCTGGACCCTTTCTTTCTAAAATTATCTGCCGAAATTGTTGCAACCCCTATTACTAGCCTGTTCAACCTCTCTTTCGTGTCGTCTGAGATTCCCAAAGACTCGAAAGCAGCTGCGGTCATCCCCCTCTTCAAAGGGGGAGACACTCTAGACCCAAACTGCTACAGATCTATATCTATCCTACCCTGGTCTTTGAAAGCCAAGGTAACAAACAGATTACCGACCATTTCGAATCCCACCGTACATTCTCCGCTATGCAATCTGGTTTCAGAGCTGGTCATGGTTGCACCTTAGCCACGATCAAGGTCCTAAAGGACAGCATAACTGCCATCGGCAAGAGACATTACTGTGCAGCTGTATTCATTGATCTGGCCAAGGCTTTCGACTCTATCAATCACCACATTCTTACAGACTCGACAGCCTTGGTTTCTCAAATGATTGCCTCGCATGTTCACCAACTACTTCTCCGATAGAGTTCAGTGTGTCTCTATGGGGGTGCCACAGGGTTCAATTCTTGGGCTGACTCTCTTCTCTGTATACATCAATGATGTCGCTCTTGCTGCTGGTGAGTCTCTGATCCACCTCTACGCAGACGACACCATTCTGTATACTTCTGGCCCTTCTTTGGACACTGTGTTAACTACCCTCCAGACAAGCTTCAATGCCATACAACTCTCCTTCCGTGGCCTCCAACTGCTTTTAAGCGCAAATAAAACTAAACGCATGCTCTTCAACCGATCGCTGCCTGCACCTGCCCGCCCGTCCAGCATCACTACTCTGGACGGTTCTGTATTAGATTATGTGGACAACTAAAAATATCTAGGTGTCTGGTTAGACTGTAAACTCTCCTTCCAGACTCACATCAAACATCTCCAATCCAAAATTAAGTCTAGAATTGCCTTCCTATTTCGCAACAAAGCATCCTTCGCTCATGCTGCCAAACATACCCTCGTAAAACTGACTATCCTACCGATCCTCGACTTCGGTGATGTCATTTATAAAATAGCCTCCAATATTCTACTCAACAAATTGGATGCAGTCTATCACAGTGCCATCCGTTTTGTCACCAAACCCCATATACCACCCACCACTGCGACCTGTACGCTCTCGTTGGCTGGCCCTCGCTTCACACTCGTCGCCATACCCACTGGCTCCAGGTCATCTACAAGTCCTTGCTAGGTAAAGCCCCGCCTTATCTCAGCTCGCTGGTCACCATAGCAGCACCAACCCGTAGTACGCGCTCCAGCAGGTATATCTCACTGGTCACCCCCAAAGCCAATTCTTCCTTTGGCCGACTTTCCTTCCAGTTCTCTGCTGCCAATGACAAGAAACGAACTACAAAAATCACTGAAACTGGAGACACTTATCTCCCTCACCAGCTTTAAGCACCAGCTGTCAGAGCAGCTCACAGACCCCTGCACCTGTATATAGCCCATCTGTAAATAGCCCAACCAACTACCTCATCCCCTACCGTATTTATTTATTTATCTTGTTCCTTTGCACCCCAGTTTTTCTACATTTCACATTCATCTACTGCACATCTACCATTCCAGTGTTTAAATGCTATATTGTAATTACCTATTTATTGCCTTACCTTCCTTATCTTACCTCAATTGCACTCTTTGTATATAGATCTGTTTTCTTCCTACTGTATTATTGACTGCATGTTTGTTTTGCTCCATGTGTTGTTGTGTGTCGAACTGCTTTGCTTTATTTTGGCCAGGTCGCAGTTGTAAATGAGAACTTGTTCTCAACTTGCCTACCTGGTTAAATAAAGGTGAAATAAACAAATAAAAAATAATTGTTTATGGTTCACTGAACAAGCATGGGAAACAGTGTTTAAACCCTTTACAATGAAGATCTGTGAAGTTATTTTAATTTTTACGAATTATCTTTGAAAGACAGGGTCCTGAGAAAGGGACGCTTTTTTTTTAGCTCAGTTTAGTATACTGTCCACTCACTCTCCCCCAAAGGCCTATGGCCTGGAACCAGAGCATGGCACAGCCAAGGATAGACAATTAAATGCAAGGGTAGAATTTCCCTAAGGGTTGTTAAAGGATTTGGATGCTGGTGATTGACAGCGGAAGGTAAGGGTAAATGGCTGACGTTTTGGGGTGTGGGGCCAAAGTAAAATGGCTGATGTTTTGGTCTATTAGGCAATTGCAAAAAGGCTGACATTTGATCTGATTCAATTTTACTCAGGGTTAATCATTTAATTCTTCACAATGGTATATGGCCCTGCCTTATGTTCCTCTCTGACAGACACACACACACATGCATGCACACGCACACACTCTCTCTCTTTCATTGGAGATATACAGGTTTATAAAAGGAGGGGAATTGAATCTCCTCTCTTTGGCAGAACACAATCTTTTCCCCTGAAACGAATCTTTGCTTTATCGCGTCCGTCCCTCGCCACTGTTTTATCACTTTAATCCAGAGCTGAACAACACTTTTCCTACCTTCAGACAGACTGAAGTTACAAATGAAATATCAAAACACAGACAGAAATGCATCAAATGCAAGAACTTTGCTCCAAAGCAATATCAGTTTCCATTGGCTGAAGTGACCATAACATTGTGGCAATAACAAGGAAGCCAAAGTGCCAAAGGTTGGGAATAAAGTAATTTATAAGAGACAAAATGTTTTCTCAGGACTCTTTTGTTGAAGATATAAAAAAATCTATGTTGGTCTGATGTGTATGAGGAAGTGAATCAAGATGAGGCTGGACATTTTTGTACAATTATTCATGTCAATTGTTGCCAAGCATGCACCTGTTAAGAAACTAACTGTGAGAACTGTTAGAGCCCCCTGGATTGATGATGAATTGAAAAATATTATGGTTCAAAGAAATTATGCAAAAAAGGTGTAAAACAAGTCAGGCTGCTCAGATGATTGGTTGACATACTGTCAATTGAGACATTTTGAGACTAAACTTAATAAAAAGAAGAATACATGATATAACCAAACCAAGACAAATGACATAAAACACAATGTAAAAATAATTTGGAGTACCTTAAATGATATCATGGGCAGAAAAACTCAATTCTTCATTGAAGTTAATGGATAATTTATAACAAAACCTTTCGATATTGCCAATCATTTCAATGACTATTTCATTAGTAAAGTGGACAAAAATCTGAAGTGAAATGACAACATTGAACAGTGAACCATTATATTTTTGTATAAAATACAGTAACAGACAAAAGTTTGGACACAGCTACTCATTCCAGAGTTTTTATTTATTTGTACTATTTTCTACATTGTAGAATAATAGTGAAGACATCACAACTATAAAATAACACATATGGAATCATGTAGTAAACAAAAAAGCGTTAAACAAATCAACATATATATTATATTTGAGATTCTTCAATGTAGCCACCCTTTCCTTGATGACAGCTTTGCACACACTTGGAATTGTGCAAAGGGACCAAAACGTCCCTTTGTGTGCTCCTACCACTTCTTTGACAAGAAGCTTACAGTGGAGCATCCTTACCCAGAAAAATGGCTTGGCTACAATGCTTCAATCGTGAAGAAGCGTCGGGCGTTGGTCAGGCAGTCATCAGTGACAGGTAAGCCAAATGCTTGAGCAGTTTGCCTGCTCTCATTTGTGTCTCCCTCTTGCTCTGTATCTAAGCACAGTCTCTTAATAGCACAATTTATTTCCTCTACAACTCAATAAAAAAATCCCATTTTATATATACTTAACTATTATGATTATTAAATATTGTTAGGAGCGTTCATGCAGTATGGTATTCTTTTGTACGATTTTGTTATTTATTGTCCTTGTTTATCAAGCCATACGGATTTCTTAACAGATGACACAACAGGCTCAAGTGTTTACAAAATTGAAAATGGGGATTGGCCAACACAGATAGAAGGAATGGATATGCCTTCAGGGAAGGATGCCCAAACCCAATGGGAAGACCCATCTCCAAGTGATCACAACTACAGCTCAGGTGATCATGTAAAGCCCACTACCTGTGAGGCAGGGACACAATGCCCAGCAGCACCTCTCTACAAAACCCTGCTGAGGAAGGAAGCACTCTGTTGACTGCATACAGCCTTGTCTCTTGTTGCCTTCTCTACCCTGGCGGAACATCTTCTACCCCTCCTCAAAGGCAGCGTTCAGTTAGACCTGACATACCAACTCCTGATGACACTGATGAAGCTGAAGCTCAACTTGCTGCAGCAGTACCTAGCAGAAAGGTTTGGTGTTTCCCAAAGAATTGTCAGTCGAGTGATTAGTTATTGGATTGACATGATGGAAGAGAATCTGAGGGAGTACATTCCATGGTTGCCAAGGGAGACCATCCGTGCTACAATGCTACAATGTTTTAAGGACCACTACCCAGGAACAACCTGCATTATTGACTGCTCAGAAACTGCTTTACAGAAGTGCAAGAATCTGGATTCAAGGGGGAGTCATTCAGCCATTACTATGCCCAGAACACTATCAAGTACCTGTTGGTCATTGCAGTGTAGTGTAGTGTAGTGTAGTGTAGTGTAGAGTAGAGTAGAGTAGAGTAGAGTAGAGTAGAGTAGTGTAGTGTAGTGTAGTGTAATGGAGTAGTGTAGAGTATTGGAGTAGTGTAGAGTAGTATAGAGTAGAGAAGAGTAGTGTACAGTAGAGTAGAGTAGAGTAGTGTAGTGTAGTGTAGAGTAGTGTAGAGTAGCGTAGTGTAGAGTAGTGTAGTGTAGTGTAGTGTAGAGTAGTAGAGTAGTGTAGAGAAGAGTAGTGTAGTGTAGTGTAGTGGAGTAGTGTAGAGTAGTGTAGAGTAGTGGAGTAGTGTAGAGTAGTGTAGAGTGGAGTAGTGTAGAGTGGAGTAGTGTAGAGTAGAGTAGTGTAGTGTAAAGTAGAGTAGTATATTGTAGAGTAGAGTAGAGTAGTGTAGTGTAGAGTAGTGTAGAGTAGTGTAAAGTAGAGTAAAGTAGAGTAGAATAGAGTAGTGTAGAGTAGAGTAGAGTAGTGTTGTGTAGACTTCTGTAGTGTAGTGTAGAGTAGTGTAGAGTAGAGTAGAGTAGTGTAAAGTAGAGTAGAGTAGAGTAGTGTAGTGTAGAGTAGAGTAGAGTAGTGTAAAGTAGAGTAGTGTAGAGTAGAGTAGAGTAGTGTAGTGTAGAGTAGTGTAGAGTAGTGTAAAGTAGAGTAGAGTAGTGTAGAGTAGTGTAGAGTAGAGTAGTGTAGTGTAGAGTAGAGTAGAGTCGAGTAGTGTAGTGTAAAGTAGAGTATTGTAGAGTAGAGTAGAGTAGTGTAGTGTAGAGTAGTGTAGAGTAGAGTAGTGTAGTGTAGAGTAGAGTAGAGTAGAGTAGTGTAGTGTAGTGTAGTGTAGAGTAGTAGAGTAGTAGAGTAGAGTAGTGTAGTAGAGTAGTGTAGAGTGGAGTAGTGTAGAGTAGTGTAGTGTAGAGTAGTGTAGTGTAGAGTAGAGTAGAGTAGAGTAGTGTAGTGTAGAGTCGAGTAGTGTAGTGTAAAGTAGTGTATTGTAGAGTAGAGTAGTGTAGAGTAGTGTAGAGTAGAGCAGAGTAGTGTAAAGTAGTTTAGACTTCTGTAGAGTAGTGAAGTGTAGAGTAGTGTAAAGTAGAGTAGAATAAAGTAGTGTAGAGTAGTGTAGTGTAGTGTAAAGTAGAGTAGAGTAGTGTAGAGTAGAGTAGAGTAGAGTCGAGTAGTGTAAAGTAGAGTAGTGTAGTGTAGTGTAGAGTAGTGTAGAGTAGAGTAGAGTAGTGTAGTGTAGAGTAGAGTAGAGTAGTGTAGTGTAGTGTAGAGTAGTAGAGTAGTAGAGTAGAGTAGAGTAGTGTAGTAGAGTAGTGTAGAGTAGTGTAGAGTAGTGTAGTGTAGAGTAGTGTAGAGTGGAGTAGTGTAAAGTAGTGTATTGTAGAGTAGAGTCGAGTAGTGTAGTGTAAAGTAGAGTATTGTAGAGTAGAGTAGAGTAGAGTAGTGTAGAGTAGAGTAGTGTAGTGTAGAGTAGAGTAGAGAAGAGTAGAGTAGTGTAGTGTAGTGTAGTGTAGAGTAGTAGAGTAGTAGAGTAGAGTAGTGTAGTAGAGTAGTGTAGAGTGGAGTAGTGTAGAGTAGTGTAGTGTAGAGTAGTGTAGTGTAGAGTAGAGTAGAGTAGTGTAGTGTAGAGTCGAGTAGTGTAGTGTAAAGTAGTGTATTGTAGAGTAGAGTAGTGTAGAGTAGTGTAGAGTAGAGCAGAGTAGTGTAAAGTAGTGTAGTGTAGTTTAGACTTCTGTAGAGTAGTGAAGTGTAGAGTAGTGTAAAGTAGAGTAGAATAAAGTAGTGTAGAGTAGTGTAGTGTAGTGTAAAGTAGAGTCGAGTAGTGTAGTGTAAAGTAGAGTAGTGTATTGTAGAGTAGAGTAGTGTAGTGTAGTGTAGAGTAGTGTAGTGTAGAGTAGAGTAGAGTAGTGTAGTGTAGTGTAGAGTAGTAGAGTAGAGTAGAGTAGTGTAGTAGAGTAGTGTAGAGTAGTGTAGAGTAGTGTAGTGTAGAGTAGTGTAGAGTGGAGTAGTGTAGAGTAGTGTAGTGTAGAGTAGTGTAGTGTAGAGTCGAGTAGTGTAGTGTAAAGTAGTGTATTGTAGAGTAGAGTAGTGTAGAGTAGTGTAAAGTAGAGTAGAATAGAGTCGTGTAGAGTAGTGTAGTGTAGAGTAGTGTAGAGTAGTGTAGTGTAGTGTAGAGTAGTGTAGAGTATTGTAGTGTAGAGTAGTGTAGAGTAGAGTAGTGTAGTGTAAAGTAGAGTAGTGTATTGTAGAGTAGAGTAGAGTAGTGTAGTGTAGTGTAGAGTAGTAGAGTAGTGTAGAGTAGTGTAGAGTAGTGTAGTGTAGAGTAGTGTAGAGTGGAGTAGTGTAGAGTAGTGTAGTGTAGTGTAGAGTAGTGTAGTGTAGAGTCGAGTAGTGTAGTGTAAAGTAGTGTATTGTAGAGTAGAGTAGTGTAGAGTAGTGTAAAGTAGAGTAGAATAGAGTCGTGTAGAGTAGTGTAGTGTAGAGTAGTGTAGAGTAGAGTAGTGTAGTGTAGTGTAGTGTAGAGTAGTGTAGAGTATTGTAGTGTAGAGCGGTGTAGAGTAGAGTAGTGTAAAGTAGAGTAGAATAGAGTAGTGTAGAGTAGTGTAGTGTAGAGTAGAGTAGAGTAGAGTAGTGTAAAGTAGAGTAGAGTAGAGTAGAGTAGTGTAGTGTAGAATAGAGTAGTGTAGAGTAGTGTAGTGTAGAGAAGTGTAGAGTAGAGAAGAGAAGAGTAGAGTAGAGTAGTGTAGAGTAGAGTAGTGTAGTGTAGTGTAAAGTAGAGTAGTGTATTGTATTGTAGAGTAGAGTAGAGTAGTGTAGAGTAGAGTAGAGTAGAGTAGTGTATTGTAGAGTAGAGTAGAGTAGAGTAGTGTAGAGTAGAGTAGTGTAGTGTAGAGTAGAGTAGTGTAGTGTAGAGTAGTGTAGAGTAGAGTAGAGTAGTGTAGTGTAGAGTAGTGTAGAGTATTGTAGTGTAGAGTAGAGTAGAGTAGTGTAGAGTAGTGTAGAGTAGAGTAGAGTAGTGTAGTGTAAAGTAGAGTAGTGTATTGTAGAGTAGAGTAGTGTAGTGTAGAGTAGTGTAGAGTAGAGTAGAGTAGAGTAGAGAAGTGTAGTGTAGAGTAGAGTAGAGTAGAGTAGAGTAGTGTAGTGTAGTGTAGAGTAGTAGAGTAGTAGAGTAGAGTAGTGTAGTAGAGTAGTGTAGAGTAGTGTAGAGTAGTGTAGTGTAGAGTAGTGTAGAGTGGAGTAGTGTAGAGTCGAGTAGTGTAGTGTAAAGTAGTGTATTGTAGAGTAGAGTAGTGTAGAGTAGTGTAAAGTAGAGTAGTGTAGTGTAGTGTAGTGTAGAGTAGTGTAGAGTATTGTAGTGTAGAGTAGTGTAGAGTAGAGTAGAGTAGTAAAAAGTAGAGTAGAATAGAGTAGTGTAGAGTAGTGTAGTGTAGAGTAGAGTAGAGTAGTGTAAAGTAGAGTAGAGTAGAGTAGAGTAGAGTAGAGTAGTGTAGTGTAGAATAGAGTAGTGTAGAGTAGTGTAGTGTAGAGAAGTGTAGAGTAGAGTAGAGTAGAGTAGTGTAGTGTAGTGTAGAGTAGAGTAGTGTAGTGTAGAGTAGAGTAGAGTAGAGTAGAGTAGAGTAGTGTAGAGTAGAGTAGTGTAGTGTAGTGTAAAGTAGAGTAGTGTATTGTATTGTATTGTAGAGTAGAGTAGAGTAGTGTAGAGTAGAGTAGAGTAGTGTATTGTAGAGTAGAGTAGAGTAGAGTAGTGTGGAGTAGAGTAGTGTAGTGTAGAGTAGAGTAGTGTAGTGTAGTGTAGTGTAGTGTAGAGTAGAGTAGTGTAGAGTAGAGTAGTAGAGTAGTGTAGTAGAGTAGTGTAGTGTAGTGTAGTGTAGAGTAGTGTAGAGTATTGTAGTGTAGAGTAGAGTAGAGTAGTGTAAAGTAGAGTAGAATAGAGTAGTGTAGAGTAGTGTAAAGTAGAGTAGAGTAGAGTAGAGTAGAGTAGAGTAGAGTAGTGTAAAGTAGAGTAGAGTAGAGTAGAGTAGTGTAGTGTAGAATAGAGTAGTGTAGAGTAGTGTAGTGTAGAGAAGTGTAGAGTAGAGTAGAGTAGTGTAGTATAGTGTAGAGTAGAGTAGTGTAGTGTAGAGTAGAGTAGAGTAGAGTAGTGTAGAGTAGAGTAGTGTAGTGTATAGTAGAGTAGTGTATTGTATTGTAGAGTAGAGTAGGGTAGTGTAGAGTAGAGTAGTGTATTGTAGAGTAGAGTAGAGTAGAGTAGTGTAGAGTAGAGTAGTGTAGAGTAGAGTAGTGTAGTGTAGTGTAGTGTAGTGTAGAGTAGAGTAGTGTAGAGTAGAGTAGTAGAGTAGTGTAGTAGAGTAGTGTAGTGTAGAGTGGAGTAGTGTAGAGTAGTGTAGTGTAGTGTAGAGTAGTGTAGTGTAGAGTAGAGTAGAGTCGAGTAGTGTAGTGTAAAGTAGTGTATTGTAGAGTAGTGTAGAGTAGTGTAAAGTAGAGTAGAATAGAGTCGTGTAGAGTAGTGTAGTGTAGAGTAGTGTAGAGTAGAGTAGTGTAGTGTGTAGTGTAGTGTAGAGTAGAGTAGAGTAGTGTAGTGTAAAGTAGTATATTGTAGAGTAGAGTAGTGTAGTGTAGAGTAGTGTAGAGTAGTGTAAAGTAGAGTAGAATAGAGTATTGTAGAGTAGAGTAGTGTAGTGTAGTGTAGACTTCTGTAGAGTAGTGCAGTGTAGAGTAGTGTAGAGTAGAGTAGAGTAGTGTAAAGTAGTGTAGTGTAGTGTAGACTTCTGTAGAGTAGTGTAGAGTAGTGTAGAGTATTGTAGTGTAGAGTAGTGTAGAGTAGAGTAGAGTAGTGTAAAGTAGAGTAGAATAGAGTAGTGTAGAGTAGTGTAGTGTAGAGTAGAGTAGAGTAGAGTAGAGTAGAGTAGAGTGTAGTAGAGTAGAGTAGAGTAGAGTAGTGTAGTGTAGTGGAGTAGTGTAGAGTAGTGTAGAGTAGTGTAGAGTGGAGTAGTGTAGAGTAGTGGAGTGTAGTGTAGTGTAGTGTAGAGTAGTAGAGTAGTAGAGTAGTGTAGAGAAGAGTAGTGTAGTGTAGTGGAGTAGTGTAGAGTAGTGTAGAGTAGTGGAGTAGTGTAGAGTAGTGCAGAGTGGAGTAGTGTAGAGTGGAGTAGAGTGGTGTAGTGTAGAGTAGAGTAGAGTAGTGTGAGTGTAAAGTAGTATATTGTAGAGTAGAGTAGTGTAGTGTAGAGTAGTGTAGACTAGTGTAAAGCAGAGTAGAATAGAGTAGTGTAGAGTAGAGTAGTGTAGTGTAGTGTAGACTTCTGTAGAGTAGTGTAGTGTAGAGTAGTGTAGAGTAGAGTAGAGTAGTGTAAAGTAGTGTAGTGTGAGTGTAGACTTCTGTAGAGTAGTGAAGTGTAGAGTAGTGTAAAGTAGGAGTAGAGATAAAGTAGTGTAGTGTAGAGTAGAGTAGTGTAAAGTAGAGTAGTGTAGTGTAGAGTAGAGTAGAGTAGAGTAGTGTAAAGTAGAGTAGAATAGAGTAGTGTAGTGTAGAGTAGTGTAGAGTAGTGTAGTATAGTGTAGAGTAGAGTAGTGTAGTGTAGAGTAGAGTAGTGTAGAGTAGAGGAGAGTAGAGTCGAGTAGTGTAGTGTAAAGTAGAGTAGTGTATTGTAGAGTAGAGTAGTGTAGTGTAGAGTAGTGTAGAGTAGAGTAAAGTAGAGTAGAATAGAGTAGTGTAGTGTAGTGTAGTGTAGAGTAGTGTAGTGTAGTGTAGAGTCGAGTAGTGTAAAGTAGTGTATTGTAGAGTAGAGTAGAGTAGTGTAGAGTAGTGTAAAGTAGAGTAGAGTAGTGTAGAGTAGAGATAGAGTAGTGTAGTGTAGAGTAGAGTAGAGTAGTGTAGTGTAGTGTAGAGTAGAGTAGTGTAGTGTAGAGTAGAGTAGAGTAGTGTAGAGTATTGTAGAGTAGAGTAGTGTAGAGTAGAGTAGTGTAGAGTAGAGTAGAGTAGTGTAGATTGGTGTAGTGTAGTGTAAAGTAGAGTAGTGTAGTGTGTAGAGTAGTGTAGAGTGGAGTAGTGTAGAGTAGAGTTGTGTTGTGTAGTGTAGTGTAGAGTAGTGTAGTGTAGTGTAGAGTAGAGTAGAGTAGTGTAGTGTAGAGTCGAGTAGTGTAGTGTAAAGTAGTGTATTGTAGAGTAGTGTAGAGTAGAGTAGTGTAAAGTAGAGTAGAATATAGTCGTGTAGAGTAGTGTAGTGTAGTGTAGAGTAGTGTAGAGTAGAGTAGTGTAGTGTAGAGTATTGTAGTGTAGAGTAGAGTAGAGTAGTGTAAAGTAGAGTAGAATAGAGTAGTGTAGTGTAGTGTAGAGTAGAGTAGTGTAAAGTAGAGTAGTGTAGAGTAGAGTAGAGTAGAGTAGAGTAGAGTAGTGTAGTGTAGTGTAGAGTAGTGTAGAGTAGTGTAAAGTAGAGTAGAATAGAGTAGTGTAGTGTAGAGTAGTGTAGAGTAGTGTAGTATAGTGTAGAGAGTAGAGAGTGGTGTAGTGTAGAGTAGAGTAGTGTAGAGTAGAGGAGAGTAGAGTGGAGTCGGAGTAGTGTAGTGTAAAGTAGAGTGGTGTGTTGTGAGAGTGAGTAGTGTAGTGTGGGAGTGGTGTAGAGTAGAGTAAAGTA